>ML133471.1:220000-1420000 GCA_003864495.1 Nemopilema nomurai | reverse complement strand
CGAAATATTTGACCTTGGCAGCGGCACGTGATAGGTTGAATGGCAGAACGAGCGAATCAGCAAGAAGCAAGCCAAGCTTCAGCCACATCTTGCCCACAGTAAGGTGGTAACGAAAGTCTGGGTCGACGTATGTCTGCATCCATTTGAAAGTTTCGTGCATTGAGTGGTACATAGGGTACATGTACGGATACTTTGTGCCCTTTATCTGAGTGAATGAAATACAAACACACAAACCAGTAAATATAAGAATATAAACGGGACATGGAAGAGATATCAAGCATAGCAGATAGTAAAATTTGAAGTGTAATGATGAGGGACAGTTAAAAGTGTCTTGTCTGGGATAACAATGGAAATATAGAATAAAATCATAATGTGTCTTACGTTTTCAATATTGTAAATTAACTGAACTGCTATCTAAACATCAGCGGCAACACGAAAAAGGGCTAGGAGAGATTATCTCATTTCTCTTAAGTATCATTTCTTCTTTCTTCTAAGGTTCACTATGTATGTATGTATAATTCGCCACACTTGAAGTACTTACAAGTTATAAAAGTTAATAAAAATGTAAAACTCAAACTCGAAGATAAGATCTTGTGGGAGTGGTTTAGAATCACTGTAAAATGGCATTTCTAAACGTAAAGGGCGTGCGGTCATCGAGGCTGCTTCATGATGGCTGCTTATATTAACAGCGATGTGAACAGGATTGTGTTTCTTTTAAATCAAAGACATGCAAACCTTGGCGAACATATAACGGAGGTCCACACATGAGATGCCAATTGTCTGATAAAACGGCTTGTAGTCGCTGCCAGATGTTGCAACTATTGTTCTAGAAGTAAACACAATTGCCAGAGAGGTTATTTGACTAGCTTTGCTTTGGCACCGCTCTCTCGATAGTGCGCTTTAAATATCGTTATCGATGTGGTTGCAAAAATTCAATTCGAGTCTAATTAAAAATTGGCGTATTTTCTGAGATGGAATTTTGCTGAGTTCTTTAGTCCACTGGTTAATTAAATAGGACACATGGATACAAACAAACCACACTTGAACAATGTACTTAAATTTCTTCAAATTTCTTAAATTTCTCCAAATTTCTCCAAATTTCTTAAATGTGTCTACCTGTTCACTATTCAAAAACCTCCGACTTCTTAAAACAAAATTCTGAAGTTAATGAAAAAAAGTTAGGATTACGATACGACCGACAACGGCCATATTTACTTTTACATTTTACATTGAACCAACAAAAAAGAAGCGACACAGAATTCTATTTTAAGTCTAGCAATAACAACATTTTTCTGACAGGCCAATGTAGAGCTGTTGCTATTGATATACATCAGCAACAACAACAACAGTAACAGCAACAACAACAACTAGAGCAAAAGCAATCACAAAAACAACACAGATGCATCATGTTTCAGAAACACCCGAAATAATGGTGAGTGAAACATTTCAGGCGAGACAGATGACACAAATCATTTTATGAAAAGATTTGCAGCGTGTTCTTACGATGGTTCACTTGGTGCACTTGGATTTCGATTCTTTTTGAGCCAGTCATCGAAGAGGCTTATTTTATTGTCATCTGGTGCAGGAACCTGTCAAAAAGTCGGTAAGAAGTCAGGGAACTTGTAAAACGAGTTTGGGGCATGCAAGGAGGAAGTAAAAAAGGGACATTGGGTTGCCACTTCGAAATCTGAATTGGTTTCATTTTGTGCACAGATCTCTAAAACATCGACAAGCATCCTAGAAACCATGAAACTCAGGTAGGATGAAAGTGTGGTATTAGACGATAATGACGGCCCTTTCTGGCGGCCTTCACTCGCATCCCAGTCGGGATTAAGGCAACTCCTGTTCTTATTCCGGTGCTAACACCCGTAGAAAATCAGAATGAGCGCTAGAGCGAAGGAGAAGCGAAGGTGAAGCGAAGGCGCGTTAAAAGATATCGAATTGAGTCAGGCGGTATCTTGATATGGACTTGTGTAATCCCAAGGGGAAACAAGAGCTGATACACCAGGACCTCGAGCAAATAGCCGTGATCTAGCCGAAATTAAAATATCAATACTTGGCTGTACGATACTTAATCTTAATTTACTTGGATTGAGTCTTACATAACTGAGCACTTTGCAATTCCATTCATTCATGGAAGAGCAGAGTTGAAGGAAACGGGGGACGACGCTAGTGTCCATTCGTTATCAACAACTTTTTTTGTTTTTTATTGATTCGCTTTATGTCTTGCTGGCCCAAGGAAGCAAAAGTTAGTCCTCGCAGAAAACTTGTCTCTTTTTGACAAAACGAGGCCTTTGTGACCCTGTAAAGAATCAGCATTCACATTGTATTGCCTTGCACGGAAATTTTAATTTGGTTCTAAGAGCTTTTCACCGACAGACCAAAGAATTCTTTACAACAGTTAGTGAGATTATTAAATCTTAATCAATCGATAAGCCATATCTTCTAGCATTATGGTGCTATGGGATAAACTACTAAATAGTTTATACTTATAGATTTTGTTACTGTTATGTTATGTTGTTTGCGTTTGTCTGACTTCCGTAAGCTACTGTCATTTGAATTTTCAATCGACGCTTCAACTTGTGCAAGGTGTCATGCCTTGAGGAAGTCACTCTTTGCATCCAATTCAACCATTGTGAGTGCACAGTAGGCTATCGGACGTTTCGAATGAGAACTGATCAATAGGTGCGCATGCGTCAGTTATATTTCTTTCTTAAGGCTCGAAAGATGATCAAAGTAAGTTTCGTAGCACTGGCTCAAGGATGGTGTCATCCCTATCGCATTGACAAAATTTGATAGTTAGCTCTTTGCAATGCAATTGAAAGTAAATTGATGATTCAGGGATTTTTAGGCCACTTGCGTCAGAGAAATCATTCAAAATGAATGAATAGACATTCTCGAGGGAGCGACTACCAAACAATGCAAAAACATGACCAAGTTTTCAATAAAGAACAAATATGTTTGTAATAAAAAGGGTAGTTGAAAACCGACCCCCTACCTATCAACGCAATCGATGCGTAAAAAGTATTGAAATTTACATACTCTTGATTCTCCAAAAAGCAAAAACTTTTAATCAATGGCCAGATACAAGATTGACCATACAAACCTTTTTCGTTGCTTCAAAAAATGCATTGTCGAGTTCCGGAGTCCCCCTTAATCTAACAGTGTAATTACCTGCAAAAGGAATGGTATTCCAGTTGCGCACTTACCAAAAACTGTGAGCCATGTTTGAATAAGGCAATGGTCGAGATTTCAAACAGGCAAAGATGTTTAGATAAATCTAATATCACCTTATACATTGGTGATATAAATAAATGTATATATTTGCCATCATCTACGCATAAATTTAAACATAACATAGTCTAGTTATTGAACAATGTGAAAATACTTCTTGTCGGCTTGTCTACTTCGAACTGCACAGGGCTTTGATTGGATTTGATTATCTGCACTTGCAGCGCTAGTATTATAGTTATCATTTGCATATAGTTATAGTTATCATAGATTCCATAATACTAAAAGACAAGTAAAATACGAGAAAAGTAGAAGTGCGTTTCATGCTTGAAGAAAGAGAAGTGAAACCGTCCTATGTACTGTAAAAGGTGCAAACAGACAACTTATTCTGGAATTTTGGACAACGCAACAAGAAATGTACCTTCTACGGCAATGTCAACGTTCAGGTATGCAATGGCACGCTCTTGGAGCATTGTCGCATGGTCCTGAAAGGATTTTGAAGAAAACACGTTTGCAATCATAAGAACATAAGTATACCACCTGGAAAAATCTGGTAAGAAAGGTGTCAACTACAGCAGGACAAAAATGCCGAATGTAAGTTCGCAAGTTCATAAAAAGATGTTCCTTCAAAAAGGACTGGTTTGCATGATGTCACAGTTTTGCATTATCAAACAGACAAATTTTGTGACTCTGTAACACGGAGAAAAAGCACTGCTTCCTGTTTGTTTACGCAAAGGGACTTCTTCTTTTCCGAAAGAAGTTCACTGTTGTCGAAACTTGAAGCCTTGGCTTCCACATGCAAACAGCCACCATGCTGGGTCCAAACTAAAGCTTTCGGTCTTCATGCTTTGTTCATTTCTTAGACACAACGTCTCGGCGTAATAAGATACAGCTGCATTTTCTAAAACTTGCTTCTGTAAAAATAGTGTTTTGTATGATTTATCACCTCTTTTAAACATATCCATATACGGCAAAAGGAGCCTGTGCATAGACAAAGTCAGCTACGAGAGCAGGAGTAAATATTTACTCAATTAAATATTCAAATAATGAAAAATCCAGGCCTTTTTGGCCAGATATTAAACAAGATAATGTCCTTTGATGGAACACACCTCGACCCACTCTGTGGAGCCATGAATCCCAAACTCCTCCGCATCCCAGCTACAAAGCATTATGCTCCTTCGTGGTTGCCAGCCTAGAACGTCAGAACAAGAAATTAAAACAAGTCTGGTTAATGAGCAAACCTTTTCAAAGCCACTTGACAACAAAGAGAGGCAGGGACCTTTATATGCGTTATAAATAGAACACGTTTCACATATTCGACATTTGATATGATTCTTTTCATCTACGTACAACGATTCTCGACTTAAGGCGCTACTTTATGGAAATCAATTGCAAGGGTTAGAAGCTACCATCAAATTGAATCTATAGCAGTGAAGGGATGTAAGGAAAATAGCACATGATACCTGTTTTTCTCATCTTCCCGAGGGATCTTGCGATCTCTAGCATGGCTGCCTGCCCACTTGAGGCATCACCAGCCCCATATGCCCAAGAATCACGGTGGTTTCCAAGAAGGACGAGGCGGTCTGAAAAAAATGCAGATACGCTGCAGATAAACTCGGTCGTTACCCAAAATGCTTGAAAATCCACATCAACCAAATGCAGATGACTGTCTGGGGTGCAATGGGCAACTCAAAAATAAGTATCATGTGGTGAGGCTTAAAGTCCAGATAGCCTCAAGTTGTTTAAAGCCAGGTGCATATTGCTTCAGCGAGGTGTCGTTCATGGTATCTTGCTAAGCAAAATACTCTGGTCTATGCCAGGCTTAAGAAAGCTGTTCAGGGACTGCTTAAATTGTCTTAGTGGCATAGTGGCTACAAGTGAATGACTATGTTTTAATACTCCCATTCGGTCAAATCATCAAGGTTTGAGGCACGCGGCAAAAAGAAAGAGTTATACGTAAAATAAGACTTTGGCAAGTCAAGAAATTAAATTATACAACAATTTAGGGTCATAACAAGTCAAATGGCTCTCAACCCCCAAAGAGGAATTATTTTCAATGTGGGATAAATCGGCTGTTCGCTCAATCACCCCTCTCGCAGTAACTCTTTTGTTCAAATGGCACAGGAATATTGTGAAGCACAGTCAAACAAAGAAACCCACCTGGTTCCGTCTTGCCAAATATCATTCCAGATACTGTATAAGTCGGCCTAGACTCGAGCTTAGTATAGACGGACATAGATACGTTCCTGAGACAAGAAAGAGGAATCCAGATTGCTTTCTAATCAGCGACAAACGGGTAAGTTAGAAGTTTAATCACGGCGTAAGCAGACATCAATAACGAAAAAAAAGTATAGAAATTTGAGAAAGGTAATCGTGCATATCTTTATTAAGCTTTAATTTGTGAACTTTTCTCATAAAAAGGTAGACACAGGACAAGCTTCATGATACTACCTGTCACCTAATAGGTGAAATCGACCATAAATTGAAACATGGGCATGAGTAGATTTGGAACGTGAATGAGAGCATTAGCTCCTTTAAGGTGCCATTAAGGCATTCAAATCAAATAAGCTTGGATACAACAATCAAGTTGCTAAACTGCAAGTTAATTTCCAGGGCCTGTTGAACTGTTACTTATAGAATCATGTAAGGTATGTTGTGCCCCACAGCACGGCACAGAAGTGTAATTGGTGGGCCATGCTTCCCACGGTTTGTTTACTTGTTTACTAGTCAGGTTAACTTACAGTGTGGAGTTCATTCGGTACACAAAGTTTCCGTCACCCTGGAAATCGGTTGCTCCCGTCATCCCATCCATATTTCTGTCAATCAAGAGAAACAGATTCACCATATAAGCTGAAGAAAATAGTGAAACGTAACACCCAACGGATAAAGGCCTAGGCATTATAGAGCTCCACAATGCTTTGATCAATGCAAGGAAGCCAGGATGTTCGACACGGCTGTTGCTGTTGTCACTCTTCATTGGAAGATACGTAACAACAACAAATGACACGAAAATCGAAAATCGTGCAGCCTGACGCATTGCTTTCTTCTTGTCGAGCCGAGACAAATCAGCTTCAGGGAAACATGCTAAAAAACGATCAATCGGGTGTGCTTGGAAAAATCACGTTTGATATATGAGTATGGTGCAAAGCTCTATGTTCATTCCAACAATGTTTACTGAATCGCATAAAACACCCAAGCAACTTCTAGTCAATATTTACATATTTCCCACTCATATCTACAGAAGCAGACAAGTCAACCCCGTTAACCCTCAAAGCATTTTGGGTGTACACCCTACACGTAGCTTCTATGTCCCAGTGATCACAAGCTTTACAAATATAAACATCGGTCTATGATTAAAAAAGATCAACATTGTTTGAAATGGAAAATGTGTGCAGTCGGTTACGGCATCGAAGAATTTTGTAATGGCTGATGAATTTTGTGATGGCTGGTGAATTTTGTAATGGCTGATGAATTTTGTAATGGCTGGTGAATTTTATAATGGCTGATGAATAAAGACCTAAGCATATCCGCAGCTTGCTTGAACTGGATAGGCTGCGAAGGAATTGTTGGCAGAGGTGTGGCCTTTGTTATATTTGCCCGGTAAAAACCCTCTAAAACGAAGAAAAGCCACCAATCAATCAAGCAATCAATCAATCATTACAGTCAATCGATCAATCGATCGGTCTTTCAATCATTCAATTGATCAATTCCACGTATCAATAGCATCGTGTGCTACTGGAAAAGATGGGGGGAAGTCAACAACAAAACATTTGGAAATGGAAGGAATCTGATTTTTTATCCTCAAAAAACTTTTAGTAAGAGAGCCTTTCGCAGAAAAGAGCCTGACTGTTTGCAGCTGATAAATGCCTGGCTAGAACGTTCAAAACCTCAGAAATATTTCTAAAATGATGCTAGCTACTATCCTTCTTTCCCTTACAAGTTATGTCAAGATTTTATGTCAAAAAATTGCTTACATAACAAACTCTGCTTTTATATAAACTCAGGCGCATAATTTAATACTCAACAGTGCTGATGTCAGATTAGCTATAAGTGAATTTTTAAGTTAGAAATAGAAAGCTAAATCTGCTTGGGGGCCCACCACAAATTTCATTAATACCCAAAGCATACAAAACGGACGCATTTGGGAACCCCCTCTGCTCCTTCGAAAGTCTATATGAGTGGACAAAAATGATGACATATCTTATCATAGTTAGAAATTAGTATTTTACTTACATTTATCAAATTTGGAATATAAAAGTGGTTAAGAATAGCAGACTAGTGTAATAAAGAACATCAGCTTTGCTACATCCACTGACCTTTCGAAGGGTATTCCCTGGATAGGGCATCCCCTTGCCGCCGTATAATGGTTCCTCGTTGGATTCCAGTGTCGGGAAGTTCCCAGCCTTTGGGATACTGCACATCTTTTCCAAAAGGATTATATTCTTCAGGGTCTGAAAAAATGAGACACCCAGCCGCTCCCCTTGTTTGGGCGTTGTAAACCTGAGAATATCAGAACAAAGAAAGCGCATTACCTAAAAATATCGTTGACTCATAAAAACCAAAATCAAAGTTGCTTTTAAGTAAATGAATAATTCGATGGCAACAAGTTTAGGGATCAAGAAGTACAATAGCTTAAGTCATTTCAACTTGCACGATTTCTTATGAACGACGCAGTAAATACCCCCATCTCAGACTGAGTCCTTAGGGTACCATCACGTTTGCAGACAAATACACTGAGCACCGTAGAATCTAAATGTAAAATTTACACAGCTTTGTCAACAAGGCCATGTATACTGTTGAAATAGCAGGCACGTTGCAGAATAAAGGAGAAGCAAATATGTGAAGCCTTAGTGTGAACGCCTAAACTGGTTGAATTTCCGATCATCATCTCACCCTTTATTACCGAAAAAATTCTTCCAATCTCGATGTGTCCTTCTGCAGTACACTCTTACGCCTATAATACATGTAATTTTATTGCTCAACTCACCTTTGTGCCTCTAGCGGTAGGCCCATACCTCATAAGGACAATCTTGCCTTTGATGCTGATACCCGCATTCTCTAGTGCCTTGAAGTCCTTCGTTCGACCATAGTTAGCGTAGACCAACTGGCCCTGCAAAATGCAAAAATGCAGCCATTGAGCATTCTTTTGCTGCGATTGCATTTTGGAAAAGAAAATACTTTGAACTTCCTTTAGAACTAACATTGATGCTAATTAACAGTTCAAACAGTTGCATTATTTTGATTAGGGAAAGTCATCAAAAATGTTTGATCAAGGGTGAATAGTTAAATTTTGCCAGCCATCTAATATCAACGAGGCATCTTCTAATTGGAATAAATTATTGGAGCCTCTGTTATCTTTGGCGATAGAAATCTCTCGATTATCAGTAACACTATAAACGAGAAAAGATGCCAGAAGTTACGCGGGCTTGAGCAAATTTCATTTAGATCGAAGATGCTATGGATGTGATCATCCAGGAAAGCAAAAATGATAAAGAGCAACGAAACTCTCAAATTATAAATTCCATTTACATTTGAACGCAAAATGAGTCTTTGAGATATCAGGGGAATTTTGGAAATCAAGCAACGATCCATCTATGCGATAGGTCGTTTTATTTCTCATTGTAGTCTGGTTGATTCGGAGAAAAACAACGTTCTCTCTGACGGATCAAAGTGTTTCTTGCTCTGTCATTGGAACTTAGAACTAGTCCTTCTCGGCAGCGCAAAAAGGACCGTCATCGAAGAGTTTCAGCAGTGAGGTAGGGTCAGCAGCACGAAGAACATTGGCTGCTTCCCCAGTAGACTGCCATGCGCACTGTCACACTTCAGCAAAGCATTTTCATAGTAGATTCAATAAGAGAGAGTGCCTCTTGACTCAACAGCATCAAGAAACTTCTCACGCTTCAGAGCTGATTGACAAGACATGAAGGAAAACGTTTTGAGTATTGGTGTCTCATGCCCGGCTTGCCGCCGTTGGTTCATAACCAATTTGCGCCCTGACGACTTTTACACGTCCACCTTTCCACACGTGAAAACCTCAACGACTGTTCTTCTACCACATTAGAATCATGTGCACAAGATGGGTAAGAATCATACAAGGACGCTAGAGAGGAAGAAGAAATTACAATGACGGAATAAGGCTTCAAGCTGCTAAACCATCAAAACGAACCTTGACTGCAAGGCTCATTGTAATATCATTCAAATAACTTTCAAGCCTTTATTACTTCAAAAAAGAAGCTCTTGATCATATTTTACCTAAATAGAGAAATACGGCGGTTCAGCTAGAGAAATACGTAAATAGGCCAAATGCACTACTACTTTCCCCGAAATGAGGAAGGGATACAGGCAGTCGATAAAGACAACGAAACGAACAGTAAGGTTTGTTTTGAGTAGGTAAAACTATTCTTGAGTGGTCGATGCCATGCGAATGAAGCTTTGAACGCGGCCGGAAATTCTGGTGGCCACGGAGATCAACGGCAACAGTAGTGCTCAACAGAATCTGCCTTAACGCGAGAGCCACAAGGTTTGAAGCATTTTCGTGCTTGTCTGTGTGTTCTGGATGCTGGTGTTTCGAAAAAGCCTCTATTCTCCAGACGCAGTTATGACAAGCAGCTTAATCAGTTCTCCTAAAGGAAGAGGATTTGCTGGGAAGTGGGCACAAATCAACCAGTGAAAAGCCTCGCTCGTTTTGACGATGAACTTCGCTACATTGAAAAGGAGGCACGGTTCAGGATCCCATGCGCAAAAACCAAACGGCAAACTTCAGTAGGCCCTTTCTTTTCATCGACAAAATAAGACTGTTAGCTAGATTGAGTAAAGATACTGGAAAGTTGAGTGAAGGCGGAAAATGTGATTTTGAAAGAAGATTGGTTTTTCTTAAGTTTTAAAGCAAAAGCATTTACGAAGCACTTGCGCTTCGAAAAAAAACTAATACGAGCAAATGTGCAAAGATGATTTCTTTTGGAAGTTTAAAGCAAAGGGCTTGACATAGGTGCACGGAAATAGAAGAGTACCAAATGAATCAAAGCAGCAGTTTTGTTGGGAGTAAATGTTTTACAAATTGCAATGAGTGCAATGAGTAGAAATTTTTGTAAACACGAATTCGGTAAGATAACGATCGGAGTAGCGGAAGGCCATTAAAAAAACATCTGGACATTTGCTGGTGCTGATACTTTCCTTACGGCAGTTAGTGAATACGCAGGAAACCACGTAACAGGGCGACTGCTTTACCACTATCACTATTCACTTTATCACTATTCAACTACTTTTCTATTGGCTTTTTGAGCGAGGCTCGTTGCAAACAGACCAAAAAGACGGCCAAAAAGCAATTGAATCTTTTCAGGATCTTCCAAACAATCAAAATTATTCTTGACTGTGGAAGATTCACATTGACAATGTGCGAAAGAGGCAAACGCAAATTGCAGCCGAATGCATCTTGAACAGTCCACGTATTTCTTGGCTTATTCGTGTCTAAACGCAAGCATGTCTAAACGCAAGCATGTCTAAACGCAAGCATGTCTAAACGCAAGCATGTCTAAACGCAAGCATGTCTAAACGCAAGCATGTCTAAACGCAAGCATGTCTAAACGCAAGCATGTCTGACGAGATTAGTATTGTTGCACTAGCAGAAAGAGAAAAGAAGACATTAGATAGATGGACAGGACCATCAGACCGATACATAGAGAGAGTATAAGGAGATCATGGAGAGAGAGAGAGAGTAAGGGGAACAGAGAGAGGGAGTAACGGAAGCAGAGAGAGGGAGTAACGGAAGCAGAGAGAGGGAGTAAGGAGAGCTGAGAGAGAGAGAGCATGGAGAGCAGAGAGAGAGTATGGAGAGCAGAGAGAGAGATTAGGAGAGCAGAGAGAGGGAGTAAAGAGAGCAGGGGGAGGGAGGGCAGGCCGCGGTAGTTCGACTGTATCGATATTCACTCCCGAAACTAGTGACCATATCTACAAAGTCAAATTCTGCTAGGGTTCGCTAGGTGAAAACTTACATTAACTGATCCGCTGGGTGAAAATGCATGGAACGGTGGCACTATAATGCTGACATTCTCATCAGGAGAGACACTCGGCTCTATCACTTTATAGCTGTCGATAAATGAGCCGTTCGCCCACCTAACTGCAACTTCTCCAGGCTTCTCCGGGTATGACAAGAGGATTGTGTACATGTCAGTTTTCACCTTGTCGAAACCAAATTCTCGCCACTTCCGTGCCACAAAGTCAGCTTGCTTCTTTGAGCCATCAGTCCCAGCCAGGTGGGGTTCTTTTGTTAAATATCTAAACAGAAGAATCGCAAATGTCATTCTTTTGGATGAAACCGCCGGAGTTGGGGGAAGCTTGAAACCCTGCTCATACATGCTGGCCCAAAATTCATATTGAAAGTTTTGGAACGTTAACAATAGACAATGCAGTGTATTTTGAAATGCACTTTCCACCTGAGTCCACTTTCCACAAAAAATTTGGCTGATGAGAGATTAAAGCAAGGCAATAAATATTTTAAAGGTCCAACCCTATAGAAAAGAGGCAATGACGCAAAAGTGAATTATCCACTTGATCATCGAAGAAAGGCGCCTTAATTGGATTAACAAACAGGCATTTAGTTGACTGGCAATAAAAAGCCTAGTTTGCAAAGCGCGGCAGGGGTCGAAGAGGGGTTCTCACTACATTATCCTTACTATATTTACCGTCGTGCTCATACGCAACTTTGCTTATTGAAAAGTCAGAAAATCCAGCTCTATACCTCCTAAAACTGAGAGCAAGAACGTGATTTTCTCGCAATAGCTATATAATAAGAAGCAAAAAATTGATGTTTAGAAACACTCTAAGGATGAAACAATAGCACAGGAATCACTCCAGGGATGCATTTATCAAAAAGGAATCTTCAAAGCTACCTATCCAACAGGCTCTAGCGAATTTAGGGCCGTGACGGCTGTTTTGACAGCTGTGATGCCATAATGAATGCAAATTGGCATGATACTGTTGGCTTTGATTACAGAATCACTCTGACCAAGAGCATGATGACGGCATCCTTCAAGTTCTTAATCGGAACTCTGGGGTTCTTAGCGTCGCCTATTCCTTTGATTATCTCGCTTCGTCTCTATTCAGCTTGGCAAATCACTAGTGCCAGACCTTCCTGTTTCCAAGCATGCCAACGAGCCTCCTTAACAAATCAAACTTGTTTTCTCAGCAGCAGTGTCTACGAGGGCAGGCTTGTGGATGGGCTTGAGAACACTTCAGCTTTGCAAGAAAGTTTGTCAACGAAACATCGCTTGTACACATACCAACTGTACCAACTGAAGCATCCTTTGTTTGTGTAACATCCTTTTTGCAAATCTCACAACAGCATTAGAGTCGCTAGTCTGACAAGGCTGTACTTATAGATCATGAACACCCCCTCCTATGTAGTAGCTAATGATTTTGTTGAGATTCTGAGCTTAGAGCTGGTAATTTTGTCATTAGATTGCTAAAAGGAAAAACGGTGTTGAATGCATCTCTTTATGATGAATCCTAACATTTTAAGTAAGAAGTCCTTGGAATAAGAATCTTCATATCCTAAAATTAATTAAAGTATCTTTCAAGAAGAACCTAGTTCAGCCTGAACCTCAAAAAAGTAGGTTCTTATATGCGGGAATTTACTGTAGCAACCAATAGCTAAAACAGAAATCCAACATTCAAATAAACACTGTCGGGGAATCCCCATCGCGCTTTCCAGTATATGCTGCACGCTCACTTTTAAGACGTAACTGACAGTTGATACTGTCCTTTTCGACCATCTTCTCAAACCAATCGCCCCTCCGACCCTAAGTGATTTGATAGTGATTGGCGCACTCTGGAGCTTTCTGCTTGCTAAACGCCATTCGCGGCAGCGTGCTGAGCAGACAACACAAGTGTGCGGCGAACCTGTTTTAAACTTTTCAGCCATTCGTGACTCTTTGCACTCAACATTTACTCAACATACTAGGTATTTTCTGCTTCGAACGATGTTCCTTCTGTGTGTGTGCGTATTGAAAAAGCGTGGCAAGGTGTATGCGCACGAAAAAAGTTAACAAAAAGGGAAGCAAAAGAACCAAAGTGACTTGTTGACTTGTATACCTTTAGAGGACAAAATTACAGTTTAAAAGATTTCACTAAATAATAATTTAATTCTTCTCTACTTTAACGATGACAGTGTAGCGACTCGTTTGTTGTCATGCGTTCTCAGCCTGTCAGTTAATCAGAGTCTAATCTCTTCACTGGTGCATCCACTCGTAAGGAAATTTTGGCATTTAGAAATAAAGAGGAAGGAAATGAAAACTGTAAGGAAAAGGGAAGTAAGATTCAAGCTAAATTGAAGATTTTGAAGATACATGAAAAATTGGTCTATATACTCACCATTTTCCATGCCTCTTAATTCCCATCAATTATATGTTATATGGAATTGGCGGTTTTAAAGGTAAAAGGTGATGATGACATCAATAGAAATTTGCTGGATGTCAATAACAGCGATTAATAGCTGTTCTTTCAGGTAGATGTGAAAAAAACCGCAAGAATATTTGAGAGCTTTAGTGGGGGAATTTTGCCAAAAAGAAGAAAAAAGGAAATTTGGGTTTAGAAAAATGTAAGCAATGCATCCTAGTCGCCACTGTGAAGGAGTCGAACTCGTCAGGGATTTGCCGCCTTGTTTGCTCACAGCACCTTGTGACGGAGGCGCATACACAAGGTCGGCGAAAAGTGTTCACGTTCGAATGAAGGTACCGAGGCGAGGTTACGTGGGTTGTTCGAGGCAATATGAGAACCAGACAGGAGCGTAGAACCAAACGGCGTAAAGGTCCGGGGCCCGCAAATTATAAGTCTTACAGTTAGATATTTCGACTGCGGCGCAAAAGGGCCCGCCCCGAGAGCTTGGCTCCGGAACCTGGAACCAGGTATTGAAGGGTATGCAGCCGGTTAGAGACGGAAGGTAAACTTAGAATACGTCGAATAAGCCTCCCGTCCGGTTTCTTGAAAACTTCACTACGGTGTAAAACTTATCGAATTCAGGACAAAAGTTTTCTTAATCCTTACGCAAAACGCAATTAATACCAATACAATTCAAGACAAAGCCTTTTTGGCTTAGCGATTAATATGTCGCCCGTTGTAAAAATAGATGCTGGAAAGTACTGCAAAGTTGAATTCATGACTTTGGAAATAGTTGAAATAAATGTTGAACCAATATTTGTTTTAGAAAAGGGAAAATCGACTTGGGGGTGTGAGAAATATTGGAAAGCTTCAAAAACTGCACCAAGCCTTGTTATTTCGTGCAGTGCTGTAACCACTGCTTTGTTCTAGTAAAACGAAACAGAAATGAGGTCGTCCCATTTTTTCCTGTTTTGGTAACAAGTATTTTCAAATTGGCAACACTGGTTTTTCCAAGACCCTTCTTAGCGCCTTTGTTATTCCCAGTATGAGATTACAAGGTCGTCCGTCGGTATCACATGTGACAAATGAAAACCTTGCAACATTGTGATCACCAGCATGAACTAATTTAAAATATCAAGTAATGCGATCCTTGATATCAGCTGCTGTAAACATGGCCACTCACTTCAGATAATCACGGATGCTTTCCGCCTTCATTTCATCTAATATGGTTGCATGTTTTCCAAACTGCTTCGCCTCCTCGGCTTTGGGATCTTGTGCTCGCATGGCCTGACTAGTCTTCTCTTCACTTTTGCATCCTGCTGCAGCGTAGATTCCTACACCGATCAGTGCGCCAATAATCAGGGCCACAATACACACAATGACGATCACCACTATTCGAGTTCGGCCCCCAAGATTATCCACAAGCGACATTTTGTACCGGACCCGTTTAGGTTTAGCCGCTCAACTCGCCACAGACGACGATGCCAAGGACAAATGCTGAGTGAAAACCAACGCGCCAGGGGAGATGGTGGTTCACCAATGTTCTGCAGATGACAGAGACGGGGGAGAACTTAAACGAAGTTTGGCGGCCTTAGTTGGACATCGTTAAAGTAAATAACTTCAAATTTCAATGCAAATAACAGTTTACTGGTTGCTCAGATGGGAATTCAACCGGCTGGAGTGGCATCTTGTTGATGGCCTTACAACAGGGTTGGATTCAGGAATCGTGAGCTTCCTAGCCCATCGAGGGGGAATTTGCATCATATGTATGGTTTGTGACTCACAATGTGAGAAAGTTATAAGGCAGAGGTGTGAATGATCTTATATTTGGCATCTGAGATGAAATTTTTTCTACATTTCTCGATAATGCTTGGCTTTGCTAGACAATCTGATCTCTAGAAGTTGCGCTCTGTTGATAGACGTTGGGGAAAGGGAGAAATGGTTCTCATTGCAAATCTCAATGATGTTGAATTGACTGAGAGAACTTTACTTCCTGAAAACACTTCCTGTGCACCTCCTTTTTCTCGAGTATTTTCAGTCGGCCATGGTTACACATCAAAAATTACACTGCAATGAGATTTATCTCCTGAATCGATGCAAACTAGAGACAAATAATGGGAATGTACCGCAAAAAGTTAGTGAATAAATAAAAGAGTAAAACATCTCTAATACTCTGTAACAAAAAATAATAGAAAGGACGGTAAAAAAATATTGATCTCTGAAAAAGTGGAGAGGGGTTCAGCACCCCCCTGGCGCCGTGCCTGTCTCCTATTCAGAAGAACCTACTGTACTTCCGAATTGACCTCACTCTCGGCATAAAACGCAAAATGGTGGCGCGATTATTCGAACCCTCGTGGCACCTTTGATTCATCTTTGCTGAGGTCGGCATTCAGGAAAGCTTCGTTTGCTATCCGAAGAGAGTAAACCAATACTTTGCTTGGAATTGAGGCAGTATGTTCCTGTTTGAGCCAAATAATGTTGAATTTCTGTGCAAAAAATATTAAATGCTGGAAGCAGCAATAAAATATCGCTAACTCAATTACAAAAAACTCTGCCAATGACGACATTATACGGTGTGTTATTGCACAAGCCCGTCGGAACCGTGTGGTTGCTAAAGTTCCCCCCCCCCCTTCCAATGTTTGTCAAACAGCAGTATGTTACCTTTATAACGGAATGCTGAATGAGGAGAAATACAATTGGCAGCCATAGCCCCCCTCCTGCAATATGAATTTTCTTCCAATGGTACTGTTGTATGGGATGGTATGGCATGGTATGGTATAGTATGATATGGTACGGTAAGGTATGGTACGGTATGGTATAGTTTGGTATGGCATGGTAAAGTATTGCGTGGTATAGTTTGGTATGGCATGGTAAGGTATTGTATGGTATTATAAAGTATGATATGTAATGGTATGGTATGCAATTAACTGTTGTAAATTGCGCATTATTGCTTTTTGAAATCTGACTGCTAAAGTTGACCGTAAATATTATTCTTTTACAATTGTTTAGATAAACTTCCATCTCATTGTCTTTGAAACTATGCACATTGTTTACACTGAACGCCCTCAGTGCTGTCTAATTTACTTCCAATGCATAATTTTCATCAGAAAACGGCGGGAAGGGCCAGCTGCTCTTGCTTCAATATTTATCAATTAAAATCTACGTAAAATGAACTGATTATCCTTAACATAGTGCTTCGGTGCTAGTGAGAGCTAGAACATCTTACTTTGATGCGGTATTTTACCATTGTAAGTGATGACTGTATTTGACAACAAATGAATTATTAAGTATGTGTTCGCTCTGGCCGCGGGTTGACAGACTCGTGGTAAAAGTGTTAAAGTGAGATTGCACAAGGTATACATACACCTGAAGAACTGCGGCTGGAAGTGAGAGGACCCGTGCAATAATGCTCTTCCGCAAAATGCTCATTATCGCCGTTCTTTTGGCTGCACAAAGAAGTTTGGCCTGCGGTGAGCTTTTATTGGTCAGCTACTAGATGATTTGTTATAAGAGATGGAAGTTTAGATAAGATAATCGACTCTGTTATCAAACTCAAGAGCTTGGTATAAGCCGTTTGCCCCAAAACGTTTCCTATTGATAATGCAACCTCATGCTGTCATTTTATGTCACAACTGATAGCATTGTTTCTGTGAATGCCATTCTTTTTTAACTTTGTATTCGGGTCAGATTTAGAGATTGAAATCTACGACTATTTGCAAAATAATCTTTGTATCTGACCTTTCCAATTGACTTTCACGCATACTGAAAATCTTGTATTCAAACTTGTCTATTTGCACTATATTGTCAATCTAGTCAGTTAGAATAATCCTTTTCCCACTTATGTTGTCTAAAGCATATTAACACAACACAGTGCAACAACTCACTTGTATGTTGATGAGTTTTTCTTTCATAGCAATATCCTACCCTTCAGATTTTCTGTAGACTCCTTCAACAACTTGACATACTCATGGAGTCACACAAAACGTACTTTTTCATATTGAATTATAGCTGTGAACAGGATTTTTCTCACTATCACAGAGAATATGATGTTTCACTAGTAATTATATCTCTGAAATTTAAAAAAATTGGGATTTTAAAGATGAGGACAGAGCAACAGCTACGAAAGCTGACAAGTTTAGTGAACATTAAGACTGGGAGTTTTGCCCGGGGGCGTAAATCAACACTCTCTTTTATTAAGTTTTATTTTATTAAGTTATTTTCCAATGCAGCTGCAGTAGCCTAATTCACCACTGTTTAATCATAACATCAATTTATGCTTTGAAAATAGAGTGACAAGTCCCAGTAATTTATTGACGTTCAACAATTTTAGATGGAGTACTGAATGCGTGCACATCGGAGAAAACGCAGGAAGAGAGCCTTATCACCCATCTCTTTGCCTGCAATCGCAACTTCAGTAGGATCTTTCCTAAGATGAATAGCACGGACGAAGACAAGGTCAAGATAAAGCTCAAAGTGGAAATAAAGAATATTGAAGACATTGTAAGACTCCTAGCTGTTGTTTGAAATAAAACACTTTAGGAGACATGATCTAAATTGCACGAGTATTTGCCTCATGAATTGATGTCATAATGCATGACTGCATATTGTCTGGATTGGCATTCAAACAACACATGAAGCTTCTTTGTGATGCTAGTGCAAACTACAAAATCAGTGTTTAGAATTACAAACATCTGACTCAGCAAATGACAATTGCTCTACAATTAGAGGACCAAAATAATAATGCAAAATTCCAGCAGACAATTTAATAACTTGCATTGACAAATATAAATGCAGTTCAACATACTTCTTCATGATTTTTCAAGGTTGACTATTGTGACGTAATTGTGTAATTCTAGAATCCAAGCGAAAACGAAGCCACCCTTCTATTGAGGTTCGATGCAGTAAGTATGGCACTTTCTTCTTATACCTTAAATCATTACAAAAAATTGAAGCTAGGGCGGTTGGGCATCCAGTGAGCTGATTCAAGTCTGCCAGTCTTTGAAAACTGCACACCGATGATCGGGAACTATAGCAAATAACATAATATTGCAGAAAGATCGAGATCTAAAGAAAGAGACCTATAGCAAATAACATAATATTGGTGAAAAATCAAACACAAATAAAGCGAAACGAGAGGCCAAACTCCTATAAATGAGGAAATGAAAACTGACTTCCAAATACATTCCGTAAAATTTAGTGATCATATCATACTTATCAATTTTATGATAAACTTTGAGATTGTGATTTGAGATGGGAAGTAACTGTTCGGGAACGCAAACTTCAATTGTCAAAGTGTCACAGGGTTTCAAAGTTTCTCTTGATGCTATTTGGGCACCAAACAGAGTCTTTAGTAAGAATCGTTAATCCAGTCCCGATTGTAGGTGTTATAATGATTTTGTACTTGGATGCATAACATACGGAGTGATTAGAAGCCAACATGGAACTTGTTGAGGCAACAACAGTTGCTCGTCCTTCCACAGGTAGTCCTTGGGAAAATGCATCTGTTAGGGCATATTGTCTTAGTACTTGAACAGTCAAGTTCTAGATCAAAAAGCACAATGACACTTTTAAAGCATCAGTCCACTTCATAATGCTGCCACTACAGGATGTGACTCCCAGGGTGACTCTTTACCAAAGGCCTGACGCCTTGTTTTTATTCTTCCTCAGGAATGGCAAAGCAGCTTACTTCACTGGAATGCGAGTGCCTTCGGTATCTCAAGGCTGGCGGTGGATGCCTCAAGTGTATGGACCCCCAAGTTTGAAGTAAAAGAAAGGTTTGTAAGCGCTGAAATACCGCGCTATTTGATGTAAGCTCGAAGATGGGCAACAAGATTTAACGGAGCGAATGTACAATCTTCTATCAGAAGCCGCTTTGGGTCGTTACCCAGACAGTATGAAAAGATACATGACAGAAATAATGCGCAAATTAGAATGGAGTAATTTCGAAAATGCTAGAGAAAGGGTATTAGTAGTGTGTATGTAAAAAGGGTCTACAAAGTCTTTCTTCAGTATTATCGCCACTTGCATTATCGCCAGTTATTTCGACTTTTCAACATTTTCAGCCTCAACATGATTGACATTGAAGCTGCACATGGCGACACGGTGTATCTAACCAACAATGGGGAGCACCGTTTGTCACTCTACAGAAAAGTGAGACTGGCGTGCGCCGACGATGCGTGTCTGTTTCCTATGGACAAGTACAGCTGCAACCTCACGGTAGTGCTAAAGCGCATCAACGCCAGCTCGACGATTCTGGAGGCAGGGGGTATAAAAGAAAGAACTTTGCTCAAGTTTGGTACTTGGAATGTCAAGTCATTTGGTAAGTCTTTGTGATAGTGGTTGAGAATAACACTCTGTTTTTTGAATTCCAAATTATCCATTAATCAATCCAGGTTTCTACAAGTATTTTTTCAATTTAATGAAAATGATATTAGTATAATTAATTGTTGAACTTACTTTACACGTATTTAAAGATGATAATGGCGATTGCAATCTGTAGACGTTCTCTCTTTGTTCCTGAGGCTTTACAAGTAGATGCTGATTCATTTGTTTACTGAACACCTAATACAGCATATTGAATAACGTTCTTGCAGCCAATCATGCTAGAAAGCAAGATATGTAACATGCTCAAAATAGATATCAATTCAGAAGCAAAAATTAAGAAATAGATCTACAACAATCAAGCTTGATTTAATGAATTGAGTTTTGTTTTGCAAAAGTTTCTGCTAAACTGAATGCAAAGTAGGTAAATAGAAGTTTGTAACTCACAACAGTTGCATGTAAATGATAAACGTTCTCCATTTTGAAACCGTCACATGACAAATTGTCCCTTGCAGAACCAAAAGGAAGCCAACTGGTCTTTCCAGATTCAGGGGATTGGCCTGTTCTCCGAAGCCTGCTCTTCGAAATCAACGTCGAAAGACAGCACGAGTTTTACATGATCTCGTTGCTGTTTCCCATGGCCCTTCTTGGCCTGCTGTCGATTAGCTCAGTCTTCCTTCCCGCCAATACCGGGGACCGAATCGCCATGCTGCTCTCCTGTTTGCTAAGCATAATGATCACCCTGGAGACGGTTTTCAAGCACGTGCCTAACAATTCGAAGAACTACCCGATCGTGGTGATTATGAACATGATCATTCTCCTATCCACCGTCCTGCAGATAATCATCGCCGCCATCTGTCTGAACTGGGCAAACAAAACCATACGGAAGAAGAAACCGAGCAAGAAGTTCGTCTTCATCTTGTTCTACGTCTTGGGGGCGCTGTCCCTGATCATCTCGTGGGTGTGGAGGAAGATCAAAAGTCACGCAGCATCCCGAAGAAAAATGAAAGTAGATGATGCCGGCAAAAATGACGTCATCGAGGACGATCCCTCCCTGGTGGCAATCAAACCAGATCAGGAAGCTGACAATTCAGAAAAAAAGGGTGAGGAGGTAGAAGAGAAAAGCTACGGTTCAGCAATCAAGATTCTTGACATCTTTGCCATGATTCTGGCGCTTGCATCATTGGCAGTGCTCATAATGGGGTTTGGAATCCTCTATTTTGGCAATGATTCACCAGCAAAAAACATAGCTTGCCAATTCTTTCAAAAAAATATAATACAATACTTCACTTTCAGTAAATAAACTCGCTTAAAGCAGGACACAACCGCACAGAGATTCGAAAGCAAAGAGTGATTCTGACTTTTTCGCTGCCAAGGTGAACAGGTCTTTTGCTGATACAGCCACCTTAGCCAGGTAGTTTTATGTCACTTATGAACAGTAGCAGTAGAAAAATAGAAGTGTCTTCGAACCTTAAAATATGTTGTCTTATATCACTTGTATATGTTATCCGTGAAATATATCATCAACTATTTAATGTCTCGCATAAAACATACGACTTTGAGTTTTTACCAGCATTGCAAAAAAAGCTGATGGGATGCAGAAGAAAAGAAGCTACTTTGCAGGTAAAGGGGCTTTTGTGAAAATATTTATCAAGCAAATCATACACTGGCTCCAAATTACTTAGTTGAATAGGCCACATTGCGGCTCGTAAATATTCCATGATCCATTTTCTAAAATTCAAAACTGGCCTAAATCTGACAGACGGTGGTGCACAAAACAGAACTTATAATAAGTTGTGTTTCCGTAACGTCTTCATCCCTTGCATCGGGATTAAAATTCTTGTCAAGTCGTGGTAGCCATTTTCTGCTACACGTCAAGTCAAACAAGAAATGCAGTTGATAGCCACCATTTTTGCTTTTTTGCTTCCAACAGCTCTCCTTATCGCGACGAATCCTTGAAGGTCTAGGCTCTAAATGTAATGTTCTACTACTAAACTCTGCTACATAATTATCCAGTGTTAGTTTCTAAAAACAAGCTGGATGTACGTCCATCCTGACTTCTTGCTTTTTTCCTTTCATCTCGTGAACTCTTTGATTGCAATGCTTCGCTTTGCATGGTGAAATCTCTGCACCTTTTTCTTCCAAATTTGTTGTCCATAATCAATTTTTGCTTCTCTTGTGCCTCGAAATGGTCTGTCGAGATGTTTTAAAATAATTGGGGAACCATCTCTGATTACGGTAAAATTTATAACTTACTTTTAAAATGACATTACTTTCAACTGGCCCACTAAAAACATCGAATTTGATTTAATAGTGTTCCTTCGTTTTCCCTAATCTACCTCTACGAAAATCTGTCATTCCTATCTGCCATTTTATCTAAAATTGCACTAAGCAAAAAATAAAAATGAAGGCGGAAGAAGGTGTTTCCTTTCTAAGCGAGATAAAAAAAGTCAGCGCTCACTGGATTCCAAAGCATCGAGGGCAGCAGCAATCTCGGCTGCACGAATTCTGGGAAGAAAATCAGAAAAAAATCAGAAATAAGGTAAATGTAGAAAATGGTGAAATAAGAAATATATAATCGAAAAAAATCAGAAATAAGGTGAATGTGGAAAATGGTGAAATAAGAAATATCTAATAAAACAAATCAGAAATAAGGTAAATGTGGAAAATGATGAAATAAGAAATATATAATCGAAAAAAATCAGAAATAAGGTAAATGTGGAAAATGATGAAATAAGAAATATATAATCGAGAAAAATCAGAAATAAGGTGAATGTGGAAAATGGTGAAATAAGAAATATCTAGTAAAAAACATCAGAAATAAGGTAAATGTGGAAAATGATGAAATAAGAAATATCTAATAAAAAAAATCAGAAATAAGGTAAATGTGGAAAATGATGAAATAAGAAATGTATAATCGAAAAAAATCAGAAATACGGGGAATGTGGAAAATGGTGAAATAAGAAATATATAATAAAACAAATCAGAAATAAGGTAAATGTGGAAAATGGTGAAATAAGAAATATCTAATAAAAAAAATCAGAAATAAGGTGAATGTGGAAAATGGTGAAATAAGAAATATCTAATAAAAAAAATCAGAAATAAGGTAAATGTGGAAAATGATGAAATAAGAAATATATAATCGAAAAAATCAGAAATAAGGTAAATGTGGAAAATGGTGAAATAAGAAATATCTAATAAAACAAATCAGAAATAAGGTGAATGTGGAAAATGGTGAAATAAGAAATATCTAATAAAAAAAATCAGAAAAAAGGTAAATGTGGAAAATGATGAAGAAAGAAATATATAATCGAAAAAAATCAGAAAAAAGGTAAATGTGGAAAATGGTGAAATAAGAAATGTCTAATAAAAAATCAGAAATAAGGTAAATGTGGAAAATGATGAAGAAAGAAATATATAATCGAAAAAAAATCAGAAATAAGGTGAATGTGGAAAATGTTGAAATAAGAAATATATAATCAAAAAAAATCAGAAATAAGGTAAATCAGAAATCAAAGAATCTGCACTTTTTTATTACTGTGACCAAGCGTTTTAGCTAAATAGGCTTAATCATAGAAAAAATTAGTAAGGATTTTATTTAGAAATCCTGAAAATTTCTAAAATACAATTGCATAATTATCACCAAATGTATATTGTAGGCAAAGGATACTCACGTTTTGCCAAAACCCATCCCCAGCTGATCGTTTCTAAAATAAACTGCAGCTAAAACAAAAAGATTGGTTTTGAATGAAATAGAAAAGAAACTCTCAAGGCATTATTTTACAAAAAAATTGTAACTTAAATAAAATGATAAAAATTTATCAGAATGTATATCAGAAGTCAAGCGGAGTTCTTGAGTCAACAGTTTCGAAAATTGCTCAAAAATGTCTTCAAAAGTGTCGTAAACTTTAAATCTGATGGATGATTCTTAATTTCAATTTGCATGTATAATCGAATGACCAGTGTATATATGCATTTCCTTTGGTTTTTTTACAAATACCGACTAAATGAAGAATAGGCAGTTGATAGTCTTCCTTTTCTAAATACTGTTAAATAACGAATTTACGAAAAACACGAATTTAAATAAACACATATTTGCATTCTGTTTGAAAGTATGGTAGTTCTACCCTACGTTCAGCCTTACATGACGTCACTCACCTTTAAAAATTCGGTTCGAAACAGGTCCCGAAACTTCCAAAATTCTAAGGAAACGAGAAATAAATGTACTATGGAACTGTGAATGTACTAATTAACTATGGAGAATCACAGAAATAACGAAACAAATGCATACCAGTTGCCAAAATCATGCATTTACGGGACAAGGGTTGTCAAAGGTCCTTAATACTGGCTGATGACTGGCTTCTAATTGCCAATACGCGTATGACGCAATTGCTACTTGAGTGAATGCAGCATAACGAATGAGCTGGCGTAGGTAGCTATTAGAAATGGCATTGCAAAATGCCGAGAAAGTAAAATAAAATAACAGTTATAGATGATATATATAAAACATTTTGACTTGCTCAAATAAAAGTGAGGGTGGTAGATTTATCTTTTACTCTTTGCACTCTACATTATTTGGGAATCTTAACCATTAACATTCTAACCTAAAGAAAAGTATAAACATCTACACACTGTATCTCACTCTGTACCTATCTACACTTCTACCCACCACTTCTGAATCTAAACCATCACACGGGTGGGCACATGTGTAGATAGACACAGAGCTTGGTAATAGCAAGGGCTATTCAACCGACCACAAACAACGTGAAAACGCACTTATACTTCGGGTTTTCAAGCCTGTCCTTTTCGGATCGCAGATACGTGCAATAGTTTTGCAGCTTCGATTTGGGATCCAACCAGCTTTGATTCAAGATAAACCCCTTCAGAAACGAAAGGAAGTCTTTTGAAAAGAAGTTGAAAATAATTAAAATATCTTAGTTTGACGAATACAAACAACTAAGACCAGAGCTATAGGCCAGTTTAGCTTAAATATTCCCAAGTTTCAAATTAAACATTTCCTTGATTTCAAGTACTGAATATGACTTGCCGAAAATTCGCTGCTTTCACGCATACCTGACAAAAACGTTATTTGATTTTACGGCTTCAAAGCGAAACGTTATTTGTCCGTATGGACAAAAACTAAACAGTAATTAAATTCTTTAGAACGTTTGGTAAGTTAAAACCGTGATTTCAACCAGTTTTACTTAAATACACAAATATTTGACAACTTAAGCCACTGAAAGGCATTTACTGCAAATAAAGGCAATTAACAACCCACTCTTGAAAAACATTGCCAAACGGTTACTTGATGGGATTAATCAAATATTATCTTGAACCAAAAGAAAACGAAGGTTGGCAGGAGCAGGGAGGAGGCATGAACTTGTCCAGCCCTCTCTTGAATACGAATAGAGATCATCTGGTAGAAAAGTCGCAAGAAATATTCATTTTTAACCTGGCTACCTAAGTATAACAAAAAAGAGACATTTAGAGCCAGTTGTTCACCTCAAGCTTGCCAAAGAGTGTCACTTCGCATATTTTCTTGCAATAATCAATCCCCTTATCGACAAAAACAGCCCCAATAAACGCTAAAAAAGAATCAGTCATGCGTGTCAGCAGTTAATCTTAAAAAACATCTCATAAACATCTTCAACAACAAAAAAGCTCGAAAAACAAGCAACAGTTTGCGACTTTCTCCGTCACTAGCCTAGATATTCTCTGAGAGGTGTGCCTGATCCATCAAAAAGGATTGTGACCTTTCTTGTTCTAAAAATATCTCGAGCCTCCGGTTTTCAAATGGCACTGATATCATAAAACCACCAATTTGAAGAGCATTATGACTAAAATCAATGATACTTTAAAAAATTATTAAGATCTTTTTCAACTATTGATAAACTGAATAAAATATTAGGATTATATAAGTGCGAGATACACGGAGCTAAAGTATAAACTAAAGTGTGACTATTTGCCAAAAGAAGATTTTATCAAAGACGAAAAAGCAAATATATACACAGCCAAAAGGCGATCCTAAAATGTTCGAATGGTGGTCAAGAAGAGTTTTCAAAACGGTAGCCTTCATGACTAAAACACAATAAGCTTACACATATGAATATATCATCTTTGACGATGTTACTCTTTACTGAATGCTTATTTTGCCTTTCTTACACAAGACAAGCTTTAACTGTTTCGTTGAATTTTTGGTTTGGCCTATTGATCCAACCATCAAAAAGCCTAGCATTGTGTATGCTTTAGCACAGTGCAATACTAAAATAAAATTTGCTCCTTCAATACAATTGTGAAAAAAAACAATGCGCTTCACTTGTTTACAAAAACTATAATTAAATCGGCCAAAAGACAGCATATTTCTCAACGTCTAATCACAGCATAGGCATAAGACACACAGGCAACAAATTGTAAAACGCACCTTCAAACATGTTCGCAAAAATCTTACAGCTGTACGCTTCCTTTAGAGAGAACAAAGAAAGTATTATTTTCAAGTCAACTTATGCATGTTTCCATTACACAATATTACTCAATGACCAAACGAGCGTCGTATGATATTGAAGTGAACTCGAAGATCGAAATTGTGAGTTTTGCATTCCAGAAAAAATTAGAAATTGGCTCCTGTCCTCTCTTTTCAATAGCCAAAACTATAATGAAGTTAAATATCAACTAGGGCATAAACTATCACTTGCAAATGGCTCTAGGCTTACTGTCCCGAAGAAAATTCTAAGAAAGCCTCAGTGTTACTAATGCTTACGAAGTCTGGTACCCTGGCTTTAAACAGCATTTCAAGTCGTTTAAGTATGGAAGATCTTTAAGCTTCAGTAGTAATGAACAACAAGGGGTAGTATGGAAACAGAATTGGGAAGAAGGCTTCAAAACAAGGCTGCTTGAAAGAATAGTTTAGGCTGGTATAGAATGTGTTGTTTAAGACTTTCAAGAGCCTATTCAAGAATCACAAATTTCCAAGAATCAAACATTGTTCATCGGGAAAGGAAGCAAATTTGGTTGCTTGAGGAGGGTCTGGACATCTGGTCATTTTGAAACATTTGAAATCCATGATTCCCAGAGGCAACAAAACGAATATACGAAATAAAATGAACAACAACTCGCCGGTTCTTTGGCATAATCAATGAATTCTTCCATACCAAGCTCTCGAAATACAGCAGCTTGGGTTTTTGCATTCACCAAAGATGTGCGAAGCAACTGTTAAATATTGATGCGAACGAATAACAAAAAATACGCATAATACTTCCTTAGGATAAAGGTCGTTAGCTCCATGCTCGAAAAAAAGAAAATGTTTAAAACGTAAGGAGACGATAGTGATATCGGAGATGATAGTCAGTACCAAATTACAAAAATTAAATCCCTGTCCAAATTACAAAAATCCCTGCCCATTGAATCAACTTACATCATGTTAAATATTGTTAAAATTTACGTCTTTGCACAGTCCTATTCGTGATCTTCTCCAGTTAGATTAGAAAAGAAATCGCTTTTGCAATTGAGAAAAGTGAGAAAGGTGGGAAGAGCTCATTTCACTCTATGCTTTGAAGAAGCTATTTTCCAGCTCATTTTAATATAGACGGTTTTGCACTGCTGCTTTCATCCAACGAGCTTAGTCTCCCGATGACGTCACTAAAAGGGCACCCATGTAGAATGTGACGAGCGCTGGGGTGGCGCCCTCTTCACAACGTAGCACTCACGGTTAGGTGTCCTTCTTGGTGGTCCGGAAAATAGCGATACAGGTAATCCGATGTGATGAACTTCAACAGAGAGTCACCCAGAAATTCGAGTCGCTGGTTATTTCCACTTTGAAAAGAAAGGCAGAACTTCATGTTATGGCTCGAATAATCTTATAGGAAAAGATGGACAAGATAACCAAATTCGTCCGAAAACCCCTTGTTAAAGTGTGATTCAGTAATCGGTCCAGAGGATTAACTGCGAATTTCATTGGTTGAATGGGCACGGGCAAGAAGACTGAGCAATTAGCATTTACCTCGTGAGAGCATCATTCTCACTGGCAGACAAGGTGAAGGCACGGGCAAGAAGACTGAGCAATTAGCATTTACCCCGTGAGAGCATCATTCTCACTGGCAGACAAGGTGAAGGCACGGGCAAGAAGACTGAGCAATTAGCATTTACCTCGTGAGAGCATCATTCTCACTGGCAGACAAGGTGAAGGCACGGGCAAGAAGACTGATGTGGTTGAAAGTTAGGCCAAGCTGCTGCTCTAGCTTTAGAAGTTGCTGGGGAAAAAGTTTGTTATAAACTTCATATGCAAGAAAATACAAGTCATCAATCAATAACTGTGCTTAAACTGAATGCTGATGCAAGATACACAAGATTCAAGGAGATACTCGTAAACCAAGAAAACAGGAAAAGTTTATTAAAAGGTGGTGGGGAGCGGTTTTGTGAATGGTAATCATTGGACTTAAAGCTTTAAAGATATAATAGGGAAATCTTTGAAAAAACCTGAAGACGTGGAGACCTTTCGATGAGATGCCTATCACCCCCTGGTGCTCTGACCTGAGAATGAAGCAGTGCATCATCATTGCGGATAGCACGTGAATACGAATACGTATGAATATGAGAAAAATCCTGTTAAAACCAGGTTGACTGCAGTCAGAAGGTATTGATATGGAAAGTGGAATCTCGCAGTCAGAAGGTGTTGATGACTGAGAAACGGAATCATCTATGTTGCCCAGTTTACATGGATACGTCCTCGCGGGCGAACATTTTCTTTGAATAACAACGCGCAGCAACGGAAACAAAAATCTCATCAGTGGGAGAAATTGTGAAAAAGGAGACATTTGAATGTGATCGTACACCAGTAAAGTTATTGAAAATACTTGAAATGTCGCAATACTACAGCGATATGGATTAGAAAACTCTGGAAAACCGACTTTGGTCCGTTTTTGCGCAAAAAGCTAGCAACATAAACAGGTGGTTGATATCCATAAAAGTGAAAAAGTTGATAACTTGCATTGTCGAATTGGCCTCACTCGTATCGAACTGCCTAGTGTGGCAGCGCAAAAGAAAATCAGATGTCAATCGAATTGTTTACCTGCAATGAATGTTTTGGCAAATCCGTCCAGATTCTGCGCAAATCCTGCAGAGAAAAAAAGCTTTTCTATAAACAAAATCAAGATCTCACTCTTGCATTAACATGCGCAGATAATAATTTGGAACAAACTTGTGGCATTTTTTGACTTTGATACAGCAGGTCTTAATATTCTATAGTTAAATTGACACGAAAGTCAAAAAAACTGAATACACTTAGAAGAAGTTTTTGAGCAACCATTAGATTGTTCAGAGATAATTAATAGCCACACTAAATTCTTGAATGTTAATTAGTGAAAATGAAAATTAAAAACAAGAGTGTATGTAATGCTGAGCAAGTTTGGCAAAAATCGGTATTTCAAGAAAGGTAACTCCTACCAAATCACAACCAAACTTTAAAGTATTTTAAAAGGGAATAATATGTAGGATCGTGGATTAAAAAGAAATTACCTCTTCCTCAAACTGGAGAAACAGCAAAAGTCTGTCGGCCTGATCGTAGCCACCATCGAGATAAACGGCAGCTATGAAATGAAAGGAATGGATAATGACATGGTAATGACACGACACGACACGAAGACAGGGTAATGACATGACATGACATGACATGACACAATGACATGGTAATGACACGACATGACACAATGACATGGTAATCGTCATGATAATCACATGGTAAAGATAGATGGCTAGAAATGCGCTAGAATGGCTGGAATGTTCTTCAAATGAAATGAACTTCAAATGATGTTCGAGAGACATTAGTTTGACTTGATTTGCATCACTGATCAGATTACAAGCCTTTAACAACAGGTAGAGGGGTCTTTGCAGATTCATACTTTCATATTTCAAATTAATATAATTCTGTTAATAGAAAGTTTTGTCGCAAATGTCATAATTTCACAACGTAAATTAGAAATAAAGAGAAACATGTACCCAAAACTGCTTCGAGGCAGTTCGCTAAAGATTGGTCCATTCGAACCTTAGACCAGTCCCTAAGAGTGACAAAAACAATAAGAATTGCCAGGCATAGGAAATGTCAAGAAGATTTCGATTGAGATGGGGGATACTTAGAAAGAACTGTATGTCTGAATGGCTGTTCATTTAGAGATCGTCCTCATAGCACAAAGACATAAAGACAACAAATCACAGAACAACTATTTGATGAAAAATACAACACAATTTAGGCGCTAGAATCTTAAAAGAAAGTAATTTGCAACACCAAGAAAGAAAGAGGATGTTAAACCAAGCTGCTATGGACACAAATTTACCTAGAGCAAAATATTTCTTGAGCAAAATTGATGATAGAAATTTTTACATCAAATATGTCACAATGCTTAAGCTCCCATTTCCTAAACTGTGTCATATGTTAAGCTATTGGAAAAAGGTGATTAAAGCAGCACTTACAAATGCCCAAAAAGCATGAAGTCTTCTAATTCAAGTCTCTAAGAAAAAAGAAGTTTCTAATTCAAGTTTCTCAAAATACATCTACTAGGTAAAATTGGTTACACTCCAAGAACAAATATTGGTTTTTCTGGGTTAAAGGACACTAGAATTTTTTCTTCAGTCATATCTTATAAGATAAACACACTTTAAGATATAAATTTATATTTACATAATAAACATTTAAAGAAAAATACACTTTAATCACCTATCAATAAGTATGGTTCTTTTAAGAGCCTCAGACTGTAGACGGCATGTAGATCATAGTGGAGCATGAAAAGCTCCTGCTTTGTTCCTGCAGCAGTATAATCATTAAACTGTGCAAATAATTGAAAACTAACCCTTGCTATTTCAGCCAGCTGTGCATTGCCTACAAGCGATGACCTGAATTTCGACAGCTCTCCTTCAGATTTGGTTCCAAACAGAAAAAACAATCGCGAGCTGCAATTAATATTGACTGGGTCTGAGAATCGTCAAAAACAGAAATGGGTTGGGGATGGGTTTAGGTAAGGTGAGGTAACAGCAAATTCAAGTGGAGCTTGGGGCAACATTGTATATCTGTGGTATGTTAATGCAATAGAATGGCAATGAATAGAAGGGTACCATATGGTAAAGAACAGCATGATACAACATGGCATAGTTTGGTATGGTATGGTATTGTGTAGTATGGTATGGTATGGTATGGTATGGTGTGATATGGTATGGCATAGAATGGTATGGTATGTTATTGTATGGTATGTTATTGTATGGTATGGTATGGTATGGTTAATATGGTATGGTATGGTATGGTATGGTATGGTATGGTATGGTATGGCATGGTATGATATGGCATGGTTTGGTGTGGTACTGTTTGGTATGGCATGGAATGGTATGGTATGGTATGGTATGGTATGGAATGGTATGGCATGGTATGATATGGCATGGTTTGGTGTGGTACTGTTTGGTATGGCATGGAATGGTATGGTATGGTATGGTATGGTATGGAATGGTATGGCATGGTATGATATGGCATGGTTTGGTGTGGTACTGTTTGGTATGGCATGGAATGGTATGGTATGGTATGGTATGGTATGGTATGGTATGGAATGGTATGGCATGGTATGATATGGCATGGTTTGGTGTGGTACTGTTTGGTATGGCATGGAATGGTATGGTATGGTATGGTATGGTATGGTATGGTATGGTATGGAATGGTATGGCATGGTATGATATGGCATGGTTTGGTGTGGTACTGTTTGGTATGGCATGGAATGGAATGGTATGGTATGGTATGGTATGGTATGGAATGGTATGGCATGGTATGATATGGCATGGTTTGGTGTGGTACTGTTTGGTATGGCATGGAATGGTATGGTATGGTATGGTATGGTATGGAATGGTATGGCATGGTATGATATGGCATGGTTTGGTGTGGTACTGTTTGGTATGGCATGGAATGGTATGGTATGGTATGGTATGGAATGGTATGGCATGGTATGATATGGCATGGTTTGGTGTGGTACTGTTTGGTATGGCATGGAATGGTATGGTATGTATGGTATGGTATGGTATGGTATGGTATGGTATGGAATGGTATGGCATGGTATGATATGGCATGGTTTGGTGTGGTACTGTTTGGTATGGCATGGAATGGTATGGTATGGTATGGTATGGTATGGTATGGTATGGTATGGTATGGAATGGTATGGCATGGTATGATATGGCATGGTTTGGTGTGGTACTGTTTGGTATGGCATGGAATGGTATGGTATGGTATGGTATGGTATGGTATGGTATGGTATGGAATGGTATGGCATGGTATGATATGGCATGGTTTGGTGTGGTACTGTTTGGTATGGCATGGAATGGTATGGTATGGTATGGTATGGTATGGTGTGGTATGGTATTGTATGGTATGGTATGGCATGGCATGGTATGATATGGCATGGTTTGGTGTGGTACTGTTTGGTATGGCATGGTATGGTATGGTAGGGTATGGTATTTAATCCCGCATTATATCTTGATAAAGAATAGGCAATGTACCGCAAGGTTACGTTAGGCATTGCACTATTTATACTTGAGCTTGGGCTATTTGCTTCGAGCTACTAAGAATCCATTCAAATGCAAAATAAACTTTTAAAAGTCAACCCACCTTACGATAACTTCTAGAACTGAATCTCCAAGAAACTCTAGTGATTCATTATGACGTAATCTAAATAAAGAATTAGGGTAGTCAACAACAAAAAATGAATGTAGGTAACGATGATGTGAAAAACATCATCTCTAATGACCTATTATGTGGAAAAAGAAGCAGAATGACAATATTTATGATACAACCCTAGCTTTTCGTAGGCATTGCGAAAATAAACTAACACGACTGTAAATGTGGCTTTCTCTAGTAATGCACAAACTATTAGTGCTCAAAACGTACGAGGATGGCCGCAGTTCCTTCTCTGCCAGCTTTGACATGGTTCCAGAAAGACTCTCGAGACCTTACGAATAAAAGAATATGAAAAAATCAACTCGCATGGCACTTTCCTGGGCACAGATTCATTAGACTTCAAATAGGATAGAGAGTACCACCCATTTGCATTATACATGGCTTGCTAACGAAGCCTGCTTCACATGTTCTTAGAAAGCTGCTACGGCTCGTAATTTTGTAGGAAAACTCTTATCCAGGCACCGTTCATAATCAAATGCATGTCTCTCTTTTAGATCCAAAACCAGTTGCATGGACAAGTCAAAAGGAACGGTTTCAAGCAGCCTGTTGTTTGTGGCGAGCTAATTCCCAATCGAGTTTTCTTCACACCCCTTCCGATATGCACCGTACTACTTCGAATACCTGTACAGTTTTAATTTTGAGTGCTGTAAGCTCTGACTCAAATCGAACGAGAAATCTATACACTACAATTCAAATATTGAAAACAAAATAAGATATATAGATGTTTTTAACCTTTTCTCCTCGTGAATTTCCTTGGATTCTCCCCGTCCCCAAGCTCTACATTCGAAAAGCCACAGTTGAAAAAAGAAACATGGATGTGACTGAATTGTGTGACTCTTTTTGGTAGCGAAATGTGCCGGAGCGCGGTCTAGGAAGAAAAGGTGGAGGAGTATTTGCAAATGAAGCTGACTCTTGCTATAGCTACAATTCAATCCCTCTCATACTCGATCAGTGAATTGCAAAATTCAATCCCTAGTTTAGAAACGTAGCAGGCCAAAATGTAAATGCTCTTCGCGATTACCTTTGCTACGCAAGGCTGGCTAGCTGGTCGGGGCATACCCTGAGTGGTATGCTAATCTCAAGTTGCGGTTACTCGGGTCTCTTGGCCTATAGGTAACAATAAGCGTGTATTTCAATGTAGTTTCAACTAGGCCATTACTGTTTTAGGGTATAATTTAACCATGATTGATCGTTACCATCAAGAGGCTACACTTAGACGAGGTTCATGTATTACAAATCCTGCAAGTCTTGTTAATATAAGCAAAATGCATTCTTATAGCTTTTCAAGTTTACAATTTGCAGTCAAAAAGTACAAAAAGTACAGCTAAATCTCAGTTAAATCTCTTACATATAAGCTTAGGCGTATTGGCATTCTGCATATAAATTGCAAAGCATGCTAGACTCAGTGCTAAAACGTTGATAACAAGAAATTCACCTCTAATAAGGACGGGTTGTTAAACCTGTAATTGATTCTTTCTTCAAGTATGTGAAGACTTTTGTGGTATCGAACGTGATCAGCAACAACGTAGAGTAGTATTGTGTGCTGTGAGGCGATCGATTTCAAATTACTTCTATTTCCAAAATGGCGGATTTTTTAAAACTTAAAGGACCACTGACAAACTGTTCTACAAAAGTGTTACATCGCAAAAACAGCATTAGATGGTTTTTTTAAATTAATTTCTATTCTTAGTTGGTCAAAGTTATAGTTAATAACCTAAGTAACCCATCTCGTACACATTGAGCCTGGTTGACAGTCATCTCCTATCCTGGCACGTGGGTCATCGTGTCAATCAAAAAAGCATATGTTCATAAATCAAGAATGCCAACACTCGTACCAAAACAAAACTACATAAAACTGCACTTTGGCTTACTTGAAAGACATCAGTTTTCAAACCAGTTTTGTAGCAGTTCTCTGAACTTAACCATACCCTACCCTGATGACCTAGTCTCCTGCAATTTATTCAAACGTACAAATATTCAAATACATAAAATGTTCAAAGTTGTATGTTGAATTATGTGAAATGAATATTTGATGGATGATGTTTATGTTTTTAAAAGGATTTAAAAGGAATGAACATTTTAGAGAACAGTACTGCATATCGCAAAAGCTTCCGCAGAGAATATTTGTGCCAACGTTTTTGAAAAAGCATCAGACGACAATTGGTACAAAATTATACAAGATCATACCTCTTTTCCTTCATCTCATCCACCTCTCTCTGCAAAAACGAAGGCTTTTGCTTCAAGAAAAGTACATTGCAACTACCTTTGTGAATATATAAATCAGGCCAAATTTAGGAACCTAGAGGTACAATTAACCCAGCTAAAAGAACCAAGATTCCATAGAATAACAAAATACAAACCATGGCCACAAGCTTCGAGGACCATAATTTGCAATTTGTTAATTACCATGTCTGCTTACAATCAAATCCAAGTTCATCAACTTAGGGTTTTTGAGCAAACAGATTGCTGCATTTTTATTCGACGTGCTTAAATTTTCTCTGTTCGATGCCACTCAAATTAGTTTTCTCTATTCAGAGTCTTAAAATCTTTTCAAGTAAACCACACCCATTTTATGAAAAATAGATTCGCATTGCTGACATATGGTTGGAAGCAAATTGAAAAGTCATTTAGGGCAAAAAATCTGCGCGAAATAGGATTGTTTTTAAGCAGAGAGCCGTCAAAACTCAAAAACATACTGGAAAATTATCAATAATGTACATTATTTACGCAACTAAAAGCTTGGCAAGCAATAAAATGTGAACTGTTATAAATCATGAAAGATAAAAATAAGATATCCCCGTTATACCTCTATATTTCTTAGTTTCTCAAGTTGCACTTTATCTGGGAGTATACTAAAATATAATATTTGAAATTAATGGAAGACATTTCAAAAATAAAATAAAGCGAACAAGATTCTATGACAGCATACAGCATATCTAATGATAAAGTTTAACATAGATTGTTGGACAAAAAGTTCTGGGTTGCTGTCAATCAAACTTCAATCTAGCGGAATGAAAAAAAAGATTATGACTGGAGACGATTATTAAAGAAAAATAAAACCCTTTCTACGAACCAATCTTCCACAAGAAATCTAAGGTTGTCTCTAGTCTTTCTCAGCTTTTCATATCTACAAAACATAGAGCACAATCCAACAGTTATTTACAAGTGTCGATACGATAAGAAGCATTAAAAAGGGAACTTGCGCAAGATAAGAGACGCTGGCCACAAAAATCAAATTAGGTTATTGCTAAAGTTATTAAAAAAATTTGGGATGTTGTAAATAATCTACTAGATCTTTCAATATCAATAATAAAGAAAAGCGAAACATGACTTTTTTAAGCTTGGCTATTTTTTGCAGTCGTTTCCGAAAAAGCAGGAACATTAACGGTAGTAACTGAGCAGTGAAAATTTGTGACAACGAAAAGTGCCAGTTGCAGCTGAAGTTAGCCTGTCACCTTCGGCTTTTAGCTGGATCACTTCTTGAAGCATCGCCGCAATAATGTAAGACCTCTGGGTATGCCTAGTAAATGAATTACGTCTCATTATTTTTAACCGGATACACTGAAGCTATAACCAGCACGAGAGACTCGATGGTAAGGCAAATTTTTGACGGTCGCGACTAATAGCAAAAATTCTATGGCCAAATTGCCAAAAATTGGGTATCGAAGAAAGATATTTTTCCAAAGCAAAAATCTGTTTTATCTGCAAGCACTTTAAGCATAATGCTTCTAAATTAAGTTGCTTTATAGGTCCTTGAAAAAATCTACAAACACTTGTTAAAAGAGGTTGGTAAAGAGAGCATAAATGGAAGCCGTCGAAAATATTTGTTACCCGGCTTGAGTATCTCCCAGGCCTCAGTCCGTCCAAACGCAAACATGATGGCTTCTAAAAGAAAATTCACAATTCACAGGTGAATTCACAATTCAAAGATAAATTCACAATCAAAGCTGTTTGAAGCAAATTCACATGGCAGACACACTTACATTTTGACACGTTTGATTTAATCTTTAATTTCAAATCATAAATTTGCAGTAGTTTACACTTTCAATTCTTTTGGCAGCAAGTTGCAAAAATTAAGCTTTCAATACTCGTGGTTACCAAAAACATTTACAATGTAAGAACAAATATTTGAGTCATCATTTAAAAAAAACTTTTCTGAAGTGCTATCCTGGCAATGAGCCAACTTTGAGACACAGTAGAACGATACCCACTCTTCCAGGGAAGTGGACTAGGGCTTGTTCCATCCTTCTCTCTTCCTCTTCATAAAACGATCTTCGTCTTTGACAGTCCTCACGCTGCAAAAGATGATTTATTTCAAATCATAATAACTTGAATTAAGCGTCTAGCATTTGTTCAAATATACCCGCTAATTTGGTGGGTAGAAAGGGCCTAGATTTAGAATAAACGATGCTTTTAAAGTGACTACATGGTTTCGAGGGAGCAAAGAGGGGATGCAAGGAAAGTCAGTGGACGAAGTGCTTTATTTACCTTGAAAAGGGGCTTGTGACTCTTCATCAGGTGCCTCAATACATGAAACATTGGGAGATATCTCACACTCTCCTTTTGTTTACGCTGCGACGCTGGGTCCTTGTCTGAAAAATTGAAGATAAGGAATGGTCCGACTTAGAAGGCGTCCGACTAAACCGGGAAACAACCGAACTAAAACCTTTCTGACCGAGAGCCAGAGGGAGGTTGAAAATCTGTCCCCCTAGCTAGTCCAGTTGCGGCAGGATTCAGCTACTCATATGACAAGAAAAATAGGTCAAAATCAGCGCGCTTTCAAGCAAGTGCCTTCAGCAAGGAAATTTTATGAAAACTGAAAACAAAGCTTGCATCCTTCACGCGTTCAAACTTCCCATGCCTTGATCGCCATGCTGGGTACCAGGGCTTTTCGTCAAAAGCAAAAAAATATCAACTCAAATTAGAAATTTGATTTTGAATTCTTAGGCCACAATTATCAAGCAGCAAATAATTCAAATACTTTACCTAAAAATGATTCATAAAACAAACTGAGGCAATAGCAGCGCACAAAAGTAGCTTCAGTTGTAAGAGGCGTTGTTGGGTTTAACTAACGTACCGGACTTGCAAATGAACCGCGGCATAAAGTGAAATGTCCGGCATCTATCTCCTTTCTCTGGAACGGAAAATTATGTTTGAGGGTGTCCGAGCAAGTCATGCAACGTACAAAAATCATACATTATCAACTTATAATAACAAATACTTTTGATATTGCAGATTTTTAGAGTTTTCTGGTTGGAAAACAGATCGTAATGGCACCGGACCAGGTATGGATTAGAAAGCCGGGCACCCGGAAAAGACGCGGTTGGAAAGGGGGCAGCCCAACAGTGCTGCAACAAACCGCTAAATGAAAACACCAAGGAGGATTTTGATATAGCTGGATATTAAGTCAAATCGAAAAGCATCTTCGGCCCAACCTGTCATGGTTGCTTTGCAAAAAAGCATCGCAATCATCAGGCGACTAGTTCGAACCGTTTCTTGCGAAACTAGCCGGAACGCTATCTACATATCATAAAAAACCGAAGCTGCTGTACATCCTTCTCCGGCTGGTCTGCAAAAGTCGAGAGGCAGAAAAATGTTGAAATAATTAGGAATTTCATTTCACAAATTCAACTCAGAACTCATTGCAATGGCGGCTTAACGTCTGATATTTGACGTCACTAGGATAGGTCAATTATGAAAATATGAAAATCGCAGTCGAACGCTTAACATCGTCTCACTTAAGACAAATGAGCAAAGCTCTACAGAAGCGGGTAAGATTGCTTGACTGTGGCCTACTACGTAAGTAGATTGGTGGAGAGAGTGGATGCAACGGGAACTCTTCTTTAAACAAAGAGAATACTAAATTATATCAGATGCGTGGGAGTGTAAATACTACAAAAAATGCGCAATGTTTTTCGGTTCGAATAAGCTCAAAACATGGCTTGCTTCAAGCTATAGGATTTTCGAAAATTATTAAAAATTTATAACAGCCGAGAAAACTTGCATGTGAAAGTAAAAAAAGATTAAATAGTAGAAATGAAATTAAAACTCAGTAGGAAGACCTTGTTTTTCACTTTTCAAGGAAGGCGCTTAGGAGAAAACGGAGATAGTGCTATAACAACGAGATTATATGAATGTAATTTTCACTGTCAGATCATTAAAACAGCTAAGAAAACACAAAATGCAAAGGTATCCCGGAGGTCGTTGCTATGAAAATTTCACGAAAAGCTTCAAATTGCAAGAGATCAGGATAAGAGAGCACATAATCAAATATGTAATCATGAATATATTACAGACCACGCGTCGGGGTCACAGCAAAATAGCGGCGAGTATAATGAGAAACGATTTGAAAAATTGCTACATACCGTATATATTCCAATCGGAGATTTCAAAATACTCATCAAAAACCAACTTGTGGAATAATTCAAGGTCCTTTATGACAAATATCTAGTAGAATAGAGAAGCTTAGTTGGTCCAAAGGAAACATTCTTGACTTAAAAAACGCTCAAACTGAACTTCATGTACACTGTGAACGATCGGATTTCTGGACAATTTTCAGTCGATTGAATAACAATATTATAAACAAGTAAATAAGTTATCAAATCAGCTTGAAATATACGTACAGGTACGAGATACCTGAAACCAGCACATTCCCAAAAGAACAACAACTATTTCGAACAACTTCAAAAATTGAGTGATCTACTCGATTCTTAATGTCCCCCATTCCTTTCAAGCTTTTTTCGAGGACCAGTACAAAATTTTTACATTGCCAAAATAATATGGTTCGTAGTTACTTTTTTCTTTCTTTGAAGTTATCCTCGATATTTATTCATTTTAAAAGTAATAATAGCTTTTTGCATTCAAACAATATTTAAAGCGCTCACCAAAACAACCTGATAAAGAAACTCAACAATAGCAAGTTGAGAGCGAAAAAGCCAACTCGAAGCAGGTGAACGGCAAACCTTAGTTCATTGAGCAGAAGAAACATTGGAGAGCACCTTTCCCTCACCTTCGGGACTTGTTCCGGATGGAGTTTGGCAGTGTACAATCTTTTAAAATAAAGGAAAGAGCATTCCGGGACCTAAAAAAGAAGAAAGCGAAAAGTGAGAAGACGACGTTCACTTAGACTGGTAGACTAAGTGGTGATTTAAAAGAAGGAGCCCTAAAACAGATCTAAAGACGAACGGAAGCTGCTGTGGTGATGTTGACCTTCAAATAAACAAATTAAAACATATGCAAATCGCTATAGAACATGTAACTAAGAACATTTTATTTTAAGAAATATTTGAAATAGGACACATAGAATTAGAGCTGGAGCCTCTAGTTAAATTAACAAGGCTTTTAAAACCAAAGTGATTTAGGTCTTCTTTACATTTGATAGTGAATGGTGCGTCAATAAAAAGTAGCCATCGAATCGGTAGGTGTCACCATGAGAACGAATCTCTGTGGGGAGTGTGGCCTGAAACAAATATGAAAAGCGGGTGAGCCACGCACTATCCAGGTTTTATTCCCTAAGAAGCACAAGTTATAAAAGTGGTTGAAAGTGAACAAAAATTGTTCAACTTGTAATCTCAACACACAGACAAAGAAAGACGAATTAAATAAATGGCAAGGCTGAAGAGCCTGCTTGCACAGGGGGCAAACGAGACTCTCCCTAAGGGCTCCAGAGCACTCCCACTTGCATAGTCGGCTCCAAAAGCCCCCAGAAGTGGCTGCTCTTGCTCGAATTGCCCTACCTGAAAAACGGCGCAAGGCCAACCCTGCTCCAAGCAAACATGGCCTAGGATGGAGACAGAAATTCCAACTCTGGGGAGACTGGCGCCCAACCCACCATTATAGGTGTCAACAACAGGATGGGGAGTCTTTTTCTTAACGCTTAGGTTAGGAGCAGCCATCACAACTGGACGCAGCAGTCTGTCTGTAGAGAACATTCATAAACAAGACGAAAAGCGCGATTTCTCGTAATCTAGCCTTTGAAATGGCCTTATCCATTTTTTAATCTCTAAATTCAAATATCATACTGTAGCACCTTGCAGACGTGACGCAGACTGGGAACTCCACCTGCGACAAACTTGCATGAGACAGATTTTGTCAGGCCGAAGTGATTAAAGAAAGCGCTAAACATGTCTTTTTCTGCAGTTCTAAATATTCAAATGCGCTTGAATAACACCTGCCTAATTAAAATTTGAGTCAATCGAAAACTTAAACAACAAGCCAAGGACTTGTGTCTAAAAAACTTTTAATAAAATGTCAAAGTAGAAGTTACTTTGTAGTACCAAAGTTTGAGCTGACTGACTAACCTCTTACGGTGATACCTTTCACAAAAGACACTTTATTAACACCCTTCTTATCAGCACAGTTCATAAAAATATAATGATTACCATTTTCATCCGCTTCCCGGGGAAAGTCTGACCTGCCTCCTTCCCTGTCCCCATTTCAAATATTAACGCCCGCTTCTTTTATTTCAAACGACATTACAATGTTTATTCTGGAGAAGGGGGAGTTTTAACGCGGGAGGGGTAACAAATAGAGAATTTAATCCTAAAACTGCTTTCCCTCAAACATATCTGACCATTCTCCTCAAATTAATATCAAAAGTTCATTATATTCGAAAGTGACAGTACCTTAAAGTTAATTTCTGGGCTCACTGAAAATCGATAACAAAACAGTTGCTCTATATTGGCAGCTAATGGCTGACATCGAGGCACTGCCTGGAACTGAGAAAGAGTATGAGGTGACATTGCTGTCTAGGTAAACGGACTAGACATTGGTATGAAGAATAATGCCAAGAGAAGCGGAAAGTTTAGTTAGCTGAATAACTGTAATACGCACATCTTCTCCTTTGTATACTTTATGAAGGGCCCATTTCTTCTTATTTTCTTCTTTGCATAGGCAGCTCTGGCCCTCAAATCCCTTACAAAAGAAGCAATTTTGTGCATCTGAATACAGAATAGTTGCTCATTGGAAAGGGAGAGGTCTATATAGGTAAATAGTAGTGGGCAACATTATATGCTGACATAAGGAGCAATTGACCACCTTTAATTGTTTATAATAATAGTCATAAAAGCTTCTTTAATAGCACTTTGACCGTACCTAGATAAAAACAGATGTTTCTCTAGTCAAAATCTGTTTTATTGATTTCTGCCTCACATATCACTGTAATTTTATAACTTACAGTTAATGGTGTTAGTTAAGCCAAAAGTACAAAAGAAAGGAAAAATTATTATCTTATTTCTTGTTATCAATTAAATATCTAGGATGTTGAAGTAACAAATCTACGGCTGATCTAAACCTCAGATATCCAAAACATCCTATAAATCAAAACAGCTTTTTAGATAAAAAATGAATCATTGAGATTAGTTACCCAGCATCCCCTCTATGCAAAGACAATTTACAAACATTTACAATTTCCAATGTAAACTATAAATCACATTCTAAGGCTTTTATTTCTCTAGGTATTCATTATTTTCCTTCGTAAAATTCAGGATTTTGTTTAAAATAGAGCAATAAATGTCAGCTAGTAAAAACAGCATTGCTAACCTCAACATTGACATTGAAAGGTAAACATTCATGCAATTGTTTCTGTCTACTTGCAACTTGAAAAGCTTTAGTATTGTCATTCCACTTGTTGTCAGACTTATGGATGGCATTTGCGGACAGGTCTATAGCAAATGGAAAAAACTTGCACAAAAGTTGCAATCTACGGAATTTGCAAACAAAGATTATAAAGTAGATCGGGTTCAAAGCAAATCTAATCAAAAACAGGTTCAAGAGCATACAAAAATTACAACACTATACAGAGACTTATTTTTCCTTGCACTTTGACTAGCATCTGAACAATAGAGTTTTGTGAACTATGTATTTATGAAAAAAGCAAACCATTTTTTCATTTAAGCCTATTTATTAAGACTTAACTGTAAATAAATTTGTACAGAAATATCAACAATACTACCTTGAATCAAAGAATGTGACTTTTCTGTCTTCAAAGGCCTTTTTTGGTCTTCATTTCCTCCATGAACATTTCCTGTATTTGCTTTTCCATTGGGGCCTTGTGAATCTGGTCTAAAGCTGCCTTTTGGAAGTTGAGTATCAGATATCCCAATTTTCTCTTTTCCTAAATGTTTAATCTCTGATAAAAATGAGTTAAACTCCTCATATAGTTTGTTGCTTGACTCTTCCATGCTTCTTACAAAACTAAAATTAAAAGAAAAAATGTGACAGCAAGCCATGGAAGGTTTCTGCATTTTTTTAGTTGGAATCCTTTCCAAACTAAATTTCCTGCTACCACTAAACTGTTATAGTTCAAGTAACATTTTTGGTTCTCATATGTTTAAATCCATAAAGGTTATTCAAAGTTTAATTAACTCTTACTTTTAACATGGAGCATGCATAAGTCTTTCTGTATTTTGAAGCAAACTGACTGTGCTTTTTATACTCTCCCACATTGGGAAAATGTATAACAGTTATTTATTACCTTTTCATGATAGTTACAATGTAGCCTTTTTAAAAATATTTATGTGTGACAATTACGAAGCGATTTTTTCACAACGACATGCCCACATTATTCATAGCCCCAGACATTCTAAGACCCTTATTAATGTTAAAATGTTTTTTAAGTCATTCAAATGCTTTTAAATGCAAATGATTTTATTCATTCAACTTTGGTACATGCGTGAATTAGCTATTGTTGATTCGACCATCTTCCATTAGAGAATGGAACAGAGAACACTTTTACTTTTCTTTAGCTGATGAATAAACGAAGATGATCTTAAGTCTCCATATTAACCTATCGTGGACTTAATCACATGTGTTTGAATATATAAGAAAAACACATGGGTCGTGAATTTCCTTTACTTTACTTTCCTTGGCAGTCCTGGGTTCTTAATCGTTTTCGAGAAGAAACAAAAATATATGCACAATGAACAACGGTTAAGGTTGTTTTATATTTCTTCAAGGAAAGCGACTCTTTGCATATATATCATATCATCTAACTATACATATACATAAAAGTTGCGTCAAAATAAACCTACAATATCGATAACCTTCTTGCAGTGAAAAGTGGCCATGACTTTATTGTTGTTGTTGTTGTTGTTGTTGTTGTTGTTGCTGTTTATGTTGAGTTGGGGAAGAGACTGATTTTTTTACGCAATTTTATTTTTAAGCTACCAAGCTAAAATAAACAGAGGCACCGGTTGTTCGTGTTGCTACATGGGTAGAAAATGCAGCAAGAGACATGGTGTCAAAATTAGCTGCTAAAACAAACGGGGATTATTTGTTTAGCTTACGCCTGTGATCGTATCCACAAGAGCAAAAGGAATCGTCCATCAGTGGGATTGATGACGAGAAACAACTTGCTTTTAATGTCTAATAGATGCAAAACATGTTGATATTTGCATACAGGTTTCAAGGGACACTCAAAAAGAGGACATTATCAGATGTTTACATGAAATCTTTCATATGGCATTTGGGTTTCTCCCAACCAAATTTTCTGGAAGGGTACTTGGCTGACCCTCGCTTCACTACTCCCCTAGGGCGACGGGAGCAGCTGCCCCCACTACCCCCGTGGCTTTGGCGCCCATGAAGTGAACGTAACCCTGTCCAAGTGGCTGGTCCAAGTCCCTGTGCCAGGCAAGGCAAAACCCTCCCCGGTACAAAATGAATTTCACAAATTCTGAAAACCGATGCACGAAAAAATTCTTTCAAAGTTTCTCCCTAAATTGCCATGAATCTTGGAATGATGACCAAACTATTGTTCTGTCAATGATTGCTTACCAACAAAGCTACAGACGTTTTTTAGTCCGTTAGTATAAGAACATGCATTATAAATGTTTGCAGGCTATAGCAAGGAAATACGAGTTCGTTGGATAAATATGACTTAGTAAAATTGGAACAAGATATCATTTGTGTCACAGGTGTTCAGTTGCTAATGCTTTTATACAACCGAAAGCTCTCGCAACTTAAACTCTCTTTTTGGAAAAGAGAATTTTGAACCTACAAGGTAAACCAGTGATAGTTTCAAAAGAAGGCAAGATTGCAATTCATCAATAAATTCCTGTCAGCTTACATGACTTCGGTATTTTTGACATGTTAAGGACATTCTTAACAAAGATGATGTTGATTTTGGTGTACTCAAGTAAAGATCTGTAAAATTCGGCAAATTAGCTTTCTATCCACCATAGAATTTTTGAAAAGCACTTACGTGACAAATAATGAACATCACGTCGTAAATAAAAATTGTTAGCGGCGTCTTTGGGCACAAAGGACCTACTTCCATGGCACCAAGTGGAGCTGAATATAGAGCTAGGGGCCTTGAGGGCTAAGATTGCAAGTACAACCACATTTGTTTGTTCCGGGCCATTACACAAATTAACACTGTTGGGCACTGGGCAGGCGTTTCTCATAAATTAGTGAAATCAATCTTTAATTCTCTTATTACCGATCCTTATTATACATTACATAGTGTTCCGAATAGTCATCTAGATTCAAAGTTACCACACCAAGATTTAATATAACACGTAAATGCTGAATTAACATTTATAATAACTACAGATGATTGTTTGCCGTCTGTTGTGAAAGTGTTCAATACCATTCAGGCAGAGTTGTACACGTCTATGTTAGCAAAGAGATGATGGATTAAGTTGCTAATCTTGATCGGCAACAACAAAACCGGATAATTGTGTACGTTATCCTTAATATTCATTACATCTCATGACTGGCATTTTAGTAGATCACCTCCCTAAATGAGCCAGAATGCCATGACAAATACTCTACAAAATTGAGCATCTAACGTTGACTTCTTGACTCTGTTAAAGATTCGTACTCTCACTGAACGTCTTTTACTTCAAAAGTTAAGTTCTTTCAATACGTGTTCAATACTTTTGGGGAAAAGCAGTTTCCATGGCAAGCAAAGAAGAAGTCGTCTTATGGAACTGAAGAATTAGTGAAGATCAAGAAAGGAGAAATATTTTAGTAGTCCTTTAGTATGACGTTTGGGATATCCCAAGACGTTACTCCAACAGTGCCATGACCTCAATGCACACAAGATGCCAGTCAATATGAGTTTGCTTGAATACTCAAAAAATGGCGTAAGTCTAGAGAAATGTTGCTGGATTTGAACTACACGACAAAATATGACGGACAACTATACGAATAATACTCTAAACCTAAAAAACAGACGTCATATTTGGATGCGGTTACTTGATTGACCTGTACCGGGAATTCGTATTGCGATGCTTACAACGGTCTTCTACTGTCACAGCTAAATGTTCTAGTCTCTAAGGGATGCTCCTGAATCTGCAGATCAATCAAAGAACTGATCAACTAAGGAGGTCATCACCTCTTTGGAACCAAATTTTGAAGCTTTCGCAGTTGTCACTCTTTTTGAGTAATGTTTAGATGCGAAATAAGAAAGCAAATGTTTCGTAACGAAAAACTTCAAAATAGCACGGAACAGTAAAGCCATAGTTTTTGAATACTTTTAGCATTTTTTCGTCCAAATCTCGTCGGGGCATGCAAATGTCTGAGAATGACCAAAGACTTGCAGATGGGGATTCAAAATGGCATCTGAGAGAAAAGGCCTCAATCAGAATTCATTCTCGTTATTGTTTAGAATAGACCCTTGTATGGGGGTACCTGGATAGGTTCCAAAACAAGAAGATATAAGGATGAACTAGAGAGCCTTGCACTACGAACATTGTTGCCAATTTGTAATACGGCGAAATTTTTTAAAAATGTTGCACTTTAACTAAAGCACACTTACGTTAGACATTGCGTATTTTGCAATTTCAACGCGGCTGTTCTCCCATGAGACCCTTTCTCACAGCCTCTCACGTGGTTTTTTGTCTCAAACTCGCTTCTTATTTTGCCAGTTTCTGGTCATTTGCTGACGTTTTGATGCTTCGGGGAGTGTCGCGTGAAAATAGCTATCTTGTAAAAGCTGATAAAATTCTGCAAAAAGTTTGTTTACACTCTTCCGTGCTGTTTTGAAGACATTCAAAATATGCAGCGTTTATCTCTATCGATATCCATTTAAGTTCGATATTACTGACATATTACTGGTAACGAGGTTACGGGTATAATTAGCTTGGCAGATTCGCTTTGGCCTGAAGATAAACGCGTTTTCAACTATTGACGTAGACACAAGACATGTGAATTTCACATTCAAATAAAATGGTTTTATACAAGTATATACATTTAAAGCTGTTTTATGTTCTAAGTATTTTTAAATACATAGCCAATATACAATTTTTTCAATCGGGCCTGTTTTTCCCTCTTTGCCAGCCCTGTTAGAATACATTTTACAATTTTACAATAAAAACTTCGAATAACTTTTTCAGTAATTCTTCAAGCTTTCTTAGCAAGAAGAGACAATCAGCCCGTTGAAATATTTATGCTACATTCGCGGCAGTACGAGAAAGGGGCATTGAAGCGATTTTATTCGAGTTTTATCTTTTTGGAAATATCGATTATCTGTTTCCACTTATGATTACTAAAAAACTTCTTAAGAACATTCTTTGAAAACAGATCCCACAGCGAAATTGCTACAATACTTTTTACAGTTCAAATGTCATTTAACGTACTCTGTGTTAAATAGTCTATATTCAGAATTTGTCATCCATCTTTGAATGGACGAACGCCTCCATAACTTTCATCCTTGCTTGTAAAAGGCCATTCTCGTGTCGTAACTTGTAGTTCTCCAAAAGCAGGTTTTCGCACTGCATAACAACCTCGATTTCTTTCCTGCGTCGATCCTCGCGGGATTTGCGCGCGGCAATGTTATTTTTGACTCTCTGTCGCCAGTAATTGTGGTCTTTGGCCTCGGCAGGCACGTGCTTCTTTTTGGACTTTTTCCGAATTGGTAAGGGGTTGAACAGGTAGCGGCTGCGGGGGAGCTCATTGTTTCTGTTTGCGCTCTTCTCGTAATCGCGTGTGATGATGGAGACTTTCCTCTCCACCCTGGCTTTGGTTTCAAACTCGGCAGGTGAAGACGGCGGGCTGTTCTCAACGTCGATTTCATCTTCACTATCCGAGGGCTCACTTTGATCTCCTCTTTCCACTTTATCGCTTTCTTTCATCTTCGAGTTCTCGGCGCCTCTGCCTTCTGGCTCGGGTGAATAAAGCGGGTAGGACAATGGCGGGGCATCTTTCACTAGCCCCATTCCCTGGACGAGCTTTCTGAATTGGAGAAGCTGCTCGATGCTTAGGAAATGCCCTTGGTCCCCAAATCTACTGTAAAAGTCATCTCTTGGAAAGGACAGCGTACTTTCGGGACCATCTAAGTAAAAAAGCATACTTTGATATACAGCGAAGGAGCCAGAAGCTTTTATTAATGGCATTTCTAGCATTAATTCTTACACTCATTATTAGAAGGCTTCAAACTTCATACCAAATGGCAGATTTGATAAGAAAGCCAACGATAAGCCACTGGAGCTATAAATGTCGAGTAAGTGGATATAACAACAGGGAGTTTCTTCCAATTCACTTTTGCTTGTCTCGGAATAAAAACAATAACAATGGAAACAGAATCGGCTTAAAACAGAATCGGCGTAAATGTGTCTCCAAGAAAATTTTGAGATAATTATCAAGATAATTATCAAAATATTCCAAAACTTTGTTAATATTAAGCAAATTCTATTGAAATGGATGTTACTTTCTTTCGAAAAGTTGGATAAGTAATACTGACGATAGAATGCATTTCAATCTGTCACAGACAGCACCGCGATTTAATAAAAGAATCGTCAACTTCTTTTTTTCCATTTTTCGTTCTTCACTATTTTTTATCAAGACGTACCAAAATGTATAAACAATTTAAGCCTATTCGCTCGTGATTGCTCTGATTAGAACTGCACAACATTATAATCGCGTCAAAGGTTGGCACATTAAGAGACATATTAGAACAAGCTTAAACATTCTATCATCGAAGAACCCCTTTTGAACTAAACATTGTAGTATTCTCAATGCCATGAAAGAGTCGCCTTCTATATATCACGAAAATTCTTGCAAACAAAAATAAACAAGTGAAAAAGTCACAAAAGATGTAAAGGAATGAGCCAATCTGCTTAAAGCAATTACAAAAGAAGAAATGATAATAAAACAAACCATTTTTTCTTCTAGAGAAGCAAAAGTGATCTTGGCCACATGCGAATTCCATCTTCACGGAGAATGCCGGAGCCTATTGCACTGGATCAAGCAAGAGCTTCATATGGTCCTTGAGAGCGTGAATACTAATTAATAGGAGAAGAGCACGTGCTTGTTACCGAGGTATCCTCATCCATCAGCGATCCTCCACTTGGTCTACCGTGGAGATTCCACTTTCTATTACACTCTCATCCATTATTCATATTGGAGATTTCATTTTCGATAACCTTTTTCGAATTCATAAGCCCATTTTACTCCAGCTAAGATATATGCTACATCAACAAACATACTTCAAAACATAATCTCCTTCCCTGCAGTTGAGTTGGTAGAAATTGGTCTGATTGGTGCTACTTTTTTGCATAGGACAAACCTCACTTAGTTTTCAAAAGTCGACAATCGTTTTCAGAGTGTTTCGTAAGACACCTGTCCCGTAAGAACGGACGACGCACGAGCAGAATATGGAAATTCTCGAATCAAAGCGGCGCAGACAGCTTGCTTGTCCAGGAGGTTACAATAGGCAAAACAATTGCTCTGAAGCAAAAGCAGATTCAATATAGTATTGGTTGATCCGAATTGGCAGACTTTTGTTCACACAACGCAGACAGAATATGGTTCATTGATTCAGATAGTTCAACTACTAACTAACTATAGATGTAACGACTTTTTTAAATTAATTTCTGTCACTTCAGCTATTACAGCCAGCAATAATTGCTTGGTGAAAAACATTCTGAAATATTGTTCGAAAAAAAGGTGTTTCCTTAGAAGTTGAAACGAACTTTGAAAAGTCGTGCTCATGAACCTGTTATTGCTTCAAAACAGGCAAAAATGGCTGCCTATTTTTACTCAAAAGTTATGGATATGCGAACATTTTAATTCTAGCGAAACAGGATATGTGACTGATTAAAATTTCAATGCTTTTGATTCCTAACATCTATCTAGTACTTAAAAACCATCCAGCAGGTTGATGTCACTAAAAACAGAGTCTGGTTGGCTGTTGGCACGAAACTTCTTCTTGAAGCTCCGCAGATTTTTGCAGGAATGCAAATTCAAGCAAAGTTTAGAATATTGGCTGTAACTGGGTTTTACTCTCTTATGCAAACGATTTCCCAGAAACGATAGCACTTTGAGTCAACATCTCCTTGATCATCGATACAACTGGCAGCCGGAACAATGTAAAGTTACGGCAAGCTATAGCCAACTTATAATAAATTTATTGACAATGTTACGTTTCTTTGAAACTCGCAAACAAGATTCGTTCCATAACAGGGTACATAAAAAGTTCGGGGTAATCTCTCGTACGACGAGAACTTAAGACAGCAAAACTCGTACGAGAACTTAAGAAAGGTAGCAAGGATGCTTCTGAAAAATGCGATTCATAACCAAGAGAGTTATGCAACCTAACAGTCGAAAGATGATAAAACAACAGGCCGATAAAATGGATAGCTATATGAAGACAGCACCCAGTAGTCTTGGTAGTTTCAATTACGAATCCGCCTGTGTTGGAAATACACGTGTACACTTGCTAACAATACTTCGGTTTCTGTCTCCTTGTGAAAAATCAGGGTGGAGGGAAGAAGTTTGCTTTTGACAGCAGTTGTCGCCGAAGTGAACAAAAACTTCTCTGCGATTAGGCAATTACTGTGAATCGGTGCCAGCAGAAAACGAAAGTCGTATAAGAAAATAGTAAAAGAAAGCAATTCACGGAAATGGGAATCAAGAAAAAAAGGAGAGCGTCGAGCAAAATTATCAGATACGAAAACAGCACGTAGGACATGTGAATATTCAGGAAGTGGGAAACGCTGGAAACAGACTTGTCTAACATCGGAGACACGTGAATTGAAAATAGAGTGAAAAAAGCAGCAGTGAGCTGATTAATTTGCGCCTAACCATATAGCAAAACCTATGCGACGATTCATACATTCCCACCAAGACGGCTTTTCTGCGGGCATTAACTCAATTCTTGGTTCTACCCATGGTTCTTACAGCAACTGACACGATGCACCTAGCCAGCGGCCAAAGGGTGTGATTCAAGCTTCTGCACTATACAAATATAGTCAATCTTTAAAATCATTTTGATGAAATAAATGATAATAAGAAAAACAATTCTTACAAAACGGATGCTCTTGGAGCTTCCGACTATGACACAAATCAGCTCTATGAAATGATATACCCTACCAACTCTACCAAGAAAGTAGACCTCTCAATTACGAATGACTCCCCCATCGGCTTGAATAAGATTCTTTTCGCGCACTCTTTCGCGTTAAAATATCCCCAATTAGGTCGAATCTTGAGAGATTGCTTACTTCAGAGAGAAGTGAGGGTGTGTCAGGCCATATGTGTGCCTACAACGGGTAAAATTGGTGTTTTCACAAGCACTGCGTCTTGGGCCGTAAACATTCTTCTCTAAAAAGCTCGATATAGCACTCTATAAATTGAAGAGTTTCATGTAGCTGCTTCGTAGGGATGAAGGGGCAGACTTGTGTTTCACCGGGTAAGGGGGGCAGTCTGAAAAGTTTTATGATGAGAAAGAACCGACGATAAATGGAGGCGACATTTTAAAGATACTTATCGATGATAACTAGACAGTGGTATAACTTAAAATTACGACATATTCAGGCTATCATGATATTAAAAGGCAAAACATTGAAAAGAAGAAATGTCCTAATAGAGGAATTGCTGGAAATGTATTTAACAACGTTCGCGCCTTCTAATCATTCGGTACAAACTTTGAAAGGCAAGAGGAAATGCAGCCCCCTTCTAGAGGAAGAACCGAGAGAAAGAACCGAAAGTAGACATAGCTACAACAGCAAGTTCTATGGGGGAGGGTAACAATTAGAGATGGTTATGGAAAACAAGAGGCTAAATATTACTCATATCCAAGGGAATTGTGAGCGATGAAAAGAGGTTCTGATTTTGCAAGAGCGTCCTGCGGTACAACACTGTATAAGTGATTTAAGAACCATTACAAAAATAATTGTATCTCTTTTGGGCGGAAACAGCAGATCCGTGCTTCACAAAAGGCCGGCTCTAGAGTAAGATCATCTTGCAGTCGCTTTTCAAAGTTCAGAAGAAGATGCGCTGGCCTCGATTTGTCATTTCAGAGCAGTACTTTCCTCGTGACTTTGAGCAAGAGCATCAGCGGGCGTCGAGAGAGGGACTAGATCCACTTTACTTCTATGTACTTGGATCGCGGGGCGAACCCACTTCTTACAGGAGCACATGCACCCTACGAAAAAGGACACATGATTATGTCAAGCATAAGCCAGTGCAATTTTCTCATAAAATGGTGTGTTTTGATAAGCCTATCTCATCTGACATTCGAGAGAATCCCAGTAACAACCCAGTACCAAAACGGTTGTGAAAAATCATATCCTAAAAAACTATGCTTTACTGCGGTGGTGGATTTCATAAAGATATTCTAAACAGACAAACGAACCAGAAATGCAACTTTGCTTTAGTTGTCGAAAGAGACTTTTACTGGGAAGGTTCTTTTGTTGTAATAGCGTGTGCGAAATCTTCTTCAAGAATAGAGCATTCAACATTAACGGAATTGCCACTTCTGCATACGAATGAGAAATACTCCTTATTATTTCATAGTGTGGCCCCAACAAATACCTTGTATGCAACATTTTCATTGTACAGCTATACCAAGAAAATCTTGCAGCAAGTTCAGGGTCATGGCAATTCAAGTTAGTACGAGAATAAATATGCTTGAGCGAATAAGTAATCTATGTAGGCCAAAGTGCAATGAAGGCTGTTCAAGGCATTGTCACAAAAGACATCACAGCAGCCAAGCAATTAAAGATGTATCAGAACATGGCCACCAAATGGCCTAGAATGCTCAAAGTAGGTGCTGGTTTTATGTTTGGAAATAAGGCAGGTTGCTGATGCTGAGAGCAAAGAAACCAAGTCATCAAATGTCAGAAGACCAGTTGTCATGATGCATCAGAGCCTTCGCACCAAAGAGGAACAATCACTTTGAGTCATTGCAAGCCAGTTTGAGGCAATTCACTCACCATTCCATCTAAGATTGCCCAGCTTACTTCCACATTCAGGGCATAATATCTAAATGCAACAAAAAAGCAGATTAAAGCGATCGGATGTGACCCTCTTTCTTTACATGGGATTTACCATTTTAAGATCAATAAATTGTGTTATGGAAGGATTGCTGAATTAAAATGCCCCAGAAACCAAAAATAATACACCCTGTTTGACTTAAAATGAATGTTTCCATAAAAATAGACTTCCAATCCACAATAGTTGAACTGTAATAAATTAGGAATAAACCTTATTATCAACAAATACTAAATTTGATGTAAAGCTAGCCAATAAATATCAAAACAAGAGAAAATGAAACTGATCTGGCCTAGATGTTCCTGGTATTTACCTTTTTTGTTCAACTAACATACCTTTGAATCTTGCTGTCCAACTACATTTCGTAACATCCATGGCTCAGGAGATTTAAGAAAAAGTGAAGCACGAGATCTTAAACACCTATGTGAGATTGCACAGCCTCTAAACAAAGAAAATCTGAAAAAAAAACCATTGAAGAATGTAAACAGTGGTAAAAGCTAAACAACATGAAGAAATAAAAGAATTTTCAGATATACACTTTTTGCAAAACGACAATCAGATTCAGAGGAACAGAAAATCCTAAAAGAGGAATCCTAAAAAAGTTAAATAAATAGTCTGCATTTATTATGTCATTCAGCAAAAGTTACATAAAACAAGGACAAAAACGTAAATCGTGAATTAAAATCAATCAGCCTCACCTGCATTTTCTACAGCTTGCAGAAATTGTTTCATTACTTTCTCTTATGGCTTTCTTCAAGGAATCTTTAAGATCTTCAAGTCTTGCTATAAGTAAATGAAAAGTATTAGCAGAATGCCTTTAAGTCTTTGTTTTGATATAAAATCTGACAAGTGTTCACATTGAAAAAAAACTTACGATCATATCCATTTAATTGCTGCAAAGCGTGCTTGAATTCTTTGTACTTATCAAAATTTTTTCCCAACTCTTCGAACAACCTGAGCTGTTTCTCAAAATTTGGATTTGGGCTGAAAATTAGAAATAGAAAAAAAAATATTATAATAGAAAAATAATTCTGTCAAACAACAGAATTTGTATCAAGACCTACAATACAAGTGACAGCAGGCAAGCAACTAACCTAGCAACTATTTATTGGACCTGAATTCACCTGCTTCTTGTTCTGAGGAGGTATAAAAGGTGTTCCTTTAAAATTCTGTACCTATAAGAGCAGACACAGGCCAGGAAAAATGCAGTGATGTAGGTGTACATACCAAACATCTGGCTTCGCTGACTTCACCAACTCAAGGGCCTCGTCATATTTTAGGCCTAGTGACTGCATCAAGTACCCAATTACAACTGTTGCACTTCTTGACATACCTGCAAAACTGAAAAAGGTGCTCCTTAAATTGTATTTAGAATACATAAAACTACTTAAAAAGCTCTATCACAAACAGCTACTTTTTAAAATGTTCATGAAGTGCCAAAGACTCTTTAAATTTAAATACTCAAAAACTATAATATTCAATAATTTCGTAATTTGGAGTTCATTTGTGAACAATCACTAAGAAAATAAATCCAGCTACTTTTTTAAAAAGAACTATAAAATGAAGCTTACCAATGCACCACAGAGATGACATTTGGTGCTCTATTGTGTAAAATGTTCACTGCATCTTTCAGTGTATGGAAGATCTCAAAGTCAAGGGAATCATACATAGATACATGGTCAATTTCTATCCCAGTACTCTTCAACTTGTTCTGAAGTTCTGAAGGGAGGGGTGAGCTGTCAACAGTTAGAATGTGATTGATATCATGCTTGAATACTGTGTTGATATCACACACTTCTGCTAAAGATGCCAAGTAGAGCTTATTGTTGATGGCATGCATTTGTCTGCTTTCCTTTGTTTCATCTAAAATGACAAATAGTAGTTACAATAAGCTAAGAGTAATGACAAAAATTATGCACTATAAAAAATAGTAAGTATAAGAGTAACAAATAAAATAGTATGGAAGGAATTTGACATCTCAGTGAAAACTAGGTGAATACAGCTTTAGAAAACAGCTACAGAATACAGATTTATAACTGCAACAAAATGACTCAAACACAAAGGACTTAGATTCACAGCAATAGAAACCTCTAGATTTATATACAAGTCTAAGAGAAACGATTTAATCTACACTTTCAGTAATAAAACAGGAAAAGATTCGCACAACATCCAGACAAGGGACAAAAAGCAAAACCATTCTAAAGTAAGGAAATCTAAAGTATTCTAAAATCTAAAGTAAGGAAAAATTTGGGGAAGCAGGTGTCATCCTTCCTGTTCATTGATGACTGTAATAAACTAGAAAGTTTGCAGAAAACTCCAGTATTTTTAAACAAAGGTTTTGGACATTGTGTAGTTCTTCACAAAGATCAATTGCGAATTCAAGCTCTCAAATATTTGGATTGCAGATTTTTCAGGTTTCAATTCAGTATTCAAAAAATTCCAATACTACATTACCATGTAAAGTAAGAAAAAAATTTACTTTGTAAAATTGGATGAGGAGCCTCTCAATAGCTACAATGCCCGCCAAAAGTGTTGGAACAGTCCAATCATCTTTCCTACTAAACGTCTCCCCTCCCTCATATACAATGTTGGTTTCCGACTGGAAAATGAAAACAAATGTATGTTGGAGCGCAGATTGTGTAACCCATGTTTAGCGACATGTTCACCTACCTTCACAACATTGTTTAAGGGGGGGAGGGGGCTCTGTCTGCTTGAAATGGGGAATTGAAGTGAAAATATGCATTTATTACGAGTAGAATCTCGGTGTTCCAACTACTTTTGGCGGGCATTGTAGGCTCTTCAAGGAGGGAGCAACCACTATTTTAAAATTGAATATGAGTTTTCTATATAGATTCTTTATTTGATTTTTGACTAACGAAAAGGATGGCTAGTATTCTTCTGCAACAGATTAAGTGAGTCCAGACAAGGTATCTCCTTCAAAGGAAGGCTTTGAGTTTATTATTGAAAAATTGGAGGGAGATATCAAGCCAACCAAAAATATACTGCAATGTATTTTCTTGAGTAAAAAATACATTATTGCCAGTAGCTTGCCTGATAAACAAATTGAACTAATGAGAGTAAAGAAGCTTAGGAAACTTTATTAACATATTTATATACGAAGCTAAGTAGTTTTTTAGGCTAGGAAACAAGTTAAGTATGACATTATCAATATGCGATAAACAATCAAGCGGCGCCCAAGCCACGCCCATGATAATGACCGGTCACACCCTTTATTGGGCTGCAACGAGTTTTCAGAAAATGTGGCTCGAATGTGCACTTGCTACACTATGCCGTGTGACGCCAGAATAAAGGCTGGTGATCTCAGTACCAAATGGCGAAGCGCCATAATTTACAGCGGACGGTTACCAGGTAGCAACAGCTATAAACAACGAACAACATACTGTCCAAATTTAAATTACTGTGGCAGAGAAAAATTTCGCACTTGAAAACTAATGTCGATTTTTGTATAAGAGCTGCTGGCAGATATGTTTTATTCCATCACCTCACCAAACGTCTAGCTATATGTTTTACTATTTTTGCCCAAATGTGGCTAAAGCGTGGGGCAGGGGGCCTACACACAGACACACAAAGGTAAAAGCTTCTTAAGTCAAATATTAATTCAAGCATAATTAATAAAATAAAACTATACTACCTCCACATCGTGATAATATAGACTATAGGAAATCCCCCGGCCTCATGAAAGAAAACTTGCCAGGATGTGAACCGCCATTGCCAATGACACAGGCCAGCAGGTTAGAACAACACAACAACACATCAGACAATTCTCAGCTGACTTTTGAAAATGGCTGACCCTCATCAAAACGGGGAATCTGCGAATTTCGAGAAACCAAGCGAAGTGAATGAATTAGCTAGCCATGATGGTTTAGAAGATGAGGAAGGTGAATTTTTTGGCGCCTATGCGTTTAAAAACAACTCAATTTTTCGAAGCATGGTGCTTTTAGCTTGACTTTTGTGGTACCCTCCTCAAACTCTATGACGATTTAGGATTCGTTCAGTTCTCTGCTATTCAGCAATAAGCAGTCTTTTAAATAGATACCAAATGCTGCTATAAGTTCAACGGTTAGGGCGAGAATCAATGCTGGGGAAATTGACTGGTGTGTCCGCTAGTGACCCATTGATCGATGGGGTTTCAATTTCAAAGTGTATCTTGCTATCTTTGGATCTTTCTCGATAAAGAACTTCAGAATCGAAATCTTCACATTAAATTAGACTATACTGAAAAAATCATGCTGTTTGGACCCTTCGGTCGCGAGTTACTTTGTTTTGCATATCTAGCTTTGTTATAATTTGTTTCTCTTTTAAAATTATGTTCTGTAGCACTAGCCAGATAAGCGCAGCCCAATTCTGCCACGCATAATATGTGCTTTACTGTTATTGTTAATAGTTATCTGTGACTAATCAAGACGTTTGAGTTAAAGTGTATACTGCAAGATTTTATTAAAGCTCACAGTTGAAATTTCATCATCTCTTGTTTTGTTTCATTTTTAAGCTGAGTTTTACTCTAATTTCCTCTTTAAACTTCCAACCTACATTTACATCATCATTTTTCTTACAGATTATGAATCAATCAGCAAAGAACTGGATAATATAAGTTCGTGTCTTGATGCATTAGAAAACCAAAGCACTGATTTACATGGGAAAGTCAAGGAATTTCTGGAATGTGTCAAAAGTAAAAATGATTCTGGAGAAAAAAGCAAAGATATACCATGATCCACTTGTGGAACTTGCAATGTAATTGGGAGATCAAATGGTTTCAAATAAGGCAGTAGAGACTTTGAAGATATAATTTATTTGTTAAATTTTCTAATATTTTCAAATTGCTTAAAATATTTTATGATGCAGATTTAGTAATTGAGAGAGTAAAAAGTTTAACCACCTGCATGTCTATAGTATCTGCCTGTGTTTTTCTTACAGATTATGTAGATGCCTGTTTTTTGTGGGCACACAGTGAGGGCACAGCCTCTACAGGGAATGATGAATGTTTGCATTAGCCATAAAGTATTTGATGCTATGTGGGCAGTCTTGTATACGCTTGTATTGTGTAGAGAATGGTGCCTTTAAGTTGCTAACTCTAACTCTAATTCTTGAAAGAAGATGATACCATCAAAGTGCTTTATTTTTTGTATGAATCCGCAATAACCAAGAATAGAAATTTGTGGTACAAATCCATCCATTCATTTTTCTCTGCAGTTCAACGTGGGTAATTGGAATTTCAAATCATCTAGACTGCATACAAAATGTAAACTGTGTCAATCAAAATAGCAAACCCTGCCTAAAATTATACCAAACAATTGCAAATGCCACTAGGAGTATCTAGTAATAATATCCTTTGTTTTTTTGCAAACAATTTCCTTAAAACAAAAAATCCTTCTGAAAATTTAAGGTAGCAGTCAAAAGAAACAAAAATTGTTCAAATCTTAATTCTTGGAAAATAAATCTAATACTTTAATCTAAGCATCTGCTTCTTTCAGATTTTGGATTGCAAGTTTGATTTTTTCAACCTCTCCTGTAAGCTGGCTTGCCTGAAAAGATGGCAAAAGTAATAAAAATAATGAACTGCATTTTGTTGCTTGCATAACCATCATAATAATTCACTTGCAGAAATAAAAAGGTAGAATAAGTCTCTTGGAAGAATCAAACACTACAAATGCAAAAGGTTAATGGACTGGAATGAACTCAAATGGGTCTATCTTTCTTATAACAGACATCTGATAATGTTGCAATAAATGATGACTTTGTAAATAATAAAAATTCTGCCCAGGGCTTTACTTCTTTCAAAAACACAAAAATATCAAATCTGAAACAAACCTTTTCAGAGTTCTGTTGTCTAACAGAATCTGGAACCTAAAAGAAAAATGTTTCACATTTGCTTTATATCCATCGAATTGAGGTTATTGAGTGAAACTAATTATTTAGGGCTAAGAAATCAGTAAAAGAAGGTGTTTAGTGGACATCCATTGGTTTTTTCAAGCTAATCAAGCACTCTTCCTACAACCCTATATTGTTTTCAAACTGCAACTGGGTATTTATTTCATCAGCTATTGGTCATGTTGTGACATTTGCATACTCTAGGGAATGTCAGAGAAGAAGTACTCTAAGCATGCAAAAATTTTTTAGTTCCACTGTTTCTTGCAAATGTGAAGTTATGTACCAAAAAACATTTGTTCAATAATTAGTTAAACTAACACAAACATGCCAAAGTTGCTAAAAATATGTTCAGTTAGGTGTGTGCATCTGTTTAAATCAAAAGCTCATAAAATCTACCAACCTTATTTTCATAGTCCTCTATCTTCATGGCCCCCATCAACTTTGATAACTGAGCTTGCATTTTTTCTAGTTTATTGTCTAGTTTTGAGATTTCTTTTCCAATATCAACCAATCCCTTACAAGAGAGGATTTTAAAAAATCTTTAAAAAAGTAATTCATGAAACATAACTACAGGAAACATAAAACTTTTGTAAATTAATGTGAATTATTCATTCTTCAAATTAACAGTATGACTATCAATATCAAATCTGCAGATATTTGCTTAGCATTTTTGATAAATAGCACATAATCAATACATTATCATGACTGCAAAGCAAAGAAAACTGATTTATTTAGGGTGTACCCAAAAGTACTGTTCAAACTAGAAAATCTGTCTGAACAGTAAACCTTTTTATATTTCCTTTGCCTCTTGTTACAAAAAGCAACAGATGAAGAGACTTTGTCAACAGATAACAACATATCTCCTATAGACCTTCGAAAAAAATGCTTTAAGGAGTCACAAATGTGGCAAGAGAGAGAAAGGTTTGACACTAAAAATTTAAGCATGAAAAAAGAAAAACAACCTTTATATGCAGGTGAACTTCACACTTTTCACCAACAAGAGCAACAGCACACCCAGTAGGTGTGGGATCACTCATTTTCAAAATGTGGACACTGCAACAAATAAGGCACCAATTATTAACACATTTCAATCAAACAGAAATTTACTTTCATCCATACTTTTATATTTATCACAAATCACAAAGCTAAGTTCTTCATTCATAATTATCAAATCAAATAGATGAAAGAGGGAATTGTTGTTTCAAATATTAAATTTGTAGAGATTTTGGAAGAGGGTCAAAGATCTTGCACATAACAGCTCACAACAAAAAATTAACAAATAATTCACTTATTCTATGTGGCAATGCAAAACCTTTATTGATACTGGTGCAATGAAAGAATGTTTGACCAACAAATTAATCAAAATCATATACTAGAGAAACAGTGTTTGCAAATACATGTTTTCCTTACAGCCACTAGAAATTTCTACTGCCAGTAAGTTGAAATTCTAGGCCCATAAAATAGGAAAAAAGCAGACGTCAGCATAAAAGCGATATGTTGTTATCTGCTTTGTATTGCCAAAAATCATAGATACCAACCAAAATTAAAGGGCAAAAAACTCTAGGTTTAGCTAAATAATAGAGATTATACAAACTAGTATGTTTCATTGCACTTCATTGAAAAGTATTCTTTATTCTATAACCAGCTTTCTAAACCATATTTCTAAGACTCTACAAACATTATATAACTGTAAAATAGGATTGATATAGAATCATTTTGTTAGAGAATGGTAAATAACTTACTCAGCTGAACTAGTCAAGGTCTTCATGGTCTCCAACAATGTGATAATAATGTTCGTAACATCATCCGAATGTGGTCGCAGATAAACTGAAACAGGAGCAAGGCAAACATCAGAATAAACAGAGCTAGAAAAGCATTACTGATACCAAAAGCTTTTAATAGCAGAAATATAGGTAGTCTTGAGAAAAAAATTAAATATTTCTCCCTTTCAAACTTGACATGTTCTGACTTCTGAATGAAAAAATGTAACATGCTAGATCTAAGTAGGCTTTGATAATCAGGTGATGTTTACATTTATCTCTCTCCTTGACCTTTGAAGTTGTATTTTAGGTTTTAAAAACTTTAAATACAAGTCTTTAGGAATATAAATTACAAAAACTAAAAAAAATTAATTTCAAAAAGTTGGAAATGTGGGAATGAGAACTTTAAGAAGTTTGTGGTTCAATCATAGAAGGATCATGTGGTTTGAAGGTGTGTATATAAATTATATTCATGTTGTGAAGTAGCAAAAATAAACAATAAACTACAAAGCTAGGTATTTGGATCTAAAGAAAAGGATAAATCCTGAATGAACACATAATTAGCAGTAGTTTATACCATCTGCTTTAGCCCTTGTTGTCAAGTATTCCTCTTTGATGGAGCGCATTGTTTTCACAATATCCAGCATCACTTCAACCTTCTTCTCCACATCCTCATTATGCCATGGATGCTGCAGAAAAAAGTGCTGAGTCAAATTAACAGCCATACCACATCCTCAACAAAATGAAATGACCAAGCATAATTACTGTTAATGCATATGCAAACAGAAGAAAGAGCAAAGATGAAGAGCCGTGTATGAAGACAGAAAACAGCTTTCACATTGACTTCTGGAATCTTGCATAGAACAAGCTATTTTCGTGTATAGGCAAGGCAGAATATCAGTACATAGAGGGAAAGTTCGAAGGAGTCTGGGCTCACCTCATGTGGGTAGCTTGTAGTGCAGATACTTGATGGGCCCACGTTCTTCCTAGAAGGAAGTCTTTGAAACAACTCTTCCGTTATAAACGGCATAAAGGGGCTTAATAAGCGCAAACCATTGCTCAGACATATGTACCTAGCAAAAGTCAAGGAGCCACAAATTTATAATCTCTCTCATATTGTCAAGTGACTACAGCTGAAATCTATTGCAAAATCATCCTAAAGTTTAACAAAACAAAAAAATGTAAATTTTGGCCGAAAGAATGAAACTAGGCAACAATTATGACTTTTGTTTCGTTCTTTTTCAATATTGGTATGATCAGTCCAAAGACAGTAATTGTAACAGCCGAAATCAATTTGTTGCCAATAAGTTTTCACGCGTTACAAGGCTCTTCCATGCGACACTTATCAATCGGTCATAATTTGGTCATCTTTTCGAGCTATAATGCTAAATATGAAAAAGAAAAATAAAACAAAAGCTGAAGGATACAGTGCATTCTTCGCTGTATTTGCGGCAATTACATTGTTAATGTTGTTGAAAACAGGCTTCAGAGATTCCTGCAAAGACAAAAGATACCCAGTGGTTCCACTTAGTCTGAAAACAAGTCATGGGAAAAGCGGGTCTGTGTTGAGTGATAAAGCGGTGTTTTGACTCGCAGTGAAAGGCGGTACCATTAATATTTAAGCACTCTAAATCGATATATCATTTGGATACAATTAATAGTGAAAAACTCTGCAGGTTGGACGAAACCAAGAAGAATTAAACCTGTTAGCTCCACTAGCCATGGCATAACAACCGCCCATTAATCCAGTTGAAGTTTTCGCAAGGAATAAGTAACTCTCGCTTCCCACATACGATTTCTTCTTTTCATTTCCAGATACTCATTCAAATCCAATTTCGTTAACGCACGTCATTTCACACAGGCAAATGGCAAATTCATTTTTAAGCCGATTTTCTCACAGAGCTAGTTTAGGAGAAAGCAGGCCCAGCCTTCGAGATATTTAGATTTAGGAGCAGGAGTTCGTGTTGGCGAATCGATCCGTCTACACAGCTGCTATCAATTCAAAAATAAGCTCCACATAAGGAATTCCGTTGCGACCACTTGGTCCTCCTTTTAAACGACTGGACCATTTTCATAACAAAAACTGGGCTTATATTAAAAAAAAACTGGCAACGAAAAATGAAACGTAGCATACGAGAACAACAACGAAGCGCAGAAAATGTTGTGAACTGGACCTTTCTAGTAATTTCTATACTTGCAAGTAGAACACACTAGAATTAACTGAAACAATTGTAGAAACTTCTAGAGTAAGCCTTACGGGACATGCTCTAATTATTACATATTATATTCCTAATGCTGTAATTATTACATATTATATTCCTAAACACGTGATGTTATACCAGCATATTCTAGAAATTTCTTGCTAAACAGTATATAAGAGCATAGTAGCTTGCTACAGGTATTCGGCTTTAGTTGAGGAACTGTTATGTGAAATTCGATGGATACATAAACACGACGCTTTGTTGATTTCTTTGGAGAAAAACTTTACGAGCCGAAGCTGGACCTTATTAACGTACCTTATCAAAGCATTGAAAGAGACGCACTTTTTTGTGAATCTATTCAGTGTGTCACAGGGAATGTATATTTACACCAATGCGGCCTTGGATTCCCCACAGAACTTTAAATATTTAAGTGAACGTTTACTACATTCTAGAGAATGAATATGTCTTATCAGCAAAAGCTAAAACAAGGATTGAAAATGAGGATGACAGTTGCAGTAATTATGAAATTAAGATGCATCATCACTCGACATTTAATATCATTATTTTCTCAAAGCACTTATGTAACTGGCATCTTTGTTTTCGAATCTAATATTTCAAGCATCACCTGTTTTTCGAAAAAATTCAAAATGAAAACTAGAAAACTTTCCTGAAGGTAGCAGGTGGCTAGAAAGTATTTTATATTCAAATTTCATTTCGAATGGGGATGTCCCATGCTCCGGGGGTGTGCTTGTAGTGAAAAGTCCCTTCAAACATCATGTACAGCGAAATCTTTTGAAGATAACTATGAAATGGAGCTGATGGCTTCCCATGCTGGAAATTGCATATCCGAATGGTCGGTTCATGTTGAGAGCATAATCAGAAATACTTGAAGAGTGTATATAATCGTTATCTATATAATTGAATATCTATGTAAAAAGACCTTATATTTCCAATCAAACCATTTAAAGTGTGTATTTTTGCACCTGTCAACTGCAGCATTAAAAGACAAACAAGCACTAGCCATCCAATATTTTGATGAAAAATTAAAATTAAATTTGACTGTGCATTATTTTTGTAAATCAAGGGAGCCATACCGATAAAACTTCTTAAACAAATAAACAGTGCTCTTAATTTTTCCAGCTTGAAATGAAAGAAAAACACAACGAAAAGAATAGGAATTGGCAATTTTCTGCTTTGAAAAAAGCGCACGGATTAATGCAAAAATTAGGATGTTGTATAAGTTGGCCTTGTTATGTAACTTAAACCGAGTCAGTCTGGTAGTGGTGGACGGCGTCTTCAAAACAGAAGTCGAATGGGGAAAGCAATAGAAAATAAGAAGACAATACAAACAGTTGAACTATCTTAAAATTTTCAGCTTCTCACTTTAGACATAGTCAACTTCCCAGAAAAGAATTCACCAATTAACATGGAATTGTAAACAATACTGGTACGAAAGAAACAACTCAGCGAATTATTAACTCGTGGTCGATTATCAACTAATTCAAGGTTTGCGAACCAGAGGATTCCTTCGTTCTGGTTTTAAAAATCCACCACGAGTCGCTCTAATACCATTCTGCATTTATGTGATTTCCTCATGAGCACTTTGTCGCGACACAGTATCAAGCTTTCTTATGTCTTTTCATGTTTACATCACTGTTATATGTAAAAAATAAATGCAAACACAATCTAGCTTAATGCCAGGCTCGTAAAAGTACCGATGTTAGGGAGCCCCTGTATGCAAATGAGGTTCTCCCAACAGCGGGACAAAGTGCTTTAACCTAAACATTTTATAGAGGGACATAAGCACCTTCAGGATGCACAAACTTTCTTATGAGGACAGTCAGTGCAGCATCAAGCTGCTTCGTGTAGTCAATAAGCATTTGCAAAAGTTCACTGCTGCATTACAGATATATTCATGCTCTGTAAGTTATAGTTTCATCAAGATGTCTGCATTGACACGATTGTCGGTGTAGCACAGAACGCCGACATTTGATTGCAAAATAAGAGGCGGCAGGATCAAACAAATGCACTTTCTGCTCTACTAACCAGCACCGTGAAAGATCCGCAAGCCCCACATTTGTTCGCCAAATGACTTTCGTTTAGAGTAGCATCTTAGCTCAATTCTTCTTGCTATCATCATGACTCCACCGTTTTACCGAAACAAACGAGCACCTCTCACCTCTAAGAAACATGTCAAGGGCGGAGACATAACCAGATATCTTCGCGCTCCATAATCTAATGCCTTTCCAAATTTTCTCTATCAGAATTTCAGTTTGAAAACGGTGGATCTAGTTGTTGAGACATTTTTCAACGGCAACCTTAAAAATCAATGACGTACTAGAAAAAGCCACATGGTCCTTGAATTCTGTCCTGGTGAGAAAACGGGTGTGCTTGGAGCTTCACTACAAAAGCCGCCCCTTACTGACCTCAAATTATCAGAAGTTCTCTGACGAGAAAAATGACACTTGCTCCAAAAGATTTGTAACAGCAAAACTCACCAGGTAAACATCGCAAAGCTCGTACAACCAGAAATTATAGATTGCCGTTGTAGTCTTGACAAAGTCGTAGGTTTCAAAGCCGACATTGGCAGCATCCACGGCATAGCTGAGTCGGCTTAGAATCCACTGGTCCATCAACGATTCGCTGCCAAGAGTCTAAGGATGTATACAAATCATTGTCATCAAATGACATCAAATAGAAACCGATTTTAGCAAACGAAGTGTCAAGATCCCAGAAAAACATCTGCACAGTGATCGAACAGCAAAGAAGCAAGCTTCAAGCAATAACTAGAAGAAGTAAGAGAACTAGGCCTATTCTGCAATCACGTGGGTTCTTCCACGCCTAATACGCTGGCAAACGGCTTCTAATGGAACATCACCCAACCTGATACATACGCGGTGTTCCTGTGAGTAGTCCCCAGAATTCGCTTCAAACAAAACATTCGACGATGCTTTTACATCCATATTTTTACGATAGGGGAGATAAGATGAACTCTTTTTCTTTGTTGAGGAGCAAGTGAACCATATACTAGGAGTTTCTTACCTAATTGGAAAATTGCAAACACGATCAGATAGGTGTTTTTCATACTTTAAAACATTTGTTTATTTCTAATGAGTGCAGCAATGATGCTTACTTCTTGACCATGGGGTTTGAAATCCTCTCCAAGATTCTTCAATGCAAATTTTGTCGCATTCCATATTTTGTTGCAAAACCGCCGGTATCCTTGTACTCTTAAAACGTCTAAGTTGACATCTCTGCCTAAAAACGAAATCAGCCGATAAACAACAGACAACAGTAGTAAATCCTAGGCATCAGGTCATCTTCAACGGGACACAACTCCGTCGAAGACATTACCAGGCTTAAAGTTGAGAGGAACTGTCAAAAAGGGTTGCTTCAAATAAGAATGCCCTTTCAATGAGCATAATTGTAACCATCAAAACTATCGTGCGTTTTTCAGTGTCATTTGAGAATTTCTGCCTTAGGCTAGTACAAAACTTGGAGACATTCCTCACACGACAAAATTTCTACTCATTACCTTTACTAACATGGCGCAAGAACTTTCACATGAAAAGGTTGTGCATCAGTGAAAACAATACAGATTCACTGAAGAATAAATAACCAACTGTGCAACTTTGAAACGTTGTCACCGTATGTGCGTTATATTGGCTAGCGATATTTGTGTCCCCCACTTGATCATGCAACACTGCATTGGCGGGCACTCAGTGAGCGAGCGAGGAGCTGCCCCCCCCCCAAATACACAGTGACAATGGCCCTCTCACAGCAGATTCGCCTCATTGTATTTCAAAAAGGGTATTGTGAGTACTTTTGACTGTGCCTCCAAAAAAGTAAAAAAACTTCAACAGCGATTGCTATCAAAATCAGGTAAAGATTTGACTTGTCTGTATGGGGCAGTTTCAAAAATCGGCCTAACGCAGCAAAATGCAACATTGTCATTGGCTAAGCAATGAATGACCACTTCTAAATGATGAACGAAAGCGGGTTGTTTAAAGACAGAAACAACGTAAACAAATCATGAGTGGGCACTTGCTTTAGTAAGACACTGATTATCTGAAGAAACACGCATTTGCGAGCTCTTACCTTGTCCGGTATAGGCACACAGGGCAAATCTCAGCGCATCGGTACCGCATTCTGGAATGCCATGTGGGTAATCCTCTTTCTACACGTGTCAAGAAGTTTTGAACTTAGAACTGTTCGATTGTTCAAGGCACAAAAATACAAAATTTTCCTTGCAATAGCGCTCGGTGTAAGCACCACACCATTGCTATCTTAAAGCGGGAAATGCTGAATGACTTCTGCCAGCATTTCTGCCCCTTTCAATGGCAACTATTATAGCCTTAGTTTGTCTTCGTGTATTTTGTTGGAATTATAGTATCTTGTGAAAATTTATTCTAAGATAGAACTTGAATGCAAAAAACAACAAAAATGAAATTAACTTTTTTTAACCAATTTTTTCCATTCTCGTCAGAATGGTTGTCCATATTTCAAAAGAGAATCTACATTCTACTGCGTAGGCCACGAGAACAATTAAGCAAAGCTGCAATTTAAAACAGCAAATTTTCCTCACTTTGAAGAGAGAAAAAATCTTTTCCGCACTGGAAACTGTTGTGCTGTACCAAGAAAACTACGTAGTTGCGATGCTTTAAAAAACAATTTCTCATCACTTTGGTAATTAAGCTGTTTGTCCCAGTGCAAAGAAAACTGGAGAAAATACCTGGCCTTTCTTGGCCTTTTCCATTTCCTTGGCTTCCAAATTGTATTGAAGTAGCTGCTTATGGAGGTCCTTAAATGAAAAGAAACATTTTAATAAAAAGGATAAGTTCTCAATTATCAGCATTTCCGAGCATTTCTATATGATCTACTAGATCAATAATCCTAACTCTCTACAAAGGATCGACATCTGATGTTTTTGTAAACCATGCAATGTCTTTTGACAACAAGCCACCTTGGCCATAGAATAGGGAAAAGGCAGATGTGGGGATATCTTTCGAAGTTTTCTTAAGCCAGAGTAATGTGGTCTGAAATGGTTAACTTCGTTTTAGGCCGAGACCACAGTAGAAGACTTTTCTCGTGCAGGATTTTCCTGATTAACCTCGCATTCAACACACAAGCCCAGTGTTCCTTCTGCCTCTTCTCCATCTTTTGCTTTGGCTACAGGAAACATATCCAGGGATGAAATCACTAAACTTCCTATCATTCAATTGCACGTCGTGGGGGTAAACCAAAGGGTCAAGGGCCGTGCAGCTAGAAGGGGTAAACCAGAGGCTGACCCTGTATCCAGACATTGACTAGATGCTGAAGAGGAAATGGCCTACTGTTGCATTTCCCATTTCCGTAGATACATTTGCGTTGCATTCACTACGACAACAATAGGCTCGGTGGCTTTTCGAATACCATTTTATGTGAGCTTTTTCAAACATATCCAAACTGCAAGATAACTCCACTAGAAGAATGAATTCCAACTTTCGCAGGAGAAGGCAGGCTGTTTTGATACCTTCATTTTCAATTAGGTTTTACCTAAAATCATGACTCGTAAATATTTGGAAGAAAGCGCGTCTCGTGAAGACTGGGTTTGAGTTCGATTAGGATTTCATACCGATCGATGGTAGTCGCGAATGTTGAATATTAATCGCAGTGAATTCAACTTTGGCAAAAAATACGACATTAAGAAGCAAGTTTTTAGATTACCAAAATTAGGTAATTTAATCTCTTTCTTGTATTTCATTTGGCTTCTGTCAATGCGGACCGTCTGGTGATGGGTTTAAAATTACTTTTGCACAGCTTCTCCATGTTTCAAAACCTATAAAATTATGCAAAACCGTCATAATACACTGTTATCTTTTTAATACTTCAGTGACATGGCGTGAACGCACCTCCAGATTGATGCCCGTTATTACATCCACTGGGTCGATGATGTTTCCCAGCGATTTGCTCATCTTTCGGCCATGTGCGTCGCGGACCATTGCGTGCAAGTAGATCTGTCAAGGATCAGCACCAAAATTAAATTACTCAAGGTTTATAATTTTTCAAGAAAGATGAAGCTATCTGTTGAAAAAATATTGACCCTCATGTCCGAACTTTATAAAAGAAGAATGATGAAAAAAGGAAATGCCAGTGCTCATAAATCTTTTCAGGAAGGGTAAAAAGCTCCAGAGAAACATTTGACAATCTAATGGAGTAAGTTAGTAAGTGTCACAAAAATTCAGGATCTTCATTTCATGATCAGAAAAAACCATTAGATCGGTAACACCCTAGAGTACTAAATAACCATTCCCTCTTGATTATTTATCGTTGGAATTTTTAGCTGGACCCCTATACTATGTTATTCGAAACCCCTAAGTCATTAAATTAAGAGAATTTTAAAATCAGAAGATGCAAGTCTTTTAAATAGGATATGAACTCTTGATATTACAAAAGCGTAAGAAAAGAAACTGGTTGGGAGTGGATACATCTCTTTGAAACAATCCATGCTCTCTTACTTTGATCTCACTCTCTTTCTGCATCTCTCTTGTATTCTAGCCCACTATTTACTTATATTCTGTCCCCTGATTATCAACATTCCCTGCATTTACCATTCCCGGTTTCTAGTGCGATTGCGGGTACTTTGGAATAGTAGCCGTTTCGAAAGTTCTGACGTCAATTCATGATCCAATCGAATAACGTTATTCACATAAATACACAGGCCTAAATACCTCCTTGAAAGGCAGCTCTCCACAGAGTTTCTGACCGAACATGACCATTCTCGCAACCCAAAAGAAAAGAATATCATGACCGGTCTCCAGGAGGGATGTTGGGTAGAATGCTTTCAAATCTTTGGTCTGTGAACAAGAAAGAATGCATTCAATAAATAAGCACGTTAGCTCCCATAAATTGCTAGTGTATTTTCCTATTCCAAGGAAATTGTAAAAGACAGTGCCAACAATCATTCTTCGATTTTTGCAGGTATAAAGTCTAGTTAACTATAGTTCTATATGGATGTTGTTGTAAGGAAAGGTGAAGATTTCATATTCATTAGACAAATAGAAAACGCAACTATATGTACGAAGAATTCGTAATAATTAATTCTAATTTTACTGAAACTAAAGCTATGAAGAAGCAACATACTTTTTTGCCAGAAGGGAAAAATGTCTCTGATCAATTTGGATGTTTTAAGCAGGTATTGAATCGCAAACATTAAATAAGTCAAGAGCACAGCGCAGAAACGACACTGCTTTTTGGCGACATGTCGGCCAAATGACATGATTGACGTGTCATGGAATCCTCAATATCAATCTAATTCTATTTGTGCAAATGCAGTAAAAACTACGACGCGACACAGTAACAAACTCTCGTGCTACTTCGAGCAAGACTAGAAGATTCAGAGAAGGTCGAGGACAGGCAGCCCTGTTGGTTGTCAGTGGCATGTCAGAAATAAAATGAAATCAAAGAAAGAAATCAAAAGAAGAAATCAACGAAAGAAATCAAACGCGATAGCAAACCTGATCTGGCCAGCCGAATATTGAAAATGGGAAGATGGCAGACGAGAACCACGTGTCAAGGACATCCTCATCTAGAAACGAATTCACGTGTAGGCAACACATCATCGCAAATTAAAAAGTGTTATGGAATGCTATGGGAATTATAGATGGTTGTGAAATCGCTACGCCAGAGCTGCAGCTTGGAAAATGTGTTTGCTGCAAACAACTATAATAAAGTTGCAGGAATCAGAAAGTGGCTCTACTAGCCCAACATGGTAGATAATCCTTTATGAGCTCCCTATTAATACAAAATGATTAAAATGGTCTAGATGGTTATATTATCCATGTTATCCAGTTACGAACATTGAACAATAATATGACAGAGGTTCCTGTTAATGACAAAAGACTCTAAACCACATGTACCTTGCCTTAATGAAATCTTCTCCTCCGCAACATTGAACTTCTTAGCTGCTTTTTCACGGGCCTCTTTCTCAGTTCGGCCACTAGGAATGAGAACAAGGTAAAGATGTGAGAACGCATACGGTGTTGGAAAATTTTGTTATTAGGGAAATACCACATTAGGATCACTAGCAGTAAAATAATTCATTCAAGAGAATGTTAGAAAGCGGATGGATTTCAAGTACGAGGTTGGCAAAAACATGCAAATCTCAACAGAATAAAAGTGAATGAAGCAATGAAAACGAAAATTAAATACGGGGTTCGTGAGAGTTCGAATCAAGTTGTTTTCACTCTCACGGCCTAAGGATTTAAGATTATTTCGTTTTCACGGTGAAAGCTGAGAAGTTTCACCAAAAGCACAAGATGGCACTGCGTGAAAGACAAGTTTTTTTTAAAACCAAAAATACTACAAAAAGATTTTCAGAATAAAGGTTGATTGGGTCGCCTTAAGACAATTCAGCTGCCCATTTCTCAAATCATTTTGCATTATCCACAAAATACTTCAGCACTAAAGCAAAGTCATTAGTTTCAGGGGGTAGCTATCAAAACAATAGCTGACAGGCTGGTTTAGAATACAGGACTCGAGTGTTCAAGATCAAGGGTTTACAGTCAGACCTCCTTTACGTTTTGAGACTCCTCGAGTGAACCAGTGAAAATCAATTGAGCGACCACTAGTATCCTTGCTAGATGCCAGGAGAAAATTATGCATGTATGCTTGAAATTCTTCGATTTCAAGTTCACAGCAATGCAATTCCATGCAAATAGCAAGGAAACTTCACACCCAAAGCTAATGAAATCAAAATTCTTTAATAGAGGAGCAAGAAACTGAGAGACTTAACAAGAAGGTAATAGATTGCCAGTGTCAATTGTTTTCAAATACAGAGCAAAAATTATTAGTAAAACATTATCCTTATCCTAAGCACATCCTGAAAATTTTGACATTACAACACAATATTATTAACCGCGAGTAATTAAAAGGTGTTTTACGGAACAGAATCCAGGAGAGTCCATTGGCCAGAAATGATAACAAACGACAAACTTCATCAAAGAATTGAAAACACAGAAAAGTCAGAAAGATACGACCAAGAATACTGCGAAGATTTAGTCACTTCAGTAGACTGTCAGAATATTTACCAGCAAGGAATGATTAGGAACATTATGAATATGATGAATCACCATCGGTGATTATGAGTGTTATGATGATTATTATAGCTATGATGATTATTATAGCTATGATGATTATTATACGATGATTATTATACGATGATGATTATAGTCATGAAAATGATTATGATAGCAAGGACCGAAAACAAACTAATGCAAACAAAATTTTAGTCAGGCCAGTGTGAAATCATCATGTCATGACACAGGCCTTTGGCAAGTAAGTTGGTTGGACTTTGATCGTACAGAAGATTTAAAAATCTTAGGGATAAGGAACAACTCAAACATAAGCGAAGAAATTTTCCAGTGTTGAAAAATTAAGAAATTAAACCGTAAAAATGAAGCTTACCCTAGAGAACGAAACAATAAGGGGAAAAAATTCAAAGACAAAAATCGACCACGAAGGGACTCGAACCCTCAATCTTCTGATTCGAAGTCAGACGCCTTATCCATTAGGCCACGCGGCCATAGGAATTGATTCGGGCTACCCAGACAAGAACCCAAAAGACAAGGAAAGCAAATTGCTAAATACTTCTTACAGATACAACCACCTAATCAGTAGCCAATTTCCTTTCGATTCAGAATATGTTGGTCGTGATGACAAACTTCACAAGTAAAACCAGATTAGCAGTAAACTGTTTAACAACTACGCATCTTTTACTTTCCACGTCCAAGGTGTTCCAACATGGTATACTGGCTTATAAATTTGAATTTTGGTGACTCCACTCCGGTACGCGCTAACTAGGGACTCCATGCTGTAGATATTTTGGACAATGAACATGGCAGTAGCGCCATCGTTGATATACATTCAAGGATGCTGCAGCTTTGCCAGCGCAGTTGTGGTAAAGTTATGAGATACCCCTTATAACAAAATGACGTCACTAACAAAGTTTTCATCAAGCAGTAAACCACGCCAGTTTTTATCATTCTTGCAGCAAGTAATTTTAACATAACAGCAAAATACTCTCCATTTTAAATGGAACAGCTTTCGCGTAGCGGTATAAAAAAAGGCAGTTCAATGTAAGACAACACCCATAGTTATTGGTTTTGGAACGGTTGTCAAGGTTTTAACCAGTGCTATTAAAAAAACAATCAGAGTGGCATTTTGTTAATGGTGTCCTGCCCCATATCAAATTCTCATATCTGTCTGTGGATATTGTCGGGTCCAGCCCCCACTACAGTCACTATAAAACTATAGTGTTGTCTGAACGGACTTCCAATAAAATCTTCACCAGTAGTATCAAAACCAAATTCTATCAGAGCACCTAGCTTCCCAAAAAGACAGCATTATTCTACTCTACCTGGAACTCTAGCGGGCCATCAGATCTCTACTTGGCAATCGATAAATGACGGGCGTCAAAAAGAGTCGTTTATTAAAATACATCACAGTCTTCCTTAGGCTGTTTGTAAGATTGCGATGCCTAAGGCACATTAGCAGGTTTGATGAAGCAAGATATCTTTAGAAACATACCTGATCCAAAACTTGTCATCAACATCCTGTGAAAAATAAAGAAGACGGTATACTCTTCGCGAAGCACAGAATTATTCAATTGGCCGAATGGAAATAAATTCAATGAACAATGGTTTAATGCTATTCCCTCACGAAGAGGACATATTAGCAAAATATCGAATAAGGGGATACAAGTTGGAGACCAGTCACGCAGAGGGGTGTAAGAGAAACGAAACTGAACATACATCACCCGGCTCCCACTTCTCGTCATCAACAGAGACAAAGTAGGCCGGTATGCGGTGTCCCCACCACAGCTGTCTCGATATGCACCAGTCTCTGTAAAGACAAACAGTAATGTACCGGGCTAATTCGCCACAAGACAGTCTGCTTTTCAATTAATAAACACTTTTTGCGGTAAAGTTGGAGAGCAATTTCCCACTGAATGCTGCAGTCGGAGAAGGCTAAAAGTATATAGTGCTAATTTGTCCGGGAAAATCTAAAATGCGGCCTGCTAATAAACAAGGTAATGAAAGGTGGGTAAGAAAGGGAACCTGCAGTTTTCCATCCACGCGAACCAGGTCTTTTCGTGCGTATTTGGAATGATCTTCAATGCCCCTGATCGAACAGCCTGGTGAAAATGTGTTAGGCATTTATAAAACATGTATACAATTTTTGAACTAATAAGAAGACCTTTGGAAAACAGCTTTGATACCGCCACGAGAACAAAACTTTCTAGCAGTCTGTTCGTTGTCGGTGTTCAAATTGCGATTAAAGGAGTTAGCTGATGAAAGCGGCTAGAAACGAACGAACCAGGCAAGGCATTGTTTGTGAAATAAAGATAGCGAAAAGTAGCAAAGCAGTAGAAACACTGCCTTTTCAGTGTGGCACAAAGCAAGATTGCAACTACAAAACTAATGCCATAAAACCATGTATATTCCCTCTGATTAAAAACCCTAAATAATTACAGCAGGAGCGTGACTTTGTCCAGGTCACCAAATAACATGATGTGACTTTGTCCAGGTCAATATGCACAGAATTGTCTTTGAAGATAAGCGAACCATCTGGTACATGGGCTTGTGCCCCCTGACAGTTGCACAACGCCCTTTGGGTATATATTGCGTAGCATTACTTTGGGGTGGTACTCACGTTCACTGCGTTGGCAGCCATTTCTCGGCAGTCCACGTACCACTGGGGCTTCAGCAATGGCTCGACAATGTCTTTCGATCGACTAAAAGGGTGATTTGCCAGGTTGGTGACAAAGGTGGGATGAATCATAAAAATACCATTAAATTGCGTTAGTTTGAAACTATACATTGGAAATTTTTCTATGAATAACGAAAGCTGGAAAAGGAGTGCAATTGTAGGCAATGAATCGTCTGTGAGCGAAAACGAAAAAAAATATACGCAATAGTTGAAGTTCGCATGCCAAAGTTCCCGGGGAATGACACGCTTCATGTCTTAATTGCTACTAACTATGATGCAAATAAAAATCAAGCAAAGGTTTAGTCAATCGACGAATGGTATTTGAAAGCCAATGATTCCAAGTGAAAATCCGTGACATTAAGCCTTGACATCTTTGCCATTGCCATTACCTCTAAGGTAACGCTGCCTTTACAAATCCAACTTTCTCGCGAATAAATAACCACCAAGGAAAGGAGCCATTCCTCCCACAATCAGTACATAGGGTTAGCATTTCGACAACGCACTATTAACTCTCTGTGCTTTTACCAAGAACAAAGTTGTAGGGCGGTTTCTGAACCACTGTGACGTAAAGCAGCACCAACTGGACATACCTGCACACGGGAATAACCATGGCGTTGTCTTCAGTTTTCAGGTACAGCGCAAGATCTTCCAGAGCCTTCTGAACTGTTTTGCGAGCAACGAAACGCTTGGAACCCTAAAAGTACCAAACGAAGAACATGTTTGTTCCCTAAGTTTCGGTTTATTTTAATTCGCAAAATTGCTTCATCCACAGTATTGACTCGATAACTAAATTTGTTTCTGTAATGCGATGCTTAATCATACTGTTTTCTGCAGTATCTGATGGTCAGTTCGTGGCCTGTCAGTTGAATCGGGTAATACCAGGATTGCATTAGGATTGAATCCGGAATGTATTAGATTGAATCCACAGAACATGAATGAGCGGATTATCTGTCTTGCCCTCGTTCTGACGTCAAACATGACACCAAAAACATTAATATAAACTGACAAGAAACTGTTTATCAGACGAAAGGAGCTTAAATCCCACATAGATAATTGCTTTCCTAATCAACAAACGACTAACAGGATCTCTGTAAAATGTCAAATGAATACAAGATGAACTGATTAGAGTGAAATAAACTCACAACAAAACTCTGATATTCTGGCTTGAAATCTTCGATGCTTTTCACGAGGCCGTTCTCGTCCATCATCTGAATAAATGGCAGGTTGTGCCGTTTTCCAATGTCAAAATCGTTGTGGTCGTGGCCCGGTGTTATCTTCACAGCCCCTGAGGAGGCGAAAATCAGTTCCAAATTACGCCAAAAAACCGAATTAAAATTTAATAATCAGTTCTTTCTACCGTACCTCGCCTAACCCCTTCCCAAATAAGCAACTGAATTTCGCTTCCTTGTCCATTCAAATGCTGCCCCTGAATTCTGATTTGATTATATACAATACTAGGCCTCTTGTTCTCGACATTAGCAACATTCAGTTTGGGGAATACTTCTTTTCCTACGCACTTTATCAATTACTAAATGGTTAAAAGGATACTCGACCCTACATGGTATATTCGACGAAAAATGCCATCAAAAAAGAATGCATTCAAATATACATCCCAAAACGCATCAAATCGCATATGAACTCAGTAAATATATTATACATTTGCAAAGGGTATACGATTTTGGCTGCGAATTCCATATTACATTTTACAGTCTTTTCGAAAAACCCAAGTTCTTTGTACAAATAACTGGCAACTGAGAATACGTAAAATCACCAAACGAAATTATTTCAAGAATTGAGGGTTTCTATTGCAAAAATCTCGATAACAGAACGGCTATAGCTGACAGATATGAACTAAAATTGTGACTAAATTTATCTATAACAATGGGACAACTAGGAGTTCTGTTATTATCGACGTCTTGGCCAGGTTTCTTTGCAAAAATCCACAAGACATTAACAATCTACGCGCGCTAGTGATGTTGAGTTTAGAAACAGAATTTCAATGCTACTTGCTCTAAACTGCGTGTAACGGAAACGAATAACATAGTTTGCTCTTTTGAAATGAAAATGAATTTAGAATAACTGTCCTATTCTAAACGAAAACAAAGATGGAAATGAAATACAAGCATTTCAATCGCACTGAGCGCTATAAATATTAATGAGAATTGTAATTTTGATTGTGAAAGAGACATGCTTACGTACGTACCTGTGCCGAATTCCGGGTCAACAGCATCATCGAACACAATTCTTAGTTTTCTATTGCAAAATGGATGCAGGGCGAATTTTCCACTCAGATGCTTAGGAATAGAAGGTGCAAACAAGAAAAACGTTATAATTGAACACTTAATTATATATAGTCTAACCTAAATACATGTTTCTTTCAATGCAGTAGAACTTTAAAAATGTCGCTCCGTCCACCTAATCCACAAAAATTGACAATCTTGGAGGATGGTTGAATCAAACCAAAGTGTCGTCGCTTGAGATGGGACAGAGCATTTTGGCTGATTAGCGGTCCCTCGTTCTGTTTAAGTCTCATCCACCACTTTCAGCAGCCCTTTTTAATTTTCAGTGGTCTTGAACATATACATCTAGGCTTACTGGAGAAAATGTTGGTTGTTGAGACGACTTTTTCTAAAATCATGAGTTCAGTATGACCGTTTTTTGCAAATTTGAAAAAAAGCTTTGAAAGCCTAAATGCTACATTAGCATATTGCTGTTCCAGATTGATCACGTATCAAATATCAAATTGATAAAGAAAACCAAGGATTGCCTTTAGCGCATGTTTGCATAAGGGAATTATGAAAAATAGTTCGCATGTGCTTCAGGGAGGGGATCAGGGAAATTTCTCCATTTAACATTATACCCTTTTTTCTAAATCTTTTCCAATCGCTATAAGCCATTATCATTTCATTACATTGCCTTTTGTGAATTTCGTTTTACAAGATTTTATGGCACCCTCTCCTGCCATAAGTGCTCAGAACACGCAAGCATTTTTAAGTCATTGCTAACCTTTTTAAGTCAAAAGCAATGAGTCAATATTTTCCCCAAAAAATAATAAACAAACGCCTTGACTGCCCAATATTTGACAAGAAATGAATTAGGCTGTAGATGGTTCTGTTCAATGAACCTAGTATTAGAACCCAAAATAGCATCCTGGTATCCTGCGAGGCCATACATTGTGGTAAACATCGAGGTATCCTGCGAGGCCATACATTGAGGTATACATTGAGGTATCCTGCGAGGCCATACATTGAGGTATACATTGAGGTCTCCTGCGAGGCCATACATTGAGGTATAAATCGAGGTATCCTGCGAGGCCATACATTGAGGTATACATTGAGGTCTCCTGCGAGGCCATACATTGAGGTAAACATTGAGGTCTCCTGCGAGGCCATACATTGAGGTAAACATCGAGGTATCCTGTGAGGCCATACATTGAGGTATACATCGAGGTATCCTGCGAGGCCATACATTGAGGTAAACATCGAGGTCTCCTGTGAGGCCATACAAGAATGGCAAGGTAAAAAGAACGCAGAGACTAAACCGGGCGGCTTACCTTGTACCGCTCATCGTTGGGGTGAACAGCTATCCCCGTATCTCCAAGCATAGTTTCCAAACGTGTCGTTGCAACCACTATTTTCTCATCTATGTAACGCGAAGGTGAATTACAAAATATGATACAGTCGTGCGAACGGTACCATTCAATGGTATCCGTAGAATGCTGCGAATTTGATACCAGTGGAACAAATGCGTTTGGGCTAAAAGGGGTGCTGACGTCATCGAAGATACGCGGCCAAAGGTATCAGTAATTAAAGATATCAGGAAAGCTGTAGTGAAATGGTTTCCATGGTGATGCGATTTAAATACTTGCGATACTCAAACGAGTCCTTTACTCAATAACCTCCCACCAAAACAATTTTAACTTAGCTAAAAGATACCTTAAAGCCACCTCAAAGCACCATGTAGTAAAATTCAATAAATGTAAGAAAATAAACATTTCGAACCGCACCTGACCCTTCGATTGGGTACGCGAAGTGGACCAAGACGCCAAACTCGACCTTCTTCTCATAGCCAGGTACACTTAGCATCGTCCGTCCTGTAATCTCGGTTTTGTCAACCTAAAAAAGGACGATAAAAGATCTGCGTAACAGCAAAAGAACCTTGAAAAAAGATTCCCCAAAAACAATATGAAGTGGAGGGGATCCCCAGCCAAAAAGGACCATTAGAGATCAGCTTTGAATTCAATCGCAAGTTAAAATTCGAAATCACGAGTTCAAATATTAAATGGTTCTGAAATAAAAATATTAAAACTTCTATGACAAAAAAAGATCAGCCACAAAAAATTCTGAAGGTTCACTACAAACTTGTAGTGATACTTTCTAGGCAAGTCGCATAATAGAGGTTCGCTGTTTTTGATGAGTAAATATTAGTTAAGTACAAAAGAAAATAAAGTGAACGCACTTCTATATCTGAGATGGCCGAGTTCAATGCACAGGACCAGTTGACGAGTCTGTTGGCGCGATAAATCAGCCCCTCTTCGTGCAAGCGGACAAAGGTCTCCTTCACAGCCCTTGATAATTTCTACAATAAAAAGATCATCCTCATACCTAAAGTACTATAAAATACTACAACAGTGGTATAGTATTATAGATCGATTCTTTGAAACATTTTTATAGTCGGTGTGTGATGAAATACCAAGTACTGGGCACCAAAATAACAAGTGCATCCGTGCAAGGTCTGCAGAAACATTTCCAAACATAGAGTGTTGCATTACCTCATCCATGGTAAAACATGCTCGATCCCAATCGACTGAAACTCCCATCCGTCTAAACTGGTCATAGATTCTTCCTCCTTTCCTACAAAAAATGAAAAAATAATTGCTGCAGTCAAATACGGCGTGACCCATTACTGATCCTCTAATCTCAAATGAACTCCTTACCTAAAAGTAAAAATTTTTAAGAATTAGTCTTCAACTTAATTTAACTATTGGCCCCAGGAATAATTACTGAATCGTGAATAAGTTAGAAACAAGAAGTACCATATTCCTAATTAACCAAAATAAAATTTTTCACAGATTGAGCCAAAATGCGATTTGTTTATTATAATTTATTCTCCTTGCTTTAGACAAGATTACAAAAGACATCGTATAAATTTAAGCCTGTAAAACTTGCTAATTTGATCATCCGCAAAGAAGCTTATTCAGAGACCCCAAGTACAAACTTAGATAGTATGGCAGGTTGCCTCTTTCAACTTACTCATTTTTCCATTTCCAGACTTCATCGACAAATTTTTCCCTTCCGATATCATGACGAGATATTCCTTGTTCTCGTTTAAGCTTTCGCTCCACAACGACCTGGTACAAAAGACAACAACGTAAGTCACCTCAAGCAATAACTTTTGAAAATGAAAAACAGTCAGCATAAGTGGTGAATTGCTGGATTCAAGCTACATTGCTCTGATTGCTTTGAAAGGTGTAGTCGAAGGCATGCCAAGGCGTAGAGTTGAACACATGCAAACGGGCAATTTTGGCTTTTTTAAGAGAGTCTCTTGCCTGATAAAATTCTGACTACCGAATTCAAAATGAAAATCTGACAATTGGCTTCACCCTTCGACAAAACATCTTGGTATTCCACTTGACCCCTGTGTGCCTAGAAGAAACTCTTCTTAGCTGTGCCTCAGCTTGTCTCTTCTCGACTACATTTGAATGTAACAATCTGGCACTTAATTTGTAATCAAACCAATATGTAACTTTTCATTTACTTCTGGGATCTGACTATAACAATACATCGTGCTTCTGTGACTGAGAAAACAGGAAGTTACCTGTGTCGCTATTCCGGCATGATCACAGCCTGGGTTCCACAAAGTCGTTTTCCCATGCATTCGATGCCTAAAAAAACAACAGAAGATTAGCTGATACCATTAACACTGCTGTAACAAATTGGGCCTACATATGTACGGCATTTCGCGTAAACAGTAATCATTTGATTGGACTGGAAATTTCAATTTTTGGACAACAAAGCTAAAATTTTAAAAATGTAGAATAGAAGCCTATAGCCATGTAAATTTTCATCTTTCGCTGCAAAATTTGTTGAGAGCCTGTGTCTAGTGTAAATGCGTCTAGAACCTAGTTAACTCCAACAATCTCGTAATACCATCTAGTTATTGCATCTTCAATTGCCAACATCAGAGCATGTCCCAGGTGGAGATTTCCGGTAACATTTGGGGGAGGGATGCAAATGACAAATTGTCCTTTCGGGTTTGGCTTCAAATCTTCTCCTGCCTATCAACAAAATAATAAGGTATTCTATAAGAATCTTCTAATTGCAATTTGCATATTTACATTTCTATGAGAGAAATTAAAGTGTATATAAAATTGTAGAAACTGCTTCGTAAGAATACCAAAATGAATTTAATAATTTATCATTCACTAAGCACTTTCCCGAAGGTGTCTAAACCATCAATCTTTACGTACTTAAATGCAGAAAACTAGTGTTGCAAAGCCTCATTACCTGGTACTCTGGTTTGAAAAATCCCTGCAATTGGAAATATTTTTGTTTAAAAATTGTTATTTAATCGAGCAATATGACTGTAAAAATAAACTAGGGATTATAAATTAAAAGGGACGTGTCAAATGTTCCAAAAATGCTTGCAACGAATTATCGTTACAGGAAAAAGCCAAAACCAGAAGGGAATCGAAGAAGCTGGGGAGCAATGCAGAACAGCTCGTATTCACCAACTGGAATGCTCACACTGTGTTAGATTCGTCGATTGGCGAACGTTCTATCCTTCGCACTACACTGAAAGCCAGTAAGCACGGAATATATCACGTTGTAGTCTTGGTTGTTTGATGCGTGAGATCGCACGCGCTCGCATCAGCACGAGAATGGCGCCAATGATACGAGCAATTTATCGCACGCATGAGATGTATATTTGACTTGACCGTTGCTTTTGACCTTCATAAAATTGTTTTCTTTTACGACAAATTAGAAATTTTGTTTTTCATCAGCTGAGTAACATGGGCGAATTCTTTTATGATATGATGTGTTGGTCGAGTTGCCAAAATTGTTTATTTAAATAGGCTAATCGCTTTGCTATGTTCGAATTCCCCTTGAAACATGGCGGTCTTTAGCTTTTGTTCAAATTTCTGCCTAAGGTTAATCAATGGTGAATATATAAGGTTTTCTTCGAATGGAAATCATCCAAGACGTTTGTAAAGGCCTATTATCGTGGAAGCACTGTCCGGTCTTTGCGGCCAAAAAATATTTGAATTCAAACGCGAAGAATTTCCCAATCTTTGCCACTGTGCAGAGATTATTATTTCAATAAGTGGCTCGAATTCTACAGTAAAGAGAGCATTGATGTTATCAGATGGGAGGCTGTGTTTATTGCAATGGAGATGGAGATGCTATTATGTATTTACATAAACGATAAAAACTGGACTGCCAAAGAAAGAGAAGAAATTATAGTCTCATAGTCTCAACTTAATTGAACGCCATATCAGAAAATTTGTCAATCCAGCATGGTTTCAAACAAAACTGCGCGACCTGGACACTGAACCTTCACAGTTTAAGGTTTCTTTATTATTTTATCCATTTAGGTTATTAAAGGTCATTTAGGTTATCTGTTTTTTATTTTCTGAAAAATTGGGCCTTCATAGATGGAAGCAGTCTTTTAAAAAACCCATTCTTGTTTTTTAACTTAGCTTTGTTTCTAAACACTTTCTTTGTCAAGTAAATGTTATTTCAGATCAACAGTGACAAAAAGTCTAAAATTCAGGCAAAAATCGTTTGTGCCTTTTTGTCACTTTCATAAAGCATTACAGAATCTAAAAGGTGAAGAAAATTTGCTGAAGAAACAACAAATTTTCGCCCTCTGCTACCCAGAAACTAATTTTGTACTGTCATGGTACTGTTTTTGAAGGGGACAGTGTAAAGAGGGTCTGAAATAGCCAGATGTGTAAGAATGTGAATTGCACGCATGAAAGAAATCATGGGTGTGCTTTACCACACGCATGGTGATTTCCTTATGATGAAGACTGGTCGTTGGCAAAATAAGTAATAACTGGAGAGGATGATACAGGTGGCACATGTTGGGGTGCAAACGGACCTTACAAAGGTTTGGCACTGATCCTGAACGGTTCAAGGAATTGAGCCAAGGAAGAACAAATTTTCGAGGGGCGATGAGAGCAAAAATGATAGAACTCATAGAACTAAGAGCTGAGAGAAAACAAAGAGAGAAGGAAATTAAGAAGGAACAGATAGTGCCCATGACTCAGATTAGAACTCTTGCCCAGGAACCTGCAGAGCAAGAAATGGTCTATTACCACATTTCAAATGCACCAGCAGCTGCCCTCTTCGATCAATTGGCTGTTAGAGGAAAGGAGAAAGGACTTATCAATGACGAAAAACAGTCTAGCATGAAGCTGAACAGGTTGTTCTAACCGTTTCCATCCCCTTTTAAGGGCCTTAACGTTTCTGAAATGTCTGTGATCACATGGTATAGAATAAAAGTGACATAGAACTTCAATGTGATGGGAAGGAATAGAGATATGGGGATGGAATGGGGATATGGGGATGGAATGGGGATATGTGGAAGGAATGGTGACAAGAAGAGAAATGGAGATGTTTGGATGGTTGTTTAGTTTCTCACTGAGTTGAAAAAGCGAAGGGGAGGGAAGACCATGGCCAGAGTCAGAGGTATTGAGAAGAGGACATGAAAGACAAGACTAATATGGTATGGACATGTGAGGAGATGTTAAAGAGACTAGAATCCAATGGACAGGGCCAGGATACTGGAGACAAAAGGAAGACTTAGATATCCAGGATAGATAACCTGCATGGTGTGTAATGGACAACAGTCTCAACTCTTTGCCAAAATGGATTGATTTTACCCAGTTAATACTTTGCTAAACTTCGGTCATCAAGGCACCTGCTATTGAATTTTAGAATGCTGTTATGCTGCTAAGATTTCAGAAAAGCTCAACTTTGGAACATGATTTTCCCACCACCTTATCAAAGAACATCAAGTAATTGAAACAGATCTTCAAACGAATGTGATCACCACAGTAGTTACCTCTTTCTCCCACCACGAATACCAAGCTGACTCTACGTAAAGGGGACTGTAGCTGTCTGGAAGTTCACACTGTGTATCTATAAAAAGAAGATAGGGAGACCATACTTATAAAGCATTGCGGAAAATGCCCACTGTTATTTTCATTTTGTACAAATGATTGGGAAATTATTTCTTGTTTCCTTAACTAATCTTAATTGATTTATTTTCTGCTTTCATTTCATAACTTACTTTATGGGCTCTAGCACTCCTTTAAGCTGATGAAGGACTAAAACAAAATGACAAGCAGCTGAAAGAAGAATGCTTCAGCTAGGGTCTCAAACCAGTAATCCAGGGACAGTCTTCCAGTTGATTTTTAATACACAACCTTGAATCTCTATGCAACATAAAATTTAGTATCCTTGAACAGAATCAGTGCTCATCAATCCAAAGATTTATCACCTTTAATTTAGATTTGATATTTATACTCATTCAACTATCAAACCTAGTGCTTACCAGATTTCAATTACCAAGCCATCAAATTGTAAATGAAAATTTGCAACAGCATTACATTATACCATGAAAACAGCACACCCTTTGCAAGTGCAAAAAACTGCTCATTGCAATGAGTAAAATAAATGCTGATGCACAGAACGACAAACAATCATGATAGAGCATGATGTGCAAAGTGGTTGGTTTAAACAATTGCTGACAGCCATTTCAAGTTCATATCAGATTCTCTGGCAAAGCCCTTGCTGGACAATTAAATAACAATCTACATTAACATTCAAGTGATATTTGCATTTTCCAGACAGCAACAGAGATTTAAATGTATAAACTCTAACAATCATAACATTAGGAAATTAAAACATTGTGATTTTGATGCCAAAATGTCCTTGGAAAAAAATGTCTTGTTAACTTCTTATGATTCTCCAGTGCTTTATAAGTTTGATGAGCTCACTCACAGATTTGCAAAGCAATTATTTCATATCAATCTTTACAAACAGCCTTCCTTACCCTTCCTTTCTCCTTTTGGTGTATTAATGTTATAAGTGACCTCAGTTTGGGATGTCTCTTTTCCTTTTTTCTCCTTCTTTGGTTTACTTTTCTCCTGTAAAACAAAAATCAACAATCTCAAGTTAAACTTGAAATAATAATAACCCAATGGAACAATCAGAGGAAAATAAATCAATGTTTTACCCCCCAGATATCACAGTTGGGGGGTAGATAAGATTGGGAAAAATCTTTAGAAACTGAACTTCGCCCAAAATAAAAAAACTAGCTAAAATTGGTCCTTTCTTACCATGCAAAGCATGTTGGAAAAGTTTCATCCAAACCAGATACATTGATAAGCTCATAAGGATAGATTGGTTGGGCATGGAATGACCAATATGCTGTGGGACAGGCATTTGGCATCTCCTCCTCGCAGCCCAAATGAGGAGTCAAGAGATTAGAGTTATCATAATAGCCAGCACAGAACATCTACATGCACGCAGTTACCTCGCCTTGCTGGGCATTTTGCTTCTTGGCAAATTTATCCAACTTTGCTTGCTTTTTAGCTTCGTTTTTCAGTTGCTTCGCCGTTTTGACAGGGTTACCTTCGGCCACTGACGTGCCAACAGCCGGTTTATCATCTTTTGGAGGGGCCTCAGGTGTACTCATTCTGATCGCTGCTCTTGCCAACAGCCTAGACTTCTGCTGAGATGAAAATGCAGATCGTATAGCTTTCCGATTAACCAGACTATTCAGAAATCGTGGCCTCGACAAAAGCATAAATTCCGGTCAGACACACAGCAAAGTTCAATAACTGCCTAAGTTAGGCCACATCACATGAACCTCGATGGCCCTTTGATTGTTGTATCCCTGTGCTTTCTGACGAAATTTTCTCGTTTTGGTGCAATGCATCCCAGTATGCAACGCAACGCAACTTGTTTGTGTTTTTCCACTGTGCAATTCCGTCTTCCAGGAAATGCGAACAGGAACAGTAAACATGGCTGATAGGTCGAACGAAGCAAGGAACTTTGGTGGAAATACCTATAAACTGCTCATTTTTCATCCTTAATATATTTTACAAATTTTTTTGTCTTCATATTTTCATTAATATTCGCAATTATTTTGATACGACTTGTTTAGTATTATTCTAACGTCCAGGATTGTCAAATGACATTTGTTTGCTGTGATTAACTATCTGGTTTCTCGCAAATTTTCTTAGACCTCGTGAAATTAAAAAAAAATAAAAGCTGGTATCAAAGTCGAGCACCATCCGGGGAGGAAACAAGCCTGAACTTGACCTGTCAAATATTGCAATACAATGGTCTGAAATATTACATAATTATTACAATTAAAGCTAAGACTAGTTTGAAAGTTTTAGTTATTTATCTAAGATAAAGAGAAGCTTGTTATTCAAACAGGCAAGAATTTCTGCTTAAATATTGATGAAATCTTCCATTCAAGTGCTTCTTCTAGAGTTCAATTGATGGCATAGTAATATGAGGTTCTGATAAAGCTATGGCAAATTTATTGAAGCGCTTCCGTGTCATATATCCAACTGTGTATCATTTTGCATAGAGGCCAAAAACTGTTTTCTGAAGTGAGAGTGTCTTGCTGCGCCAGTTTGTTGTTGGTGTTGTATTTTGCAAGAGAAATCACTGATCTAAAAACATGTAGCAAATAGTAGCAAAGTCCACTGAAGTTGTAAACTGAGCCAAAAGTGGAAGAGGTCCATTGGCAGTGGCAACCAACAGTATTTAGACCACGGAGCTACCATGGACTTCATTTTTAGAGGAAATGCAAATGTCACGGCGATCATAAACTCTCTATTCGAAAATCAATACTTGAATGCCACGACAGATCCTGCAAAGATCGGCGATGCACTGGGCAATGTACTTCAGTCCAATCCTCAGTTAAAGCGCCTGGCGGATTCTACAGGTTTAAGCCTGCAGACAATTAGCTCTGTCATTGTGGAAGTTTACAGTTGCGTCAATAGAACCCTGGGCACTGGGCAAAATCCTATGACAATATGGTATGTTGAGCACATAACCTGAAGCTTTTCCTATTTGTCTTTAAGTTTCTGTTTACGAGTTAAGTAGTCATGAGGTTATCCGAGGACCTGACTCTACCTTTATATGAGTAAACAGTTAAAGTAAATTAAAAAAGACAAACCTTTTAAAAGAATCAAGGCACAATCTTAAATAACACTGAACTGATGAACTGGGGATAGATGAAAATTGGTAAACCAAGTTGTTCTTTTTGAAACTTAACTTCATATTATCTTTTGAATTAAGATCTTATGCTTGCAAATGACACCCTGCTTCGAATGTGTAACATCATCAATGAGTTTAATTGCAATTTTATTCTTTAGTCTTGGTGTAGAGCAGAAAAAGGAACAATACTCACTCGACCAATGCATTGCCTTGAGAGCTGACACAAATGCGTTGGTTCTTTTTGTGCTTGGTATATTCAGTGTATGTTGGTACAACTTTAAATTTATGTCTACGGTCATGTCATTATACTCCAGCTGTGTATACGTAAAAGATCAAGCAGTTATGGTGTCATTATTACCTTTGTTTTGTTTTGCTAGCTTTGCAAAGTAATTCAACACAGATTCATATTTGTACTCTTATTAGCTTGCACCACTAACTTTTTGGTGTTTTAGTAACTTCAGTCTGTTATGTTGAAGCTTGATTCAATACTGCTTTTTCATAATGCTTTTCTATAGTGGTCTATCTTGTTCTCTTCAAACTTATAAAAATACCCCACTTGTTGTTGAATTAACCTTGAGAATTAAGACATGTTTTTCTTTCATTGAATAATTAGCTCAGCTTTCTAGTGGCTGGCTCACTCATGAACAAGCGTCGCAGTACGTGCATTAATTTTCTGTATGGAAGACCAGCACTAGTTGTGTAAGTACAGTTTTAATTCTTCATACTGTTGCCTCCAACTACACGATAGACTTAATATGTGATACCTTGGGTGTTTTCATTGTCAATTGGCTAAAATCCAAAGATTGGTGTAAGGTGTAAAAATTAAAACTTGGAAAAAATTGATAGTATTCCAAATAAGATTGTCAGCAGCTTGAATTCCTTTTTTTTTGAGTTTTCTTTGATTGCCCTTGATAAATTTGCTCTGACTTTTTCCACAAAGGCCTTTAAACATGCTTGACAGCTATGAGAATCGTTTTGGGAATGCTTTGGCATTTGGTGTTACCACATCCTATTGTCTTGAAGTTCTATTTGGAAGTGCACAAAATGTGGTTGGGTCTAGAATTGGCAAAGCTATTGTTACTTTACCAAGCTCAATAAGTTGTAAGTATTGTCACTTTTTATCATTTCAAAATAATATCCTTGCAAAATTGCAAGCGTAAGTTCAGATTGAAAAACATTAAACAGTTAACAAATATTATTGAAGAAAATTTTTTGGAATCTTTTTCAGTGGTCTTCAAGATATTATCTGCTTTGGTGATTGCTAATGCAGCATTTCCATTGTTTGTTTGCATTAAAACTAAATTCAAGACCATTGGATCCCTATTTGGCATTTTCTATGTCACTGCCTGGTGAGTGATTATTACTTCTAACACTCTGTATCAATTGTAATATTTTCTTTCAAAACCAAAGTCAGTTTTAATACATTTTTCAACTTCTGAAAACTGTCTTTTTTATTCTAGGATTATCTTGCTTTGCCTCAAACTTTTCATCTATTACTACTGGTGTGTGAAAACATTGCCATTGAAAAAAGATGTAGGTTTCTTCTTTGTTGCGTTTGGCATTTTGTTTTTTTTATCATTTAATACAATTGTAAATTAGTATAAACAGAAAGTTTATGACATTCCATACTTTGATGTTGTATATCAAGGAGCAAATCAAATATAGAGTGCAGAGACCCCCAATATGCTATCTCTATTTGTTAAATTACCACATCATATTGTATAATGCTTGACAGTTCTGAGTATTATGTGATACGCACTACAACTTTCTAACCACCCCAAACAAAAGTTGCTTGGTGCTAGATTGTTCGGAATCTTCTTTTTTTATTAAAGTTTTGTATTTTAATCTATTTGCTAATGTATTGTAGATGTTTTATATGAATCTAGTTGTTTCTGTTCTTGAATCAGCATGTGTGAGACATTTCTGCTTGGAACTTCTTTTAGATAACACAAATTTTTGAAAGCCTGGGCGAGATTCCTCAGCTTGTTTGTCTGATTGCTTTGCATGTGAGATTTATCAGAGTGCTGTTTCACCACACTGTAAAGAAAAAAGTGGTATGTTATGTTTCATGTCACATTGGGAGAAGTGGTTTTATCTATTCAATCTACTCTTTCTGGGATGTAGTCTTGATTGTATTGCTTTGGGTATAATCATTGTTGCATTTTGCATTATCATAATGTTCTGAATATTAATAGTATCTCATGAAAGCAACTTCTTAAAACAGACCATAAATCAATCTTTATAATCTAGATATTCTATGTATAATGGGTGCTATTTATGTGTTTAAATCATATTATGTTAGAGACTTTTAAGTTATTTCATTATTCAGCATATTTATGTAACTTATGATTATTTTTGTTTTTTGAAGAACAGACGTTGTAGAGTGCAAGAATTTCAACAATTTCAAGAGGCATATATGCTAAAGCATGTTGAGAACTTACTGAAAGCTGTTCCAGTCATAGAGTAAGTTTGATGGCTTGATCATGTTTTTGAAAGATGATAGACTTATTAGTACAGTCATTTGTTTCTCCAGCACTCTTTCATTTCTTTTCATGGATAAGCTTTGACAATGCATTAGGAAGGTTTGAAGAGGTTTGATTGTTTTGAGATTTTCATTCATCATTAGAAAAAGTAAGAAATACTTTTCAGGTTTTTACAGCCATTCTTTGTAAAAAGGACTTTAAAATCAGTTAAACGGTTGGTTATTTTTGTATTATCATCAATATCATTTATAACATATCATCATTGAAAATATCATTCTTATCCAAAGAAATGGTGGTACAGAAAGTCTAAAAGTTAAACTTAAAAAGAAAGTTTACAAGTGGAAGCCAGGTATGTACCTATATTATCATACATTTTTATGGTACAAATTACTTTAGGTAGAAAAACAGATTTGGTAAATCATACCTTGTCTATGACAGAGAACATGTGTTCCACAATAATTGACAACCTCAATTTTCCTAAGCCCTAATCTGACTAGATGTTTTGCAAGTGTAAGCAATTCATTATGCATCCAGTATTCATGAGGCTTGCTATAGGATTTGAAGTGTCACAGTGATAAATGAATATAGTTTTTACTATATTTCTTGACTATATTTAACTAGTTTCCTGACTTTATTTTTAGAGTTTCGATATTCAACAAGAATTATTTCAGCATTCATGGTATCTGGTATAACAATTTATTTTGTGAGTTAATTAAAAATTAAATTTTTTCTTACTGATGCTTGTTTCTATCATGTTTGTACCAATTTTTATGTTCATGAAGAAGTAAAATCTTGAGCAAATGATCTCCTTTAGTATCTATTATCATATTTTCCCCATACCCAGGTGATTGTTATGGAACTGAATGACAATCAATCAACAATGTAAATATTTTGAGGTGGAAGTCATAAATTCTATATTACTTCTAGATAACTGTCAAATTATTGTTCCTTGTTTGGTATTTTGACATCATCCTTGAAGATTTTGTGGAAAATGAAGACTTCAAAGAAACTGTAAATAGAATATTCCCAAATGACAGAAGTTTGCTTCAGGAAATTCGAATACACTTGGATATTTGGATCGGTATGTTTAGCTACTATTTCATTTTCCTCAACTCTTGTCATCTCTTTCTGCACTACAAGCTTCAGAATCTGATCTGAATTTTGATGTTGTTGAAATTTACAGTGTAGCATTTTACTTTCAACCTCTATGAATAACGATTTTTCATAGTAGATAGAGCTAATTAGGTTGAAAAATGCATAATGAACATATGATTCTTTTAATTCTAGTTTGTCTGTATGTTTCCATCATCATTTCATCAGTAAAGACCTTCCTTGTTTTTTTGAACATGCTGGCATGGTACAGGTAATATGATTTTAAGCAATCAATGTTTGCATTTAAAGCTCAATACCATTAAAACCTTTTCTAACTCAATTACATTGTGCACTATATCAAACAACTGTCTTGAAATGGTTTTCTTGATCTATACACATCAGCTGTTTCCACCATCATGCCCTTGACATTTAAGAACATTCTTAGCTCTGCCTCATTATGTTTTGGTACAAATAACAAGAAGAAAATTATATTTACTTTTTTCTCTGCCAAGACTTCTCATTCGATGTGTTTACCTTAAACGATTGCTAACTTGCTGGCAGGGGCGGTGCGTAGCGCTGCCGGAGTGGTATTACTTTTCCAAATAAAAAAATAGAGTTTTTGGCCACACCTATCTTTTAGATGGGAAACGCCCTGATAATGGACAAAAATTGAAATCACCATAAAACAGAATATGAATTTGGAAAATCAAATATTGAAATCCCGAAAACCGCATTTTCTTCGGTAGAAAACCCGAAACTCCGTCGACGAAAATTGGCGAAACCTGCAACCCGTAAGATCCCAAAGGTCCCTTTTCAATCATTGTTCAGGAACATTTAATGGTTTTAGGGGCTGAGAGGAACGGTGTAGCCGCTAAGATTAAGAAGGTTGAAGACGGCTGGAAGCCCTCACTTCCCAGCCCCGTTATTAGAATCGGCACAGGTTTCAAAAAACCGGTCAAATTCTCAGAGCTATGTTTCTCTGCGAATTTTGAATTTGTATCTAGAATTTTAATTCCAACTATATCTTCCTTTTCCCTTGACTGACTAATAAAGGAAATTCCTATGTTTAAACACTGATTGAAAGCAGGGCGTAAAATGATGCAGAAATAGTGGTAGAAAGAATAACTCGATTTCATGTGGACAGCACTCCTCCTTTGCAGATATTGCGACAGACTTTCCAGTTTCCTGTTCGATTTGTCTTTTGATCTGAGGAATTCAAAATCGTGGAAATCAGTCGCCACTTCAAGTGATTAGAATTCACGGAAATTAGAATTGAAGTTGAAAGAGGAGAGTCAGAGGCGTGCTTAATGGAGTAATATACCGCTCGACCAGGAAACAGAAAAGTTATTGCGAATATTTTTTCAAAAGCATGTAGATAGAGGCCAAAATATAAGAGGGAACGGGGAAAGCACCAGGAAACCTGTCAAACATTTAGCTAGATCCGCGCCTGCACCGTGTCGGGGAAAACCCCACGCGCTCTTGTGTACAAAGTTAACAATAACCCATTCATTTAGTTCGAACTTATCGGCATTAGCTTTCTGAGTCAAGTTATTTTCTTCAAACGTGACTGTAAGCATAAATTGCGTATACCGCACGTAATAACCTCGTTTTCAGAGTCGTTAGGAAACTGACTCAGATTCAAGCTTCGCAGGTATTTAGTATGGGCGTCAATCTATTGTTGTTTACATAAAATTTTCCTTGTTTGTCTTAAATCTTATTGGTTTGACTAATTGTTTTTCTTAGTTGTGATTGGTTACGCTATTTTGGTACTCGCTGAAAAACGTATATATACCCTTGCGATTTAACTTAGATAGAGAACTTGAGAGAGAGCCTGAGACTAGTGTGAAGAAAGGTATATCTCAGAAATGGATTCATGATGTGTAACTTGGAAGATGTCTTCCTTTTGAGTACAATTATGTGATTAAAAAAGTATCTTGAACTAGCGCTTGCAGAATACATAACACACCCACTCACTCGATCTGTATTCCATGGTAACATTCGGACAAGGTCTGCCCTCTTCTTTCAGACGGAGTCGTTGCTCATATGTTAATTTTCCCTGAGTTGATACTAAAGAAAACACTTTTCGAACGTCCCATCGGTGTTCGTTTCCTTCATTTCGCAAAATGCGATTCATCTCGACTTCAAAAATGTACACCCAACAGCCCGGTCTGCAGAGTATGGCACTTTTCGTGAAGATCTCCGGTGTATAAATATATGAAAAATGCGAAGGATGTATGTAAATTTGCATTTCACCAATAGAAGCCCATTATCGATATGGGAGACTCAATAAAGACTGACATCTGGGAATTTGTTTGGAAATAAAATGGTCTGTTTGTTTGGAAATAAAATGGAATTTGTTTGGAATTGGTCTCCAGCCTATTTTTGGTTGAGTAGGTAATCATTGAATAGATTTCATTCCAATAACAAAGCACATTCTTGCAACCTTTGGTAGCAAGTCTTATGATTTAGGAAGCTGCCAACCTCACCAGTCCCAGATCTAGCATTATAAAATGAGTGAAATAGTAAATATTTAAATCATAGCCCCGCTATTTTTCAAAAATACTTTTAATACATTTTTGAAGTATACGTTTAAAGACAGCGCAAGTTTTTATTTGTATGTTTGTCAAGTAAGATTAATGATATCTCAAGTTGTTCAGACACGCTTTTACTTGTTTTTCACATGCCGCCACGCTCATCTAAGTTGCCACGCTCATCTAAGTTGCCACACCCAAAAATACCCGGTTTGTAACAGGTTTTGTACAAGAATATATCCCGTGTGCACATGCCATACTCTGCAGACTGGCCAACAGGACCCCTGACGGCACGCGGCTGCCGAAGTCGTTTGTGCGCACCGTAGAAAACAATAGACTCAAGCGTCACGAAAGGGCATTAGTACAATCATGACAAATCTGAGATCTCGGTGGGATAACAATGAAGATAATTAATACCTTAAACGAAATAAATACCTTAAAGCGCCGCCGCCCCGAGAAAATGAAGCCAACGCTAGGCCACTCACGTGGACCCACGTGGCTCTACTCATGTCATGGAAAGGCTACTCTGGGCTTCGTTCTTCCCTTTAAAAGACGACCAAAGAAAATGCTAACGACATGTGATAACTTCTTGTCTATTTTGTGAAGGTACCACATCACATAAATTAAAATAGATGTTACTGTCTTCTATTACTTCTTGTTTTAGAGGTCATATAACAAGACTACGGAAAGGAGAGAAGGCTTGGCTCCCCTCCGCTGTTCAAAATTTGTCTGCCTCACCAACTAGTTTGTTGGTATGCAAAAATTAATTTTCGTCATTCTGAATTCTTTCAAAGCACCAGGAATACAAGTAGCAAAGACAACTCCAATCTTCCTCTCTTTATACGCTAGAATTTTATAACATTAGACCAATAAAGGCGTGTTTCTTTCTGGTAGTACGAAAGAGTCAACTTAGTCTTCGTTGATTTCCACCTTGATAATCATTATCAGCAAATCATTTTTACCTTCTTTTCTTCCAAATAAGAGCTTGTATGGTCCTCTCTTCTTTACCTTTAAATTGCAAGAAGATGCATGTGTTTTTACATTTGATAGTATTTTTTCAATTTTTAAATTAAACCATTGATACCTAAAAGGCAGCTGGAATGAAGTACGCGGGATTTCAAGTTGCTTACACCGCTTGGGGTAGGTTTCACATTCATACTTTAAATTTTACTGATGCGGCAATATTTTTTCTTTTATTTTTAGGGTATTGGCACAAGACAGGATTTAGTTGACTCAATTCTAAAGTAAAATGTTTACTGTAGATTTTTCGCAAGATTTGACGATCACCGCATGATTGCTTGGTGAATTTCATTAGTCTCTAGGCCTAAGTTGGACAACGCATCTTCAAACACATTTTCGTGGGTTTTTTGTAACTGTTTGTTTGTACCTGAAACATTGGGAAACCTAAATGCAAATGTGATATATACACCATCCCTCCTTATGGCCATCCCCTCTCCTGTGAATCATGTAACCTATTGTGAATGGAAACGTTTTTGTTACAGGTTTTGTGATAACAGTGTTCCTGTTGCTGCTAATTCTTGGTTCTGCGTCATCATTCCTGATATACCCAATTTTCAATGGCAATTCAGCGTTATTACTGAACTTCCTAAATCAGATTTGGTAAGAAAAATCGACACACTTCAGTCAATCACTTGCAAAAGTCTTAGTTACACCTTCTTTCTTATTTGCCACCAAGAAAATGGCTTTGGAAATTCTTTGCACAAGATATAGTCCATGCAATATCATTGTTTTGATGCTTGCATTCCCCCCACCCCACGTCTTACAAACCTCACAAAAACAATGTTGGTAGTGATAGATGAGTGAATACATCACGAGGCATCAAAGTGTTCTCTTTACAGCCTTGCTACGCATATACTACAGACTCTCCAGATTTAAAGGTTATGATTCGAAGGGTGATGTGCAGTTAAAAGGGAACCCTTGCCATCAGTAGTTAATCATTAGACATTTAGTACCTCAGGGAATTACGACTACTTCTCTCACATTTGCAAAACCAAAGTTGATACTCAGAAACACCAAAATACCATACATTAAAAATGTCCCGATCGGAATGATTTGTAATTCCAACACAAATTATCATTGATTGGCAGAACCTTTCATTGTGTACGAAGAATTGAGAATACACTTTGTAGCGGATCGAGGGGAACGCACACATATATATGTATAGAGACGCTCTTCCGTAACTTTTTGCTATGCAAGGCATGCTCATTATCCTGTAATTTTGTTGGCAATGGGCCATTTCGGCCTACAAGCCTTAATAAAAAAAGAATTTAAAAAAATGATGTAATTACGGTACCGATTTCTATTGCTTGCGGCCACGAAATGATGTTGACTCAACGTCATTACGAAGTCAACGATGCAAAGAAGTATTGTATCATTGCCAGAAGGGAAGTTGGCACGATATTGTGGCAATAAAAGCTTTTATTGGTGAAATACAGGTGGTATTGTTCTGTGTAATCTATAAGCGAAATCGTGTTTGACTGGAGCTTCTAGGAACGTTAAGTAGAACAGCTTCTACTGATAGTGCGTATGCGTAGAATAGCATTTGAAACGCCCTGTGTTCAACTTCTAATTTTACTCATTATTAAAAGTTACTGCGCGACAAAATTTGCAATAGAAAAGCATTTAAAGTTGTAAGAGTGTAGTGGAAATGAGTGAAGATCTTGAGAAATAGTTGTTTTTATTCGACGCTCTTGAATTTTTCTGCTTCATATAAGCCACCTGTTAGTAAAAGCCCAGCTGAACATCATCACATTGTGCGGCTGTGGCTGAATCACTACCGTTCCTTGCAATTTTGTCAACTTTCAGTTGGGAAGAGAGTCTGAGATGCCGTCTTTCCTTGACAAGTACAACTTTATAACGGTTCCGATTCCAAAAAGCAACCCAAGCCTTGAACTAGAACTATGGGCGTAGCGGATGCTACGGCATTCTCGTACACAGCGACAGTATGTTTTTTCCTGGGCACTTGTACTGTTTGTTGACATTTTGTCGCTTTGCAGCCTTCCGTTGTATTTTGAAATTACTGATTTTCCATTTCTTTTTTAGGCCAGCGGTTTTACTTTCCCTTCTTCTGTATCTTTCCCAATTTCTTTCGGCGAAATTTGTTTTTCTACAGCAAAGAGGTGCAATCATTTCAATTGATAACAGGTAACTATAATAAAAGTAGTTTTGTTTTTATGGACTATACTAAGTAACATCTGCTTATCATGTTCCAGTTCTTTTTTCAGAAAACAAAATTCTCCAAGCTACAGCTGTACAGCTAAGCTATATAATCTCATTCTTGATACTCTTATTCCTTACTGCTTTTGATGAAACTATTTGCACTTTTCTTGATTTTAACTTGAGATTTAACATCTACACCGCCGGAGTATTTGATAAAAGACCTTTGACATGAATTCAACATTCTTATTCGAAGGTTTTTTTCAAAAAAAATTATCCTTGTCTGCATTTGATGCTTATAATACCGCAAAATATTTTTGGGTTATGGTATGGACCAAACTTGACTGGGCACCTTTAGAGAAAAATTTGTTTTCTGTTTAGTTCAAAGATAATTTTTGTTTTTTATTCCAAGAATTTTAGCTGAATGACTTGGGTTTATTTACTTTCATTTCAGGAGTGTTTTCCACTTAACCTCCTATTACATGTTCTTCTTCAACATGTTCCTCGGCTTGTTCTCCTGCCTCATGCGCATTTTGAAGGGCCTCGTCATTGGTGTGCTGTTCCTTGAACGAGTCCAGAAGAGCCTCTTGCCGCGATCCTTTGAAAACATGGATCCTGGTGGGCTCAGCAATTACTCTTGTGCTCTAGCAATTAGCAGAAACTCTTTTTTAAGCTGGCGAAGTTTACTCTGTAATAAAAAAAACCAGGTGCATTGAACTTTGCGTTAGGCAGGCCTTTACCTAAAAGCAATATTTAAAGTAAAGTATGAATATTTATATTTAATTTAAAGTACGAAGCACTTCGATCAAAGTCGAATCTTGAACATTCGAGGCATTGGTTTGCTTGTTCTTGTTGCGAAATGTCGCTTGTTATTGGCAACTATGCTCGTTGATTTCTCATCTGAAACATGAAAGACTGGGCAAAGAAGAAGAAAGCCCTTTTGCAAAGTAATAGAAGGACAACACAAATTCCCCTTCCTTGTAGTCAATAATGATAGATGTAAATCTTTTGATATGAGTGTAAGACTGGACGCTGACATCGGTCATAGCGTTCTCTTTTCAGTTTTATCCTTATTCTTTGTCACCGACTCACCGTTACATCGAAAAGATACTTAAAACGAGCTGCCATTGGTACAAAATTTTGAGATGCTTAAAGCTTAGTGCCATTGGAAAATGCCACTTGGTCGATGAATGCTCACTTCCATTGGTACTCTTTTAATAATTCTTCTTGTGTTGCACTTTTAGGCTACTTTGCCTACGTCGGCTACATCTTGGTCGAGCACTATCATGCAAACCCCGTCCAGTGCGTCTTCTCTTATTTGCTGAAGGAGCAGTTGAAGGCTGTCAAAAGGAAAAGGGCCTCAATGGGTAGGTAACTGTTAGAACTTTGCTGTTCGCCGTTTTCAACGCATTTTCAACGAATATAAACAGTGTGAAATCAAAGAATTCTAGAATCAAAGTGGGATGAACACACAATGGCCTCCTTGGCTGTCTTTCTTTACATCAGTACTAGCTTCATTATCAACTTTTCTAAATAGTTTTTTCATTGTTTTTATTGCTTTTTATTTTCTTGTTGTTGTTGTTGTTGTTGTTGTTGTTGTTTTCATCGCTTTTGTTACCCCACTCATCACGTCAGTAAACAATATACAACATCCTTCTCAACAATCGACATTCTTGATTTTGCGTTTCGTTATACGTTCTACAGCGGTTGTCATAAATGATGACGTCATTATAAATGGTCGCACAGTGTCCAAGGGAATCGATTTTGAGATGCAAGAGCAGGAGTCCAGCACTGCTGTGCCGCTTTTTGACCGGCGAAAGACAGTTCGCAACAAATGGCATTTATTCTATACATTAGTTAACAATCCCTCGTTAGCAAAATACCGGAGATGCAAGCTTGATGAAGAAGAGGAAGAGGAGAAGAATGAACATGTAGAGAGTGGAAAAGAGAGCTGGATGGCATAGCCTCTAAAATTTCGCATATGGACGGCGCAAGGCAACCGTTTCTGATTGTTTGTTTTATAAGTGCTTTCGCATTAATTCTGAACTCTATGCACTCGCAGTGAATTGTGTAACGCTCATGCGTGCTTGCTGGTTTGATTCTGTACTAGATTCGTTTTGAACAAAACCTTTCATTTTCCGAATCACATCTAATGCTATAGATGGTTTTCATCTGTTTTTGATAGAAATATTAAATTTTTAATTTTAATATGTTTGTTGCCTACGTCTCGTACACCAAATGGTCTGAAATTGTTTATCATAATATTAAATTAGCTTCCTCATAAGCGTACGGGCCGGGGGGGGGGGCTGGGGGCGGCAGTTGTCGAAAACCATGTCAGTCGGACAAATTTTTAAAAATTCTCTCAAGTCGGGCAGAAATGACACTGGAAAGTGATGGAAATTACTTTAGGTAATTAGGTAATTGTCTGAGGAGATTAGTCCAAGATAGTGCCTCTGTACTCAGGCGAAAACCCTACCGCCCCCCTGTAAAAAATTCCGCCGTACGCTTATGAGCTTCCTACATGCCCCCTGAAAAGTGAAGGGTCATTGGCTTACTTCTTTTCTAACCATAATTGAAGTCTTTTCTCTCCTTTGTGCATGTTCCAGCTAAAAATGAGTTGGCAAATCCGTCTACCAAACTAACAGAAGAAATTAACGGAAAGTCAAAGTCAGAAAATTTATGAACAAGTGCTTTGAGGTATCAAACTTCACAATGGCTAGAAAAAGCGGAACTTTTCGACCGACATTCCTCAGAGTATTCAAACGTCGGAAGATAACCAAAAACTGACCAAATAGATAGCCAGATGCGGAAAGAAAACACTACAGGGTGATCAGCAGAGCGCGTGATTGGTTATAATTGACCAATCAGCGTTACATAACACCTATCTTTAGAAGCGCCCAAGGGAAAAGACGAACTCTTTCTGTCTACAAAGAATGGGGTTTTCCTTTGAAATATAGACAGACTCCAAAACACCTAGGTGAAAAGACGACCTAGCTTGCCCAATTATACGAAAATTGTCGTCACTTCTCCAAAAGATGTTATCCTATAGCCGAATCACAGGATACGTTTTATTGTATTGAGTTCGGAAGTGAGCTTAGTTTTGAAGGAAATCATGAGCGCCCTGTGAACTAAGGTTTTAATGAGACGAATTTTCCTTTCTTTAGGGCTAAAGGAATTCCAGCGAATATATTGACCAGTAAATGTTGGTTTCCTAAAGACACTGGTGAAAAAGGAATCGCCCCCTTTTGAACCGAGACATCCAGAAAATTCAAGGAGTTGTTTTGTTCCTTCTCTATAGTGACTTTTAGTCACACAGTAGCTCCGAATCAAAAATCACGTACATAGCGTCAACATAGCGAAAATAGACCGCGGGCTCTCTGATTTGTTCAAAAAGCTTGTTTTCATAAAAGCCGACAAAGATGTTAGCTAGTGCCGGTCCCTCAAGTTTACTCAGACTATAAGATTAGTAACATCAAGACTTGATATTCCAGGGACATCGTAAAACCTGTTGATTTTTCCCCCTTAATTTTTCGTGTTCTCTCTAGGACAGGAGTTTATCTTCGAGATAATTCAAAACTTTAGGCCAAATCATCAGGCCTAGACACAATAGGCTAACCAGTCACGTGATTTGAATTGGGTGTTTACATCTGATTGAAGACGAGTCGCAGCGCAGTTATGGCGTCGTATCAATGTGTTTGTTGCCAGAATCATGTTCGTTGCTGTTCTTGTTTTTTATCACAAAGATTGGAATGGTCACTGCATATTTTTATATGTTGGTTAATGTTGAAATAATCTGGATTTCTGTGCAATTTTGCTATCCATAGTTTTAACAAAGCCTTGTTTTCAAGTGGCAGACCGTGAAAAGAAAGATCCTTACGTTTTTCATAACTGTTTTTACAGTCTCCGGCACAGCAGAAATGCGGCATAGCGAGTTTTAATGCGAAACACGAATAAGGCCTAATGTTTGTTTGTTTTGATTTGGCCCCCATTCAGATCACGTGACAACTGCCCACGCGTTAGCCGATTTTGTCTATCCAAAGCTTTGAACTGCCAACATTCCTTTTATTGTTCAAACTTTATTGAAAATTTGCATCTCCTCTGGCATCTCCTCTGGCATCTCGTCCAATCACGAGTTGCTGCGGGAATCCTGGCCAGCCATTGGTTGGTCTGACGGGCCGGCGGTCTAAGGAGCAGACTAGATCGACCGTTTAAGGACACGGTGGACAGACAACATCGGCTACGCAAGGCTTGTAGGCTGTAAACATGGCTCAGGTCTTAGCATCGTGTCGTCGAATGTTACTGCGATCGGGCATCCACAATGCAAGGGTGGTCCAAAGAGCCTCCTCATCGCAAGGTTCACATGTAGATGCCGGCAGTGGGGTAGCTAGAGGGGGCAGGGGGGCAACTGCCCCCCACCAAACTTTTCCAGCTGCTTGTCGGAAAATTTATCACGTGAACAATTTCATCAATATATATCTTTTTCAAGTTTGAACCTTAGAAGAAAATCAAGTCAATTTTTTAACTGTTCTTGATAGAGCTTTACGCGCATGTCCATTCATTTCATACAACCACTAAATTCCACGTTCCTTTGATGCGACATAACTTAAGTCTTTTCTCTCCTTTGTGCATGTTCCAGCTAAAAATGAGTTGGAAAATCCGTCTAACAAACTAACAGTAGAAAATTACAGGCAAGTCAAAGTCAGAGAATCTCTAGCTCCAGTTATTACACAATTACTACATAATGAAGTGTAACATTAAATGAAAGAAAATGCATGCCATGATAAGTACATTTGTATATTTACGCTGCTGTTTAACTAGATTTCCATAGTACTGAATCTAAAGCTGAAGTTAAGTTATATGTATATGTATTTGTATAAGTGTGAATTACTCCAGAATAGTCTAAAATTGTCGAAGAAAAATCTTTTTATATTTTCATTTGATATTATTGCCTGTTGAATATCAAATGTTTCTACTCATCTTTTTGTCTTGCCAAAAACCATGAATTTTTGTCATAGATGCAAAAGAGAGGGTGACAGTCAATTGGTTTGTTTGATAGACTTTATACGGGGTAGGCAGATTTTTTTCAAGAATTTTTCTCTCCGCAGGCCATGTAGTAAAATAAATTTGCACTGACCCTAACGCCTTGTCAACCACCAGCTTTTGTGTTGCAAGAACTCAAGTTTATGAACAAGTGTATTGAGGTATCAAACTTCACAATGGCTAGAAAAAGCGGAACTAGTTCTCGCATACTTAAAGTACCTTTTCGTCCGACACTCCTCAGAGTCTCAAACGTCGGAAAATAACCAAAAGCTGACCAAATAAACAGCCAGATGCGGAAAGAAAACACTACAGGGTGATCAGCAGAGCGCGTGATTGGTTATAATTGACCAATCAGCGTTACATAACACCTATCTTTAGAAGAGCCCAAGGGAAAAGACGAACTCTTTCTGTCTACAAAGAATGGGGTTTTCCTTTGAAATATAGACAGACTCCAAAACACCTAGGTAAAAAGACGACCTAGCTTGCCCAATTATACGAAAATTGTCGTCACTTCTCCAAAAGATGTTATCCTATAGCCGAATCACAGGATACGTTTTATTGTATTGAGTTCGGAAGTGAGCTTAGTTTTGAAGGAAATCATGAGCGCCCTGTGAACTAAGGTTTTAATGAGACGAATTTTCCTTTCTTTAGGGCTAAAGGAATTCCAGCGAATATATTGACCAGTAAATGTTGGTTTCCTAAAGACACTGGTGAAAAAGGAATCGCCCTCCTTTTGAACCGAGACATCCAGAAAATTCAAGGAGTTGTTTTGTTCCTTCTCTATAGTGAATTATTTGTTAAAAAAGCTTGTTTTCATAACAGCCGACAAAGATGTTAGCTAGTGCCGGTCCCTCAAGTTTACTCAGACTATAAAATTAGTAACATCAAGACTTGATATTCCAGGGACATCGTAAAACCTGTTGATTTTTCCCCCTTAATTTTTCGTGTTCTCTCTAGGACAGGAGTTTATCTTCGAGATAATTCAAAACTTTAGGCCAAATCATCAGGCCTAGACACAATAGGCTAACCAGTCACGTGATTTGAATTGGGTGTTTACATCTGATTGAAGACGAGTCGCAGCGCAGTTATGGCGTCGTATCAATGTGTTTGTTGCCAGAATCATGTTCGTTGCTGTAATTGGTTTATATCACAAAGATTGGAATGGTCACTGCATATTTTTATATGTTGGTTAATGTTGAAATAATCTGGATTTCTGTGCAATTTTGTTATCCATAGTTTTAACAAAGCCTTGTTTTCAAGTGGCAGACCGTGAAAAGAAAGATCCTTACGTTTTTCATAACTGTTTTTACAGTCTCCGGCACAGCAGAAATGCGGCATAGCGAGTTTTTATGCGAAACACGAATAAGGCCTAATGTTTGGTTGTTTTGATTTGGTCCCTCATTCAGATCACATGACAACTGCCCACGCGTTAGCCGATTTTGTCTATCCAAAGCTTTGAACTGCCAACATTCCTTTTATTGTTCAAACTTTATTGAAAATTTGCATCTCCTCTGGCATCTCCTCTGGCTTCTCGTCCAATCACGAGTTGCGGGAATCCTGGCCAGCCATTGGTTGGTCTGACGGGCCGGCGGTCTAAGGAGCAGACTAGATCGACCGTTTAAGGACACGGTGGACAGACAACATCGACTACGCAAGGCTACTAGGCTGTAAACATGGCTCAGGTCTTAGCATCGTGTCGTCGAATGTTACTGCGATCGGGCATCCACAATGCAAGGGTGGTCCAAAGAGCCTCCTCATCGCAAGGTTCACATGTAGATGCCGGGGTACCATATGAGAATACACTGAAAGTAAGTTAACTTCAAAGCGCTTTACAACTCGCACGCGAAACATCAAATATTTACCTGGCTGAAACAGTTCGCGGCCAAAAGTTTCGTAGTTTCAGGCCAAATTCGGCCAAACATTCTCGCTCTATTTTCGGCCAAATTCGACCAATAAAATCGTTCAAACAGCCAAATTCCGGCCAAATATTGTACATTTATGTTTTGCATTGGTGTAATTAAATGCGATTATAATCTTTTCACCAAGCTGAAAGTAGCGAAAGTAGTATCATGTCTGGAAAGTGGAAAGGTTGCGATAGTATTATGTCTGGAAAGTGGAAAGGTTACGATAGTGGATGTAAAGATTATATAAGTCATGGGAAGATAGATTTGTTTGGTTGTTAAAAGCAGCCGGCGGCAAAGAAAATTCATTCTGTAAGCCCCGTCGAACTCAAGTTGCACCGAGAGCATCCCTTCTAACGGATCACGAGAAGTCGAAAGCTCGGGTCAACAGAGCTAATTCATCAAAAAAGTTTTTACCCATGCCATTTGCAAAACTCAAAAACAGGGAGAGAAAACAAAGAAGCTTTAGATAGAACTTGCTGTTTCTATTTGGTGCAATTCTCCACTTTATCAGTTGACCATCAAGTGGCCTTGAACACTTGAAGCTTTTGACGAACGAACTAATGCTTTTAAAATATGTTTGAACGATTTGATGTTTTGGTGAAAAGAAATGACCTGCACTGACCAGAAATACTTTGATATTTGTTTACGTTCTACGCACAAATTTGCTGTTTTTTCTTTTTTGCGAGTTTTCTACTTACGGCCAAAATTCAGCCACTTTTGTCATATAGGCCAAAACATTTTTTGACGGCCAAGTACTTTAGGAAGCGGCCAAAAACGAGACATTTGGCCGTCAAGACGGCCAAATCGCAACCCTGACCTGTTCTGATCACGCATGATACGATGCGATCACGAACCCTGTGTTTGTATTGTGTAGTATGGGTCCGCAATTTACAATGCGACATTCGTTCATCACGAGTTACACATTCGACATTGGCGTTCTTGTTTACACATTCGGAGAATTTTGGCTCGGTGTATCAAAAGTAGTCTTGTAATAGAATAACCAGTTACATAATAGTAAAGCCACACTATCGAGCCTTGTTTCAGTTGCTTTGAAATCTGAAGAAAGTCGCTCGGCTTTCAGAACACACCTCGAATGTGACAGTGAAACTTAGGCCCAAAAATAGACATTCGTAACACTTGACGCACATTCGAAGCAAAAAGTCTTTTTTCAGAGAAGCAACGCAATATCAGTGAAACCTCAAAATAAACAATATCGATATATTATTAAGCCATACTCATCTGAAATATTTTCTAATTTACCAAACAATTTTCAGAGAAATAGATCAAAATCGACACACCACTCCGCGTGCACCTTCGAAGAGAAAAACAGTCCAAAATTCGGCTTTTTGTACTCGAATAACTTTTGCAAATGTGAGCGGAACTAGTTGAAACTTCACAAAGCAACATGGAATAAGTTACTACAGATGTCTCTCGAGGTTATTTGTACCTCTGACATTCTGGGGTAAAGTTGAGAATTTTACCCCCATACTGAAGCCTTATAAAATTGCAAAAAAGTCCCGTTGTACTCGAAAAAGTTTTGCAAATGTGAGTGGAATTGGCTGAAACTTCACAAAACATCTTGCAATAACCTACAGGGGCGTAGCGTCAGGGTATGCAGTGCATGCCCAAAGATTTCAGCGCAAAATAATTTCAAAAATAACTATTTTCATTAAAATTCAAACGCAGTAACTTTATTAAAACTCATAAATGATCCCTCTTTAAAGTAAATCAACGGAGTTAGAAACCATCTAAAAATAGAAACTCTTAGACCCCGTTTACATGAGACCGGTTCCAAAAAAGATCCGCATCCATTTAAATTCACTTCCTCCTCTTCACACGAGACAGGTTCCAAAAAAGTTCACTTGCGCTTTTTGTTCACACGAGACCTAAACCCGAGGACGTCGTTGAGGCTAGTTTACACTTGGTTGCATCAAGCTGCAGGTTGCTGTGACCTGACAATCACAGAGTTGAAATCACATGATATTTTGCAGTATTCTCATTGGCCAGTGACCTCACAGTACTACAAAAAATCCGGTTTCGAGTGTTTACAGTAGCTTTCGTATGTGAGTGAACGCCTAAGTGAACACAAATTGATACGGATCTTTTTGGAACCGGTCTCGTCTATCCAACGCCTAAGTGAACACAACTTGATACGGATCTTTTTGGAACCGGTCTCGTCTATCCAACGCCTAAGTGAACACAACTTGATGCGGTTCTTTTTGGAACCGGTCTCGTCTATCCAACGCCTAAGTGAACACAACTTGATACGGATCTTTTTGGAACCGGTCTTAGCTATCCAACCAAGGTTGAGAACAGCAGGTGTTCATGTGGTCACTTCAAATATCGCTGCGTGTGGTGTGATACAAGACACCCAGGTGATCACATTCACTAAACAATCAAAACGCACGCCTGAATTGTATTGACTTGTAATTTATTTTTAAATCAGGCGACTTATGCCCATTGATTTACTTTAAACTTTTTTCAACAACTTGAATAGTTGTTTTCTGTTGTAGGTTCCGTTTCTCTTTTCGATTCGCATGTAAATGCACCAAGGCCGATACATTGAATTTTTCTTTGAATGCCCTGCGAAGGAGAAGAACCTGGGCTGTTTCTCCCACTGTCTCCCTTTGTTTTTCAACTCAACTACGTCACGAAATGAGAAGTGAATCCTGCCCAATTCTAGCCAATAAGCACACTGAATTTCATGAATATATTAACTCCAAGTTGGCTGAAACAATTGAGAAATAAGCAGAAAATTGTCTGCTTCCAACCTCAGAGCAGGCTGAAAATTAATCTCGTTTTGAGGCTTCAAAAGACTTTTTTATGGAGATCAGAAGTAACTTCACGTTGAGGAAAACATCAAGCATGGCCAATGCAAACGACCTAGCTAACGAAAGCTCCAAGACCTTGCACTAGTTATTGGATCAGGTTTTCATATTTTACGAACAATAATAAAGACATTGGCACTATTATGGCTTTTTCAAGTCAACCTCTGATGTAAACTTCTTATGTGGCAGCTTCACTGAATGAGTGATTCGGCCTAAAATAACCTCCCCTTTCAGTCAGATATTTCACAGTCCTATCAGTATCATGTTTAGAATGTTTTTGAACTATTTCTAACCATTAATGTGAAAAAATATATGTTTGTTGTTTGAAGTTTTCTTCTGCCACCTCAAATTTCCAAACCCTTTTATCTGTAAAAGGACGCTATGCCCATTTAAAACGTTTCACAATTCAACAACCATTGGAAATCAGTAGCGGTTGGGTTTTGTATTAAACATATTTTTTAATGTCTCAGGTGCCAGTCACATGCCATGCTGTGTCCTGTTGTGTTAGTTGTCACTTTTCTAATGTGTCTGTCAGCGCGTATTGTGGTGCACAAACTGTCTTGCTAAATTAGCTTTCGTTTATATTATCAGCGTTCGTTGATGATTTCAGTGCTACTTATTCGGGGCAAAGGCGGATTGGCCTAGCCCACCAGTTGGTTCACAAGCATCAACTTCCCCGTCGTAAGAAAACCCCAACAAACGTAACACATTTCGCTATTATAAGCCTACAGTTTGGCAGCCTGGGTTTGACAAATTCACTATGATTCCAGCACAAGTTATTCAAACCTTTTCATCTTTTCACCCCACCTAGCTTCCCTGGCTCTCTTCTATTCCACGCCCAATCACGCCACAACTATAATCATCGTCTTGTTGTTGTAGACCAACGTCACTTAGTTCTTAAAACTGCCATTGGCTGATTTCCTCTGTCTTTTTTGCAAAGGTCAATGATTTGCAGAGGTATGCATTGATTGCAGATAAAGCCTGCCCTTTCCTTCTCCTATTCCCCGCTGAATCGCAATGGGTCATAACATTTTCTTTTGGAAACAAGACAATGATGCTCCAATGACCACTTTTTTCAATCTCGTGATGAAAAGAAATTAAACGACACCTGCTGTAAAAATAATGTCTTGTCGTTCAATTGCACTAGATAGAATATGTCCCGTTGCTCGCGATTTTGTAGTACAACCGAAATAAATTGCGCTGGAAGCAGCTCAACATGACAGTTACGCTGAATGCTAAATATTGAAGAAACGCCTGGATAACATCACCTTTGGTGTTGCCATCACCTATGATTGATTCCAAGGATTCGAGTGGGAGATTAGCACTGGGAACAGACACCAAGCCCAAAAAAACATCTTCAAGGTGATCAACGCTGAGCAAATTTAAAGAGCTTTCCCATGGAAGCATTGATTTAGGAGCCTCTTCTTGCAAGGCGTTAGCATTGATGTACACTAATAAACGACGATTTTCTTTGCATTCCCTTTTTTGAAGGTAGCGGTCAGTGAAAACCGGTATCTGCTTGTTATCGTAAAATTTGATTCAAACTCAAACTCAAAATCTTTATCAGCATAAACAAATGTTAATTACAATATACCAAGAATTAAAAGTTAGAATACAAAAGTTAGCATTTTCAAAACTTTAGTTAATTAAGTACATCAGATAAATTGGTTTTGTTATGCTGAAGGACACACGAGAAAAACTCGCGAGGAGCTATCGAGTCATATGTCCTTGCCCGCATCCATCGAAAATCGCAAAACTACAATGGTCACTGTTAACCGTTTGCCCATGATGTGAAACTACAGCAGCAAGACGATATGGACCAGAGTCAGTACTGTGTTTACCTGGCAATAAATCTGGTGCGTTTATCTTTTCATTTATTGTCACAGGGGTACGTAAAACAATAATTCCCTAGCAAGGACTGAGACGTTCGGAATATAGTCCTGCGATATAGGAATCAATACGTGGACGTGGACGTTGAAGACCCTTTTCCCACAGGCCCTACAAACACTAAGGCCCCGTTTACACGAGAGTAAAAGGAACGGATTCAAAAGATCCGGATCTTTTAGGTACGATATGGGTACGATGCACAAGCAGTGGCGAAGCCAAAGGTCGTGCCTGTCGTGCCCGGCACGACCAAGAATTTTCAGAAATATGATTTTTTATTTTCAAGAAAAAATGCTTTAAATGTGAAGGTTTTCTTTAGTTATAACGGTCAGTCATTACTGTTATGAGTGATACTCTTAAAACTCGGTCCCCTGTGAACTTTTTGAGAGCGGAGCGGGGGTACCACAGGGCTACATATTGGTCGTGCCCATAATTTGGTTCCTTGTGATTTGGTCGTGCCCAACAAAAGAACCGCCAATTGGACAGCCTGTGTTTGGTCGTGCCCAACAATATAGAAAAACAATGCAGGTCGTGCTGTCAGAAACGGGCACGACCTCACTAAAATAATCATAATAACCCAGCTACTGAAAACACGATCTGATTGGTTGCCCGATACCTGAGACCCAACGTTTACAACGAAAAGGTCGTACCCGTTTCTAAAGGCAAGACAAGCTGCACCCTATACCAGCGCTGGAGAGTCTCGTTCTAGAGTGCAGTGTGAATCGATCCAGATCTTGAAATTTGAAGTTGAAATTTGTATGCTAGAATCTTGTGAGGAAGCCTTTTAATTCAAGAAATGTTGCCGATCAGAAGTTCATGACGAGGAAACTTAGGCCAATGCCTCAGCTTCACCTGAAGTGGCCATGTGCATGTGGCAGCAAAGAGAAAGAGAACTTATTGGAGAACTTATTGCTGTTTACACTATATTTTGGAAGGAACATTACCTTTTATTGAGATGAACTTATTGCTGTTTACACCATATTTTGAAATAAACCTAGCCCCTGTCCTTATCTTCCTTTGATACTCTTTATTATAATGAACTTATTGCTGTTTACACCATATCTTGAAATAAACCTAGCCCCTGTCCTTATCTTCCTTTGATACTCTTTATTATAATGAACTTATTGCTGTTTACACCATATCTTGAAATAAACCTAGCACCTGTTCTTTTTATCCTTGGATACTCTTTATTTTGATGAACTTGTTGCTATTTAAACTTGGATACTTTTTATAATGATGAACTTGTTGCTGCTTACACCATATTTTGAAATAAACATAGCCCCTGTCCTTATCTTCCTTTGATACTCTTTATTATAATGAACTTATTGCTGTTTACACCATATTTTGAAATAAACCTAGCCCCTGTCCTTATCTTCCTTTGATACTCTTTATTATAATGAACTTATTGCTGTTTACACCATATTTTGAAATAAACCTAGCACCTGTTCTTTTTATCCTTGGATACTCTTTATTTTGATGAACTTGTTGCTGTTTACACCATATTTTGAAATAAACCTAGCACCTGTTCTTTTTATCCTTGGATACTCTTTATTTTGATGAACTTGTTGCTATTTAAACTTGGATACTTTTTATAATGATGAACTTGTTGCTGCTTACACCATATTTTGAAATAAACATAGCCCCTGTTCTTATCTTCCTTTGATACACTTTATTATGATGAACTTATTGCTGTGTACACCATATTTTGAAATAAACCTAGCACCTGTTCTTATCTTCCTTTGATTATCTTTGTTATGATGAACTTGTTGCTATTTACACCATATTTTGATAAGAGCATTCAGTGGCAGACTGGCCCACCGGCCCATCAGCCCCTATAAAATCTGGCGAAAAGGGCCCCATCTTTGCAGAAAAAGGGCCCCATTTTAGGAATATGAGGCCTTACGGTATCCCATTACGAATGATAAATGTCATAGATGACATCAAAACTGAGGTTGAATATATTGTCATTGCATGTGGTTGGAGAAAGGATTGGGTTAAAATTAAATTGTGATGTTTTTAACTTGAGTATGACTTGTGTAGGTTATGGAAGGGAAAGAGGGATTTGGATCTTTTAACATTATGGAATACTCTGTAATTTCTATTTCTCATAGACCCAGGCGCAGTTTATATCCACAGCATTAGTTGTAGAGTTCACTTAGATTTATGCCTGTGGCGAGGGTCTAAGCTAGCAACAAAGTAAAGGAGTTGTGATTCAGTAGTTAACTTTAAAACAAACTCCGTCGTTGACTATTTCTTTTACTCAAACCATGGCATTAAGATAATGCAATGCAAAATCTAGTTTTAACACGAACGGGTAAGGTAAAAATGCCTCATGGAATTTAAAATTGACATAAAAAAGATGTGAAGAATTTTCGTACAGCTGTATAGAAAATGAATTTTATGAAAATATCTGCAAGCTGGCCCCAACTGTTACCATAGAATATCTGATAGTGATAATAAGAAAGCTAAATCTTCATTTCGAAGCAGTTACCCCGTAATTGGGTATCAAGAAACCATTATTTTGAGTTCAAGTTTTGTTGGCTTTTCCTGAACTTTGGCTTGATTTTTCGCTATTACAAGCCTTTTCTATTTTCGGTTTTTGATAGAAATTTGGATAATCCAATAAGCGTTCAATGAATTCCTCATGGGAACCACACCTTCTGCAGAAAGAATCAGTATAATTTCTTCTGTAGTTTTCTATTAGGTCTGCAAACTTTAGTTCAAATTTTAGTAGGGATGAGGCTTCCTCGCACCGCAGATACACTTTCATTTTAAACTTACTGTCCTATACGAATCTGAGGTTAGTTTTCTTCTTATTTTATTTTTGTTTTCTACAAGAAGGTATCTTGCGCAAAATTACTAAAATCCAAATCAGACCGAATTTCATTATTTAATGTTAAATTTCATTAAATTTGGATAGTCTTTACTATGATAAACTTAAAGCTGTTTACACCATATTTTGAAAAGAACATAACTCTTTATAATGATGAACTTATTTCTGTTTACACAATACAATGTTCACCTCAAATTTATCAATGAAGCATCAGCCAATAAGTCATAATTACATTTATTTTATTTTTGGTTGCTTCTAATAATTTTTAAAATGCCTTGATATTGAGCTATTAAAAAAGAACGCTGACGGTCGGTTAATATTTACAGTTCCCCTTTAAGGATAACCAGTAAGCATGTTTTTTGTTATATGCATCTCCCTAAGTTGTCATATTTTGTTTTATTTTTTTAGTTTTACTGTTGTCTGTATGGAGGGACTTTTACTTCTGCGAAGGCGCATTTTCTCAAGCGCAGCCAATTTCTCGTTTTCTGCGGAGAGGGGAGAGGGGGGGAAGGGCAATAATGTTGGGCACGACCAGGTTTCGGAGCCCAGCTTCGCCACTGTGCACAAGCGTTCGGATCCTAAACTATAAAGCGTTTACACGGGAACGGACCGAAAGCGAATGCCCGCATGGATCCGTACCCAAACTGGCTATGATAGGCCTTGCGTTTACACGGGCACGGTAGGATCCGTATCTTTTCTGGGAAAGATCCGTACCTTTTTGGGTATGATTAGAAAGCGAATCCATTTGGATCCGTACCTTCATCGGCACCGTGTAAATGGGTGGATACGGATCCTCAAAGGCACGGCAGTGAAACGAGACCACCAAATTGAAAATTAACTATCACCTTGTCATTGCGCATGCTTAAAAAGAGAGATTCGCTTTTGGTCCGTTCCCGTGTAAACGCTTTATAGTTTAGGATCCGATCTCGTGTAAACGCTTGTGCATCGTACCCATATCGTATCTAAAAGATCCGGATCTTTTGGATCCGTTCCTTTTTCTCCCGTGTAAACGGGGCCTTACTCTCGTGTAAACGGGGCCTAAATGTTTTGCATCTCATCAATGCTATTGTCAATTATATGTGTCAAAATTTTCTCTACAAAACTCGCTGCGTCGTCATGTGATCTTGAGTAACTCTTTGGTCACAAGTCCTGAATTTTCTTCCTATCTATTTCATATCTGAAGTAAATTTTAGGACAGAGGAGGCTTCGTTATACTTTTGGAGTTCATTGCGGAGTCTTACAAGTTTCCCGCGACGGAAGGCGGAGTGTGGAAAGCATTGACCCACATATGATATAGAAAGCGGAGTTATCTCTCCTTCGAACATGCAAAAGGCTATTTGTCACGAAACGATTAAGAATAGCCATTTCATTAGTTTTTATTAGAGGATACTAAATGAACTCTCAATGATAATGAAATTGGAATTTTCTTCGATAAGAAGAGTTTAAGTTAGTATGCATCTTCTTTATCCCTGGTCTACAAATGTTGATATCATTTACATATATTTTGGCGTCGAATAGTCACACCAAGAAATGGTAAGATTTCAATAAGTCATCAATAAGCCATCAAGATTTCAAGACGCCCCCCTTTTGCGCTCTAATGTTATTTACAAGTTTACGTGCAGTGGCTGCAGTGCGTGCCACTTACTATGGTGAAACATCTCGTAACCTTATGACTCGTTGCAGAGAGCACCTTGGAATCAATAAACACGGGCAAGGTGTCAAAACCCCCAGCCCCTCCTCCATCCATGACCATATTTCCAAAACTGATCACGTAGCATCTGTTGAATATTTTGCTATTCTCTCCAAAACAAATATCTCCTTTGATCTACTTATTCAAGAGAGCCTCCTCATTCATCGCGACCGGCCGTCTCTTAATTCCCAACTAATTAATTCCCGACAGTCCTCTATCCCCATGATATTGTTCTGACTTTCTTTCCCTCCATTGTTCTGTCACTGATGTGCCTTCATTCCTGGTCTTCACTCTTTAGGTTGTTTACTTGTTTCGTTTCTGTAGCTCCTCCCACGTCCATTTTGCTCCTTTTAAGTACTGCTATCATCACATGGTTCTCGATCCCCTTTGTTAGCTTATGTCTTTATTGAATTTCTCGCCTGTTTAATCTACACTGAAGATGACTCCTGACTGAGTCGAAACGTTTGGCAATGTCGTAATTGGCCAGTGTCACAATACGGATATGTCGATTGGCTAGCGTCTTTTTCTAAGGAATTGTCGATTGCGACATGGACTTTTTATTTGTCATCGTCCTTGTCATAAAGTTCGTTAACAAGGTGCGCTTCCCGAAATCCAAATTCACCAATAAGTATTGAATAACCCGATTGTAAGCTGACTGAACGGTATATCAGTTCCACATGTTGCTAGAAAGTACTACGAATGAAATCGATTTGTTTATGCTCGTTTATGAGGGAATACAGAAAGGGATTGGTAGCCATTATGAAAGTGTGTTTAATGTTCATAAGAAAATTATTATTATTTGGTTAAATCTCCTTTAAATAATAGTGTCGAAGATGATCGTGTGAATAAACTTAAAGAAAAAAATTGCATCGCATTGTTGAAAAATAAGACAAGAGTATCATATTAAATTGTTCTATTGTATTAAAAAATATTTTTGTCACTTATTTTTTAGCGACGGCTAAAAATTACCCTTATAAAGTTTCAGCTAATTCCGCTCACATTTGCAAAACTTGTTCGAGTACAACGGGGCTTCAGTATGGGGGTCAAATTCTCAACTTTACCCCCAAAATGTCAGAGGTACAAATAACCTCGAGAAACATCTGTAGTAGGTTAATGCAAGATGTTTTGTGAAGTTTCAACTAGTTCCGCTCACATTTGTAAAAGTTATTCGAGTACAAAAAGCCGAATTTTGGACTGTTTTTCTCTTCGAAGGTGTACGCAGAGTGGTGTGTCGATTTTGATCTATTTCTCTGGAAATTGTTTGGTAAATTAAAAAATATTTCAGATGAGTATGGCTTAATAATATATCGATATTGTTTATTTTGAGGTTTCACTGATATTGCGTTGCTTCTCTGGAAAAATACTTTTTGCTTCGAATGTGCGTCAAGTGTTGCGAATGTCTATTTTTGGGCCTAAGTTTCACTGTCACATTAGAGGTTTGTTCTGAAAGCCGAGCGACTTTCTTCAGATTTCAAAGCAACTGAAACAAGGCTCGATAGTGTGGCTTTACTATTATGTAACTGGTTATTCTATTACAAGACTACTTTTGATACACCGAGCCAAAATTCTCCGAATGTGGAAACAAGAATGCCAATGTCTCTATTCGAATATGTAAACGAATGTCGCATTGTAAATTGCGGTCCTATTGTGTCAGTCAGATCTTTTCCGTCTGAATACGCGCTTAAACCGAAAACAGCGATTAGCCTTGGTTACCAGGTAGCAACGAGGCAAGCCAGATTTGTTCCTAGTGTAAACATAGTGTATCTTGCGATTTTTTTGTGCTTTACAATCGAATTTTCGGCGCTTTACAAAGTAGTTTATTATATTCGCTGGTCTTTTTAGATCTACTAGCATTATTTTATTCGTACCTTTGGTTGGAAAAGTTCTTTCTGATGTAACCGTACAACAGAAGAAAAAATTGTACCGGACTTTAACAAATCCTGCTCTATGTGCGATAAACGTGTAAATATTGAAAAGCGGTTCATTTTTATCACTGTCAAAGTTAAATTCACACCAGGAAATGCTCTGGTTTAACAGAACCAGACATTTTAAATCTAGGTGTTAACGCACAACAATGGCTTTGCCTTAGCTGTCGCGACCGCGTTTTTTCCTTTCAATTCTGTTTACGCCCAGGATATTCCAGTAATTTTAATTCTACTTTAATTTTAATTTTGATTGTAATGAGCCATGTCCTTGTAATGACGTAACAAAAGATCTGACAGATTACGAACGTTTAGAAACTATTACTGAACTGAATCTAGATGAACTTTGTCTTAATCATTTTCATCCGAATGCAGATAACGATATTGATCAAAACATCAACTTAAATGCTAATTTCAAATTCAATACAACGCATGAATTTCATAAGTTAAATAAGAAATTAAATTCTGAGCATTCACCCTTACAAGGTATCGAAAATACACATGAACATCTGATAAAAGCATGAAAGGGGACTGTGGCTTTTTTGTATCTGAAGAACTATCTTTTAATCCTCGAGACGACTTGAATACTTCTCACTCGAATAATAGCAGTGAGTTTGAAGCAAACTGGATCGAAATCAAGTCTCAGAACAAAAAAAAACTTCTTGAGTGCCGTTTTTCATCGTCATCCAAAGAAAAGAAATGTCGCTGAGTTTCTAGAATATCTAAGAAACATAATCTCTAGTAAACTTCGAAAGGAAAAGAAGACAGTCTTTATTACTGGAGATTTCAATATTAATCTTTTAAACATTGATTCGGATGAATACACAGAAAAGTTTATAAATCTTATGATTTCAAACTTTCTCCAGCCACATATACTTCAGCCCACTAGAATTACTGTTAGTAATAAACCATCATTGATTGACAATATCCTTTTAAATTCGATAGAACATGAAACAATAATAACAAAAATATCCGATCATTTACCAAACTTTATATTTTGTAAAAGTATCAACCTAAAATCAAAAAGTGAAAACAGAGGTTTCTATCGTGACTACAGCAATTTTAACCTAGATTCATATATACATGACTTGGGGGCAATCAAATTTGGATGAAAATTAAACGTAATTCAAGGTGCAGACGAGCAATATAACATTTTTCATGATATACTAATTAATAATATGCAAAAACATGCTCCATTAACAGAGGCGGATCCAGAGTGAGTTCCGGGCACCAGCTTTCCAGAGTCAATGTATAGAAAGATTGATATAACATAAATATATTTCAGCAAAAGAATCTAGCAAAACATCTGACAATGTACAGTCAGCTCCTTGAAAGCACTGAATAGAGCTTTGATACTTGTTTCGCCTGAATCGCCCTTCTTGTCTTCTCTCCTATCCTCCTCCCTAATCGAAATGAAAGCCGCCCATCTTTGGCAGCGATTCTCTGCCACTGCGATGGAAAATATCTATACCTAGAACACGGAAATAAAAGTTTCGGGCCTCGGAAGGGAGTTGCATAAAACAATGAAAAATCTAATTTGGAACGCGGATGGAACCATAGAAATTGAACTATGGTCTATGGTCGGAACAGCATTTGAAACTCGGAAATGATACCATATTTGTAAGTAAACAACACAATAATCCAGCCGTTTATTGGCTGCTTATTGTTTTTGATTGTATACCATCGGACCACGATGCTCTGGCAGCTTGTCCAATTTTGAATTCAGAATGGCGACTGCAGATGTAGATATGGCAATCGCATCAGACTTTTGCCACCTTCGCAGCTGTCTAGCAGATTGTTTAAAGATGAATGCAAAGCTAAGAAATATCTTAGATTTATCCAAAACTAATTGGAGCAGTGAACACGCAGTTCTGCTGCCACGAGATGTTGTTGCAGAGTCTTTGTTAACAGAGAAAATCTCAAACAGAGCAGCAGAATCACCTTGGAACCTGTCTGTTTACCCTAAAATTATTGGAGCAAAGTACGTACTACTTGTCTAAATTATTCGTTCTTCGATGTTATATTTGTATTGAAACTAAAATTGCCAAGGGTGATAAAATGGCGCCCTTAAAGGGGTGTATGAGGGGTGAATACTACTCATGCAGCATTGAAGTTATCATATAGTTGAATAATTCTGCCATATTGTTAAATTTGCACTTTTACGAATAATGCGTGACTAAAAAATTTTTCACCACATCCTTTCGGCATTAATCAGATTTTTCTCTGGATCCGCCCCTGATTAAAGCCGGTTTCATGAAAAATGCATAAGCAAGGACTAAAACCCTGGATATCTTAAAGTCAATCTTAAAGTCAATCTCGATTAAAAATAAACATTACAAAAAATTTCTAGAAACAAAAAAGTCAATCTGGTATCAAAAATACAAATAGTACCGAGACTTGATAAATTATCTTATAAGGAAAAGTAAGAAAAGCTACTATGCCTCATATTTTGAAAAATTTCAAAACAATTCTAAGAAACTCTAATGTGGTGTGAAAGAGATCATAAATAAACAACCAAATAAAAGAAACAACGGAATAAATTTAAACATAAATGTTGCTAACCCAGACTGAAAACTTTGCTGCGCGCTTGCAAGATCTTACCCGCGCACATGGCTGCGCTCTTTTCGAAATTGGCCGCGCAAATTAATCAAACATGAATGTGGTTGCGCAAATAATCTTTCCGCACTACAACAGCAAATTAAGACCCATAGCAAAAGATCTTGGCAAAAATTGGGGGCCATCGCCCTGATCAGTTTGTTGCAGCCGCGAAAAAAAAAATTGAAATCCTGACGAGGGCGCGCAGTTCAGGAAATTTTTTGTCACCTTGTCCGTGCAATTTTTTGTCACTTTCCAGTCTGGTTGCTAACTCTTTCAATAACTATTTTACAACCGTAGCGCAAAAGTTAATAGATAAACTTGGACCATCAACAAAACATTTTGAAGACTATTTATCAAATCCAATCCAGATAGCTTCTTTCTTGACCCTTTAATCCCTGAAGAAGAAAATGACATCATTGCAAATCTAGACGAAAGCAAATCAAATTATCCCTATGATATTCCCCCTAAACTTGTAAAATTGGTCCGTATGACTATTTCAGGGCCTTTTGCACTCATCGCCAATTCCTCCTTTTCTCTTGGTGCCTTTCCAGAAAAATTAAAATTTGCAAGAGATATGCCTATTCATAAAGGTAAATCCAAGTTAGAATTAGGAACTATCGACCCATCTCAATTTTACTTATCTTCAGCAAAATACTTGAAAAATTAATGAACGTTTGTATGGTAAAATTTCTGAATAAAAAAAATTAATTGTTGAAAATCAATATGGATTTCAGGAAAACAAATCTACATCTTTAGCAATTTTAGACCTTCAATCACAACTAATCAACAATATTGAAAATAAAATGTTTTCTTGCAGCATATTTCTAGATTTTTCAAAGGCAAATTATTCAATTTTATGTTGAAAGAATATTTTTGAGTTTGAGTTTGATGATAAATTAATTTATACAGCCATATTTCTTATATAGTCTAAGGATAATTTTGAAAACATTGACAGAACTTCAGAACTTAATCTTGATTGACAAACCCAATACTGGGGTTCCACTGGGGCGTCTTGTACTGGGAGAAACGTTGATGTTCTTAATATGTGTCATTTTAGTTTATTTTCAAACCAGCCAAATTCAGAACATTTTACCTCTCACCCTTTTGACTACCTACGAACACCTATCTATTCATTTCTACATTGCCTTGAAAAGTGGTTTTGCAGCTTTCTGTAACTGCCATTACTGTCCTTTGCTGGATTATTTATGGTATACTTTCCTTATAGGATGCAAATGTCAAAGCTCCAGATAGTGTCCCAGAGCATGCAGATGTAGTTGTGATAGGGGGTGGGTCTCTTGGTTCCAGCACACTTTACCATTTGGCAAAATATGGAATAAAGAATGCAGTTTTGCTTGAGAAAGACCAGCTCACTGCAGGAACCACATGGCACAGTGCAGGTCTTGTTTGGAGATTGAGACCCTCTGATATCGAGGCAGAACTACTAAATTACACCCGTACCCTTGGAAGAAATACTTTGGAGGAGGAAACTGGAGTTGCAGCTGGATTTAATGAAAATGGTGGGCTGTTTATTGCAAATAATAAAGAGCGTCTTGATGAATATAAAAGACTTATGACAGTAAGTGTTTGCATTCATATTTTGCTTTATGCTGCTGCAACCATTTGCAATACAAAGATTGATTTTATCCCAATACCCGGACCACTGACTATATGCAGTTTTGTGCACAATTGTGCACAATATGGAGATCCTATTGACAACAATGTTTTAAATGTTTTAAGGTTAAATTGTCAGTAAATTATGTATATTAGGAACATTATATTTGGATGCTAGCACTTACCCCCATGCTAACCCTCATCATTTAGTCATCTTACCACTGTTTGGAGATGACTTTGAAAAGGTCTCTTGGACAATGAGCTCAGATTCATGTGCTAGTCTTAAATATTTTTACTTTTATTGACAACTTCAGAATGAGGGGACACTGTTACCGTAGAGAGCAACTGCAGGTACTAACTGCATGAGAAAACTTTCTAAACACTAAATTTTCATTTTCATATAGTTATATACAAGTATTCATTGCTATTTCATTTACAATGTTGTTTGCTGTTGCAGCTTGGAAAGGTTTATGGAGTGGAGTCTTATGTCCTTACACCTGAAGAGACTAAAAGGCTATATCCTCTTATGAATGTTGATGACATGTATGGATCACTTTATAGTCCTGGAGATGGAACACTTGATCCTGCTAGCTGGGTAGCTGCCCTATCTCGTGCCGCTATAAAGCGAGGTGCCAAGATCTTTGAAAATTGCCCTGTGACTGGGATAAAAACAAGCATAGATGATATGGGCAGTAAGTGCATTACGGGAGTGGAGACAACTGTTGGAACTATCAAAACAAATTGCGTTGTCAACTGTGGTGGTGTATGGGCCCCAACTGTTGGTCAACTTTGTGGGGTTACAGTACCACTTGTTGCCATGTATCATGCTTATGTTGTCACTGAAAAGATTGAAGGTATCAAAAACATGCCAAATGTTAGAGATCATGATGCTTCGGTGTACCTTCGTTTGCAAGGGGATGCTTTATCTGTTGGAGGTTATGAGCCAAATCCAATATTTTGGGAGAAGGTACATTTTTGCTGTAATTTCAGCTTAAACTCAAATTTTCTTGCAAAGCTTTACTGCTAAAACTACTTGACTGTATCCATTGTGCTAGGCAAGTATTGCATAATTTGCATTGCAGAGAATTCGAAGGTTGCAGTTTTTCAGGCTGGAATATTCAGCTTGACAGCAAATAAAGTAAAGTCATAAAATTAGACATGATAAACTGGAAGACCGAGTCATAAAAAGTATCATTTAGACCAAGACATACTGCAATCAGCAAGACACTGCTACAAATTCTTTTAATTGGTTCAGAGTGACTTCATCCACACATATTTCAACCTAATACTCATATGTTTTTCTTCATTTGTATCACATTGAAGGTTCAAAATGACTTTGCCTTTTCACTATTTGACCTCGACTGGGATGTTTTTGCCGTCCACATTGAAGGAGCTTGCAACAGAGTGCCTGTTATAGGGGAGACTGGCATCAAATCTACTGTTTGTGGACCAGGTATTTTAAGTGTCCTTCCTAATCTCACAGCATCTTTTTATATTTATGTATATATATTAAGTATATATATATACTTATAGTTGTCCAATGTCTAATGAACCCTGGAATCTTTTTATGCCAATGGTCTTCAAGATGCTAGTGTAGGAAATTGTCAGCTTGGCTTTTCTGCCTCTAATGTCTAATACCCCTATCAGTGCTATTCTTTTTTGCATAGAAGCATGCATCTGATATATCTTTGAAGTCTTGTTCAAAGTGTCTTAAACGTGTTCGAGAACAAATAGTTGAAGCAGCTTTGAAGAACTTCATGTGGCTACTATAATATTCGTAAAGTAATTGCCAAACTATAATTGCACGACATGTGGTGTAACATAAGGTACATTAAAGGTGTATAGGGTACATTGAAATATTTTTCCTGTTTAGAGTCGTTCACTGCCGACCACAAGCCCCTGATGGGTCCAGATCCTGATGTCAGAGGGTACTTCCACGGTTGCGGATTCAACTCTAGTGGCATCATGCTTGGAGGCGGCTGTGGAAATGAGCTTGCAAAGTGGATCGTCAAAGGCCATCCCGATCTTGACATGTTCGGTTACGACATTCGTAGGTTCCATAAGTCGTTGACAAGCAACAACCAGTGGGTGAGAGAGCGAAGCCATGAGTCATATGCAAAAAATTACGCCATGGTTTTCCCCAACGACGAACCATTGGCAGCCAGGAACATGAGAAAGGATCCTTTTCATGAAGTATTACTTCAGAAAGGCTGTATTTATCAGGAGAGACATGGCTGGGAGAGGCCTGGATGGTTTTTTAAAGAAGGACGTGCAGAGGTAAAACCTACGCTTGCTTTTGAAAAAAAAAAATCAACAATATAATGAAATGGTTTAAATAGTACTATTTGGTTGACAACTAGGCCTATGGCTTCGATAATTCATTGAGGGAAATCCACGAGTGTATGTTTTAGAAGCCAATTGAAAATATTTAGAAGACAGAAACTTGGCTTTTGCAACTGCCAGGTTATTGGTACTTGCAAGTTAGTTTGAACTGTTCAGACTACTGAAACCCAGGTGGCTGTGTAATCCGGTGTTTTCAATACTTGATTAATCACAGTAAATAATTACAGCTAGCTTTTAAACTAAATGTCCAAAGAAGCACTCACTTGCAATTGTTTGGTTTTTTCCAGGTTTTGCCGTATGATTATTATGGCAACTATGATGTAAGTAAACACGAAAACTACACGTACAGCGAGCTGCTTGGAGATGATTACACGTTCGACTTCCCTAAGCATTTTGCCACAGTGAGTTGTTCTTTTTCACGTTGTCACTCTATTTCTAAATTCTCCTTGTTGCTAGAAGCTGGTCCTTAATCAATCAGCTTTATGACTCTTAAATACGTAACAAGCTAGTTCATGAAGTTAAAAGGAAAAATGTTTTAATTAACCAAGCCCTGTATCTAATGCATGCTTCTGCCTTCGATGTTGATGAACAATTCAAGTACTGGATTTGAACATTAATAAACACGAATAGACTTGTTCTGTTTTTTCTTTGTTTGGCCAATAATGCATCAGTAGTTGCTCAAGTAAATTCTGCAGAAGTTCCTTTTGATCAGAAATAGTTGAGATCATTTGACATGGTCATGATCTTCCAATAACATAAAAACAAATAAGCCCGTTATTTTTTCATTTATTAGTAGTTATGGGTATGAATCTGACGGTAAGTCCCGACTGTATCTTTCCTAGATAGGAGAGGAGTGCACGGCTTGTCGCAATGATGTTGCTGCTTTCAATATGTCATACTTTGCCAAGTTTTTTCTCACTGGACCAGATGCACAGAAGGCAGTAGATTGGATCTTTACTGCTAATATGCAGAAGTCTCCGGGTACATACTTTTCCATTGGTTATTGATTGCATTGATCCGGTGTTCCAGAAAGATTGTTGCACCCCTCAATTTACAATGCCTCAGCATCGAGTCGGTTCCTTGTTTTTGTTTCTGCATTTATTAATCAATGCAAAGTCAATTAAAATGCTCGTTTTGTATTGCAAATAATTGTTTCTCTTTCTGATTTTCTTTTTTCTAATTTTGCTTATAGGGCTCTACTTAGAACATCCAGAAGTTTAAATGAAGTGTAATATTTTCTTTCAAAAAAGAACGTAGAAGCTTACCCCTATGGCGATACATGGCAACTTCATTCTGATACCCATAGAAATTGATTTCGCTTTTCAAATGTAATTGCTTATCATTTGCACTATTTAGATGCTAATCACATTGTATAATGATTGCATTGCTTTGAATTCAGGCAACACGACCTACACATGCATGCTTAATCAGAACGGAGGCATCGCTGCCGACCTGACGGTCTCGGTGTTGGGTGAAGGCGAAGGATCGAACGTAATGGAGCCCACGGAGCCTGGATTCTATTTAGCGATAGGAGGAGCTATAGGGCAGCATGCATGGGGACACATTCAGGATATTCTTCATGACAAGAAGTTTGACTGCACTCTTACAGATCGCTCTGAGGATATCGGCATGCTGAGTGTGCAAGGGCCTAAGAGTCGTCAACTTCTTGAAGAGCTGAGTGGCGAGGATTTGAGCAACGAGAATTTTCCATTTTCAACTCACAAAACAATAACTATTGCTGGTCATAAGCTACGAGCATTGAGACTCACTTTCGTTGGTGAGCTTGGCTGGGAATTACATGTGCCGAAAGAATCCTGTGTCCCTGTCTATGAAGCTGTCACAAACCATGGGAGAAAATACGGCATTAGAGATGCAGGTATGCAGTGGGAATTCTCGCGTTACCTTGAGTCTCGTCAAGTTGATGTCTCGAGTTTTTCTTGCCTTTTGCTTTTTTGTCTGCTCTACTATTAATTTCGATTAGAAGATTTTCGCACCCGAGTATCGCCCTCCCTACAAATAATGCCAAAATGAAGCAGTAGTCTCTTAATAATTTCGAAGACAACCAATCATTAATGAAAAGAGCGATGCCTTGAGACACCAACCCTTTTTTCTTAGCCTTTCCCTTATTGCGGAATTTCGACACAAATTTCTTGTATATTAGTTTTTTCTTTGCTATTGATCACATTCAGGGTACCGTGCAATCGACAGTCTAAGTATCGAGAAAGGTTACCGCCACTGGCATGCAGATATCCGAGACGACGACACGCCCCTAGAAGCAGTGCTCGGCTTCACTTGCAAGCTGAAGTCTGATACACCTTTTCTTGGAAGAGATGTGCTGGAGAGGCAAAAGAGGGACGGCCTAATGAAGAAGTTGGCCTGTTTCACAATCGATGAGTGAGTAGCCATGTTTCTACTCGTGACCTTACCTTGCTTTCCAATTTGAACTTAAGTGACCCTTTCTTTCAAATCGAAAGTTTTCCTCTTTATGTAAGTCATTGCACTGTAGCACTCCTATAGTTAGATTTGGAGCTAAAAAGCCAGTAAACTGATGGTGCAAAATTCCTACTCTGGACGTAGGCTAGAAATTGCAGTTTGAATTTCGACCAGAATTGCTGTAACAAACCAGAAAATGCTTTTACGCCCTTTGTGCAATCTTCATTTCAATGTTTCAAAAGAAGGAATCTTGAGGATATTTCATTACATGAAGGTGATTTCAACAAAATTGGAGGGTCTGCTTTCCTGAGTTATGCAAAATGTACTGATTTCTTTTTTAAAGCACAATTATACCACCACGTAGAAGACATACAGTTGATGCGTACGTTCTGAATTTACGGTTAACTCATTTTTCGTATAGTCCATTCCAAGATCCTGACCTTTCCTGTCATTGGAAAATTTACACGATTAGCTCGGATAAACGACCCTTTAGTCCTTATATGCTTTATTTAGTGGAAGTTGGATTTACTTTTAACCCAAGCACTTCTTTTGTATATTCAACAGGCACAAAGCGTTGTTGGGCTTAGAGGCCATTTATCGCGATGATCAAGTGGTTGGTTTCGTACGAAGAGCTGGCTACGGCTACCACATTGGCAAAAGCATAGCGTATGGATACATATCTGATCCTACCGGGGCTCCCGTTACGAACGACTTCATCAAAAGTGGCAAATATCAAATCGAGTCGATGGGAACAACGTTCGATGCACGTGTTCACATCAAGAGCCCCTTCGATCCCAAGAATGAAAGAATCAAAGGAATCTACGCATGCCCTTTAGGGCACCTCGATCAAAAGACTGCACAGTAGTTTCATAGTGAGGCTGCTTCTTGGGTTGTTGTTGTGTTGTGTATATATTAGTAGTAAAGCCCTGGCTGTGTTGTCTATATTTTAGCAAAGATTGTTGGGATGATGTTGGTTTAATGTGCGAAGGGTTGGCCAAATAATGACAACGATTGTCGAACTGAGCAGGTTGTTGCAGTTGTCGTTCCTCGATTTCTTCATTTGCATTAGGCCGGCCGCCTTCATTTGGCTTGAGGAGGATTCTCTTCCTCTGTAAATCATCTGACTCCACTACGCGTTTTGCCTTACCTATCGTTCTCTCTATTCTCTCTGTATTTTCATCTCCACTTTCGTAGTTGCTCCCGCGGTTCATCTCCACTTTCGTAGTTGCTCCCGCGGTTCATCTCCACTTTTGTAGTTGCTCCCGCGGTTCATCTCCACTTTCGTAGTTGCTCCCGCGGTTCATCTCCACTTTCGTAGTTGCTCCCGCGGTTCATCTCCACTTTCGTAGTTGCTCCCGCGGTTCATCTCCACTTTCGTAGTTGCTCCCGCGGTTCTCTTCCATTGTTTGGTAATTCTCCGTTATCTAAAAATTGCTTGGCGCGCTTTACGTATAGCACCTTTGTGCGCATGCTTGAGGCCAGCAAATGTTGGCTGCCTGGCTAGACGATCCAGCATCCTCCAACAGCATTCGAAAACAATAGAGAATGAGTTATCTCCATCCAACAATTTTGATCACTCTCAAACCTATTCCAACATTGAGCCAACAACTGTTGGGTCACCCAACATAGTAGCTAAACGACCAAACATTAAAGATCCAACAATAAGCCAGCAATTGTTGGCTCAATGTTGGCTCAATGCTGGATCGTTTAGCCGGGGCTTAAGTCTTAACTGTAGTGTAGTCTTAAAACTGTAATGATTCAAGAATCATGTGTATCCTGCTTTCTGAAAGCACTCGTATTTTATTCATATGTTCATGATTTTCATGAACTTTATGACTAAGAGGAAAAGATGTCAGATTTGTAATAGAATGCTTAAAACACTTCCGTACTTCTTTAGAAACACAAAAGTATCAATTTTCCGATTTGCTGTCTACTTTCTTTTCGGTGTTTACTTTGTTTTGTCTGCAAATTTTACTTTTGTATAACATATTTTAGTTGATTACGGGATTCTGTACTCCGGAATGGGCGATTTTGAATCGAATCATATGGAATTTGTTATCTGTTTTTGTAGCACGTGAATCACGCAGTTGTTGAGCACTTGATATTACTTATGAAGGATGGATGAAATGGGAGGATGGCTCAGAGGTTTGAGGCGCTGACAACAGATCCAAGGGTCCGTGGTTCGAGTCCCTGGCACGACCAAACTTTCTCAGTGTCCTAAAAATACCTTCTGAAGCAAGGTAGAATATATCAATGAAAAAAATGAGAAAAGAAACCAATTACAAGCAGATGTTAAGAATCTGTGCTGCTATGGAAAGTTTACAATGATAGTCAGATGTCCTAGACAATAAAAAGGGATGATGAGCAATATAAGAAAAGAGGCCTTGATATCTTCTCTGCAAAATAAATAATCATGTGCAAACTTCCAACTTTCTGTCGTTTCTAATCAAAAGTTATCTATTTAACGGTAAAAGTGCTATGTGGATACGTAGGACTATAGAACAATTTGCTGATATGCTTGTATGCGCAGACATCAGTGTTTTTTTGAAGAAGCGTTCTAAGATTGATACCTCGCAGTCCTGTTATAGATGGTTATTTCATGCAAATTTAATACTTCCTCGTGTTACTCGTGGGTTTTTTGACCAGGTTTTGATGATCCTGACGTAAGCATTTCGTTGGCGCGAAGACGAGGCTTGGGCCTAACGAGAAGAGGACATCATTGGGGAAAGCTTGAACGAGGAGTGTCGTTGACGGAATGTCAAGTCTAATGGACAATGTCAGCCAAAAAGCAGCAGAAAAATATTTTACCAACTAACAGCGCAGAATTTGAGCAGCAAAAGGCGAAAAGTTTGTCTGGAATTGATAACAGTAAAAAGGGGAGCGTCGACGAGCCGATAGTTGATCTTGTCGCGTTCATAAACAACTTGGATGATTTCTTTACGACAAGCTCCTGTTCTGGCAGAATTGCTGTAATTTCAGAGGTTGGTTCATGCGAAAGGGCAAAAATATCCCATGTCATCTCGTCCTTATAGGCATAGCTGACGTACCCAAACGTTCTGTTATCTCTTTTGGCTGATATTCTTATGATACTAAGGATGACTTTAAGTAAATGCACCTTTAAGTATATTTTTATTGGCCAGTTTCGTACTTGATAATAAATCCACGAGAATCCATGATAAACAGTCTCTACAATCGGCACAAAACCAACATCACAGGCTAGTAATCAGTGTTTAAAATGATGAATCGATATGAATTGGTTATTGATTTTTACGAATTAGGGTGATGCACGGAAGAAAGGTTGCAATTGGTTGTTCATGTCACATTCTAAGTGCCACTCATCAGAAATAGTAGGTACATTTGCATATTCAGTTGTGTACAAATGCTATATATGCCTGTTTCACTATTGTATTTTTTTGTAGAGTTAGTGTTTTTTCAAAGCCAACAACTCAGTCATCCAAAGTGGGCCCACTCTATAGATTTGCATTACAGTTATCTTTATGATAAGGAAGTTGTTGATGTTAAATTTACTTCTGGAAGAGAGATTTTGGAGAATTATATTTTCATTGTGTTAGGTCTTTAGGTGAATTAGTCATATTCAAAATAACCCTGAAAAGAGTTTTAAAATGTGCTATTACCGTTTCTGATGGAACAACCAGAGTATTGTACCATTTTATGGGGTGATGGTCAGGACAGAATGGGGAACACCTATAATAGATTTCACCCCTAATTACAGATATTGAGCCAAAATTTGGCTCATGGTCTTTTTTTACCAAAGAAAGAAAGTATATGAAATGTGCAAATGTGCCCACATTTATGGACAAATTTTTTTTCTAAACTTGTTGGTTTCATACACAATTAACTATAGTTTTAGTTAGTTTTTGTATTTAGTGCATATTTTCAATAGATACTTATTCAGTTGTAGTTTTTTAACTAAAGCTAGCCATTTCTAAATATTAAGGCTTCCCATGCTAAAAAATTAACACAAGTCACTGTTTGCCAAACCCAACATGCTTAAAAAGGTGATTAAGTTTATATCAATAAAAATCCCACCAGTGGTGCAGCCAGGGGCTAGAGACAATGTACATTGACTTAGATGTTGTCGCCTGGTGTCTAGTAAAAATATATCATTTGTTCCAACCTGTTCTTTTCCTTATTCTTCTTTGCCATTGTTTGGACTGATGCTATAAGAAAGTCTTCTGTTTGTTGAAGCTGCAGTAGAGAACATGCAAGTGAAGTTGATATAGTCTATTTTTGATAAAAGAAATTTTAATCACAAAAGTGAAAAGCATTCAAATGAGTTCTCTACAAAATATGTCAAATTTATATTGCTATCCATCTCAATTTCATCTGGATCCTTTCAAATAATTATATCATCCTCCATAGAAAGAGTGCCTCCCTGCATTTCACTACCTCAGTGCCACAGTTGTTGCAACCAAGAAGCTATTGCCTTCAACTCATTGAAAATCTCTTATATCATTTTTATCAGGCAAATTATGTAGAACACAGCAATCAGTTGTGAATTTATTCATACTAAGTAGAAGAGGCATGCTAACTGTAAGAAACCTGAAATTTTATCAATGCAAGCTCATATATTAAGAATGATATTAACTTTGTGATAGGTAAATACTATAAACAGCACATCAGACTTTGCAATTGTCAATTTCAAGTATGAGGCGTTTGTACTTCATGTGCAATGTAAATCCTTAGACAAGGCCCAACAAATGGTGTGTATTATTTGTTTGTTACTTTTGAGATATATTCAATGTTCTTAAGGAAAATAAAGGACTCTGTTAGGAAAGGTTTGATTCAAGTTTTCAATTTAGAATTTCTTCAGCTTTCAATAATGCTTACCTATCCAATCATGTCATTTTTTACAACATTTAGGTTTGTTTATGATAAGAATTCAGTATGCTTTGATTCATTTATGATAAAATGTTTTTAGTTCAGCAGCCATAAACACAACTACAAACCCAATGTAGCTTTCCTCTAGCATTACATAAGTTTCTTCTTGTGTTGGCATCAATTTTTCATTTTCTGTTGGCAATTTTACAAAAAAAATTCATTTCTTTTACATATGTAGCATTATCATATTAATTGTATACCAGGTAAGATGATCTAAGAATAAGACTACTTTCTTTTAAAGCTTCAGAATGCACTGCAAGCAGGCTTCAGAAACTCTGGCTTGGTTATTGGTAAGAAGAAAAGAATTATGCTGGTAAAGGAGCTTCTTCAGTTTCAATTGCTAAGTTAATGTTGAGAATTTTTAAGAAATGTGCTGCACCTTTTGAAATTCTTTTTATCAGCAGGAACAAAGCCTTATTTGCAGAGGTGAAAAGAATAGTTCCCAGAAATTACCAGCCTAAGAATTTTTGAAGTGCTTAAGTAAATACGATAATTTGTTACATTTGGTAGAAAATGTTATTTCAATTTTCCTGTGAGCAGCTAGATCTGTGCTGGCATGGTCCTAGTCTCTCTCCAGCACTGGGAAATTCCCTGTGCACATTATTAACACTCACCATCTCACAGAAATCTCAACCACTCACCATCAAAATATTTTGGCAGCTGAGCTTTTGAGACAACCCATGATTCAGACTGAGATTAATATAGGCATTGGAATCTTCTTTCACAGAAAATATTTCTGGTACTATGGTGTGAGCATAATTGACCATTTGTTAAAAGGCTTGATTAAATTAATTGGGTCCTTTTTAGGATTCCATTTCAGCCATATATTGCTTCCCACGTATAAATATTTATGCATGCAGGAAAGTTACCTATAAAATGTCAAGTTAGGTCTAGTCAGAGCCAGTTTCATATAAACTAAATACAGTGCATAATTGTTTTACTTCAAGAAAGATATTTAGCTATAAAGATCAAAAGGCTTACTATATTGCTAGATTTTATGATGACTTAGGAACAACTTAGGAGCTTGGCAGTATTTGCTATATTCATTGAATGATTTAGTTTGAAATTACATCCCAGATAATCTACTCAGTTTCTGAAATCAAAATGAAATTTCAGATAGCTTGCTCAAAAAGCAAATTCAGTCAATTGAATGTTTGTTTCAAATCAGCCATGAATTGGCAGAGCAATGAGCAATCACTGTATTGTACAATACACTCACTATATAGGGTGCAACTAGGCAGCAGAACAAGTCTCTACCATGCCCTCTCCTTCAACTTCTTCCAGAGGAAGAGCACCAAAGGAATGGCTTCTGTCAAAGCACCTAAATTGTGTTTCAAATAATACTTTTAAACTATAACATATTTGAGTTCACTAAGTGGTTTAAACAACAAAATTTTCAATATAGACACATAGAGATAAAGTCAACATAAAGTTTATTTTTCTACCCCTCAAAGTCTCACAGAATGTTTTGAGCCAAGTACTCTGGTTTCCAGAAGTAAAACAGAAATTTTTCCACCTGTTTGTTTGATTTGTTTGTGTTGTACTAATGCTTCCTCTGTATACAAAACCCACCCTATAGTTCCTTTCAAGAAAGTGCTAATAGACTCATTATCACAAGCTTAGGTTAAAAGAGGAGGGGGGAATTTCAGGATGACTGAATGACTTGCTCTGTGTGCCTGTTGTTGTTGACCAAGTTGGCAATTGACACTCAAAGCTCAGGCAGTTAATAACCATGCACAAAGAGGCAATGCACAAAGAGGCCTTTGAGGAATGTTAGCTTACCATTAATTCTATCAACTAGCAGTCTATTCTGTTATTTCTACAGGCATATTTGTTTTGTGTTAGTTTCAGAGTCACCAATAGAAGGGGCTCCCTAGTGATTTCAGTAGGTTTTACAAAACTAGAGCTAGGCACACACGGCAGCTGTCAACTGAGCTGAGCTGAGCTTCACTCGTCACTGTCGAGTGTTGAGCTGTTTAACCGTATGTGCAGTGTAGGGTTGTGAAATTTTTGTCACGCCTGCTATCGGCGCCGGTTTCCAAAGTCTTGACACATCGAGCACTTCCGCGCAGCGTGCGCGTGTCCTGAGCTGTCAGCGCAGCCTTCGGCTCAGCAAACGATGCAAATGCTCATGCGCGGGACCAACATCGGCTCAATTCAAAATGGCAGAAAGCAGCCCAATTGTCGCCGAAGCAGTTCTAGAAGACAAATTGGCAGATTTTTGGCCTGATTATCCTTGTTTATACGACGTCAGATGCGGAGAATTCAAAAACCAGGAGCTGCGGGATAAAGCCTTGCAGGAGCTCGCCGACAAGCTCGAAACAACAAGTAAGGGACAAGTTGGATTTGCATGCTAAACGAAGTAAATCTAGTTTTCATCAAATGTTTCCCAAAGGTTTATCGATAATTTATTTATTATAAAAATTAAACTGAAATTCGGCTGAACCAAGTGGCGTATTCAAGGAAACCCCACTTTTGAAAAAGATGTTCCTCGAGATTTTTCCAAAAAAATGCAATAAAATCAGTATCGAAGGAGGGGGGGGGCTACACAGATCTAGTAGAAGTTTGAATCACAACACCAGCCACATAACTTAGCCTTGTATAGAATACACCCTATAGGGCGCTGCCCTTTTTTCTGTGTAGTGGTCGTGAAAAATTTCCCAGATTCCCCAACCCCTTTAAGGGGCAGCGTGCGTCACTAGTTCAATCCGCTACCAATCCTCGCCCGCCTGTCAATGGAACAACTTGAGAAGTTTTCAACTCTTTTGAAAGTGTTGCCGAAAAATCACCGTTGTGCCCCTTTTTATTTGGAAACAAAATTTTTATGACCGAGTTGCGTGATTCTGGAAATAAACCCTGCGAAGCAAAGTAGGCACCAACCCTTTATTGGCTGCCGTGGGATCCCCTTCGCTGGAATCCCCTTGGCATTCAGCCAATCAATTTCTCTAAAGCCAGGCAGGGAGGCGGATTTCCAGGCCTTAAACCACCCCCTCCCCCTTTGAAAGAATCTGACGACACTATCTAGGATTTGTAAAATACTTGCATACATGGCTCTAAAGGCCCGTGGATTTGCAAAATACTTTCACACATCTACAGTCAATTAACTGGTGCAGCAAACCGTGTTGTCTCTGGATTTGAACTGACAGAGCCAAATTACTTCAGTGATGGAAGGGAAGTTGAGACGCATGAGGGGTCGTGAGCTATCAGGGGGTGTGGCTATTTTCCCGCACTCTCTACAAATACTAAAAACAGGATTCGTCAAAAAAGATCAAACAACCACGACACACTTTCAGTCACTCCTTTAGTTACAAACTGCCCAAACAGTAATTTCAAGCATGGTTCTTTATATCCGGTATTATCAATGTACACCTGAATGGGCTCGCTGACTTGGTGTGAGCACTCTACAACCTAATTTCAAGAATCCCACGAGACAATCTTGACCTACTCTTCGCAAATTGTTTTAGCTGAAGTAGTTTCCGTAAAGAAAAGTTGAAAAGGTACACCTCAGGCAAAACCAAGGAACCTTGGGAATGGGAATATTACGAAGGGTGGACCTTTTGTCTTTCTTCACTTTAATCGAGTGGTACTTCTGATAATTGAAGAAAGTGAACCTCTTGGAATTCTATTATTCAGGGCACAAAAGCAGCAAGGAAATGTTAAATGTGTCTGATTTATTTTAGGTGAGTTGGTCAAAGCCAAAATCAGGGCCCTCAGAAACAGCTTCACTAAAGCGAAAAGACCCCCGTCTAGTGGACATGCAAAAAGAAATCCGTCAAGACGCACTCAATGGCTGCTTGAAAAACTGCAGTTTCTAACGCCTCATGTGGCAACACGAGCACCGATTCCTAATAATTTTTCGGTGCGTATGTCTTGAATATACTTAAATGGTTAATTAATAAGCAACCGAAAAATAAAATTATTTTAAGAAGGAAATGAATTTCTCCATTGACGATATTGCTCAATGATCATATTGCATTGCCAAGAAGCAGAAATATAATTATTCAAATACTTTTGCAGAGGTTCTCTTTGCATATGCGCGTTGCTTTCTCCTTTTCTACCTGCTGCATCAGCATCACGTTTTCTTTATCTCTAAAGTGGTCAGTTTCCTGGATTGTTTAGAGTCCTGTACAATACAATATGAATTCGTCTATAATACATACTCATATTTGTTTGTTTGATTGTTAGGAATCCTGTGGTAGTTTTAGTACTCCATCGACCGAAATGAGTGGTGTAAATAGTGTTGATGGTACTGATAATGAAAGTGAAGAGAATCCCCTCCATGCGTCAATTGCATGCAACGAGACCAATTATGCGGAGGAGGGCGCCATTGGTCAGGTGCCGGGACAACCGACCAATGAGCTATCGAGGGAGACAGCTTCAAGGGATCTGACTGAAGAAGAATACCAGTTGATTAAAGATTTGTCGAGGACAGTCGAAAGCAAAAGTAAAAGAAAACGGACAGAAAACGAAAATGGCACAGTTATTGAGGCTTTTGGTAATTACATAGTGAAGGCATTGTCGGAATTAGACAGCCAAACTTGCTATGTAGCGCAGCACAAAATTAGCAACATAATTTTCCAGGCACAGGCTGGATTGCTGACCCAGGAGATGCAAACACAGGCAAGGATGCAAGCAGCACCCAACAGAAGGAACTCTCACCCTATTTCGCAACCGGATATGTCCAGAAGCCAAAAACCTCAAACCAATGGAGAAAATACAGTATCATTGGGGGATGACTGTTGAGTTGCGCACGTGGTTTGCTGCCCAGAGTTTACCTTTGTAATTAACAAAAATGTTCACTTCTTTTTGTTATGTTAAAGTTGTTTATATTTCAGAATTTAATTAAACCCTTTTTATATTTGTCTTTCATAGCTTAATACCAAGATTGACACGTTTCTTCTGTGAATCCGGATACTGTTTACTTACCCATTCGGCATCGAAAAATAATGGATTCTAATTGTCTTTCCTGAAAAATGTTTTTAAATAGTGGCATGATTATCTTAGAAGTGCATTAATGAATTAAGGATCAAGAAGGGCTAGTGGAAAACGGTAACAAAGACATACATGAAGCCATTGCACGGCTGCTACAAGGCACGTGATTGTGTATTTTTCTTTCCAATCAGTGATGCTACTGGTATCAAAATTTCTTCAAATGAGAGTATAGCTGATGGAAGTGTCTGAATTTTTCTTAATCTTCCCATTAAAGTTCACGGTCTAAGTTAGCCTTTATCCACGTCTTTCGATAAGGGCCGTCAAGCACCTTCGCCTGCGGTGCTGAAACGGAGGGAAAGCAAAATCTTATTCCGAAGAGCTCGAAGCTCCAAATAACGCACGAGTGCTTGCTTAGCTGACAGCTCAGAGCGCGACACGCTATGAGGAAATATAAACTTGAACACAAATCATTAAACTTGTTTAATATGCTGCACTGATAGCACGCGTGACGAGAATCTCACAACCGGGCACCCCAGACTTGACGAAACAGCTTGCGTCATCAGTCACGAGTAACGCTCAGCAGAGCTGATGGCTCAGAAGAGCTGATGGGTTCAGCAGAGCTGATAGCTCAAAAGAGCTGATGGCTCAAAAGAGCTGATGGCTCAGAAGGGCTGATGGCTCAAAAAAGCTGATAGCTCAAAAGAGCTGATAGCTCAGAAGAGCTGATGGCTCAAAAGAGCTGATAGCTCAGAAGAGCTGATGGCTCAAAAGAGCTGATGGCTCAACAGAGCTGATGGCTCAAAAGAGCTGATGGCTCAAAAAAGCTGATAGCTCAAAATAGCTGATGGCTCAAAAGAGCTGATGGCTCAACAGAGCTGATGGCTCAAAAGAGCTGATGGCTCAAAAGAGCTGATAGCTCAAAATAGCTGATGGCTCAAAAAAGCTGATAGCTCAAAAGAGCTGATGGCTCAAAAGAGCTGATGGCTCAAAAGAGCTGATGGCTCAACAGAGCTGATGGCTCAAAAAAGCTGATAGCTCAAAAGAGCTGATGGCTCAACAGAGCTGATGGCTCAAAAGAGCTGATAGCTCAAAATAGCTGATGGCTCAAAAAAGCTGATAGCTCAAAATAGCTGATAGCTCAAAAGAGCTGATGGCTCAAAAGAGCTGATGGCTCAACAGAGCTGATGGCTCAAAAGAGCTGATAGCTCAAAATAGCTGATGGCTCAAAAAAGCTGATAGCTCAAAATAGCTGATAGCTCAAAAGAGCTGATAGCTCAAAAGAGCTGATGGCTCAACAGAGCTGATGGCTCAACAGAGCTGATGGCTCAACAGAGCTGATGGCTCAAAAAAGCTGATAGCTCAAAAGAGCTGATGGCTCAACAGAGCTGATGGCTCAAAAGAGCTGATAGCTCAAAATAGCTGATGGCTCAAAAAAGCTGATAGCTCAAAATAGCTGATAGCTCAAAAGAGCTGATGGCTCAAAAGAGCTGATGGCTCAACAGAGCTGATGGCTCAAAAGAGCTGATAGCTCAAAATAGCTGATGGCTCAAAAAAGCTGATAGCTCAAAATAGCTGATAGCTCAAAAGAGCTGATAGCTCAAAAGAGCTGATGGCTCAACAGAGCTGATGGCTCAAAAGAGCTGATAGCTCAAAATAGCTGATGGCTCAAAAAAGCTGATAGCTCAAAAGAGCTGATGGCTCAAAAGAGCTGATGGCTCAAAAGAGCTGATGGCTCAAAATAGCTGATGGCTCAAAAAAGCTGATAGCTCAAAAGAGCTGATGGCTCAACAGAGCTGATGGCTCAAAAGAGCTGATGGCTCAAAAGAGCTGATAGCTCAAAAAAGCTGATAGCTCAAAAGAGCTGATAGCTCAAAAGAGCTGATGGCTCAAAAGAGCTGATGGCTCAGAAGGGCTGATGGCTCAAAAAAGCTGATAGCTCAGAAGAGCTGATGGCTCAAAAGAGCTGATGGCTCAACAGAGCTGATGGCTCAAAAGAGCTGATGGCTCAAAAAAGCTGATAGCTCAACAGAGCTGATGGCTCAAAAGAGCTGATGGCTCAAAAGAGCTGATAGCTCAAAATAGCTGATGGCTCAAAAAAGCTGATGGCTCAACAGAGCTGATGGCTCAAAAGAGCTGATGGCTCAAAAAAGCTGATAGCTCAACAGAGCTGATGGCTCAAAAGAGCTGATGGCTCAAAAGAGCTGATAGCTCAAAAGAGCTGATGGCTCAAAAGAGCTGATAGCTCAAAATAGCTGATGGCTCAAAAGAGCTGATAGCTCAAAATAGCTGATGGCTCAAAAAAGCTGATAGCTCAAAAGAGCTGATAGCTCAACAGAGCTGATGGCTCAAAAGAGCTGATGGCTCAAAAGAGCTGATGGCTCAAAAGAGCTGATGGCTCAAAAGAGCTGATGGCTCAAAAAAGCTGATAGCTCAAAAGAGCTGATAGCTCAACAGAGCTGATGGCTCAAAAGAGCTGATGGCTCAAAAGAGCTGATGGCTCAAAAGAGCTGATGGCTCAAAAGAGCTGATAGCTCAAAAGAGCTGATAGCTCAAAATAGCTGATGGCTCAAAAGAGCTGATGGCTCAAAAGAGCTGATGGCTCAAAAGAGCTGATGGCTCAAAAGAGCTGATGGCTCAAAAAAGCTGATAGCTCAAAAGAGCTGATAGCTCAACAGAGCTGATGGCTCAAAAGAGCTGATAGCTCAAAAGAGCTGATGGCTCAAAAAAGCTGATAGCTCAAAAGAGCTGATAGCTCAACAGAGCTGATGGCTCAAAAGAGCTGATGGCTCAAAAGAGCTGATGGCTCAAAAGAGCTGATGGCTCAAAAGAGCTGATAGCTCAAAAGAGCTGATAGCTCAAAAGAGCTGATGGCTCAAAAAAGCTGATAGCTCAAAAGAGCTGATAGCTCAACAGAGCTGATGGCTCAAAAGAGCTGATGGCTCAAAAGAGCTGATGGCTCAAAAGAGCTGATGGCTCAAAAGAGCTGATAGCTCAAAATAGCTGATGGCTCAAAAGAGCTGATAGCTCAAAATAGCTGATGGCTCAAAAGAGCTGATGGCTCAAAAGAGCTGATAGCTCAAAAGAGCTGATGGCTCAAAAGAGCTGATAGCTCAAAATAGCTGATGGCTCAAAAAAGCTGATAGCTCAACAGAGCTGATGGCTCAAAAGAGCTGATGGCTCAAAAAAGCTGATAGCTCAACAGAGCTGATGGCTCAAAAAAGCTGATAGCTCAACAGAGCTGATAGCTCAAAATAGCTGATGGCTCAAAAAAGCTGATAGCTCAACAGAGCTGATAGCTCTATTATAACAAAAATTTACAGCTCTGCTTACATTAGTATCGTACTACGTGACAGAAACTAAGCAATAGTCTTGATTAGGATTATTGGAAGGTGTGCATCCTTTGAAGTTTTGTAACGGCTTCTCTTTACTGCCTGTCCTTTTGATGAGTAACCTTTTTTAGGCAGTTCGAAGTACTCATGCTATGGAGGTGCCGCTTGTTCTCAAAGGGAAACTTATGGTATCTGAGGAGGTAAAGCATTTAACCTTCCTTATACATTTTCTTCAAATATTGGTAAAGCAATTATAGCTTTTTAGGCATTCGCTTCTTAGATACATTCATCAACTTTCATGTTTCATTTTTAGCACAATTCAAAAGGTGCACAACTTCTATAGTTGTTACTCAAAAAAAAATATTCTCTCATTTGTTTTGCAATTGAAGTTTAAAGGAATTTTCTGTTTTCTTTCAGTACATAACAAACATTGTTGACATCTGCAATGACAAGTTTGAAGAGAATTCAAGAAGGATTGACAGGTGATTTCTAATCTGCTTTTGCTTTCAAAACAAAGGACAAATTTTGAGCTGTTAGATAATTCGAAGATACCTTTATGAGAAAGGTAGTTAAATTCAAGTCTGATGGTAGGCTATGGAAGGTAAGCAAGCATAGATTTCCGATCTTTATGGGTCTTTGTTTCGTAGGTTTTTTGATGCACTGAAGATGACGTTTTCACAATGAAAATAGCGGGAAAGGACAGCCTCCAGCACTGCAGCGACACAACTGGTGTTGTATTCCAGATGCAGTAGTGGACATGTGCCGTGCCTTTCAAGTGTGTCAAGAACATTGTTTCAGGGCATGCTTGATCCAAGCTTGTAAAATCGGCATTTCGCATCGGCGGTCTATGCTGGCGATACGCTCCATTTTCTATAAATGCCTATAGACAATATGGACCGAATGTCTCATACTTTTGTTTGATATCAACTTATAGATAACATTTTATGTAAATATTGTGAGACGTATTCTGGGAGTATTCTCTGGTGTGTGTGAAATGTGTTCTCTGGTACCATTGTGATTGTTGGTTATATTTCACAAATCCTTTAGTCCTGAGGGCTTTAGTGGTTTGCTTGTAATATTTTTTAGAAAGAGTCTCATGGAAGCAAATTGCTAATACCGGCCTCATTGGAGTTCCAGTTTCATTTGTAAAGCCATACTGTCTCTGCTTTTAGTAAATGCATACCTCTGTAGAGCAAATGATGCAGTGAATAAAATATTCTGGTTTGGTCTTTATAGTATTAAAATTATTCTATTTTTGCAATGATATTACATTAACTAAATATAACTGACATTTTCAACACTGGTTGGTATGTAAAGTACAAGTACAATTAGTCTGAGTGACCAATTTGCCGATTACTGCCTGTGGAGTTTGTATAATGTTTGAATTCCTATCAGCTTCAACCTTCTTGTATGCACCAAGTCTCTTCATATGCGCCTCCAGATTTGATTCGTTTTGGCTTCCCAGTTTATGAATTGGTAAGGCCATTCTTGCTTTCGACTGTTTCACTGGATGGTTTACTTCGCACTGTACCCACTCTTCCTTCGAGAAGTCTGACTTTCCACACAAGTTTCCGTCTTCTACTGTGTTTGATCTATTTTTCGTTTTTTTACCATTGTCTTTAAATCCTACGTGACATCGTTCATTTCTGTGACGCAAACCGGTTTGTTGTTGCTGTGCATCCCCATTGACCTTTAGATGGGCATATTTCTTGTGGCTATAAGCATAAGACCCTTTGTTCTGGTGCGACTTCACAGGCCATGTAAAAGGAAACGACTTTATGCTCCTTCGATAAGTACTGACTGTTTTCAGCATGGCTGTACGCTTTGCCGCTCTCTTTTGAACAGCTGGGTTCGTCTTCGCATTATGAACCTTGCTTATATTTGATGTTAGTTTGTTTTTTTCGTCAATTGTTTTGCCTTGCATGGATTTCTGTGGCTCGAGTTGAAACAGTGATTTATTTGCTTCGAGACTAGCCATGTATCCATCATTAGACTTTCTCTTGCATGTCACTATTTCAACGTACAATCTCCTTTGGACTCTTCTCAATTCCTTCTCGCTTCTTCTTGCATTTTCAGCTGCATTTCTGTATAATTCTGCGACTTTCTTATAAACATAGCCAATACTTATTTTTTTCTGAAATGAAATTGATATTGCATTTTTCTCCTCTTGATATCGCATTTATTGTTGGTGACCTTGATTTCAAATTTTTCAATATTTTCATTTTTCTTTTTCTCAAGTTTCTAATTTAAAAACTTTGAACTTATGGAATATCTAAAGTCAATGCAAAAGCTATTTTCATTATGTATGACAGAAAGAAATGATCGATATTTTTAATTAAGCTCCCGATTTTTGTTTGAAAAAATATTAGTAAATACAACAAAATTTCTAAATACAACCATAACTTGTAAACAATGAAAAAGGAAAATTTCAATCTTGTGCGGCCGGACCAAAGTTTTTCTAAATATTTTTCATAAATTGAGAATGTGTGATATATATACGGATAACATTCTACAGTGTAGTCGTTGACTTACCAATTCCGAGCAGGAGAAGAAGAAATTACTCCAAATTGAAAAGGCCTCCCTTACGTATTCGACTTGAGCAATCGTTTGCAAAGCCACAGATCGACTATCAATCTATGAATGAAACAATTATAGCAAATGACTCAAAGAATAATGCTGCTTTTTTTCTTCCTATAGAATTTGTTAATTCTATCGATTATTTCATATTATATCGCACTTCTTGTACCAAAGTACATCTAGTATGCCACTAGATCAACAAACGGCATGTCCCTATCTTGATCAGATTTTTTGCCAAATTACATTATTTGCAGTCTAATTGCTTCAGCCCGTAGGCAGATTAGAAATCTACTCGACATTGGTATTCTCTGCATGAATCAAACGCTTCTCGCAATCTTCCTGGCCGGCTCCAATTGGCCGCGAGGGGGCTTTCCAAGGATACACCCAAGTTCCATATTATACATAGTTACCCTGCTAGCTATAGTTTTTTTCTTAAGTATAACACATTTGCCCACAGTGCCTACAGTGTTTACCACAGAAATTTAACTTCATCAATTTTGATCACTTCTATTCAAATTTAATGATATTCAAATAGACGTGATTCTGCTATTTAGATGAAATTGTTACCATTGAGTGGAGCTTGTTCAGGTCTTGGAGTATTGTGGTCGCGATTTCTCTAACCTGCAAGGGAAATGTTTTGTTTTATACGCCTTGTTAAATTCTCTTTTAATCTCTTTTATACCCTTTTAATAAAATTTAATAAATAAAATGGTGAATCTTTCTTGGGATTCTCTTGTAAGTATTATATTTTCCTGTAGCACTTTTAGTGTTTATGTTTTGATCTTGGTGCTGGGATAAATTCGGGTGTAGAAATTTGAACAGGTAATAATATGATTACCTGGGTTTGGGCGTACGTTTGATAGGTCTTTTGCGGGAGATGGTCGAATAGTTTTCTTCCACTCCTTCTCTCGTTCGGGTTCGCAAGGCACTTGATTGTTGAAAAGAAGCAATCTGCAAGTGAAATGAAACTGTTATAGTGTGTAGCCTTACGCATATTAGCATTTTCTTGTGAGCAAAGGCGTGGTCTTTAAATCTTTGGAAAGAATCCTAATAGGATAATGAATTTTTCATTCAAGTCGAAGCAGGTAATAACTTACCAGTGTTTCTTGATATCTGATTATGGAGGCAACGAAGCTCTTCACTTCCGTCTACTGAGCGAAACCAAATATGTTCTAGGTCTAGGGCCTAGCAAAAAAGTATCATAAATGTTTTCACTTGCTTTTTTGAAGTCACTTATCAATCGGTTAGCTAACATTTCTTTACTTGATTTGTAACACAAAGTGTTGCATGCAACACAAATTTTTAATGAATTTCAAAGGGGCAAAATCGTTATCAATTTACTGTGACATATTATATACATTTAGTCGTCTTAGGAAAACAAGAATAGCAAGAAAAAGAAAGAATTAGAAGTTGAGTGAGTTGAAGAGTGCTATTTTACAAAACATATGCAAGAACAAATTTTAGATAGGAATTTGAATCTAGAAAAGAAGGGAACGTGGCAACTGTCAGTAAAGTGTAATGCGATACAGGAACAACATATGAACTCCGTAAATCTGTTATCTAAAAGCAAAGCCCTGCTGTTCACAAAGAAGACTTAATCAATGATAAAAAGTGTAATTGCTGCCAGTGTAAAGCTGAAGATAAAACAGGGGTGCAATGGAGGTTATTTTGAATATCCAATTACTGCGCTTAAAGCCAGAGAAGGAAATAGTGATCAGATGCGTTCTACTTACACCTCCTTTTTTCCCGTCGCAACGTAACATGACGACCTTATGTCATTCAAACAGAATTATCGAAAATTCTCATGAAGGTCAATACTCAAGACTTTTTGTTTCAGCGCTTGATTGTTTAGCTATACCCTGTCTGTGTGTGCGTGTGCTCAACTGTGCAATGCTAACCAACGAACTGTTTGCCGTCGCAGCACTTGTTTTATATTCTTCCGCGTTGCAAATCTGACGTAACAGTAGCAGACGAGTGCAGCAGTATTTAGCTTGCTGTAATCGTCATCGTTTTACCGAGATTGAAGAACGTATCTTGACTCTCCACCCGTTGTTCTTTTAGATTTGGGTCTAAGATTTTGTGTTTTGTGATATGCTTTCGATAATCTGAAAGCATGAACAAGTATTATTGGTATTTAGCGTTTGTTCGTATTCCGCAATTTATATTCACCTTACTGGGCTACCACTTTTATTGCACGTTTTTTTTATTATAAGAAACCGGTTTATAAGAAGCCTAGTACTAGAGCCCCAAAAATTTAAGAAGCTTTTAGAACTTAATCAATATTTTTAAAAAACTCCAAAGAAATAACAACAATTTAAGCACACTGTACCGGGTGTCTCGATCAAAAGTACCCCTGTTTCCATAAGAATAATGAACAAAAGAAACGATATCAAATCTTACTGTTGTGTTATAAACTTTAATACAATTAATATGCAAGGAAAGGCGTAAAATTTGATGTTTATCTAAAAATAAGAAACTTTTAGTACTAGGACCCAAGCTAGGTTTCTTATAAAAGTAAAAAAGGGGTAAGCCTATTGATTCACAGATGTGCCTCCAATCAACGCTGGGGCGTTCCTGCCTTTTGGGGTTGCTGCTTTACTAATGAAAGTAGAAAGGCCAAATTATTCTTACTTCGAACAGTGGGCCACGGGGCGTTACCCTTGCTAATGACTGATGGAACGACCAAGTAGTGCTGTCTATAAATATTTCAGCGAGATAGCTTTATCTTTAACATGATGCATGTCCCTTCTCAAGTTTATAATATCAACCGTTCAAGGTAAGCATTTGTATATTTGTTGTTTTTGTAATGCCCAAGCACCTAAATCGAGCAAGCCAATTCTTTTCTCCAAAAACATTATTGGTGTACTGGCAGCATTTTCAAACAACTAGTGCAAACTTGGAGCTTAATTAAATACTTTTAAAATCGCCAAAGATTATCATGGTTGTTGGAGCATCAACGTTCAGCAGAGCAAGACAAATTTCTTCTGAGCCCGAGGCAGGTAAAACTCAAACGAGGCTGCAGCTTTACATCAGCTGGGTCCAGGGATATGAAAGGAAATGTGAAATTGAGATTTAAAAGCTGATTACTTCAATTTTTCACGGATGCTAAGAAGGTGCCAGGCTTTGCTTTGCTTTGGAGTTTTTTTATATCTTGGGGTGCTGCAGGATTGGATCAGTGTTAGGGTTAATAACAAGAGAACCCACCAATTCATAAATGTTGATAACGAATTGAAGCCATCATTAATATGCTATGCAACTTTTCTGAAAATTGTCTGTAGCAAAATCTTCATCAAAGAGTATAATACTCAATGTTCCAATTCAACTTGAAATATACTATACAGGTTTTACCATGGTACAGAGGTTGCAGAGAGACTGAAGTGGGGGGCATTTAGCACATAAACATAAGGAGGTCAGTCTAAGAAATTCACAGGCCACCAAAAGTATCAAATGCCCAATTGAGGCCCAAGTCAAAAGAGACAATATTTTTATACCACTTGAAAAAAAATTTTTTGATTGAAGTATGGTATGGGGCTGGATTTTAAACAAAAACAATATGCTCTCTCTAGAGTAACAATAAGTCTCTAGAGTAAGGACATATACACTGGTTTTTTGTAGGTTCCAGTTAACCCAAAGCTAAGTTATGCCTCTTTTATTTGGAAAATTATTTTTGCTTTCATTAGTTCACTTTTTGCATATTTTTTGGCAACAGTGTTTATTTCATATTGATATGTCAAACATTTTCTGACTCTCTCTTTCTGAAAAGGGCCTTCAGAATGGCTTCCACCTGCAGTAGCAGAATGATTGCTGTTTGCCAGATGATATCATCTAGTAACAAGAAACAAAATCTTGAGACTGTAGAGCAACTGGTAAAAGAAGCATCTTTAGTTGGTGCGAAGGTAATCATCTCCAATCTTATTTGTCTTCTGTGCTCACTGAATGATAATGAAAACAACATTCTCACTGTCTCATGGCTTCTCGTTGGTATCTTTCTTATGTATGTTTAGTTATGGCATATGCAAGAATCTTAGCTGTTGTCCACATCATATCAGTTTTGTCAATATCATATCAGTCCATTAAGAAAATGAGCAATAGACCTTAGATAAGCCTAGGCACGATAAGGTTGCATTTTCTGCTTAATGTTTTCCTAAGTTTCTTATTGCAAAATTGCCACCTTGTTGCTTTTTTGCAAATAAATAAACTGCAAACTCATCTCTCAATGGCGAAATTAGGTTTAATGAGTTTACTCTTCTTGCAAGGTTATTTTTCTCCCTGAATGCTTTGATTATGTTGGAGAGAACAGAGAACAGACAATTGCACTTGCAGAAAGTCTAAATGGTGATACAATCAACAAAATGAAGAAGCTAGCAAACAAATGCCAAGTGTGGCTTTCATTGGGTGGATTTCACGAGAAAGTAATTTTAAATCATCATTTCATAGGGTTATGGAAGCTTGATATTCTTTAAAGAGTTCTGTAAGCTGGACATTACGCTACCATGTAGATATCTAAAAGGAATCAAGTTAGTCTGTCAAAGATGCATGGTGCGTGGAGTGATTTGTAGCTATCATAAATGAAAAAGCAAGTTTATCTTTTCTCATGACAAAGCCCTTGATGCAAAAACTCTGTATTGAAGAAGCAATAGTAACCAATAAGGAGAGAGCAATTGCTGTTTTGTTGTCTGTATGTCCCAATGGTGTGGTAAAATGGACCATGTTTTAAATGACTGCAAGTAATAAAATAGAAAGAAGCAATTTATCTAAAAGCAAGGTTTACATGAGTGGCCACCTTAGCAAAGATCTTCTTATTCCTTACTAGCGACTTAAACTGTTTCAATTGCTGATGCCAAATACTTATTGGTGTTGTTGTTCGCAGGGGCCTCAAGAAGTTCCAACAAAAGTATATAATTCCCATATATTGATAGACAATCTTGGAGATATCAAAGCTGTTTATAGAAAGGCTCACTTGTTTGATGTTGATATTAAAGGTGGTGCTGTTTTGAAAGAAAGTGAGTATGTTGCTCCTGGGAGCAATTTGACTCCACCCATCGTATCTCCAGTTGGAAAGATTGGCATGCAAATTGTATCTTTTCATGAAATTTCTTGGTGAAATCTGCACTTCCTTATTCATCTGTCAATTTTGCACAGAAAGCTTTTTATAAGATTTTTCTATATGTACATAATTTTAATCCATTCAACTATTTAATGCAATCAAATCTTTGATATCCTGTCCAATCCATTTCTGTTATACTAGCAAAGAAAGTTCCAGTCCGAATTTCTGTTTTGTTTTCTGGAGACTCAATAGATATGCTTGATAGAGAGGCAAACTTGATAGAGAACAAATGGTTTTGTTTTTAAATGATTATAGAAGTAGTAAGATTACCTTCTAGGTTTCTTAATACATCATAACATTGTCTCAAAACATTCATGGAAATGCTATAAAAAGACTGGTGATGAATTTTCCATGAGGAATTGGGGTTTCCATTTCATCTGATTTCCATTTCAGCAAAATTATCCATTTATGCAAATGACAGTTGTTTGTTGAACCATCTTAAACAATCAGCAGTGCTATGACATTCGTTTCCCTGAGCTGTCTTGTGTCCAGAGGCAAATGGGAGCGGAAATACTGACCTTTCCTTCTGCATTTACCGTTGTAACTGGGATGGCTCATTGGGAGGCAAGCTAATTTCCAGTTTTTTTCAAATTTGCTAGTTCTCTTATATGTGCTTATATGTTCTCTTATATGTGACAGCATACCATCTTTAAAGTTTCTGCTGAGCAGTTTTATCAAAATTTATTGTGAGATTTTGCCAAGTTTAGCTTCCAATAATCGTTAGAATGGCTTTGGGGAATGATGATTTTAAATCTACTCTTGTTTTTCATTTTTTACAGTAAAATATCAACAAGGCAATTTTGATAGCAAATAACTTTCTTGTAGCAAAAAAATACTTTCTTGTACCAAAAGAGGCTTCTTCTCTTTAATCAAAACTGAGACTTTAAATAAGGAGAGAAGGGGACCTCCCACAACTGCCAAAGTTGCCAATGAGCCTTTTTATGAGCATCTTAAAAATCTGCCCTACGGTGGGCTCAGTTCTTGATTGGCATGCAACCCTCCTAGCCAGTGGCGTATCGAAGGGCTTTTGAGTGGGGGAAGGGTGTAACATTAGAAATTTACCGACAGGGTTGATTAAAGATAGTTAATCATCGCGCACAAGTTTTACACTCTAGTACCGTAGTGGTTTCTTTGTGTCTAAGCTGGATATAACAAAAGTGCAAATCTAATTCTTCCCGAAATACCGACACGCTGTTATAGTTGTTTAAACGTTTACCGACAGGCAAAAAGTTACTGACAGCTTCTACAAAAAGTGGGGGTGTGACACCCCCCCCCCCCCCACTACTACTTCGGCACACCCCTGCTCCTAGCTACCGTTATCCCTGATGCTGATGGAGAATTTGAACTGACCAGACAAAATTCGCAATTGGTACGTGTCCCACACAAAAGGCGAAGGTTTACCCTGTTTATGCTTGGCATACAATGTATTGAACTACAGTCAACTCTTACTTTGATTGTAAACATTGAGCTGATCAAAGTTCGCAGCAAAGCAATGTTAGCTGGAAATAAAAGCTTGAAACTGAGCTTCCAAAATCTTATAGCTTGGGTCCACCCTGTATGACTTTATGTTGTCAATCAGACCATCTTGTGAATGTTGAAGCTCATTTCCATTGATTTTTAAAGAAACAGACAGGTCAACAATTTGAGTCCTTCCGGACACACACTCCCTATGTGCCGTACAAAGAATATTCATGGTGCCGTGACCCGAGCTGACTAACGTTATCGTTGTGGCGTTTTGCATAATAGAACTTATTGGGCAAGCTAGGTCGTCTTTTCACCTAGGTGTTTTGGAGTGTAACTATATTTCAATGGAAAATCCCATTCTTTTTAGACAGAAAGAGTTCGTCTTTTCCCTTGGGCTCTTTCAAAGTTTTGTGTTAAGTAACGCTGATTGGTCAATTGAAAACCAATCACGCGCTCTGCTAATCACCCTGTAGTGTTTTCTATCCGCATCTGGCTATTTATTTGGTCAGCTTTTGGTTATTTTCCGACGTTTGCATACTCTGAGGAGTGTCGGACGAAAAAAGTACTTTAAGTATGCAAAAACTAGTTCCGCTTTTTCTTGCCTTTGTGAAGTTTTGTACCGCAAAGCACTTGTTCACAAAATAGAACTGTTTGTAACGGAGCATCAATTAGCATATAGTGAAGTGTTCTTTTAGACGATCGCTCATTTTTCTTACCTACAATCATGGCTCATCTGAAAAGGCACTTAAACAAAGAAAAAATTAGAACCAATAATCCTTCAATGGAAAGCAAGCTCTAGTGTAGAGCACAATAATCTGTTAGGACTCTCACTTCATTTATAGTAACGTATTCAGTACTGGCTCGTTCATTGAATCCTTCTGAGTTGTCTTTCACAGACTTCTGTTTTATTCAGGTACTTCTCCGAGCAAGAGCCATCGATAATCAATGTTATGTTGTTGCTGCTGCTCAGGTTGGTCAGCATAGTGAGCAAAGAAGGTCTTATGGGCATGCCATGGTTTGTAGTTACCAATTTGCCTATATTTTATACACTGCTATTCATATTCATGTTATATTCTTGCTTTGAAATATAAGTATTCCCATCTTTGTAGTAATGTAGAGCCAGAGGGGAACCATGGCCCCTAAATTTGCAACCCATGCGAAATGCCCCTTCCACACAAAAGCGCCCCCGAGAGACCCGATCTTCCAAGTCCAAAAATGGCCATTTGTCCCTCCCCCCTTCTATTTTAAAATGCTTTCTACGTCACCTGTGTCTGTAGCAGGAATTTATAAAACGTCATACCCCTGTCAGTCAAACGGTTGTCCACGTGACCTATCCTATATATGGTATATGATTGAGGAGTGGGCTAGTCCTATTTAGAGTTCAATTTCTTATCATGTTTGGTTCATAACACATATAAAATGTAGCGAGTTAGTACGTCTTTACCTCTCGCTCAAGTTGATGTAGACGCACCTTGTAACCTAACTTGGAGGACGAGTGGCATTGGCTGTGATAAGACAGTTTAAAATTTCTATACTAGCAATTGAAGAAGACGTTCGTAGGTTGCATCTAAATTTTTTGTGAATAAATGGGGTCACGTAAATTGTGGAAAAGGTTCATAAGCTACGATATGTCCAACGAGGCTAGAATTATCTTGGTTGCAATGTAGCATCTGTTGAAAGTAAAGTGAAAGATGACCTTTTTTTAGGTTGTCGATCCATGGGGAGTGGTTGTGGCACAGTGTTCCGAAAGAGTTGGATTTTGTCTCGCAAACCTGGACACCGATTACCTTAAAAATGTACGCGGCAGTATGCCTCTATGGGAACACAGGCGGTATGATCTGTATAATAATCCATTCAGGGGTTAGTTCTTGGTAAGAAATATTATTTTCTTTAGAAAAATAAATATATCATCATATTTAAAGCAGCAACTTAAATTTTAAATAATATTGATACAAGTCGTTTTTTGTTGTAAGAATGGACTTTCCAGCGAATTTCATTCGTAAAGGCTGCTGGCTTCCTTTTGCTTTTGAACATGACAGTGCATTCACTAGAGAAGGAGCGTCTGTAGTACACGAGTTGCATTTTTGATTGCCTTTTGGTGTCATATGAAAATAGATATAATTGATAGGACAGAGGATTTGTGAATCCTTTTAAAAGAATCAAATAACATACAATCTAATGATTCTAAAAAATGAAGTACCATATTATATTGAGTACACTTTTTTAACAACAGATTGTATCCATCCCAGTCTACAAAACTAAAAGCAGGGTTTTCCAAAAAATGAAGCCATGATATTTCTCATTTTGTTAGTATGATCAAAAAACAGCCTTGAGAATGGAAACAAATACAACACATTCTTTAGTACAAAAACTGATCTTAACAAATAAATTAGTGAAAGGGGCAACATAATGAGGGATTTTCAAGTACACTAATTGATAAAATTCAGAAAACCGTATTCTGACTCCAGTTAGATAAGCAAATGATATTTTCTTTGACATGTTCCAATAAAGCTGCATTATGAGCTGCAATTCAACAAGTCTATAATTAACTGAGTAAATATTTCATCCTAGAACAAAATTTTTTTTGCAAATAAAATTACATTTGAGTTGCAACTGAATTCATGAAGCAAAAAGGACATCCAAAGATGAACAATAGACTTCTCCAGAGTTTCAGAATCTTTTGTCCAGATTCACATTTTTAGGAAATCGTATAACAAACAATTAAGAACACAGGAGCCAAATGTCAAAACAATAAATTTATACCCCAAATCAACCTAGTTTTCATGCAGTATGCCTCATGTTTCAGTTGTCATTACACCACAATATCGGCACAATATATTTCAAACATAATATCCTATTTAATACCAAACTAAATTTTCATCCTAAAAAAAGCATCTGTATCTCCATAATATCTTTGTAATTTCAGTTCTTATCTTTGTGAGAAGGCTTACCTTTCTTTAAAAGCAAAAGTGAATTTCAACATACAAGTAGTAACATACATTTATTCTGTTGGCAGCAAGACTTTACCCAGCTTCTTTAGGCTAATATTTACATGAAGTTTAATCAAAAGATTCTATGGCTAACAGGGTTAATGACAGATGCTACTCAATCTGTGACAAGTATTTAACTCAATTTATTACTTAACATTGCAAAAAGCCTCAATACACAGTAAGTCTCCAAGCAATGAAGCAGTTAGTATTTTTCATAATTACTAATAGCATATAGCCTCTAAAGTCCAGAACCCTAAGTGCTCCTACTTGTCAAAAGACCCTGTCGTAGTTGGCTCCATTCATGTTCATGTTTTGTTGGATTGGTTTGTGGGATGGCCCTGCTTGTGGTCTTGCTGCATTTGTTCTTCTTGGTGGAGTCAAGTATTCAAACATTGAAGTCTGCAGTGTAGACAGTGTTCTTTTCAAATCACATGGCATGGGATCAGTCCAGAAGAAGTCATGGTTTAGTGCGGCATCAGCATCAATCCTTTTGCTTGGATCAAGGATCAACAGTTTGTCTATTAGGTCTAGGGCATATTGATCTTTGACAAAAGACTTCACTCTTTCCTTTACTCTTCTCTTTAAGTTTTGAGGGAGATCCATCTTCATAAACAGTTCTAATTTGTCAACATTAGGCCAGACATCGGTGTTGATTGAGCCACACAAATTACTTATATATGTCAACTGATTCTGCTCTGTGTTTCCTTGCATAATTGGGCTTCTGGTCCACATTTCAGCCATGATGCAACCAGCACCCCATATGTCAATTTGTGGTCCATAGTTGCGCTCACCAAGAAGTAGCTCCGGTGGTCTATACCATAATGTAACAACTCGATTAGTGTACCTGTTCTTGTGGAGGTCTTTGTTAAGGTGGATGGCACGGGCCAGTCCAAAGTCAGCCAGCTTTAGCACACCACCTTTGGTGATGAGAACATTAGCTGCCTTCATGTCCCTATGGAGAATCTTGTTGAAGTGGATGAAGTACAGTGAGTTGAACATCATTTGCATGATCTTTTTTATCTCACCTAAGCTGAATTTCACTGAATGATTACTCAACAAGCCTGCTAAATCATGTTCACAAAACTCAAATACCAGGTATATACTTGCCCTCTGCCGATTATATGCTGAGGCTAAAAAAGACAAAAACATTAATATAAAATCTAAAAGTGCTGATTTTAACAAATTTTCTAAGCAAATTAATATAAAATAGAAGGTTTTTAACATAAAGGTTTTTAACATGTAAGTAAAAGAAATTTATCAAAATTAACTTTTAGCTGTCTCATGTACTGTAAAAACCAGCATATAAGCAGCCCATTTTTGCCTCATTTCGCCCCCGAAATCAGAGGTACACAGAGTGGTCAACTACATATCTGAAAATGTGGCTTGCTATTGTTGTAGGTAACAACAAATTCCTTTTATTTTTGACATAAATGAATATAAAATGCCAACAGTCGGGGTGAATAAGGAAGGACAGTGACATTAAACCAGAAGGAATCAGATGAACTCTTTGGACTGACTGAAGATGGAAGAGAATTTCATGGATTCGTGAAGATATTTTCAATGATAAATTATTAGGCAAGACAAGAGAATTATTAAAATAGTATCATATATACTAGGAACGTTTTTTACTAGAAAATTTAATAGGAGTAATAATTTTTCCTCATATCCATAGAAAAAAACAGTTTAAACTAAAGGTCCAAATAGTATTGGAATGTTACCTGATACCTGCAGTCATATTAAAGAAACTAAATAGAACAACTCATGGAATTTACTGATAACATTATGGCTTGAGAAAAATTGTATAAAAACAAAAAACGTTACCCTTTGTGCGGCAGATCTCGATCAAGTTGACAATATTTTCATGGCGTAATAGTTTTAGGATTTTGATTTCTCTCAGGGCTGTGATAGGAAACTAAAATATGAAGACCTGTTTTCAAAATTTAGGCAAATAGCCACAAAAATGCTGTTATAGAACTTCCTCTACAATATCCATTCCTTTGCATGTAATGAAATAATTTATTTTTTTACTTGCTTCCTTCAATATATATTATATTATTTTTTTGTCTGCAAAGAAAATTGATAAAAAAGAATAAAGACATTGATTGCCATAATTGAAGGTCTTCATAAGACACTGACCCCTTCTTTTTCATTATCCATCAAAACTTTCTTGAGGGCAACCAAAGCCCTAGATTTACGATGACGTGCTTTGAACACCTCACTGGGAAAAAGTAATTTCACTGAGAAAACTTTTAAATGAAAATAAATAGAATATATATACTTAAATCATTATATATTTATAATATATCGCCAAATGTTCAAACGAAGGTATGAAGTGGAGACTGATTTGTCATTTACAAAAGATCATGTAAAGATTTCATGTGTCTTTTCCTAAAACTTAAAAGCAAAAAGTTCTGTCACTTTTCCTTATATCAAATGGGCATTCATTTGCAAACAAAATTTAAAGGCATTGTCTTTAACTACTGTAGAATATCCCACAAAACTATTTTAGATGTATTCATGATGACTTGCTTATAATTTTAATGGAACCACAAAACAACTAAATATAATAATTACCTTGTGGCTTAATCAAAGTTAATAGAAAAAGAACAACTATAGACTTAAAGAACCATCATAAATATGAACTAAGCATTAAACTTTTTATTCATGGAGACAACAGGCTCTCACAGTTGGTTAATAGAGTTTGAAATTTTGTAGAAAATTCTGATGAAAAAATGTGAGCTTTCACAGCAACCATTCAAGTACAACCTACTTACCAAGCATTTAAGACGAGTGAAAGCATTTATCTGCAATCATTATCTGGACCAAAGCAAATTCATCCTTTTTTCAGAAAAATAAATGATATTTTTGATTTTCAGCAAAATAAATAAAGTCCTGGGATACTTTTATATATTTATTTTCAGATAAAAGGTGAACTTTTGGATTGAAAATTCTGTAAATTGGACCGGCAGTTCTTTCGTTCGGTTACAAATAAGAAGAATGATGTTACGAAAAATAAATTGTGAGCTTTACTCGCCAAACAGTTATCCCGGCTGTCGAACAAACAGCTTTTAATTCGACAACAACCTCGTTAAATTGGAAAATGCTATACAAAATTTTAATATCTACAACCATCGATCTAGATCCGCATCTTATTTCAAGTTGTTACGTTCGAATTCTGTTGCTACATTGGTTAGGCTAGGCCGACAGTTCAATTTCGCCTAACTCATGCCGTCGTTGAAAAGCACTTCTAACCTTTAAGTTGTTTAGATTTTGAGCTTACCCGAATGTTCCTTGCCCGATTTTAGCAAGTTTTTCATACTTTCCAACTTCGTGGCACAATGGAAAATTGAAATCCTTGCTCATCTTGACGCGCCTAACTTATTCAGCAATCAAACACTTCGCACTTACATCCGAAAAGAAAAAAGATGGTAGCCTGCCTCCTTTTCGCGTAGTCTCCTACGCAGCTGTCGCACGGCTACATGCAAACGAGATTGTCTTAAATCATTCGAAAACTTTCTGTTCATACGTATTCCGTGTTTAACCATTATTTTAAACTTGGTAAACATGACCTGTTTTAGCCGTTTTCAGTTACATTCATAGCTAAATGAGCAACTAAAATTTTTTGTGTACATGAAATCCAGCAGCGACTAGCTTTTTCAAAGCATAATTGTATTACCTTGTGGTTAGCTGAAAATTCTATGAAGGGTGGCAACATTTTATTCCTGTATTTGCATTCCCTTATCAGATCACCTCCATCAAGAGGGCTCGAAAAAGCAACCTTACCGTCCTTAATCGCTCCTTTAGCTTGCAAGGATCAGTTATAACGCATGTATTGATCTATGATTTCACAGTATTAATAGCTCCGCAAATAGATTCTTGCTTTAAGGAAAACAACCTCCTACAGTAAAAATTGTCTTAATTTGAGAATGTCATATACTAGGTAGCAGCAGAAATGAGTTCTTCAAACATTTAAAGATGATATTTTCATTTTAGACAACAATTCATGATTTAAAATAAATCTTTTTAGCAGCACTTGGAAGCAGAAAACAGAATGATAATAAAGAAATGAGAAGGAAATGAAAGGAATCTTATAATCTTTTGTATCACTAGTTTTCAAAAAATCAATAAAGGAAAGTCTTGGTATTATCTGGTAAGTCATGTTTTTGCTACTGGAAAATTTTGTTGTTTCCATTATGATTTAATTCTGTGCTTCGACAAATGTTGCAACCTGTGGCTATTTTCGATCATCTTGAAATTAAGCTGAGCCTTCTCTTTGAATGATAAAAAATGACAAATCAATCACTTCCTTGAATAGTTATTCATTTAATACGGATAGAGTTCTTTTCTGTATATACATACGCTTTCTGTATATACAACAGTCAATGACTTGTTTCAGTTAAATGCATACAACCACAGTTCTTTCTTGGTAATTTGTTTACATCTTCTAAAATTCGTCGTGGTTATTAAGTGACTTCCCGTGTTCCGTTGCCATGCTTCCTACAAACAGATTGAAGTGCAGGACAATTTCATCGGCGGACAACTTTTTGTCTCCGTCATCATCAGCTCCATCAACTAAATGCTTTGCTTCCTTGCGGGATTCTTGTTTTTTCGGAACCACCCAATCTTTTGTCTCTTCAAAATTCAGTACACCGTCTTTGTCTGAGTCCAGTGTCTCCACGAAATGCTTTCTGTCTTCTATAATCCATTCAGGCGCATCGGTTTTGTCATTGTACTGACCAAGAAATTCTTTCAGATCTATTTTCCTGCAAAAAGACTCCTGTCAATAAGCAGATTTTCTGCAAAATATTCACATCAATTTTAAAAGATAATGACTAGAATTATCGAGAAGATACAAATCTGTAAGCCCTTAGTACCCTGCGAACTTCCCTCTGCACAGTTTCCACACGAAAGAAAAACTTTGGTATTGGGAGCAACATAGATAAACAAATTGCAGCAGGCTGAACTGAAGGAACCGATTTTCTTTTCATTTTTCTCTTTATTGCTTCGTATTGGTCAGTTTCGTCTTTAATCACATACATTTGCCAGCAAACTTCAAATTTTTTGTGTCGATCAATGACCCCCTACTGCCTGACTTTTTTGAGCCCTTCGTTCGTATTAAATTGAATCAATAAATTTTGTCAAATAACATATCGACTCTATTGACAATCAAGTGATTGCTGGGATAACCGGTTCGCAATTCAGCATGAAACGAGCAAGAATCCCAATACCAACAGCCCCAAAGAGGCAGCCATCGTTCTTTTTACGAACTGCGAAGGTCGTGCAGTATTCAAACCGACTTTGCATTATGGCATAGTGAGACACTGCGAAGGTGCCCGGACTCAGCAGCAAGGGAATTCGCATACCTGTTTCCATCTTGGTCAATGTCATCTAGGACCTCGTTGGCGGCTATGTTCTGAAGAACCTCTCGGTGGCTTTCCTCGGGGTGGCGGAAATACACGTACTCGTGTCGCTCAAGAAAGCCGTCTTTGTTTTCGTCAGCTTCCTCAAACTTAATTTGATCTCTTTTTAATTTTCGTTTCAGTTCCTAGAATAAAAATGGTTGCATGTTTGTGTAAGAGATTCTTTTTTACAAACTATTAATGACCTAGCTTCAAAGGCTTGCAATGACGTTGATGATGATCATTGTAAAGCTGTCCTGCTTCTGTATTTATGTATTCGTTTTGTTACAAATCTTACAAAAGCAATTGTAAAGTGGATTTGAACTTACTCTATGGAGATTTGAAGTATGGACAGCTCTATGCATGATGAGGGAATAAAAGGCAGATTTCTTTTAGCCTTCTAGAAGCCCTCACTCCATCACACGATTGTGCCAGAAAGTTTTTGACGATTTATGGTATTTAAACAGTTTTAGGGGTACAAATAGTGCACATGTTCAATTTTAAACAGAAAACAGTGTATTTGAAGATTTGCTCATCAGTTTTTAAAAACGATACCAAACAAGCATTGCTGCATTGATAATTAGAATGAATATGGTTAGAAAAGTGCAACTTGAATAGTAGGCAAAAATTCTTCCAACGCACGTTATCCATAGATGCTTCTTGATCCCAGTCTCCATAGTGCGACGATTTGTATTCTTGCCATGTCAGTTTGCCGTCTTTGTTTTTGTCGTCGTCGCGTATTACGTCATCAAGCATGTCCCACATGTACCGGGTCCTTTGCCGCTCGATCCATTCGAATAACTCGTCCTCATCAACATTCCCATCTTTGTTGGCGTCAATTTTGCCCACTATGATCCTGAGACGCCGTTTGGATTCCTCCTTCGAAAGCTTATCGAAGTCGTGTCCATGGCCTCGACCAAGAAACGCTTCGTGATCGTAATCGAGGTTGTGTTCCTTTCCCGCGTAATGCTCGCTGTCGGATAACTCGGCGTGTGGACCTTCGTGGCCAGCATGGGCATTGGCCAGTGCAAGAAACTGCATCAAAATAAAACCAATCAAAACATCCATTTCGTACAAATGTTTCCGCTAGACCTACTTAACCTAGGACACTTTGCGCCCTTCGCTCACAAATCAGAGTGTATTACCGACTCAGACCATAAAGATGTGAACAGCGAAATAAACCGCACTAAACCGCTGAATCTCAGGTAATGAATCCTTCGCTGTGTCTAACATCGCCTTTGAGCGATAGGACACAAACAGATCCCTGTCCTAATCACACATATCAAGAAACGTGCTGACTTTTCATTGCAGGAACAGAAGGCTGATTAAACATGCAGATTGACTTCGAATAATCAATGATCTGGCTGGCCTTGTGTAAACTGCTGGATGGTTTAGATAGCTGGCGGATGATCAAACATAACAGCAACAACAACAGATGGCCGCGTGAACTGACGTTGCAGTGCGCGTATTGAAGCACCGAAACGAGGACTCTCCTTATTGGCCGAAATCATCAACCAATCAGTCTTGACTAGGCGACACTTCCACAGTGAAGCCCGCCTCTGCTATTAATGAGGCTGGTGACGATCATTTCAGCAGTTGCTTGGGGTACTGCGTCACAGCCTTTGGGACTGCTGTTTGGTTATCCTTTCCAAATAATAGCTTATGATGATAACTGAACTTAATTTAATGTATGAATTGCGCTTAAATTACCAGAATTAGGACTAATTTTAAACTCGAAGCGCGGGTGTTCGAGTTGAGCAAGACACTCTCGCCAGTATAACAAAGAGACTTCAAAGCTGCAATCTCTGCAGCCACTGCTTTTTGGGTTCAAAATTGACTCCATCTGTAAATGAATAATACGGTTAGGCCCTTTTGTCCCTTGTCCAAGGCAGCCAATTCCTTCGTTCTTCATACGGACAAAGATTTCAATCTGGCTAACTTTGCTGATGATTGGGTAAAAACTACTGAAATAAAGCGCTGACTTCTGAATATCACAAGGAGAAATGTTACAATTTGAAAAGCACACCCAAAACTAAAGAAAATTAATTATACAATATGCTAGCCATAAAACTAAAAACAACAGCACGTTGCAAACTGCTATCGCATATATTCTCAAACAAGGAAGAATGTTCTATGAGAGTTGTCTTGGGTTTTATTCACAACAAATGATTGTGTTAAGAGCGTTCTGTCTTAATAGATGGAGTTCTTTATCTTAGCAAAAACCGTGGTGATCTATGTTTGCGTTACATCCAAGGTTTGCGCTTGGGGACAGGACAAGAAGAAGTTTCAGGTGTCCCATACGTTTTCACATCGTACTTGCCATCAGCTGTTTTGTCTACAAAGACCGACGTCGTGGAGCTGTGACTCGGATCTTCATCAAAGTACCCGAACGGCTTGATCAAAAACCCGTAAGAGCCCCCGACTGTAGTTGTCAGCGGAATGTCTTCGGTGTTTGGAAGGTGCAGGCCACCAATGTTCACCCACGCAACGAGATCCTCGTTTTCGATTGCCTCGTTGTCGTTCAGCATGCTGTCAAAGTTGACCGCAGGGTCGGCAATAGTGAACTGGTTGTATACGGACGATCCGTATGGCTCTAAATCTTTGCGCTTCGTGACAGCCATCTGATATTTGGTCCACGCACAGGCTGCCGTTATGAAATAGTCATCGTCGTACAGTTGCTTGACTTTGCTCTGAATATCAATCCTGTACCCCTTTGGGTTGCCGTATGCGTTTTTCTCGTTTTCATTCGTGAAGACATAATACTTTGGTTTGTCGAAATTGTACCTCAAAACTGCATCTTTCTCTCGGGCCTTCTTGCTTTTCATTATTTGCTTTTTGATTCTGTAAGTATTGGCTTGCCACTCGTAGCTGACATTGCGAGCAACTGACTCTACGGTTTGGTAGCTGTTCTTAACCCCAGCGACATCCAGGTCGACTTTGTAGAGCAAGGAGTGGTCGTGCGGGGTTCCAATCGTGTTGAAGAAGTTCACAAAACCATACTGCTTCTCTTGTTCCGTAGCGAAGGAAGGCTGGATGTATCCGGACGAAGCTGCACGCACCTCGACGACCCCCGACTGATGCAGGACGTAGTCAAACGCGTAGTCGTAATTGAATGGGGTTGATATGACTCTGATGACGAGGGCGTGGCCCGCCATGCCTCCTTGGAACCGCATTCCCTCTACTCCAGTGGACTGCCTGTTGATTTGGATGTCAAAATGTCTCCACAATGGAGTTCCAGTATTGGTTTCAAAGATACACATCGACTGAACATTCTTGACAGGAGTGCTTGATTGCATGAGATGAGTTGTGTCTACAAATACAGCTGTAGACGGGCAATCAATTTCTTTCATGAGATAAGTGTTACTTGTGCCCAAACCCCAAGATGAGTCGATGAAATGCCTGTTCGAAGTGTCAGGACTGTGTCCAGAGTAGAAAGCTGCTGCTTCTTGAAGGCTTATCTCGTAGGCTATCCTTTTGCCCTGAAACCTGACGTCATACAGACCCAGGCCCCCAGTTGCGCGTATACCGTATTCGAACTGCCAGTTCATGTAGGAGACTCTGTTCTTTTCAACTGAAAATCGTTTTCCGTTCGGTTCAACCAGAATCGGGCCCCGCAATGGAACCGAAGGTTGTTTCGGGCCTCTTTGCTCTATTGAGGCTCGTTTGAGTTGGGTCTTGTTTGGAGGGGGAGCATGAATGACTTTTAATGTGCCGGCTCTGTATTTTGCCATGAGCTGCTTTGTGTTGTCAAAGTTTTGATTGTTGTACACCACCTACGGTGAAAAGATGTATTTAAGTTAACGGCTGAGAGAGACCTGTGTTTTCTCATTATACAGGATTTTAACAGTATCCTGCCGCCTCCATCTTTATACTTTTGTGTCGGCAAGCAACATCGGTTTGCAATTCATGCACTTACCGCTACTCCAACCTGATTGGTAGGTATATGTATCGTAATATCTCAGTTGCGTGTTATAGTCACATTTCCTGTTTAATTCTGTTGCGTTAGCGCCTCCCTAATGGCACTGGGTGTTTCTGTTGGCGTGCATTACGGCGCTCGTCAATTAACTTCCATTTATGTTATATTTGTGTTGATTGTGTTCACCTTGATCTTGCTGTTGGAACATTACAGATGGCTCCAAAGAAAAGCCTCTCTTGTGTGCTACTCTTTCGGAGCTTTCGCGTTTGGCCAATTTCTATCGGTTCGGGCCTGAGAATCAAATCCTCAGAATACGGACCGTCATAGGAATAACCAATCATTACAATTTGAACAAATAGTATTCACACGACATTCAGAAAGCGACTACAGACCTGCACAATCTGAGGATTATTGGCGTCTGAATATTCTACTAGTATCTGTAGTGGAACAAGCATCAAGTACTGCAATTGGCGATTAATTCTGCGATGGAATTGCATCTGCAAAGAAGGTGAATATGATCAAAAGTAGTCACATAAAAGACCAATCTTCCTTTTAATACGTATAAGGCAGTCTTTCGCTTTGTCGCTATTCATCGACCCTTTCAATTTTAAGGCCTTCTATGATTTCTGTAACATATCCAATGCATTCAAATCGTTTCCACATGAAACGAAAGTTGTGAAAGTTTGTCATACCCATGAGTATCGTTTTCCAACGACATTTCTCCCCGGTTCGCCAAAAGGAAACCAATGTAAACAATGGTCTGTGCAGTTGTGTACCCAGCAACCGAAGCTTTCTTTAAGCAAAGGATACAGCTCCTCTGTTTCTTTTTTCATGACAGGCAATATCTGCTTTGTGTCGAAAAAGGTAAATGGCCTGCCGTAATATGGGATCCTTTCCTTCTGGTTTTGCAGTTTTAGAGCTCTGTGGGTTGTTGGCTGTGGAAGACCTTCGACAATGTATTCTCCCACAAACGGATCGTTGGAATAACCATGAAAGATTATTGCCCGTGCTCTCCGTTGAGGTCTTGAGCCGCCTTTGTCTAGGTAGTTCAACACGTCATCTTTGTTGGGAAGGAGCAACTCAACCCCATACACAAAGTTGTCGCGCAATGTCGCCTTTTCAAACACTGTCAGATTGAGAGAGGCTTGCTCGTGTAGGTACTTGTGGACTGCTTTCAGCTCGCTTTCTGTTAGGTCCTGGAAGATGTTGGGGTCGCCTTGTTCCGTGTTCAGGTTTTGTTTGAAAGGCGAAGTGCAGGTTGCTGCGGAGGAGGCATCCACGGTCGTATGCACATGGTCAGCTTTGTTCAACTTGCTTCTGACCGCTATGGCGACAAGAACAACCAGCAGTACCAAGCACAGGAGGACGAGGATGCAAATGCAGATCTTCCACTTCTTGGATAATGCTCCGAACGAGTCGTTGCCATCTGTAACAGAAAATGTGAATGTCAAGTTTCTACACGGAATAAAATTTACTTTCCTTGATCGAGTTGTAACCACTTTGTTGGTTCTTCTCGGTGATGTCTGAAGCTGAAGAGAGTGCACCTGATCCTTCTAAAGAGAAGTCACTCAATTTTATGAGAATTCCAGAATTCACATTTCGAAACAGCGACAAGACAGAATTAAACTCAACTTGGCTTCCAGCCTTATTGATCCCGTATTCGTTTGTGCTACATCAACGATCAAATTTGAGGATTTGACATGATCAGGGCTTTGGAGAAAAACTGAACTCAACGTTGCCGTTTGAACCATTCAAAAGCGAGCGAGTGGGAATTTTGAATGGAAAAGAAGAGAAATGCCGAAAGACTTGTTGGAACAGGGTGTTGTATAAAGATCCACCTCCGCAATTCCTGCTGCGCACCAACCTTCAGTGAATAACACACTATGCGGTGGTTGTTGAATCATGTTGATTTGAAGGCCAGACCACTGTGCAAAGCCAGGTGTGCTATGCAGAAGCCTCTGTGAGGCAGGGCTCAGATGAAGCAGAGCTATTGACGCATACAATCAGCTGTTTTGATAAACTTACATGAAAATGACCAGCTCGTCAGAGCCAACATTGGGGGCTAATTCTCATAGAAGAACTATGTTGCGTTGTCTAGATGCCACCGATGTAAGTTCTTACGTCATTTCAACTCACGCCTGTGGCCCGTTTGTGACCCGCAGCAAATTGTATTTTATGTTTCACAGTGAGAATAAGGAATGTCTGCACCTAAATTTAGCGCGAAGGTTCCCAACGACCGCCCTCAAAATGTATCCTCTACCAAAATGCGTGTTCAGTCTTCCTTATAGTTAATATTGTTCTTGCAAAAACACCAGTATCGAAGAGCCTTCATTCTTTGCCAATTACAAGTAGGATAGAGTACAATATACTCATGTTAACCTTCAAGTGTGTAAAAGATCTAGCGCCGAACTGACTTAAAGAATTATTAAAATTACGCAAGGCTTCTCGTAGGACTAGATGTTGGAAAGACCAAATTAGTTACGGCTGGTGATCGTACTTTCACAAATGTTGCCACTTCCCTCTGGTACAGACTTCCCTACTCATTTAGAGCATGCAACACTTTAGAGACGTTAAAACATTTTTGAAGACACATTTATTTAGAAAGTATTTTATCGAATAAATTGTTTTAACTTAGTATTGGTGCACCTATTGGTGCACCTTTTTATTTTAAAGCTGTGTAAAAAACAGTTACCAACGTTCAAAAAAAGTTAATATTACCAGCAGCCTTGCAAATATATGCTTTATATCCCGTTAGAACTCAAGGTGAATATTCAAAACACTTGAATCGCCCTAATGGTTCACCAGAAAAAGTCAAGTTTCAAGTTCATTAAATTTTGTAAATAATTAATCTTTCAAAACCAACCAAATAAATTTAACAAATGTTTTCCTCAATAATTCACCAAGAAATGTTTTCATTTTCTAAAAATGTATCATCTTACCCCCTTGCTTCTAACTCCGTTACGTAGACAAATGACCTTGACCCCGGCAAATTTCTAAAAGCCAATCAAAATTCTTGGAGCGTGCAACGGGTGAACCAAGAGGGCGATCTTCGGACAATCAATATTGGTCTTGTAAAACACCTCCTGATTTGTTCTAACATTTAAATCTTGCTCATAATTTCCTAATGTCGACACTGGAAAGCGGCTATGTTAACCACAGCAAAAATAGTTATTATTACGAAGAAAAGGCTCGAAAAAAAGAGGAAGAGTTACACGTTACTTAAAATGCAAGTGAAGAATTCAAGGATACTAACGAATTGGATCAGGGGAAGCACTTGAAAAACTCGTCGGAAAATACTATGCTTCTTGAAAATATAACAGAAACAGCTTACATTTGAAGAAAAGTCGTCAGCAAGTTATTTTCGCGCGGTTTTTGACAAAATACTAGACCTAGTCTACTTTTATTTACAATTTCATACGGATTCCTGCAGGTGCACCAAGGGGGCGATGCCACTCTAGATTTTAGTAAAAACATTGTAAACTTTTACCCCATCTTGAGATACATTTTAAATTGGACTTGATATTTTCAATTGTAATGCGCCTATGAGCCCTGTGGATATAAGTTTTTTTATTATCATTATTATTATTATTATCCACCGTTGGCTCGAATTACCCATAAGTGCTACTTTAAGTGGCATTAGTCTGTCAAAAAACCAGTTCGGTCTTAACTTGATTCTTCCTTCTGTTAAATTCATGCAGTTTGTCGTAATGCACTGAAATCCTCTCCCAACAAAAACATCCAATCTTTGTGGAAAAATACCAGCCAGAGCATGAACATCCAATATGATGTTTACAGGAATACTAGAGAAGTATTGAAGGCTGTTAGATCAGAATATAAAGAGCGCCTTCAAAACCATCTTGTATCTCAAGGTACCGTTCTTTCCTTCATCTTTGACCACTCTCTTCCTATAGCCTCTAAAATATGGACCACGGTTCAAAGCAACATGCCCAAGAACATTTACAGTTTTACTATCAAATATCTTAGCAACTCCCTTGCCACGCGAAAAAAACCTATCTAAATGGAACATTACTCAGTCGTCCGATTGCTCTTTTTGCCATATGCCAGAAACGTTACTTCACATTGTTGCAGGCTGAAAAACATACCTCGAAGAAGAACGTTACACATGGCGCCATAACTCTGCATTGAACTTCCTAGCACAATCTTTAAAAGCTATACCTAATTGCTCTCTTTACGCAGACCTTTCAGGTTATCTCTAACCCTCTATCATAACAGGAGACTCTTTCCGTCCTGATCTACTTCTAGTCTCTTCTGGCCATCGGCTATTCACACTCGAGCTTACAGTAGGATACGAAACTAACTTGGATGTTAATGCTAACCGCAAAAGAGAGAAATACTCGAATCTCATTCACAGCCTAAGCTCAGCCTATTCTTCTATCATGTTTGTTAATCTTTCTATCAGTTCCCTAGGTATCTTTGGTCTCTTTTGCTCCTCTTTCATCGACATGTGCAACGCTCTAGATATCAGCGAGAATCATCTCTGCTTCATGATCTCCAAACTATCTAACTTAACCATCCGTACTACCGATTACATTTTCTGCCGCAGAAATAAATCTTGAAATAATCCTGAACTTCTTCAATTCTAACGATCTCTGCTACTGACGATTTCTAAAACAAACAATGACGAACACACTTTTTCCTTTTTTTTGTTAATTTATTTTGTTTGTGCTTGTAATAGTCTTTTTCTTTGTAAACCCAGGCTAGCCAATTGCAAATTACCTTTGTAATAGTGAAGTTTATAATTGTAGTTTCACTTGAATTGAAAATGAAAAGTTTCCATTATTAAAATTGCGTTGTATTTGGTGCAGAAGCTGGAGTTCCGTACCTTTCTTCCTCTTCGCTTTGTCGAAGGGGCTCGCCTCTTCCATAGTTGTCTGCTTGTCGAAAGAAAATTCCTAGACGGTCTTTCTATGCGATGCACACTTGTGAAGGCTTGAACTAATCTCCTAGCCATTCCGTGTTGGCTGTCAACAGAAGAGCCATTGTGCGACCCATTCGCGGTTCAACAAATTGCTGCGGAGCTTGAATCAAGCCATTTACTCTTCAGTTGCTTTATTTCTAATAATTGTGTATTAGCCACCATATGTTTGATATTTTGCCTTTTAGTTCGATGTCCCAAGTTAATGATTATTGCTTCCTGGAGAGTTTCCTTAGGGAATACTCTCTCATTAGTACTATTATTGCCTTCCCCTTGCGGTACTTTAAATTCGCAAAGGCAACAGTTCTGAATAATCGCAACATTCCATTTTAGAATTTTCGCTCAAATTGCCCTTGTCGTAGTTTTACTTTTCGGTCAAATTGTTCTACTTTTGCTTCGTATTGTCCTTTTTATACTGTATGTAATTTGGCGATCTAATTCCTAAGTATGTCATTTCAAAGTTAGGGCTTTATATATTTTCAGAAAACATTTCCCTTGAGTTGATTTTGTCAAAATCTATAGTTTATGTGATGAAATCATGTACATACCAAAACCCCCGGTTGACTTGAAGCAAATATAGTATTTTTAGCGATAAGTAAGGTTTTGTGTAGTAAAGAAACTGCTCCGTACCGCAGAGCTAGAAAATTGCTCGTAACCGCGAAATAATAATTTTCGCATACTTATAAACTGTCGTCCGACATTAATCAGAGTTTGCAAAACGTCTAGAAATGCCCGAAAGCTGACACAATAGAAAGCCAGTTGCTGATGGAAACTATTTCAGTGTCTGGTTGGAGGTAGGCATACGGAAAATGTCAACAAACTGGCGCAGAGAAAAGTAAGGTTGGTATGACCATCTCAGCCATGTCCAGTTTTACCTTGCTAGGCGTAGATCCAAAGTGACGAGAAACTCGCTGCACAATTTAGTTACGATTGTTGTTCAAAGTTATGCATTTTGTTGTTTGAGGTGTTCTTTAACTGTTGATAGGCCGTTTAAATTGCAAGTATCGAGTTTTGCCGCTCGGCTAGAGTCAGAGCTTGCCTTGCTTCCATGCACTCTAAATCGGCCTTGCTACGCGTGTTCGATTTGCACCAAGCTTACAACTGTTGGAAAATCGATTTTACGTCTTTCGCAAAACCAAAGTTTGCCGACGGTGGTGATGGCGCGCCATGCAAACGAGTATCATTTTCATTTGAACGCACCGGTAACAGACCAGGCCTAAAAGGGGCCGAACAAAGCCGTCTCCAAACAATTTGCAAATAGTATCAGCAGTTACCCTTTTACTGGGAAAGTGCAATGCGTACCTTTCTTCTTCTTTTCTGTGTCGAAGGGCTTCGTCTCTTCCATGATAAGATTTCCCGTGGTCGCCAGAAAATCTCTGTGCTTTTTTCCTGGAGTGGTGTATTAAATGAAAGAATAACCCAATAAAAAATAACTGAGGCGGAACGAAGGTGCTCCAACAAGGGTAAGGCGGTCTTTGTCTCTAGGGAGCCGCTAAACAAAAGGTGAGATTGAAACACAAAAACAGGCAATTAGTTTGATTGGCTCAAAACAAATTCAAATGTACACCACAGCTGTTTTGGATCAATAATGTAGCTTTTCTTTGCAACCTACAAAACTTTTGAAATTTCAAGCACAGCTCAAGAAGCAGGTTTTCTGGAACAAACGGGGCATTCATTTCTATGTTCTTGAAACCCTGAAGCACAGATATGGCTATAGCCTTAACGAATTTAAATTATATTATTTACTCTACCTCCACGAAATACCTATTATAGGTAATGCACATTATCAATAGATCGATAGATTATAGGATTACATTGATGATTTCAGATCGAAGCCAAATAGAACACAGCTCCTGCTCAGTGAAATTTCATAATTTACTATGATAGAATACACCAGTACGATTGTATAGAGGACAAAGATAGCAATTGATAAAAGGACAAGATGGATATCGAAAATCACAAAAATAATGCTGCCACTTTGGAGGGGTAAGTTGCAAAATTGACTACACGAGTTCCCTATCAGCCTCCCGTGCCCCCTGGACTACCCACGCAAGAACCTTTCACTCACATAAGGACTAATCGGTCACAGAGGTCACAAGGGGTCAGCAAAGGTCAAAATGACTTTTGTACTACAAAGATGATATCACAGAACAAGAATTGACAAAAAGGAGATTATGATTTGAAAGGGCAAAGCACCGAGAAAAAAATGAATACAATAAATAGACTGAACGGACAGACCAAAATGCTAGAAATGAGAAGGAGTAATTACACCAAATGATGAAATTTTCTCATAGCAAAAACCGTCGTGATCTATGTTTTTTGCGTTACATCCAAGGTTTGCGCTTGGGGACAGGACAAGAAGAAGTTTCAGGTGTCCCATACGTTTTCACATCGTACTTGCCATCAGCTGTTTTGTCTACAAAGACCGACGTCGTGGAGCTGTGACTCGGATCTTCATCAAAGTACCCGAACGGCTTGATCAAAAACCCGTAAGAGCCCCCGACTGTAGTTGTCAGCGGAATGTCTTCGGTGTTTGGAAGGTGCAGGCCACCAATGTTCACCCACGCAACGAGATCCTCGTTTTCGATTGCCTCGTTGTCGTTCAGCATGCTGTCAAAGTTGACCGCAGGGTCGGCAATAGTGAACTGGTTGTATACGGACGATCCGTATGGCTCTAAATCTTTGCGCTTCGTGACAGCCATCTGATATTTGGTCCACGCACAGGCTGCCGTTATGAAATAGTCATCGTCGTACAGTTGCTTGACTTTGCTCTGAATATCAATCCTGTACCCCTTTGGGTTGCCGTATGCGTTTTTCTCGTTTTCATTCGTGAAGACATAATACTTTGGTTTGTCGAAATTGTACCTCAAAACTGCATCTTTCTCTCGGGCCTTCTTGCTCTTCATTATTTGCTTTTTGATTCTGTAAGTATTGGCTTGCCACTCGTAGCTGACATTGCGAGCAACTGACTCTACGGTTTGGTAGCTGTTCTTAACCCCAGCGACATCCAGGTCGACTTTGTAGAGCAAGGAGTGGTCGTGCGGGGTTCCAATCGTGTTGAAGAAGTTCACAAAACCATACTGCTTCTCTAGTTCCGTAGCGAAGGAAGGCTGGATGTATCCGGACGAAGCTGCACGCACCTCGACGACCCGACTGATGCAGGACGTAGTCAAACGCGTAGTCGTAATTGAATGGGGTTGATATGACTCTGATGACGAGGGCGTGGCCCGCCATGCCTCCTTGGAATCGCATTCCCTCTACTCCAGTGGACTGCCTGTTGATTTGGATGTCAAAATGTCTCCACAATGGAGTTCCAGTATTGGTTTCAAAGATACACATCGACTGAACATTCTTGACAGGAGTGCTTGATTGCATGAGATGAGTTGTGTCTACAAATACAGCTGTAGACGGGCAATCAATTTCTTTCATGAGATAAGTGTTACTTGTGCCCAAACCCCATGTTGTGTCGATAAAATGCCTGTTCGAAGTTTCAGGACTGTGTCCAGAGTAGAAAGCTGCTGCTTCTTGAAGGCTTATCTCGTAGGCTATCCTTTTGCCCTGAAACCTGACGTCATACAGACCCAGGCCCCCAGTTGCGCGTATACCGTATTCGAACTGCCAGTTCATGTAGGAGACTCTGTTCTTTTCAACTGAAAATCGTTTTCCGTTCGGTTCAACCAGAATCGGGCCCCGTAATGGAACCGAAGGTTGTTTCGGGCCTCTTTGCTCTATTGAGGCTCGTTTGAGTTGGGTCTTGTTTGGAGGGGGAGCATGAATGACTTTTAATGTGCCGGCTCTGTATTTTGCCATGAGCTGCTTTGTGTTGTCAAAGTTTTGATTGTTGTACACCACCTATGATAAAGAAATTTAACAATAGTGGAAGATTCTTCTAGTACAAATTAGTTTGAGACAAGATTTTATTGCCTTTTTAATTAACCACCTCATAAGCCACCAGGCGAAAAGGCCTTTACTTCACTGTTCGAATTACTGGAATTACTATTTTTAAAGATTCAAGTCAGAGTTATGATCTAGAACTTATCTCAATCGTTTACTGACGAGTTCATTTCTTTCTTAGCTTGTTGACTTGGTTAATTTTCATGCATTGATAGACCAGTTTCCGATTTGCTTTCTAATCGGCATAGACATTCATCACCCTAGCCTGTCGGCAGATTACATGAAGTATTATCAAATGAAGTGTACCGAAAACTACAGACCTGGACAATCTGAGGATTATTTATATCTGAATATTCAACGAGAATTTGTAATGGAACCAGCATCAAGTACTGCAATTGACGATTGATTCTGCGATGGAACTGGATCTGTGAAAAAACGTGAAGATTGTTGATTGGTGCGACAAATCTTCTGTAACAGACTGTTGCTATAGGCGAGACCATGGCACACTCAATTACATGAAATTTCTTGCTGATCTTTACATATAAACTTATACGAACTGGATGAGTTATGCAAGGTGATCGTGACAACAATTTTGTGTTAAAAAGTGATCATATATCTCTTTCTTTTGTCAAATATATTGCCATTTTTCAATGTTTATAAACTCATCCAGTTAGAATAAGACATTTCTGCTTTTCTACTCAGGCTATTCAGGTACGAAACATCGGAATAACAGCATAATGTGAAGAATTTGTCTCTATTTTGAAAGGTCTATACTTTGAAAGTTCTATTTGTGCAGTTTATGTTAACCCTATTGACTTTAGCCTTTCCATGATCTATGTAACTTCATGGAATGAATCTAAAGCTTTTCTACTTTAAGCACAAGTTGTGAAAGTTTGTCATACCCATGAGTATCTTTTTCCAACGACATTTCTCCCCGGTTCACCGATTGGAAACCAATGTAAACAATGGTCTGTGCAGTTGTGTACCCAGCAACCGAAGCTTTCTTTAAGCAAAGGATACAGCTCCTCTGTTTCTCTGCTTAAAAGAGGAAACATATTTTGGGTATCTAAAAAGGTAAATGGCCTGCCGTAATATGGGATCCTTTCTTTCTGGTTTTGCAGTTTTAGAGCTCTGTGGGTTGTTGGCTGTGGAAGACCTTCGACAATGTATTCTCCCACAAACGGATCGTTGGAATTACCATGAAAGATGATTGCCCGTGCTCTCCGTTGAGGTCTTGAGCCACCTTTGTCTAGGTAGTTCAACACGTCATCTTTGTTGGGAAGGAGCAACTCAACCCCATACACAAAGTTGTCGCGCAATGTCGCCTTTTCAAACATTGTCAGATTGAGAGAGGCTTGCTCGTGTAGGTACTTGTGGACTGCTTTCAGCTCGCTTTCTGTTAGGTCCTGGAAGATGTTGGGGTCGCCTTGTTCCGTGTTCAGGTTTTGTTTGAAAGGCGAAGTGCAGGTTGCTGCGGAGGAGGCATCCACGGTCGAATGCACATGGTCAGCTTTGTTCAACTTGCTTCTGACCGCTATGGCGACAAGAACAACCAGCAGTACCAAGCACAGGAGGACGAGGATGCAAATGCAGATCTTCCACTTCTTAGATAATGCTCCGAACGAGTCGTTGCCATCTGTAACAGAAAATGTGAATGTCAAGTTTCTACACGGAATAAAATTTACTTTCCTTGATCGACTTGTCATCATTAGTAGATGAAGTTGGGTATAATTTCTTCTCAGTGTTGTCTTAAATTGAACTGTGTAGGAGGAGACCATTTGATCCCTTACTATAATATCCATTTAATTTTCAGAACATTCTATAGAAAGATAGAGGATGATGGTAAACAAATTGAACGACGTAGATCCTTATGTAAAATATTCCTTCTTTTTCTTCCGATATATAATTCTTCCTGGCAGCTATCTAAACCACATGCGACAAACGGCATTCGGACGTGACATGGGTGTAACCTTTCACAAGCGTTACCCCAGAGGTCTTCAACAGCAGGTGCACCTAAAGTATAATCTACAGGAATAAAAATAGCACGTAGGCGACAAGACCTTCCCCAAGCATCTTGGCCCTAGAATGTTGCATTCCTATGGTGTTCGTCTCGCTTAACTCTCTCTAATCTACCTCTCCCACTAATTCTAGCTTTAAAACGCCAAAATATAACATAAACAAAAACTAATTGAAATACTACAAGGTTACCCAATTACACAATAAAAGTAGATACAAACGATATTACTCCAAAGACTGATTAAATAAACTGAACAATAATGACAAATATCCCTAGAGAAATAATTACTGAATCGAAATGTGCAATTAGATAACAAGAAAATTTACAAACAATCAAATGTGCAAGAGGTGATAAATTGCTAAGGTGACAAATAACGAAATAAACGAAATCAAAACTAGCACTATTACAAGTGGAATTATCCTGCATGGTAATTATCGATATTCAACTTCACGAGCCAACCCTCATTCGCAAAATCACGCAGCAAAATTTGCTGATTCACGTTTTCACGGTCCAGAGAAGTCCAATCCCGCTTCAGGTTAGAAATATTGGGACTACATTAAAACTTTTCTTTATCATGACAACAGCGCAAGACAGTTGTCTTATGGTATTAATATCAAAGAATATCAAAGAATGCAATGAGTACAAATACCTTGGAGTTACTCCTAAAATTTCATATTCGCTTGATAAATCTTGATTCTTCAAGATATGCATATAGAGAATTTCAAATATTAATTAATGATGCAGATTCCGGTGTTTCTATTTGGGTCAGTATTGCCCGTTCCCTGATGACCCTTTACAGAATACATACAAACTATAACTCCTCAATCGTGAAATAAAAAGTATCTTCCCATTTTAGGTCAAAGGTTATGGAAAATTTAAAAGAACAAGTTATTCTCATTAAAAAGCTTTGTACATACACATCTTCCAAAACTTTTTATAAGTTTGAGCACTACTTAGACTTGATACCTAGCAAAAAGAAAAGATCCAACTTTGCAAAACAGTCTCAGGATTGAAACCAGTAGATACGGGAAGAATCCTATTCCTAGGATTGATAGAAACTGTCCGTTTTGTAAATCTCTTGATAAAACTGCAGTGGAGGACGAGCTCCATTTTTTATTATTGTGCCCCCTTTACGAGACTGCTAGGAATTCTATGTTATCTATGATTTATTCAAAATTTCCAAGAATATCATCCCTTGGCCTTTGTGATAAGTTTATTTGGCTGATGAGTCAAGAAGATACGGATTGTTTTATATCAATAACTAACTTTATATCGTTCGCCTTTGAATCACGGGAATCTTTTGGGAAGTCCACTATGTGCATATCCACTTTCTAGCTTATAATGATTTTTTTTATCTGTTTATCTTTGTATTTGTAACGTATCTGGGTTCTTTGCTAGCATGGAAGGAGATGACATGCTTAGGCCCATAGGCCTAAGCCAAGTAAGACAACAGCGTGGTCGATAGATCAATGTATTCCCCAGCTGTTCCAAATAAGACTGGTCACCAATAATGGTCACGAAACACACTGAATATAACACTGAGTATAATTGGAGATGACAATCAACAGTAATACGTCACTCTACAACAATGAACGTGACCACAATAAAGCCTGGTTTCCATATAGTCGCTGAAGTCGCTGGAGTCGCCAGGATCGCTCAAAAATGAGTTCAGCGACCCCAGCGACTCCAACAACAGTCTGTCTCCATTTGGTCGCTGAGGGTCGCTCGATTCCAGATCAACGCGGTCCAGAAATCTGGGCCTAGCAATTAGAATTGCGCGTGAGGATGCGCGATGCTTTCTAGCAGTCGCTGTCGGTCGCTGCCTTGTTTGGGTGCACTAAACCGTGGGTCGCTGAGGGTCGCAGAGATAGAACTTCAGCGATCCCAGCGACTGAGTCGCCAGGGTTGTTGAGGTTCGCCAGCAAAATAAATTAGCTTGTTTCCATAAAGTCGCTGGGGTCGCTGAACCCATTTTTGAGCGATCCTGGCGACTCCAGCGACTATATAGAAACCAGGCTTTAACGGAAACGACACTGAAACTGAACTATTTTAGGGTGGAGGCTTCTTCGAGGGTAGGGGGCTTCTTCGAGGGTGGGGGCTTCTTCGAAGGTGGGGGCTTCTTCGAGGGTGGGGGCTTCTTCGAGGGTGGGGGCTTCTTCGAGGGTGGGGGCTTCTTCGAGGGTGGGGGGCTTCTTCGAAGGGGGGGGCTTCTTCGAGCGTGGGGGCTTCTTCGAGGTGGGGGCTTCTTCGAGGGTGGGGGGCTTCTTCGAGGGTGGGGGCTTCTTCGAGGGTGTGGGGCTTCTTCGAGGGTGGGGGCTTACTCGAAGGTGGGGGCTTACTTGAAGGTGGTGACTTATTTGTTGACAGCAAAAAACACTACCAGCACTGATGGCTATTATGCTAAAAATGGGGTCAAACACGAGAAACGACGGGATATATTCATTTCAAGTCAATATCCCAGCCTGAGTATGGTTGAAAAATGCAAGGAAACACTAAGATTTTGGTAAATTGAGAAATGGATCGAGTTACAAGGTCGATAAATGAGAAATATTGTAACAGTGCTTTGTGCTTTGCCTTGCAACACACATCATGCTTCGCAGCGTCGCACCGTCACGCCTTATTTATGTTGCTCAGCATTTTAATTTAATGGTTGCTACCAAGAAAGCCACATAGGAAGTTTATTTCGAATCTCATTTTGCTTGTTTTCTACGTTCACGTTTTTTTAATTAACTCAGTAAGACATTTGTATTCTCTCCGCATTATATCTTTTAATCCTATTAACCTTGCAGATTTTAAATAGACCTTCACGTATCATTTATTTGTCCCTTGAGCTATACTATTGTATTGCACAATTATGTATTTAGATTTTTACACAATTAGTTCAGTTCGTTTTATGAGAGCGCTTGTGGAAGATTCTCCGGTTAGTCTAAAATTACAATTTACTTGTAAAAGCATTTCGTCAATATACATCTTGTTGTTCCGAGAAATTCGTCGTTGTTCTTTCGTTTGAATCTAAAAATAAGTCTTTAGACCGCGGGACTTATTACAATATAATGATATAAAGATTGCTATCAGCATCGATTGAGCCCCCAAATTTGTTACCAGCCTTTTGAAACACCGGTTACGTTTATCTCTTTATCTCTTTGGGGGCAAATGTAGCATTTTTCTCTTCAGTGGTGGGGGAACTCGTAGGGCCCAGTGGGGCAATTTCCCCACCACTCAGTATGTTAAAAAATACCCTGCTATTAGGAGAATAAATAACCTTTTGTTGGGAAAACATCACCTTTCGTCAAGCAGAGCATCACCTTTCGTCAAGCAAAGCATCACCTTTTTGCCTGGCGTATGCCCGACAAAATGCGGGTTTTCGATTATTGGGGGGGGGTGTGACACCCCACACACCCCCCAATATTTACGCCCCTGGTAATAGCTATTTAAAAGAAAGACGGGAAAGGGGCTGTTGGACAAAGCCCTGGCTACGCAGCCAAAACAAAAGGGCCTGGTTTGCGAACTGAGGCTCACAGAGGAGAGAGACGGCAGGAGATTTCTAAGGATGAACACAGAGACCTTCGAGGTTAATCTGCTTCAGTGCATACGAACGAAGTATTGATGAAAGTATGTGATGCAAATGTGACCTGAATATGATCGGTAAACCGGCCCTTAAAGCCCGCAAAGGAATGTCTGCACCTAAATTTAGCGCGAATGTTCCCAACGACCGCCCTCAAAATGCATCCTCTACCAAAATGCGTGTTCAGTCTTCCTTATAGTTAATATTGTTCTTACAATTGCATTGTAAATAGTGCAGAAGTTGAATTCCTTACCTTTCTTCCTCTTTGCTTTGTCGAAGGGGCTCGCCTCTTCCATGCCTACTTGCTTGTCAAAAGAAAACGTTTACACGGTCTTCCTTGCACATATGCGAAGGTCCTACCATTTATATGGTTTGAACTAATCCCGTATTGGCTCTCAACATAAGAGCCATTGTGCGAGCGATTCGCGAGTCAACAGTTTTCTGCGGGACGGACAGCCGGAAAAGAGCGGAACAGTGAGGCTTGAATACAAAGTTAGGGGCATGTGTGAATATTATTTTTTGGGATCAGGATTTTGCTAATAGTATTTTAGAAATTTTCGTACATTTTAGTTCAATGCTTGATTTATATTTACTTCTTTATGAGAAAGCATACGCCACTCTACAGTTATTTCATTTCTTCTGCTTTATATTTGTGTTTTGAACTAAATCGATATTTTTAAGCAACTCAAAGAAATAAGGTAACTTTCTGAACCGGAAACTAATACGTCAACAATCCACTTTTGCTTGATAACACACTTTTATTTAGAGTCACCCATCTGGCACATGATTTTGAGTCTACTCAAGGGGCAAATTACTTCAAAATTCTTGTACACCTTTTGTGAAATCCCATTGTTTTATAAAAAAAATCCCAGGAAATCCTATTGTTTGCGTGAAAATCCCGTACGCTGTTTGCAAGAGTGAAATACATGAAATACTTTTACATCATTGTTTTCAGTATCAGTTTTTCAGTCAATGTTTAGCAAGTAGTCCTCGTGGTTATCGTGAAGTTTTCGGCGAATAAAAAAAGCAACGTTGTTCAATTTTGAGTATTCACGACGAGGATCTCACCGAGGAGAGTCCTATGATTTAGCTGCCCCGGTCCTTCGTTCGTTGAAGATGAGAATGTTAGCTTGTTTCCATATCGACCATGTGGCAAGCGTGGATTTAAAATACATGAAACTTGGTGTACGGTGGGGGAAGAATGGTAAGAATTTTGTATCGGCTTCGCAAAGAAAACTCATGACAGACCATTATATGCTGTTAATCCAACATTAATTATCCTCATTGTTATTCCACTGAGATCTCAGATGCGTTATCAGTTGGAAAGTCACGGTGGTAGAATCCGTCTCAGGGCAGTGCCATTGTGCGAATGCCCTTTCGTGACACATGAGTCCATTGTTTTCTACGTTGCGCACAAAGGACTTGGCCGTCAGGGGTCTTGTTTTCGCTATTTGGGTGTACATTTTTGAAGTCGAGATGAATCGCATTTTGCGAAATGAAGGAAACAAACACCGATTGGACGTTCGAAAAGTGTCAACTCAGGGAAAATTAACATATGAGCAACAACTCCGTCTGAAAGAAGAGGGCAGACCTTGTCCGAATGTTACCATGACATACAGATCGAGTGACTCTGTATGAGTTATTTAAATTGATTTGTGGGGTTGTAGAAAGAAACCCTCTCTACTGTTGGCCTTGTTTAGTCAAGGATGATTTGTCAACTGTGAGTGAAAATATTTAACTTTAAACTTTTTTTCGTTTCATACCCGAAAGAAGAAAGCATCCCCGAGGCACCTATGTCTGCGTTATTAGAATCACGATTCTAATAACGGGGCTGGGAAGTGAGGGCTTCAGCCGTCTTCAACTTTCTTAATCTTAGCGACTACACCTTTCCTCTACACCACTAAAACCATTAAATGTTCCTGAACAATGATTGAAAAGAGACCTTTGGGATCTTACGGGTAGCAGGTTTCACCAATTTTCGTCGACGGAGTTTTGGGTTTACCACAGAGGAAAAATGCGGTTTTCGGGATTTCAACATTTGATTTTTCATATTTATATTCAGTTTTACGGTGATTTAAATTTTGTCCAGGTTTGCGGGTTCAGATGCCTCTCAAAGCCCCCTCATTGAGAAGACTGTTTGTCAACACGACAAGAGAAGCGCATTTTTTCTCCATTTTGGAACGTGCACTTTTTTCAAAACGTGAATTTTTAGTCAGAGCAATTTCAATTCTTACTCGTATATGTATCCCTGTCTAGGCCTTAGATGCTGGTCTGTTCTCAGGGGACACACACTAAGATCTATTTTTCTTTGCAAAAATGTATGTCGGAACAAAATCGTTTGTCTGAGCAAAAATGTTTATTAAAATCCATTGCCATTGCCTTTAAAACTCATGCCTTTTAAATCTAGCCCGGCCTGCATAAGAAAAGATGCATCAATGAATTCTGCATTTGCAATGAAGCTGCCATTATCAGGGCGTTTTCCATCTAAAATAAAGGTGTGGCCAACAACTCTGTTGTTTTATTTGGAAAAGTAATACCACTCCGGCAGCGCTACGCTCCGCCCCTGGTTCTGGTTCCAGCAGAAGATGGTAAAAATGTAATAGAGGCAGTGGCGGACTGGCTCAAAATTTATCACCGGCCATGGTGGACTCAAGGGGGCCCTAATGGGTGTGGCCTGAGATATGAGGGTGTGGTCAAAGACAAATGCCGTTGCGATTCCCCGGTTTCTTTGTAAAATGTTCTTTAAAAATGATGATCGATCCATTCTCAGGACCTTTCAAAAGTCAGAGGATGGCCAATAAATGTGCGACGTAAATCGGTTTAATCTTTCCTTCTTTTCTTCCGATGAAATCTTTCCTGCAGCTACATAACTTGCATGCTAACAACGGCATAATAAACAACACGTGACATGGGCATAATCTTTCTCAAGAACTATCCCAGAGGTCTTTCAAAACTTAGATAGCCTATCTCCTATGAATATCTCGACACGACTAAGAGCAAAATCTTTCACAAGCATCTTGCCCTAAAACGGTGCATGCCTAAACTCCTTTCGCTTGCTGCTACTTTTCCATAATTCTTCCCCTCGAATGAGGTACGGGGCTCAAATATATACTGAACTAAAAACAATAGACATACGTAAATGAAACGGTAAAAGGAAGTAACCTACTAAGTGATGAGCGGGGTGGGATAGTGTGATATCCTAAAATACGTGGTTGTTATGGCGATCTATTTAACATGCTGATAATTGACGTAGGTATGAAGTTACTCACAATAATACAAAGATTATCCTAATACACGTGATACAAAAATGCGGAACGAGCAAGGAAAATTACAGATTACCAAGAGTGATTAGGTAAGGAAAATAAAACGAATGGACTAGAGAGAAAGGCCTAAAATTAGCAGTATTACATCTTAACAAACTTTTGTAGAATTAGAATAAATGACGCTATATAATTATGGCATAATTATACCCGAGTTAAATGTTTACAAAAATATAAACTTGCATGTATGAGTCTGATTTTGGTATTTACTTTACAACAGCAACTTTGACATCTCTTGAGAACTATGAGCTAAGCGATCTTTTATGCTTTCATTTTTCACGTTGTTCACCAACGCTTTCTTGATGCTTATCAACATTGTGGCTTCCAGCCTATCTTGTTTCATAGTACTTCGCAAGCGAGTTTTTATAATCTTTAACTTCGAGAACGACCTTTCGCAATTAACTTGAGTGACGGACAACGTGCATAACACTTTGTACGCCAAGTATAGGTTGTCATACGTCCTCTCGTGGAGTCGATATTTTGATAAAAGCCTTAAGGCACATGCTGAACAGTCTTTGCAAGCCACCTTGACTCTTTCTGCAACGCTGCTCTCTTCTTCGCCATCCGAACCTTCAATCTCGACTGTGTACTCAGCGTTGATGCTTCTTTTCAGCTGAGAGTAATTTTGAGCAAAAGAATTTAGCTCACCTCTTAGACTTTCTACGTTGATTGATGACGCCAACTTGCAGATGCTACCTAGTGCTCCTTCAGCAATTCTATACAGGAAGATGTCTTCAAATCTCGTTGGGTCTAAGCAAGATAAATCTGCAAACAGACTTTTATGGGAGGCGAAGCGAGATTCTAACGCCTCCACTGCTCTATCCATAACGACAATGTGAGGGTCCACTTTGAACTGCGTTAGTGCGTCGAGACTTCTCCCTTCGTCAGCTGCTTCGCCGGCCAATCGTTTCCTCTTACGGATTCTTCTTTCTTTGAAAGCTACTTCCACTCTCATGTCTACAAATTTATCTTCTGTATGACGGCTGCATGTCTTTCGCCTTTTTCTCCAATTGCTCATTCACCTTCTCAGCATAGGATTTGGCTGCAGTATGGATTTCACCAAACTCTCGAGCGAGACTTTCGTTTGAGATTGGTACTTGCGATCTGCACCATGTCCCAGGCTTTCACCATGTCTAACCCTTTCGTTTGCAGATACTCAGACAATAGCACTGTCTCTTCGAAGATTCTTAGGAAGATGAAAGCGGACAGAATGGTCTGAAACTGCAGGAAAGCGTTGATGAGTGCTTGGGCTTCTTCCCTAACTTCAAGCTCGAACGTTTGTGATGTGGAGATTGTAAAGAGGCAAATCAGCAGATCCAAAAATGAATTAACTCTCGGATTCTCATACGCTCCAAATATACAACGCAGAGCGTTGGACTTGCCCGACCATCTTGTCTCGCCGATGAGCTTCAGTCGTCTTGTCTTCTCTGTTTCGATCCTCTCCTCTATCTGTTTCTTCCAGACATCTGCCCTCTTATACGAGGCTTTGATGGACGTTGCTGTCTTTTGCAGCAAATTAAACGAATTGATACAGCATAAAAATGAAACAGAATTGATACAGCATTTTGTTCCATCAACGATGGCTAAGTTGAGCACATGTGCATAAAACCATATGTGTACATGCTGATCTACTGCTTCTGTAAGCTTTGCTTGCAAGCCATTGTACAAGCCATGTCAACTTGCGGCTCCATCTGTGCTGTCAGAAATGCAGTTTTTAATGTCGATCCCCAGTCTCTCAAGCGACTCTTTCAAAAGGTCAAGCAGTCCTTGGCCACTCCCATCATGACTTGGAACAATTGCTATGAATCTTTCATGAATACTATCATCAAGGACATACCGTGCAACGAAGCTGGATTGATCTGTTGTCGTAATATCTTGCGTCATATCCACTTGTATTGAGAACATTTGTGTACGTGTCACTTTGTTGCTTATTTTCTCCTGCATCGTTGTACGTATAATTTCTAGTATTTGATTTATGATTGTTTTACTTATTGTTGTGACCAAAGAACCACTTCCTTTGCTGCTTTCTGTGCCCCTCTTCTTGAGCCTTTCTTTTCGAAGTTTGGATTGCTTTATGACTGTTTCCAGATTAACTTTTCGTCGTACTTGGATAATAAGTGGACAATGGCAAGAAAGTTGCCATTATTTTCGGTTTCTTCATCTAGCGTGTAGCCTGTTTCTTCGCGGTGACATCTAAACGAAAGTCCTTGTCAGCCAATCGCCTTGATAACCTCGATGATCTTGTCTAAGATTTCTTTTCTTTCTATCACAGCCCTTCTATGATTCATCTCTGACGTGTTCAAAGAACTGAAGATACCGTCATCATTCATTGATCGAAGGTAATCTTGAACATGTTTGCTATGGGTTTTAGATGCCTCGTGCTCAGTAGCGCGTTGACTTACACGGCGAAAGTCTTTAAATCCTGTTACAAAACTTGAACCTGTACCAACTGATTAAACGGGCTCGAAGGCAACACAAACTGTAAAGAACAAGGGATAGAGAAACTTTTCATTGAAGATAAGTAAGAATGGGAAAGAGAAAACGCTATTTTACCAACATTTTTGGTTAGAAGAGAGGTCATGGCATGTTAACAGTCCAGAATTGAACGGTGGATTATGCAAACTGTGTGTCTTGTTTGACAAACCTCATAAGAAAGCCCATGCATTTATTGCTTCGGCGTTCAAGAAAATACAGAGATCAGAACTGATCAAAGCCCATACAGAGACCGACTACCACAAAGCAGCAGTTGCCCAAGGTTCCGATTTCATGAGGACATTCATGCATCCAGAAAACAGTGTTGAGGCTGATAAAGCTTCGGAGCAGTACTATGAGCGAAACAAGCACGTGAAATAGTCGAGGCAGTCCTGCTTTGTACCAAACAAGGGCTCTCGCTGAGAGGGCACAGGGATACGAAAGTGAATGACGAGAACGAAAGAACAGGAAACAGCGGAAACTTTCTTGCGATAATGGAGCTAATTGCAAAATATGACCCTATTGTGAAGGAACGTTTGAAAAACGGTCAGTGAAATGCAAAGGTGTTATGAAGGAAGACCCAAAATGACATTATTGCCAATGCAGCTTTAGTTATCAAGAACCAGATAAACGATATGATATCAAGCGAAAAATTTTATGCGGTAATTGGATATGAGGTCACAGAAAGATTTTCCAATAAAGAGGTTCTTCTCATTTGTCTCCGTTCTCTCAACTCAATTCATGGTGAGCCGAAAGTCGAGAAGACGTTTTTTTCAGTCGATGCACATAAAAGGACTCACTTCTGGAAAAGTCCTGGGACAGAATATCGTCGAAATATTGAAAAGCAACGAGCTTGTTATGGCGGATTGCAGAGGAAGAAAGCACATGATGGAGCTGCGGCAATGTGATAGGTGCGGTGCTGGAGTCAGAAAAGAGGTACCAAATGCAGCATAAACACACTGTCGGAGTCATGTCATCAACCTTGCAGTTGTTGCTGCTTGTAAGAATCAGTAACATGATGGATGTCATTTCGTCAGTACATCAGTTCTACGAATTCTCTCCAAAAAGAAAGTGGTACTTTGAAGAATTCTTAAATTCTTACGGCGAAGAAATGGGCCTCACAGAAGGACAGAGGAAGAATATAGTCAGTCTGGCAGGCACTCGTTGGGTCGAACATCATCGTGCATTCGAGTCATACTACTGTGCTCTATCGTGCCAATGTTGCAGTTATGGAGTCTATCTTCAAGCTCCAATTCTACACCGAGTTTTATGATGCACTACGCACTGACTTTGAAGAAGAGTTGTCCCGGGACTCCGAAACCAAATCTAAGGCACAAGCCTTGTATTCTTCGTGCAGTTCATTTGCACATATAGTTTCGTTTATTACGACAATTAACGGGATGGAGCCTCTAAGACCACTTGTATAGAAATTACAAGGAAGAAACCAAGATATCTTCAAGCCTACCTAATGATTGACAGGGTCGTAGAGGACCTTTCCATGAAACGAGCGAATGTAGCGAAATAATTCGCAGACTGGTATGAGTAAGCAGTTTAAGATGGCACAGTCAGTTAATGTTTAGCCACACAAGCCCAGAACTACAAAATATTGGAGCAGATTCCGTGAAAACGTCGAAAGTGATGACATAGAAGAATATTTCCGTCGCTCAGTTCCATTTTTTGACAGCATAACAAGTCAGCTTAGGTCAAGGTTTGCAGACAGAAATCAGGTGGAACTTTTCAACCTTCTACTATCTGTAATGCTAGCAAAGGATTTGATGTTCTTAATGCCGTCAACATTTAAAGAGCAAGTTCTCTTTGGATATGGAAGATGATGGATTGCATTTGAAAGTGAGATCCTAAGATGGAACCCCTGCCCTTTAAAATATTCTAGTTGCGCCCCTGTGGTTTCTGCAAAGACGCGTGCTGGCTGTTTCCCAGCTTACCGTAACTGAATTCGTAGTTTCATAAGCAGCAGTTGTTGCTGCACGTTAATCTTAGTTCTGCACAGAACACAGCAATTTACAAATTGTTAAACATTTGTCGAAAAAGAACAATTGCTTTGTTGCGACTTGCTTGGAAGATTAAAAATTGGTCGGTCAATCAATTCGCAAATGCCCATATGAAAATTCAAATTTAATTGAAAGAAAATCAATTTTCAATTTGGTGATCAATTTTCATTCCGAAAATATCTGGTGGCTCCATAGCAATTCATCTAATGAGAGTAATAGCCTAGTATTCGTTGTGTTTTGCTCACGCTGAGACACATTCTCTTTGAGACACATTCTCTTTGAGACACATTCTCTTTGTGACACATTCTCTTTGAGACACATTCTCTTTGAGACACATTCTCTTTGAGACACAATCTCTTTGAGACACATTCGCTTTGACACATACTTTCTCTTTGAGACACATTCTCTGTGAGACACATTCTCTTTGAGACACATTCTCTTTGAGACACAATCTCTTTGAGACACATTATATTTGAGACACAATCTCTTTGAGACACATTCAAGGATTCTAAGCCATTTTAAGGCCACAGAAATGGCAAAATCTCAAGTTTCACATTGTCCGTATCACTTCTGATCCATTATCAGGGCTAATGGCATTTTTTCAAGTTATTATTCTTCTCTTGTTCCTTTGTAATATCCAAACATTATCCAAAGCCATTTATTGACTACCCAAAGCGCTTTTCACAATCTAACTAGGATAATTCCTTGGGGTCATGTTTCGTTCTTGGCTAAGATGAAGCCCTGTACACTTGACGTCGAGACGGGGGTTACGAGGGGAAAAGGTCCGGGCCTGTGCTCCAATTAGGCCCGTAATAAAGTAAGAATATCTATTTATAAAACAAAAAGCCACTTTTTAAGATACTTGATACGAAATCAACGTCTGCAAATTAATCACAGGAAAATGTCTACATGTCCTAGATTCATGAAAAGTGTTTTTGCACATCCTTGCAGAATTTCTTAATTTTTTTCAACAATTGTACCTAAAAAGGGCATTTCCCCTGTTTTCCAGGAGGCTGAAGGGCGTGGTCACGTTTGAGGGTCCAGTTTTGTGAATCACCACCCCTGGGCACGAGCTGCCTCTTGACGGCTCTGGCCCATACTACCTGTCCTACTGCCTTCATCAAGCGGCAGGCAACTCACACATCAAAGTCTCTCATGTTTCTGTTTTATTCAGCTTAGTTTCACATTACCTCATCTCCTGTACTGTAAACTATGAACTAGACTCATTTTATTCACGCAGGAGTGCTGTGAACTGCTGAAACTGTATACACGCTTTTTTATAAGGAACCTACCTCAAGGCCTAGTTCCAAAAGTTCCTTATTCGTAGACCTCAAATCATCAGATTTTAGTACCAAAAGTTCCTTAAATTTTCCTTAATTTTCGCTGTACATCAATAAGCCTTAGCACTTAATAGGGAGAGGGGCGAGACAGCATATGCGGAAACTACTCAATGAAGCACTTGACACACGAATATCAAACAATCTATGCGAGTATTGGCTGCAAATGAATTGAACCGGCTTTTTAGTTCTTGATGCTTGCAGTTATAAAAAAATTTCAAATCGAAAAGTTCCATAGTGATTTCGTTTTTAGTAGTATAAGTTCTTTAAATATTTCGGCCTTCTACATGTAGGTTCCTTATAAAGTGGTTCCTTATAAAAAAAGCGTGTATTTCTGCTCAATGACCGCAAATGGATGTTTGAAATGTGGTTACTAATTTTGGGGGCAACCATCCTCCAGCAGACATTGAGCGTCTGCACAACACTGTGTTTCCCATGTAAGCTTTTGGGCCATTTTACAATTCACGACCAGTAACGGGAGGGGTAGAGCATACGTTTTTAAAATTTTATAACTTTTCAATTGTAAATGTTCCTCAATTGTTAATGCGATAAAGACTTTGATACACTAAACATTAAACTTAAAGTTTGATACATGGTTTGGGTAAATACTTTGGTGCCCAGAGTGAATTTCTTACCTTTCCATTCGAAGAAATGGCACAGTTCTCTTACTTTAAGTTAACTTCCGAAACTTTGGGCTGCATTTACATGACATTTGTTTTTCAAGTCTCAAATGCCTTGGGGAAGAGGTGACGCAGCAACATCCGGGAACTTTCACAACAGCCAAAGCAGCAATGGCGTTCAAGTCAAATTGGTGGGAAAAGTGGCTTGCAAGAGCCTTCCACGTCTTATTGACAACCGGCGTTGTGACAGTGGTCTTCATTAAAGATACAGGTAATTTTTTAGCAACCTAGTGTAGCCAAGAAAAAATCATTTTAAGCTCAAACAAAGATCGAAACACCATTTTAGGCCCCCATTTTATGTATGCATGCAGCCCCGGTGTCTAGACCACGGGATACATCGCGGTCCAACGATTATATTACTTAGAAGTAGAATTTTATTATGATATGTTTCTTCGTTACGATCAAAATTGGTATTACTTAGTATTTTAAGAGTGAAAGCTTTTATTTGGAGAGGAAATGCTGGTTTGCTCCATGCAATGTATTCTACGTATCAATTTTGTTTTTTAGTCAATTGCTTCTTTTGTTCAATTTGTTTTTATCAGAAGCTACGAGCGGTGAAAATGTGTTACATTCTAACTTGATATTGCAAATGCAGATGATATTGTGACCGTTTTCACCTTGACTTTTTTCAACTTGGACCTCAGTAGCTTAATGTTTGTGGCTAAGATGGTCCATTTTCATGGGAAAATATTCTGAATCATCAAATTTACTTGCAATTGTTTCTTCCAGATTTACGAAAGTCAATTGAAAGTGGCAAGCCAATATATGCAGCTTGTTTCCTTACTTTGCTGTCAGCTTCTATGGTCTGTTATTTCTTGGCAAGTCTAGTGGATCCAGGATATGTCAGCAAGAAGTCAACTAATTTAAACATTGAAGATGGATTCATTGGCCAGTGCAAAGTAAGAAGTGGTTTATCTTTCCTAGATGTGTAAATTATCCAAATTGTAATTACTTTTTCATTTTGTTAGAATACTTGAGAAAAGCTTTTAATTTTAATTCGTTCTCAATATAGAAGCTATATATAAAGAATCAACACAGACTTAAAGATATCCATGTGCAGTAATCAACAATTATTTGTTTTTATAGCCTAAAAAGTTTTAATGAATCGAGTAGAGACAAAAGCTATGATACCCTTGATTGTGCTCTATGGCTTTGAAGGTTCAATTTTTCTGTAGTGAGGCTTGAACTAAACATTTGCAGGAATTAGAGAACATCGGTCCAAACACAGATTCTAATGATGAGAAAGAAGAGGAGACAGAGTCCACTAGAATGATGCTTGCAGAAGGAAATGCATTGAAAAGACGGCATTGTGGCTACTGTGAAATATTGCAGCCACTTCGCTCAAAACATTGTGAGGAGTGTGGACATTGTATCCGCAAGTATGACCACCATTGTCCTTGGCTAGCAACCTGTATTGGAGAACGAAATCACCGCTTTTTCTGGGCATTTTTGTTACTGGAGACAGCAGTTGTATGCTGGGTCATTCAGATAGTATGGTATGATAATCGACATTTTTACAAATTTGTCATTTCTTATTTTGAAACAACACAATTAAAGTTGTTCTTGATTTGCTCTTCAGGGGGTATGTATTAATGTATCACATCCACTTTTTTTTATAAAATATTCACTCTGCTGAAAATACTTTTGGTTGAACAAAATTTGCCCAAGACTTTTGAAAGCAGATAGCTATTAAAAAGGTTGTTTGAAATTTGAGCATGCTAATCATTGAATGGGAGAGGAGATTTCTAAAAGAATAAGCACTTTTAAATCACAACTTTATTACTGGAATGTAACAGTTAATCTAACTCAAGGGTGACTTGGCACTGACTGGATAGATAAAGTTAAGCAAAGCTGGTAGCAAGATTTAATGATATAGAGAATTGTGGCAACATTTCACGAATTTGGTGCTTTATTAATTGAGAGGCACATTCTCTCAGTTAGGCAGAAGGATGTATAATGTTTTGCACGAGGATCTTGAGAAGAAGGCAACTTTTCCTTGTTTGCTATGTTATTCAAAAGCAGGAGGTTGCTTGTTTGGTTTGTCTGATATGGGGAATAATAATCATTGCAAAGATGGCAGGAAGAAATTTGTGCTTTTTCACACCTCTCATATCTATTAAATATTTCTGATTGATACACAACACACAATGTGTTTGAAGAAAATTTCCTACACAATCAGTTTTTTTAGCAAGGATTTGTTCTTTTTTTAAATCAAGCATGCTATTTTTGCAGGTACTACATGTACCATTTATATTTATATATATACCAAGAATGGTTCGATACAATTGGGTAGCACCCTTGTGGAAAGAATTTTCCTTCTGTCAGCATTTGCCTTATGATTATATATCAATATTTCTGAAGAAGCTTACAGCGAAACGTCAACCAAGTTGTTTTTTTATTGAGCATCTATTTAATATTTAAAAAAACTTTGAATATAGGAGCTATTGAATATATATATATTATATATATATATATATATATATATATAAATATATATTACAGAATGTATTATATATATTATGTATTGTATTTTACCTAAACTTGCTTTAAAATACATTTTAGGACAACCTTCAAATCGAAAAATAGCAGCAATGAATGGTTGAAGGCAAACTGGCTACTTTTGTGTGTGATGATTTTCGTCTCATTAATCCTGATTGTTGTTGGGCTCCTGTTTGCTTGTCATTCATACATGATGTTCACAGCACAAACAACATGGGAGTTCATGTCAAGGTCCAGGATTAGTTACCTGAAGTACTTCCCTGATGATGAGAATCCCTTTGATCAAGGATACTGCAAGAATTCACTAATATTCTTATGTTATTGCAAGCCAAGGACATGGGAAAAGTTAATCAAAGACAAAATGCATTGGAAGTAGTTTGAAGATTAGCATTATAAGTGCAGTTATTAGAAGGGATGAAGTCCAGTACTTAATTGGTTAATTTGTAAGTTTTATATCAAACTATTGACGGAGGTGGACACAGCCTTACTTTCCCATATGTATATAACAGGCAAATTTTAAGGGCATATTTTCATTATGATATAATTTGGTATTTGAAACCTTGTGCATCTTTGCCAAGTATCAATTTTTGAAATGCATTTTATTAAATTTGCATTTGAACCCTTTGAAATCTTCATTTGCAAGTGTTGTTGTGGTCAATCATTTATGAAAGTCCTTGGCCTTTCACCTAAGTATGAATTATTTCATTTTGCTTCAAGATGCCATGATACCTCCTAGCTGTAGTAAGGCCACAAAAAAATAACCAAGTCCTTATATGCCACAACCCTAGATCGAATATTTTTGATTTGCCTGCAGGTTTTCTTGTTGTAATAATTTATCTAGTTGGTGCCCTCTTCATCAAAAGGTGAAATGTATTTATGGTTCAAAAGAATCTTTGTAGAATATCTATTTTTAATTCTTGTTCCTTGTATATGATATTTTCAATTTCTCGCTTGTAGTATTTTTGTGCTTCAAAATCTAATAGTAACTATTTTGTATATCTGGATGGCCTCTATGCATTACAGAGACCACCATTACTGTTGGAAAATGTTATTTGCACTGAGAAGTATGGCTGATGCTATTTAAGTTATCTTTGAGATGCTGTCAAATTAACAGTTGAATTTTGCTGTTAAATTATCTTGGAACAGGCTACCCAGTATCTCATTCGCATTATCATTTTTTTGCATTCTTTTCCCAGAAGTCCCAGTAATCTTTATCAGCCTCTGGAAACATTGTGAAATTGTGTGTAGGAATTTTCTAATATTCAAAGTAATGAATGTACAACTGGTAGGGTTATCATTTGAAACTATGGAACTGTAGGAAGATGGTGAAACACACTGATGAGTTATTCTTTTGAACAGAACTGTCTAGCCATACTCCATCATTTCCAACTGCATAAACGATGTATCTTATGTTATCTTTAATTTCATTTCTTATTGTGCAATAAGATAATGGGTAGCAGAACTAACATGCTTTTTAATTAGCCATTGATGTATTATCCTTTAAAAGAAATTTGGTTCCATTTTTCAAATCAAAAGATTGAATCGAGTTCCTGGCATTATTTTCGGATTACCAATGATATTTCCCACTCATAACAGATCATCATGCACCATATGCTTATCATGCCATGTTTTTTCTGATTTTCTCTAAAAGCCTTTCTTTGCACACTATTTTTTGTCGAGTTTAGTTGTGAAGCAACGTGCAAAAAGTTTTGGAATCGCTTGCCCACCCTCGGAATCAATTCCATTATTTCGCTTATCTTTACATGAAGTAGTCGGGATTCCCGCTTCTCGGAATTTGACAAAGTGCTATCTAAAGCATGTTGAAATCAAAGCAGTACTTATATCTTGTCAATTGAGTATCATCACTATGGGTGACACGAATTTTGAGTTAGACACTGAGGTATGTCGAATAATGTGCTATGATTTCCCTACCAATGAGTCCGTTTCTTATGGGCCTAGCACCCAACAGGCAGTTTTAGAATAGTCTCTGATACCGGTGCCTTGAGATTCGAACCATATTATAACCCTAAAAGCCGAACTTATTTTTAACGCTTACTTCAACCCATAACATTCATCAAGAAACTAACCATGACTTACACTTACCTAAGACTTGGGAAACCTTTGCGCATGTAGGCACGTCCGCATCTTGAAACCAGTTAAACAAAATTCAAGGCTTTAAGATCTTAAGATGACCTACGTATAAAAGAAGTTCTTCATAGGCTCTTACATAAGGGCTCATTTTAGGAAAAAATTCATTTTGGAGACGAATTTCAAAAAGAAATAGCTGTCAACAGACTGTAGCTGTTGCTTTTCGTTCTAAACGTAATCTATTTCCCATTGAATTCACAAATATCATATATTTCCCATTTTACCTGACGATATTGGATTGTCTTAGTATTAGAGTCTATGTTTGTTATCAATATTGACAATATTGGTTCATAATGTAACTTTTTTATTGTCAATATTTTCTTATCAATAGTCAGCACGGTCTGTCAATGATATTATTGTTGGGCAATATTTTTGAAGAGCTGACTGACTCTTTTTCAGAGACCTATTTATCTTGAAATATTCATAAATTTGATTGTGTAAAATTTGATTGTGATCCTTAGATAGGCTTATAGCTGTGCGCTCTTCTTTTAGAGTCAAATTGACTTTATATTCAGTGTTAAAAAGGAAAAGTATCACTATGTATGGTTCACCACTTTGAAATTAATTGCTCCCCTAATATTGAGCAAAATAATATTTTGGCCTTTTTGCACTTAAACTTGATCAAGCATAATCAAAAAAATTCTGCTTCTTTATTTCTTCATCTAAAACCAGAAGGTCCATTTAGCATTTGTATGGCAATCATATTTTGCTGTAACAACTAAGCCAATTTCATGGTTTCATTTTCCGGTAACAGTAACACTTGTAAAGTTCTTCTGATTCGAAAATGATAAAGATGGCTTGACAATCACCAGATCACTTGTTTCCCTTTCCCTTGAAGATTCCTTCAAAAATCCAAAGCCACTGCTCTTTTGTAAGAACTTTCTTTCATTATGGGAGTCCAGTTTGTTTTGTAAACATGGTGTTTGGGAATGATACTCCTAAATTTAATTATGTGGATAAAATGATATTGCCCTAAAGACTGTATTCTAGCCATACATTAAATGCCAATTAACCATTCAATCTCCTTGATTACAACAATTTTTTATCTGTTATTTGATTACAGTACCTGTGTTTAACATGATGAAAGACATTTTTTAAATTTTGAAGCAAACATCTCCCTCTAATAAACACCCTCCATCAAGAGTTAAAAAGTAAATAAGTGCCCCAGGCGTTCATTGGAAGATTTAGGGTATCATTCACCCATGAGATTGAAGGATGGTACCTATGTCGGAAGTTGCTACCCAATGCTTTTTGCCTCATTTTATTGTAACATTTTATGCTAATGACCTAAAGCTAGTCACTGCGAATGGATGATAGTGCTTGGACAAGACAAATTTAGATGAAAACAGCAATGTTAATTAAAGGATCCAAGTTTTGTCTGAAACCCTACCTTTGGCCTAAGGACTTAGTGTAACCAAAATGATGCTGATTAAAGAGAACAACAGCAATGAAGCAATATCCTGCTGAATGACCATGTCAAAAGTTTCTGTGATTTGTAGTGAATTGTGATGCTCCTATTACAGGATTTCTGCTTCAAGCAGATGAGCAAGCTCCAGGTTTTCAATGCCCCGGAGAGCCTCATAACAGATGCAACAAATTTGATTGCTGTATCTAACCAGTATGGAAAGATCTTTGTTGCTGCTGGAACAGGTTATTACTTCATGTCCTACAAGTTTCACTTTAACCAAAAGAGTTTCTGCTATGCTAATTATCATAAATGTTTCAGCTATTTCATGCCTCAAATATTTCATGTAAGTTTTTTTAGAATTGTGTCTATAGTTGTTGAAAGTGTGATGGATTTGACCTAATGATGTCATAATTTCTAACACTGGTACCTAGATTCTTTGCTGATGCTGAAGTGTGATGAAACGCTAGCTTCCGCTGTTGAATTGAAGAGGCTTCAAGCATTTGGGAATTGTTAGAGATGACTGCAGACATCTTAATGCCAAGGCTGCTGTTTAGCTCCCAAACCAGACACTTTTTACTTTGGAAAAAGTGTAATTCTACTTTGGTAAAACTTGCAATTGGTGACAATTCACCAAGCATTACAAAATCATTGTATATATCCTTTTCTTTCAGAAATAAAGATGATTGATATATCAGTGATTGAGACCCTTACATCTCAAGAAGATGCTGACCCAACCAAAGTTGGTAAGGCTGTGCTCCCATTTCGAATCATTTGTTAAACACAATTGTTTTCTCACAACATTTATATCATGGAGAAGCACGAAGCCACTGCTCAGCTGAGGGTTTAGGCCAATAAGCCCAGGTGCATGTTATGAGACACATTTTAGTAACTTACTAGCCCCAGTGGTTTTGGCATTCTTTCTATCATTCCGCCATTAAGGCTGAACCAAACCTCACTCAGTGACTCTGAAAATGGAAGCAGATACTAGCCATCATACATTTTGAAAAAATAGATCTCTGAGACATGGTATTCACTAGTGTAACGTGACAGTGCCTTTGTAGGGCATCCTAAGGCCCACCACATCGTTTAAGAAATACAACCATAAGCTTAGCTTCCTGCATCAACATCATTGAGTTATCAAGTCCAGATATACTGGTCTTTGGTATTCCAGTTTATCACAAAAATCTTTGTTACATTAATCAATTGAAAATGATTAAATCAATAAAACAGACGGTCAATTCCATACTTTTATCATTGCTACTAACATTTCAGCACAAAACGTATTCACAACTTATTCAGAAATACAAATAAGACGGCACAGCATCATAAGAAAAATGAAAATTTATTAGTAGTATGTTTGTAATGGTCCATTAGAATACTGTTTATAATCCAGATTGGCATGAAAAAGCATTTTTTTCGTTACAACATTTCGTAAAAGTATCTTTTCATTTTCTTGCCCTTTTCTTTTTCCCATTAGTGGCTTTTTGGACCACCTATGCTTATTTCCTGTATCCCCACGTAGGCTGGTCTTAGTTACGATTGTTCCATTTCTTCGTCTTATCGTTTGCTAAGTTGCTTAAAGGCCCTTGGTATGTGTGTTATATATGCCATTGAGTGGTTTTATAGCTGCTATTTCGATGGCAACTTCACTAACTGAGGTGAAAGAGGTCGTGTTGCATCTCTAGAAGATGATTTGAAGAAGTCGGAAGAAGATGGTTTCACGATTCAATGTTTTTCCGATGTTGCGATACAGGGTCGGTGGACCAGTGTAGTTATCGATTCTGTAATGTTTTGAAGTCGTACCTTTTTCAGTGCAGATAACAACCAAAGCCTGTATTGAACAAGCCGTTTTATGCAGACGTTTTTAGCAACAACCAAGTTCGTCGAGGAAACGACTAAATCTTGCGGCGTATGAATGGCCAATTTGCTTCAACTTTCACCAGCTTAATTGGCAAAATTTGGTTTAACAAATTGCAGGTTTTGCTGCAAAGATCGGGGTGGTTAGAAATAGGGATTTTCAAAAGATCAGAAGCTTGCTGTAACTGTCTGTTGAAGACGTAACAACGAATGCCGTTTTCAAAATGCCTGGATCAAATAGCTACTGCTTTAATGAACTCGACGAATGGGTCTTCTTTAGCGGTATTTAAGGCCTTGAATATGTGCTTATCGTTAGAAATGAGCGTTTTCCGGCCGACAGCTCTTTAAAGTGTAATTGATGTAACCAAATTTTGGCGGAGATTTGCAAATGAAGTAAGCCCTGAAGTGACATGAAACCTATTCAAATTGGCCTGTTGGTTCTCCTCATCAACTTTGCACGCCGTGTCAAGCATTTGACTTTTTAATAAGCAGAGTTGTGAATAATTAATGTATTTAGGTTCAGCTTGAGGTCATTTGAGGTCCTATTGATATATCTCATTATGGACTATTTGTTGTTTCTGACAGCTGATCGTGTTGGTGCCAACATGTCTGTCAAGCAATAGATAGGGGAGGAGTCCATCACCCTCTTAGAGACTGTGTGTACTAATTTATCGCGCTGAGGTTTGAAAAATACACAAAAGCAAGTCATCTGCAATAAACATAAATCAGTAAATCTGTTAAGTGTCTGGATCTTGTAGGGAATTTTAATTGTGGAAGGGCAAGTTCATTTTATGATTTTCCCAGCCGTCTCATTAGCGACGCACTAGAATCTCTCTAGACTGAAGAAGATGCAGTAGGATAGCAACCGAGACTAGCGCAGCGATCGTAGCTGACACTAAGCCTATGCAGAGACTGCACTCAGCTTTCTGTTCTTTCGCTTTAGTGCAAGTGGCTATCCTAGGTTGGCAGGGTTCCATCCTAGTATTAATCTCAACTTCATGAATGGAGAAGATTTATTTGATCTTGCTGCAAGACGCACTGTAGCCACAATGTTTTCAGATTGAAAAGTCATCAAGATTGGCACTGAAATGTCTTCATTGTATTTACTCGCTGCGAACAAAGTCATAATTGTCAAGTTTCTATGGTTGTCCGATATCATTGTCAAATGCTTTCCGTTTGTGTAACCAATCGACCGTCACCAATACTGCGAGCAAGAGTTATTTGTTGATTCTTCTTGCAATCATTAGAATACATCAAGTAGACTTCATGTGGCAAAAAAGAGTCTTTTTAGAGCTGCCTCTCAGCATTTGAAGAGAACTAAAGCGCCCCATCAAGCTCTGAGGGTAATCACTTGTGAGGCTAGTTCCATCGACGGCTGTGGGGTTGAGCCGCCCAGCGCGGCGAGCCGAATAACGGCTGGACTTGTTGCCTTGATTGTTGTCTTGTTTCTGGCCGGCTTTACGCTTGAGTGCATGGTGGGGAAAATACTTGATTCCATGAACGCGAGAGGACATGTCGGCGAGTCCTTGCAGCAATGTCGTTGCGCCGAGAGCTTTGTCGTACTTTACGGCTACTTTCTCCGCGGTGATGAGTCCCGTCACAATTTTGGGCAACCTTGCCGTCTGCGTGGCGGTCCTCAAAGACCCTTACGGCAAGTTGCGAACGCCGTTCATGTTCTTCCTCGTAAACTTGTCGCTTAGCGATCTGGTTGTGGGCGCTATTACGATGCCGATGTCTGTTGCGACGCATACAATGGAAGTGGTTGGCACAAAGGAAAGGCACCACGTTCATCTAATACTCATTACGTATTTCATATCTGCGAATGCCAGTTTGCTGAGTCTTGCGGTCCTGTGCGTAGACCGTTACTTAGCTGTTGCGCACCCGCACATGTATCGCCGCAACGCGAAGTTCAAGAATTGTCTCATTGCCTCGTCCTTAATTTGGCTCGTTTCGCTGACGATTCCTTGGCTCTATTTTGTCACGGGTTACATCACCTATCTGATGATATTCGCGCACACGGGGGTGGTGAGCGTGCTCTTGATTTTGGTGTTCTCCTACTTCAAAATCTACAGGGCGTTGCAGTCGAGTCATGTGCGAGGTAGAGACGCCGTGGGGCCCGCGAGCCAACGGGACCCGTCTGCGGACAAGACCAAAAGGAAATCAGAAAAGAAAGCGACCAAGGTGTTCCTCATAATCCTGGCGGTGTTTGCCGGATGCTACATTCCAGTCATCGCTATGATATACACCTTGCAGCTGTGTCCGCACTGCAGTTGCGAGTTGCGTCACGTGTTGCGCGATCTCCAGTTCATGTTGGCCGTCTCCAACTCCGCGATCAACCCCTTCGTGTGCACGCTGCGACTGCCGCCCTTCCGCAATGCACTGCTGAAGATGGTCGGGCGGAGAAGGCCGCAAAGCTCTTACACCGTAACGGAAAACACTCCGCGGAGTGATGTGCCTGACGTTGCAGTAAACTGCGGGATTGTTGCTCGTACAGAGATTTCACCGTAATTACCCTTTTCAACGATTTCAAGGATCACGGTTGTAAGAGAATTCAGAATTTTTCAAAGGGAAACCTCTACAAGCTTGCATGCTAACATTCACCTAAGAAAGGAGCGAAGGAAAACTAGAACTCTGGACAAAAAAGTTGAGATTTTGCCAGAAAAGTTCATGCTTTCTTTTTCTACGAAAAAAAGCTTTTTCTTCTCCCCCAAAGTTAGTGCCTGATTTTGCATATTTTGAAGCATGAACTATCATGGTTCGATAGGACGAGCGAGATTCGAATTTACAGGGGCGACAAGGAGTGGAAATTGCACAAATTTTATTTTTGTAATAGCTTTTTCGGCAAGTCGATAATTCGTCTAAGTTGTAAGTTTTATTTTGTATTATTTATGCTCCATTGCAATAAAAAGCTCTTGTACGGGAGTCAAAAGAGAGATACTGCCGACAGAAACTCGACTGTATTTTTTGAACAATCGTCATTAATTCGGTTTGATTCTAATATAGATATTATATTATTCGGTTTCTCTGTTATCGATACTGCATTGTTTGTCGTATTTCTGTCTCGAATTTGGGGCTCTATTTGCTCGCCAGCCTGTGGCCATGATGTGGACAGACTAACAATACACTGTCCGATTGCTGTCTTGAATCGTGCATATCTCGATTCTAGCATATTGACGCCAGCCACTGTAAAGCAGACTGGTTGGTTTGCATACGAGGCGCTAAGAAACAATCGGGCATTCGTTCGGAATGCTTTTGGGAAGCAGCACTGGCAAAAAATGGCAATTAATAATTCTGTTTACTTTCATTGGCTTAGTTGATGGTATGAACGTGGTCTAGCAACTGAAGAACAAAAAGTTTCAGTCGATGTCTAATCACGAGTAACCAAAAAAGAATTGAAAGATATTGCCAATGTCTTGTCTCCAAATCAAGGACACTAATGTTGTGCTTTAGTGTTGAACTTTCAGTCAAGCCAAAAGGTGTATAAATTGAATGCAATTGCTCTGTTTGCAGGGATCAATCACAGCTGAGGAAGCATTTTGTCCCTTCGACCTGTCTCTTTGCTTACTCAAGACAGGTGCTTTACGTTCGATTATAGATGCTACCTGATTATTGTTTCATCTACAATCAAACTGGTATTCTAGGTTTAGCTATTTGTCAAATTATCATACCTCCAATGGCAATAACGTATGTCAGGAAATGCGAGGCTAGTGGCCGAATCTTGAAGGAAGCAATGCGGTTGAGGCTGAAAAGTGTTCGTTTATTCAAGTATTCAAATCCAAACAATACCTGCTTATAAATACTTTTACAATTTTTGAATATTGTTTGTTTCGCCTCGCCTTACATTTTAGTATATCATATGATTTCAATCAGTTCAATATTTCAAATTCTTGATTCTTCGTTACGTGATAAATGGCGCGGAAATTGATGCTTGCGGGACAGCAGGCACAAATAACGCTTCCTTCAAGCTGTTTGTTTCTTTGCTCGGCAGTTTCTAATCTGTTATTCACCAACGGAATGGTGTTTACCTGATGAAGCCACGCTTATTTTAAAGGAGCGGTTTTCAATCTGGTTTTCAACATAAGTGCCTACAGTCACCAATTGACGCAGTTTCAATGGTCCGGTTCACTTGGATAGTAAGCAGGAGCAAAACATGTTTCCCATTGCATGTGGCCCAAAAACACTCAGTAAGTGTCTGGAATCAATTGACCTTGATGGAAGAAAAAAGTTTTCTACTGGTTGTAAGCTATGGGCGATTTATGTTGGCCTTGTGGACAGCCTTAGCGGGCAATTTTCATATAGATGGTGACGCTATGCGTCTTTGACACTGTTCAGAATTTTTGGCACTAGTTGCTTTCTACTTATCAATTATCCTTTCTCATATCCGAGTCTCATATCCGAACACTGCAGTCCAAGCTTACGCAAATGCACACACTTGATTTGGTAAGACAGGACATAGTGAGGGACAAGGATTTGTATTAGAATTCAAGAGTATATTCCTAAAAGCGTTTTTCATATTTTCCAGAAGCGTTTTCTAATGATGATAATTATAGAAGCCAAATGATATTGGTAATTATTTTAACAATGGAATATGAAAACTAAAGTATATAAACGAAAGAACGGTCATTGGGCTGAAAAAGTTGAGTAGCTTTTGCATTGGATTTTGAGTCCTCATGGCAGTACGAAGCTGCACGTGTTGTTTTCATTTGAAAAAGGGCCAAGTCTTTATAACAAACAAAGCACACATACATTTATATCACAAGTTTTTGTTAAATATTGCCAGCTGCATGCTACGCTACAACACTTTCACAGTCTACCAATGCTAGTGCTTAAGTTGAATAAATAAGTATCTCCAGTCACCACGCCCTGCGCATTCCTGATAGGATATGATGGTTAAAGAACAATAGATGGTTCAAGTACCACTTCACAATTACCACGTAGATTGCGTGTAGAGGTAAAACGTAGTTACAAATGATGTTTTTATGTAGTTTTAAACCTATTATAAATGACTTCTTCTCAATAAATATCATTTCAGCTAATAATTTTCTACACATAATCTTCCCCACAAACCTGGTAGTGTCTGTTGTCCATGTATTGTCGTTCTTATTGCAAGGGGGTTTATTTCGACTGCCTAGCTTATATTTCGACTATTCTTCAGTTTTAGACTTCGATCATAAGAGCCTAGAGACGGGGAAAGCGATCAAATACATTGCTGTATCGTGCGATGGATTGACATTGTCTGCAGTTTATTCGGAGAACGGTAGTTTGTGGATTGGATGCATAGACATACGATACATTGGAGATCAGGTAGTTTCTTCATATATGTGTTAGTATTTATTTATATATATATATATATATATATATTTAGAGATATGTACCTGAACGCATTTCTTTTGTAGCGAATCATTTTTTCTTATAATCGTCTTACGCCTTCCTGCAACTATTATCCAGTCGACATTATGTACCGTTTTGGGCGAATTGCATTTTGGCAAGACAGGCTTGGTAACAGGTCTAGTTTGTATGGTGTTTTTGTTTGTTAGTGTAGTTTTTGAGAATTTTACATCTAACTTTTGTATGCCCACTCGCCTGTTCTTACCTAATATTTCAGTCAAAAGTTCTAGTTAATAATTGTTCCGTAATATTCAGTTAATTTCACTGATTTTGTATTTTGGTAATTTTATGCAACAGTGCTCTTTCGATTAATGGATCTACACTTACCGATTATTCTCTATGACTTTATCATCTGGCCATTTTATCGGTGAAGTGCGAGATCTTTGTTAAGAGAAATCACGATGAAAGCCATCTCAACGTTTCTTCGTCTCTGTACCTTAAGGTCACTGGTCACAGTTCAAAGTCTATTATCCTATCTCGAGCCTCGCTTCAGTTCTTCACCCATTTTCATAAGTTAATTTTTTCATTGTTTTGCAGAATTTACCATCGCCATTTTTCGCAAAAGGACAGCTTGCCACTGAGCCAAGTAAGCTCTTTTCTTTCTGACTTGTTTCCTGTTGCTATGCATTTGAATAGAAGTTCTCCGCCACGTCTGTCTATACTTCTTTTGCCTCGTTACATGTTTATTTTGTCAAGTGCCATAATCCTAAACATGGCATAGAAAATGGTTCAGGGATTTTGGCGAAGAGCTTACGAATGCTGGAAATGAAAGCAATTAGGGAAAGGACAGAAATGAGAGTGTTGGCAAACGGGGAAGTTGGAGGTAGAGAGAACGTTTTTGAAATAAGAATTTTTTGCTTTTTGAAATAAGAATTTGTCTTGACACTGTTGGCTTTGGTTTTCAGATGTTTACCTCCGCGAACTGGAGTGGAACCCGGACGATCCTGAACTTGCTATTATTTGCCTTTCCAACGGCTCGGTATCGTTGGTGAAACTTTCCAACCAGATGGTGGTCATTATCGCGACGCTTCCGGGAAACAAGAAATCTTCTTCAGGTTGTTTTGAGCTTATTGCTTCTTGCTCTTGCAGGTTTTTGTGTGGAATCCCACCATTTTTAAAACTTTGATTAAGTCTGTCTTTAACAATTGTTTATTGGTACCGGTGCTTGTTTTGAAGTAGATTCCCGGACCACTTTTCTTCCTGAACCAGATAATCAAGGCTCTTTCAGTAATCAACCATGGCAAACAACTGCTTCGTCATGATGCTAGGTATTCACCGGACCAGGTTCAATGTTGTGGAAATTCTTCTCGGCCCTCTCCTTTGCAAGCTTGTTATTTTGTTGGTACAAATAACATGTCATAATCTATGATCCATTTTTCATAGTCAACTGGAGCCCAAAGGGAAAGAATTTCGCAGTAGGACATGACGATGGGTCTATAATTCTTTACGATAAAGTATGTATTGTTGTATGCTATTGAATTTTGATACTTCTGAGCTACAAATGAAGTATGCCTTGCTACACTGTATACTCCACAGAAGATTCCTTTTCTTCATTTATAGTCAGACTGCGCTAGAACCAGTATACTCCACAGAAGATTCCTTTTCTTCATTTATAGTCAGACTGCGCTAGAACCTTCATTCCTAAAAACAATATTTAAATAAGTGAATACTATAGATGAAGCCTTGATATATTATATACTATAACAATATACTATCTATATTGTTTTAACAGCAACTTACCTGTCAATTTTTAGTTTGACAAACTGAGATCTTCCATTTCAGATTTCTAAGTTTCTTGTTTTATGTATGTTAGATCGAGCTTGATCTTCTGCATTTCTATGTGCGCTGTCCAAGACAGGGTGTTTAAATCTTGCCCCCCTATTTTTGCAGAAGATGACCGAGAAGAAGCTGTTACCTTGCCCTGCTGAGGTCAAAGGGCACAGGGGTGAGATTCCTCTCTATTCCTTGGCGTCAAAGCGAATCTCTCGTCAATTTTTGTGCCGCTATTTTTTTGCTGGAACCAAAAACATTGGATTGAACTAAGTCTACCAGCTTAAACCATGTACCCAAGGCATCGTGAATCTTAAATTTCTGGACTTGAGCTATCCTAAACATATTTTTCTACAAGCTGTTCACACAAAGAATCTGTCTAGCCTTATGTTTCAAAGAAAACCTTGTGTTTGCATTAGTAAGCCGCTAAAGATCACGAGTCAGGTTAAAGAGTAATAGCGGCTTAGGTCTGGCGCGTATCTGATTAACTTTATTCCGAAAATGAATGAAAATGAAAAGGAAAACACGAAGAATCGAATTAAGCCCCAATCTTTAGAATGCAGAAACTGGCTCCGCTTTTACTAGCTATTGGGAAGTTCGGTACTATAAAGCAGTAGTTTAAGAAGTTAAATGTTGTTTCGTTTTGTATTTCATATTTTCATGTCAGCCAATGTTTGGTCCTATGTTTGCTTGTGGCTCATTGCTTACTCATTGTTTGCTTCTGTGTTCGCTTGTTTGCGTGCTCGCTTGTTTGCGTGTTCGCTTGTTTGCGTGTTCGCTTGTTTGCGTGTTCGCTTGTTTGCGTGTTCGCTTGTTTGCGTGTTCGCTTGCTTGCCTGCTCGCTTGTTTGCGTGTTCGCTTGCTTGCCTGCTCGCTTGTTTGCGTGCTCGCTTGTTTGCGTGCTCGCTTGTTTGCGTGTTCGCTTGTTTGCGTGCTCGCTTGTTTGCGTGCTCGCTTGTTTGCGTGCTCGCTTGTTTGCGTGTTCGCTTGCTTGCCTGCTCGCAGACCCTCCTTGTCTACTTGGCGCATTGCAACCTCCTCTCCTGCTGCCCTATGCACCGTCTTGTTTTTGTTCGTTAACATATTTTGATTGCCCCTAGTCGCCAAAGTTTCTTGGATCATGAGCCACAATTTTGCTGCTGTTTATACCAGCACAGAAAGCGAACAGCCTCCCAAGTTTGTCTGCATTGTCTCCAGCGTCAGTACCTATGATTCATCTCCTTCACTTTTTAGCAAATTGGACACAGTTTTACCGGTTACCCACATTAACCTATTACGTTGAGCTTTTTGAAGTGTTGCCGTTGCTGGAATTATTGCCTCCTGTGTTCTCGGGGACCGTTTTACCAGCAATTATAAACTGATAGAAAAGCAGATTTTTACGTTTTCAAACAGAAAGGCAGTTTGTCAAAAAGCTAATTGATTGATATCCTGGTTTTCTTAACTCATAAACTCCGGATTGTCTGATTTAACTCTTTACTAAAAAGACAAGTTATACTGTCATAGAGCAGTAATGCTACAGGGGGTTTTTTGTTTCTTGTATTGACAATTGACAACAATCAAAACTTCAAGAATGCATTCACAGGTCAAGAGATTTTTATGAAAACATCTACACAGGTGTTTCTATTCCATGCATATCCCCCTTTTTAGTCTGAAAACTTCTCCGCAATGATAGCTAATCATGAAGTCTTGACCTGACAGAATAGAGACAGCGTTCTATGTTTGAATCTAGAAAGATGAACCGGTTGCTTACATGAACATGGAGGACATTTACTTTGGCCTGAGCGAAGAGCGCACAATCTGTTTTTACATCAGTACTATTCCAAAATGGTAGGTATAACATCTTAACAAAAAAGCCATTCGTTTTGGCATTTGGCTTTTGCTTCTTGTTCTGACTGGTGTACGCACTTTGTAATGCCTGCCAAGTAATTTGTCTGAGCTGACTCTTTGTTGCCTTCGGATATTATTACCTGCTGATTGTGTATTCGTGCAATTGATTCATCGTGGATTCATGCCATGTTCACAAAATGCTACTTCCTTTATTGATGTCTCATTTTGCGCAGTCTTTCTTCTCTGCAGACCCTGTTTTCCTTTATCATCCACATTTTATTCCATCCTTTTTTTCTCTTGCAACAAACATTCAAGAATCTGTTTCTGTTTTACGCAAACTCTAGTCAAAGAGATTGTTGCACAGCATCATCCACCATTACTCATTTTAACAAATTCTTTGATCTAGTTGGCCAAGTGAAGGTCGCATTTACCCGCCTTCACTTTCCTTCCAAGGACAGGCCGCGAATATCCATTCTTCCGCACATACCTTGTTCACAGTGTCTATTTTGCAGCGTTGACATGCAAACTCTTCTCTCATTATGAATATCGAAGACATTTTGTTCCGTTTTCTGCTTTGACGATGCACTCACTCTGACATGTGGCGTCTGCCTTTGTAGGAATCTGCTGGTTACCATGGCGAGCAATGCATTTGAAGGGGTGGTCATTGGTAAAGTTGGGGAGAAGGTGAGCCGTTCCCTCGCCTTGTTTGTAAAGCAGAGGGCACAGCCGTGGTATCCGCTGCTTTGTGACAATGACAATGAAATGCTTTGTTGGTGCCTATTGGCTTTTTCATGTCCCAGCGCCTTTTAGCTGTCATTTCTTCATAACTCCTTTCTTTAAATTTGCTCCTTTTAATGTGAAATGCTGATGAAGGCGAAATTTAAAACGTTTTAATAGTTTGAAGATTAATACATGCGTACATGTTATGTATACCATTAAAGGGCAATTGTGTTATTAGTATTACATTTTATTGACAACATTTTGATGCAAAGTGACTAGGGGAATTTTTAACTCGCCTTTTTTTCTAGTGGATGAGATGGGTACTTAATGACGACAGTAGGGCGGAAATGCCCTTGACAGAAGAGGGGGACGAAACATTCCCTTGCGGACTGTGCATAAACTACAATTCATCGTTGGTCATTAAAGAAGGTTTGCTGTTTTCTAGCATGTGCACAAAACGATCCCATATCATTATTATTTCTCATTATAGTTTTAATAATCATTATTATTCCTTTTATTTGTTATCATTTTGTTGGTGCTGCTACTGCGATTATTGCTCTTATTATTTCTATTCATTTTTAGGTGTGATTTTGTCTCTTTGGTACTCCGCCTGATTTGAGTGGCAGAGATTATCTACTAGTCTTACCCGTGTCTTTTTCACAGGAGAATCAACTCTGCCGCCAACTCCAATCTTCCTGATGGTGTCGACAAACGGAGTGCTATCGCCATACCAGATGGTCAATAAAAACCGGGGAGTGAATCACCAGATTTTGGTGAAGCAAATAAGCCTTGTCAAGGAAGGTGCCCACAGGCCGTTAGAGGTAGATCGGTTTGTAGGAGCAAGTGTCTCTGAGGCGAAAGGCTCTCTGCCCAAGCCATTTGGAAGTTTCCCATCCACTGTAGGGGCTTCAGGTATGTCGCAAGAAATTTGGGCAGTTGAAATTCCCATGGCTGGTTGGTAAATAGATACAAGACAACTTATAACATTGGTTGGACGTCAAATACTCTAAAGACTTGACATTCAGTTTCAGTTGCTTGAATTTTTAGAGTACCTTATTAGCTACGTGTATTGAATATCAATATCGTTGAAGATTTCTTCTCATTTTTGTTATTCAGGTTGTCATGATATTTTCCTTTTTCTAGCTTCAGTTGCAAAGCCTACCCTGATGGCAGACTCCAAAAGCGACCAGTCATCTTCCCTCCCTGTTACTTTTCTCCCTAGTACTTTCCTCCCTGCTACATCCCTCCCTCCTACACCCCTCCCTAGTGCTTTCGTCCCTAGCGCTTCCTTCCCTGCTACCTCCTTCCCTGCTACCTCCCTCCCTGCTACTTTCTTCCCTGCTACCTCCCTCCCTGCTACTTCCCTCCCTTCTACTTTTCTCCCTAGTACTTTCCTCCCTGCTACATCCCTCCCTCCTACACCCCTCCCTAGTGCTTCCGTCCCTAGTACTTTCCTCCCTGCTACATCCCTCCCTCCTACACCCCTCCCTAGTGCTTCCGTCCCTAGTGCTTCCTTCCCTTCTACCTCCCTCCCTGCTACTTCTCTCCCTGCTACTTTTCTCCCTAGCGCTTCCTTCCCTGCTACTTCCTTCCCTGCTACTTTCTTCCCTTCTACCTCCCTCCCTGCTACTTCCCTCCCTGCTACTTTTCTCTCTAGTACATCCCCTACACCCCTCCCTAGTGCTTCCGTCCCTAGTGCTTCCCTCCCTGCTACTTCTCTCCCTGCTACCTCCCTCCCTTCTACCTCCCTCCCTGCTACTTCTCTCCCTGCTACTTTTCTCCCTAGCGCTTCCTTCCCTGCTACCTCCCTCCCTTCTACCTCCCTCCCTGCTACTTTTCTCTCTAGTACTTTCCTCCCTGCTACATCCCTCCCTCCTACACCCCTACCTAGTGCTTCCGTCCCTAGTGCTTCCTTCCCTGCTACTTCCTTCTCTTCTACCTCCCTCCCTGCTACTTCCCTCCCTGCTACTTCCTTCCCTTCTACCTCCCTCCCTGCTACTTCCCTCCCTGCTAGTGCCCCATCACCTTTTAGTTTTGTTCCGCCAAGGCAACCTCAAACTTCATTACAATTAGATACGGCGGGTACACTGACCAGGTCAGCCGTGACAGCTCCAGCACAGCTCCAGGTAGAGAGCAAAGAGACCCAGGGTGAGTTTGTTTAACTGCACTTCGACTTGGAACTACATTCGTTAATGAATGGTACACTTATGGACAATTTGATGTGCTTAAATATGATATGTGATGATAAATATGCGAAGAGCTTAAATAACACCCATTCAAGTCGACTCTTCAACTTCCTCTTGTATATTGCTTTGAAGACCAAGAGCAAGCCCCCAGTCGCAGCGAAGATCAATTTGTCGGTGGTGAAGTGGTTTCTGCACAACGCACGAACGTCACTGGAAGTCAACAAGTTCCATCGACACAGAAAATGGCAGACAAAGTTTCACAGGATAGCGAACCAGCCACGGTAAATTGTTTCCATGTTTGCGTCTGTGTGTATTTATCTGACGCTGATTTTCACAATTCACATTTTCGCTGCTTTTGGCTCCTTACTGTTGTGTGCTGTAATGCTGTGTTTGCTATCGCCGTCAGTGAAAGAAATCGGAATGTGGTTAGGCAAGTGAGTACCGATGGACGAAACATGCATAGAATGAAGATGTTTTCATAAAAGGATAAAACGGAAGCCTATTCAAGTCGAAAAGTTAGAAACAGTCCACATTTCTTAGGCACATAAGAGATAATTTGGGTAGTTGGAAAGTCTTTTTATGCCATTTACTGCTTGGCTTTTTTGTAGATTGATGAAATGAAAAAGGAGCTGGTGACAGATATCAATGCAAAAATCAAGGAGGAGGTAAAATTTACTTGTTTGTGTTTCATGAAGAAAACTTCCAAAGGCTAAATTTTTAAAGTTATTTCTTCGACATCGAGGGTGTTATTTCTGTAGGGAAGTAAGTTGCTTTTGTATTCTTTGTGGCATTTCTCTTTTAAATTCTGTTAGTTTGTATGATATTCCACTTGTTTATTAATAATCTTTCCATGCATATAAGTTAATAATGCTGTAGATATAGATTTTAAACGGCAAACCAATAAGAAATTTGAAAGTTCCCGTGTTTTGAATAAATTGAAGATTGCTATCGTGGCTCATGGACCTCGAATGAAATATATTTTATTGGCTTGCATGCCAATTTCATGCAATGAGAACTTTGATTACCTCTTGGCAATCTGTTTAGATCAACGTTTTTGCTGAGGAACTTCAGAAGTTCAAAGCGGAAATGTCTGGCTGCAACAGTATCATTGCAAAGATTGGCAAGGGCAAAGATGCAAGGGCTTTAGAAAATGACACCAAATCACTGATTCAGAAGATCACAGGCTTAAGGACACAACACGAGGCTAGTACTATCCAAATGCATATCTCCTTTTGAGTGAAGTAACAGTGGCTCTAAATTGAAGTGGTGAAAATGACGTGGTGAAGGGCATGCTTCGATTGGGTAATCAATTGGTTGGAATTCGCTTGTAGGGCCATTGTAACGATGTTTCACAACAGAAGAACAAGATGTTGGATCAACTTGACAACTTGGAGCAAGCAAAGTGCGTGCTCGTTTTATGCTGCCTTATATAGTAAATCTTTTAAAACGTCGCAAAAAGCAATAAATATTCAGTGCAATGTAATTATCACTTTTATCCATTAATTGCTCGTTTCTTGTTTACGTAATCTCTATCCTTCTTTATTATTATGCTTTCAATGAGAGACCTTCGAATATAAGGCTTATTGTTTTTCAAATTTTGTATTTGTGAGAACTTCTTTCAACGAAAAGTCATTTGTCAGAATTTTAAGGCACCAGCCAACTGCTTCGATCACTTCTCAGAAACCGCCTGGTAGAGGTCGCCCATTAGAACGCTGCCTGCAAAGCGCGTTTCGTTCTGCAGCCATTGGCATTTGCTTGCCCTGCCATTGGGTTTCAATGACCTGTCAGCGATTCCTTTCGCTTCGTCGCCGGCCAGCGTTTAAGCCACTGCTTACGTCATCCAAGAATATTCGCATCTACGCCAAAGACTTACAGGGCCCCAAGTAGATTGTCACACAGCATGTGACCACCACGTGACGGGTTTAAAATGGTAGCGAGTTTTGTCAGCTCCTCAGTTCTAAGCACGCTGCCCCTCCGAGCGCCTTTCAAATTATTTGTGTTTATGTATCTATTTATGTTGTGCAGATGATGTTATTCGATTCGACTAGTCTGGTTCGCCGCTGATCTTTCACCTCGCGAATTCGCGTAAATCAATTAAGAAGTTGATTTTTTGTGTTTTAATATTTACAGGTTCCTTCAAACGACCATGCACAACAAAAGGTACAACAATCTACTAAAGGTAACAATATCTTGGGATCCACTTGCATTTGCAATTAGAAGGCTTCGGTCTTCATGTTCAATCAACGTTCATTCGCTATCAATAACGACCGCCCAAATCACGAGTTTCAAGACATCGGGTAGGCATTATGCCTCATAAAAGAAATGAACGATGCTTTTAATGATCGCTATTGAGACGCGACTAATGAAGGCAATCCTATTATGGAAGAGAAATAAGTTCTAAAATGACTATTCTTTTGTAATAGTATTTATTGTTATGATATGCAGGCATTATTAATCAGACATCTTTTGAGTGCTTCTAGCACGCTTGTTTCTAAACAAATTTAGTTTTACCAATTTCTGTATTCGTCGGTTGAATAGCTTGCGAAATTGTTTCTGGAGCACAGCATGGCCTTCTTGATGAGATTAGTTAATCAATTTTATGAAATAATCTGTGGCGAGACCACACACTTTGCGCAATCATTAATAAGTTATAGCCATCCTGAGGCCTCAAGCCTCCTGAGGTGATATCCCTGGTCCTTGGCGGATGGTCACCTTAGCCAAATCCTCTTCCACTTTCAGCAACACAGAAACCTAGTTTTTTAACCTGTACTGTTGGTAATCTACAAAATCTACTCATAATACAGTGACCATCTGTAGTTGAACCTGTCTTCTCATTTGCCTCCAATTTACCTGTCTCTTTATTTCGAATACTCGGCTCTGTCACTTTGCCTGTTTCTGAGAGTCATCCCTGCATCCAGTTTATTTTAGTTTATTCTTGTTCACGCGTGGTTTTCCCTGTAGACGCGATCACTGGACCCAGTTGCTGCGCGCCAGAGGAAGGAGCTGCGAAGCCAACTGAGTTACCTCACAACATTGATCAGGTAGCATGATCTTCATTAATCAGGTAGCATGATCTTCATTAATCAGGTAGCATGATCTTCATTGATCAGGTAGGATGATCTTCATTGATCAGGTAGCATGATCTTCATTGATCAGGTAGGATGATCTTCATTGATCAGGTAGCATGATCTTCATTGATCAGGTAGCATGATCTTCATTGATCAGGTAGGATGATCTTCATTAATCAGGTAGCATGATCTTCATTAATCAGGTAGCATGATCTTCATTAATCAGGTAGCATGATCTTTATTGATCAGGTAGCATGATCTTCATTGATCAGGTAGCATGATCTTCATTAATCAGGTAGCATGATCTTCATTTATCAGGTAGCATTATCTTCATTGATCAGGTAGCATTATCTTCATTAATCAGGTAGAATGATCTTCATTAATCAGGTAGAATGATCTTCATTAATCAGGTAGCATGATCTTTATTGATCAGGTAGCATGATCTTTATTGATCAGGTAGCATGATCTTCATTGATCAGGTAGCATGATCTTCATTAATCAGGTATTATGATCTTCATTGATCAGGTAGCATGATCTTCATTTTGCTCTGTCCACTGAGTCTTCAGAGCTTCCTAATTGTTCCTTCGTTCAGTATATTGACAACTTCTACGTTTGATAAAATTAGCTAAGTTGAGGACAGTCTTTTTATTTCTAAACCTGGTTTATTTCTTTTTAGGTTGTTTTGTTTGCTTGCTTGATTTTGTTTCTAGTTGCACGTCCTAGTGAGAGTATTTTTATGTCGTAGTCGCTCATTTGATCACTTGCTGAATTGCTCATTTGATCACTTGCGTACTTGCTCATTTGATTACTTGCTGAATTGCTCATTTGATCACTTGCTGAATTGCTCATTTGATCACTTGCTGAATTGCTCATTTGATCACTTGCTGAATTGCTCATTTGATCACTTGCTTACTTGCTCATTTGATCACTTGCTGAATTGCTCATTTGATCACTTGCTGAATTGCTCATTTGATCACTTGCTGAATTGCTCATTTGATCACTTGCGTACTTGCTCATTTGATCACTTGCTGAATTGCTCATTTGATCACTTGCTGAATTGCTCATTTGATCACTTGCTTACTTGCTTGCTTTTAGTGAGGTGAACGAATCTCTTGACGCCGAATGGGACCAAGCCAAGATGGCCACCGCCCGCAGGTCACACCCCTTTTCATCCTCGCTTTTTGACAAGATATTCTAATTTGAAGACAAAGGACAACTTTGCATGAAGAAACTCAAACATTTATGTTTCAACCGCTTTTAAAGTAGTGTTATGTTTGTATCTTGAACGAACAAGTGTTAGCCTTTTCAAAGGGCAGTTAACAGCAATAAAACCCCTATTCAAGTTTAATTTCAGGCAGAAAAATATTCACGAAAATGTCAATTATCTGCCAGAATACACCCTGAATACGGGCACCCAGGACACGTCTGTCATTTACTTCAGCCCTACCACAACCTCAAGTCGGGCCAAACGCAACCTATGCATAATCTAAGCCTCCCCCTATCCAACCCAAGCCAACGGTAGCCTGATCTAACGCAACTCTTACACGCACTTCTGCGGCAGAATCTTGTACTACTTTTTATTCCTCACTAATGATCGTCTTTTCTCAATACTTACAGATCAAAATCCTTGAAATCAAACAGTGCACACAGTATATACATTACCATGGAGTCGGTAGAGAAAATCATCAACAACCTTGTAGGTGTAGCCTTCTTGATGTTACTTTGTCCTGGGTACTTCAAATAACCATGCTTTCAGGTACCAACTCTGGCCAATATCAAAATACCGTCCGTCTATCTTTTGAATATACATGTAATTATTCAAGGCTCATTGCCAGTTTCAAAGAACCAGATTGAGATTGAGATGTATGAGATTTCCCAAAAGGCTTTTCAATAGTTAGGCTTATTTCACATACGCTCACTTTTTCATTTGATATGTAAGCAGATATTGCTCCAATAAGAGCTTTAAAGACATGGCGACTTTTTACAGGCTGACAGAGTCGAGAAAATCGCCTTGCAAGCAGAGAAGGACCAGTTGTCCTCAAAGCCACTCAATGAAAGACCCAGGTATATTTCTTAACTTGGCTTGTTATGTTAGCTAAGTAGTTCTTATTATTACTTATTAGGTTGGATAGGGATTAGTCCAATTAAAATGGCTTAAAGGCATTGAGTCATGGTAAATAGCCGTTTTCCACGGGCTGTTGTCTGTCTTCATGTGATAAATCGGCTTTCATGTGATCAGACATCAACTGCGAGGTTAAAACATCATGTGTGCAGTTTACTTGACAGCCAATCAAATTAACGGAGCTATCATAATGACTCAGCAATTTTTGCAATTTGGGTATACGCTTTCCATTTATCATGATCAATGCCTTTAAGAGTACGTTCTTTTAGTCGTGTTTAAAAATGTTGGACCACGGTATGTATTTGGTGGTTCTTGTGAAGAATATTAACCGGGACCAATGGGTAAAGGGTATCTAAAAGAAATATGCAGCCTGTTTTTACTTAACTGCGACAATCTGAAGTACAGATGTACATAACTTTGCAGCGACAGTAATCAGGAGGACATTGAAATTGACCTCACCGTGCGAATGAACGATGACAAAATGCAGACGGAGAGCCAAGGTACATCCCATCTATCCATTTTTTTCATTGATAACATTGCTGGTGTAAAATACGCGGAAGGCTCTTCAAGGTAGTAGCTTGCCGTTGCAGTCCAAAGACTTTGATTTCTGAAATTCTAGTAGCTGCATTTTAATGTCATTTTACAATTCTTCATTAAAATGGGTTTTTAACTGATTTGTTAGCTTCTAAAGATGCTTTCATAAGCTGAAGAATGATAAGCTGAAGAATGCCTACTTTTTTGTGCATTCCCACAGTTTGTAGTTAATTGACTGGTTAACACCGATGAACGACGTTTTTGACGGATGGAAGCATATGTAGGTAGTTATACTTGCATAGCTGAGCGAAGGTGGATGAGAAACCACGGCTACTTAAAAAGTAACAACACAGAACCGACCCAATTCTAATTGCACATAGTTTTCTGCTTATCCTGCTGAGTCACCCAGAGCAGATTAAAACATTTCGACCCAAAGTATTGTCTTGCGCTTCTTTGAATATCGAGCCTTATTAGATGAATTAAACTCTCTTTGTGCTTTTTTAAATTCTTTTATATTTGTTTACAGTGCATTTTTCTCCAATGAAACAATCACAATTCAAATCCTTCTTGTCCAAGAGAAAGTCGCCTCCAAGAAGAAAAGTCAATTATCAAAGTAACCAAGCAATTTTTTGGTTTCACCTTTTCTTAAAAATTCATTTGATTGCTATGGTTTCTCTAATCGATATAACATTATTTGCATCTATTTTTTATTCATATTTATGAAGCTTGCTCATTGAGGCATGGACCCGTTATTGGTCATATTGAGAAGAACAGTATTCGTCCTACCGGCAAAAGGGTGAACTTTGTTTGCTTGTCACACCGAGGCATCTTATCGCAGATGCCAATGCTCTTTGACCTTTAACCTTTGACATCCCTCTTCAATCTAAATTTAGACCTGGGTCCCTTTTTCTCAGCCTTGTTTATTCTTCCCACGTTGTGTCGTCCATGTTTTAAACCAATCCAATATTTCATTTAAAACTTTCAAAACAGCTTTCTTCATTTTTAGTGACCGTGCTGTCCCTGAAATCTCTTAATCCGGTTTTGGTTTTATCTTGGTTTCAGACATTTCTTTGGCCGGCAAACCTAAAGCAGCTTCAACCCCGGCTGTCGGGACATCAGAGCGCAACTTTCTCAAGTCTCCACCTGAAACGCCAGTTGTCGATGGAAAGTTCTCAGTGAGGGGGATTTTTTTCTGTCGTTCATTTATTTCTTTCACGTTTTTGGTTTAATCATTCACCCTAAATTGTTACCTGGAAATCATTTTCGTTCTTTATTTAATCTGCCCATGACGTCGCATGATAGCGCAGCCGTAACTGCAAGATGTCTTATGTCGTCTTTTCAAGCAAAGTTTGTTTTCGTTTGTTTTTGTTTGGGATCAGAGTTTTTAATCATCAAAATTTTAATTTGCACCGACGTTTTTGTTTGCACACGAATTTGGTCGTTTTGCAATTACGAATAAAGATTCTTGGATGATCGGCAACAAATTGTTTACTCAAGTATTCGATTGATTATTGATTTGTTAAGATCAATAATTGCTTTCGAGGCTTTCTAAGAACTCGCGTCTACATGTTTCATTGAGAAAGTCGATCTCTTCTACTCACCTTATTGTTTACACGATGAGGATTGAGAGCGACCGAGAAGAGGAAATGCCTTGTTTGTGTCTACCCCGCTGCACGCCCACCGAAAGGTTTGGCGCGTGATAGACCCTTCTAGCGCTTGATCACTATCCCGTGTTTTTGCAGCGGCATTGAGTTTTCCTATGAGGATATTGATCTTCAAGAACACCTTTAAAGTACTCTTCTTTCTGAAGTTTCCAATTAGTCGTAAGTAACAATCTATAATCCGAGATTTAGTAGAGACATGCACAAAGCGAAAGGCATGTTCAGAAGAAGAGTGAAGTTGTGTTGTTGTTGTTAAGGCATAGCAAAATTGAGGTTTTTTCTTTAAATTCGGTAATTGCCTGTATGGGGAGCCTGTAGAAAATTGAGCTTTAAATGGTTATTAATGCTCTCTTTAGGCCATGGCTTCAAAGTCAGTTGCGATGGCAACAAACAAGCCACCGCAGCATTCTACATCAATGCCCACAGCCCCGCATCATACCAAGCTTCCTCCTACGCCTCAAGCCCTGTTCCGGGTGCCTGAAGAGAAGCCAGCCGCCTTCACTGGGCATCAAGGATTGCGCGAGGGCCTGGCGTTTGGAGGGCCGGGCCCTTCTACAAAGACCGCCAGTGAGCAGGCGCTAAAGATCAGTGACAAAAAAGCTGACAAGGTGTACCAGTCACCAGCTGGGAGTTCTCTTAAACCGGCAAAGGCGGGTGGCCCTTCAGCCATGACTGCGGCTCCAAACAAACAGGCAGGCCCATCAGCCGCCACGGCTGGTACGCAAGTCACCGGCTCTGTGCCCACCACTGCAGACTTGACCTCCAAGACCACAGCGTTCGGGTTCAGCCCCTCCGCCTCATCGAACATGCGGACGCCTGCCTTTGGAACGGGGGCTTCTCTTCCTTTCGGCCTCCCAAAACCCGCGTTCTCTAAGCCCCCCTCTGCGGCCGCTCCTTTGGCTTCCAGCGCACCGTTTCTCGGCAAATCGCAACCCGTTTCCACAGCACCACAACCAGCTCGAAGCATTTCAGCCACACCTGAAAGCAAAGGCACCGGCTCGCTGGCTCAAGCATTTGCTCTACAAGCGTCCTCCACCCAGAAAGCTGAAGCCATGTCAACAAAGGCTTCGACGGGCTTCTCTCCCGCATTACTTCAGAGCACTAACATGCCATCGGCCTCGTCTTCTTTTGCAGCTTCTGATGTCGAATGTGATGCTTCGAAAGTCACTAGCACAGCTCCCCACGCCACGACCATTGCTGCGTCGTCGTCCTTTGCCGAAGCAAGTAAGCAGTCTTTGTTCAATGCACCCGCCTTTGCAGCAAAGACAACAGACAGCTCGGCTGGCATTCTCGCTGCAAAGTCCACTGCTCCCCCCTCACTACCCTCTTTCGGAAGCCAGTCTTTCCTGGCTACCAAACCAGCAGAATCTTCGTCTGCTCCGAAAGAGTCAGGCATTACCAGTGTGAGCTTCGCCCTGAGCACTGCTTCTTCCTCAATTTTTGGTTCCCCTTCTGCCTTGGTTGTATCTTCAGAGGCGACGTTGTCTGAAGGTAAGGCAACGGTACCTACGGGCATCTCAAGTATTTCAAGTTTGGGCACACGCTCACATTCAACCGAAGGTTTGCGAAGTGGAGAGCAAGAGAACGTGGCCAAACCGACAACAACAACACCGTCTTCATCGTCACTTGGCAGCTCGTCTTCCGGCTTGTTCAGTCAGTCATCCTCTTCCGGAAGCGGTTTATTTGGTGCGAAACCGGTGGACAATCAAGCTGGTTCTAGTGGTCTTTTCGGAGGTACTTCATCTGTCAGCACAAGTACCGGAAGCAGTTTGTTTGGTGCGAAACTGGTGGATAATCAAGCTAGTTCAAGTGGTCTTTTTGGAGGTACTTCATCTGTCAGCACAAGTACCGGAAGCGGTTTGTTTGGTGCGAAACCGGTGGATAATCAAGCCGGTTCAAGTGGTCTTTTTGGAGGTACTTCATCTGCCAGCACAAGTACCGGAAGCGGTTTGTTTGGTGCGAAACCGGTGGACAATCAAGCCGGTTCAAGTGGTCTTTTTGGAGGTACATCTACTTCCAGCACAAGTACCGGAAGCGGTTTGTTTGGTGCGAAACCGGTGGATAATCAAACCGGTTCAAGTGGTCTTTTTGGAGGTACATCTACTTCCAGCGTAAGTACTGGAAGCGGTTTGTTTGGTGCGAAACCGGCGGATAATCAAGCCGGTTCAAGTGGTCTTTTTGGAGGTACATCTACTTCCAGCGCAAGTACCGGAAGCGGTTTGTTTGGTGCGAAACCGGCGGATAACCAAGCCGGTTCAAGTGGTCTTTTTGGAGGTACATCTACTTCCAGCGCAAAAACCGGAAGCGGTTTGTTTGGTGCGAAACCGGCGGATAATCCAGCTGGTTCAAGAGGTCTTTTCGGGAGTACGTCTTCTGCAAACACAAGCACCGGAGGTGGACTATTTGGGTCAAAGCCAGGTACCAATCAAGCCGGTTCCAGTGGACTTTTTGGAGGTACATCTACTTCCAGCACAAGTACCGGAAGTCTTTTTGGGGCTTCGTCTTCCACGGGTTCCAGTGGCGGTCTCTTCGGATCCAACACTGCAGGTTCATCTGGAGGCTTTTTCCAAACGTCAAGCTCAAGCCAGTCAGCCGGTGGTACAGGTTTGGACCATTCCGTTCGTCTTTTACTAAATTCAGTAGTGAAATTGTTTAGGACGGACCTGTCTTTTTTGCACGATGACCGAATCTTAAAGCTGTTGGTGCCTTTTGACCATTTCTTTCTTTAATGGTTTTTTCCTTTATCTAGGATTTGGAGGTTTTGGGCTAGGTGGGAAGCCAAATAATGATCCAAGCAAGAACCCGTTTGGTGCTGTTCCGTCCACCACGCCCTCAATCAGTGGTATGTCTCCTTTTTGGCTTTTCCACAACACAGTATCTGAATCTTCTTTTCTTTTTTCTGAACCTACCAAGTAATCTAGTTTCGTAATCATTCTTTTCCCGGGAACTTTTCCCGAATCCCCAAAGAGAAATTCTCTTGATACCATGCACTTTGTTCCAAAGCAACCATTGATAGCTTTTCTAGAATCAAAGTAAAAGCGGTACTTGTTTCCTGTATAGCAAGCAATAGACGCTGCATTGAAGGTAAATCTAAAAAGTAGGCGGCGAATTTCAAAGTTATTGTGATGAAAGACGATTTAGATTCTGATATCCCTCTAGAAACAATTGCCTGTTCCTTGCAAAGAGTGTCTATAGCTTTGATAAAAGCAGCTGGTTCACTTCCAGAATTTCTCTTGTTCCTTTTTTAGGCTCCAGTGGCTTATTTGGTTCATCTTCTGGCAACAGTGTCTTTGGTGTAAGTGAAATTGGTTATTTTAATTCTTGCAGTGCAACACTGAACCACGTAATTGAATCTTTCAGATTTTCAAATTAGAGGCTTTGAGGCTCGTTTTTTCATTTCAGTCAGTACAGACATCTTCATCGCCATCAAAAGGAGCATTTTCCAAAGGTGAAGTCTCTTTGACAAAATTCGTCAATTTTACATAGCTTGTCAAGCTGTATCGATAAAATTAAAATGAAGATGCTTCCATAAATTTTGGTACAATTTATTTGTTGAGATTCAGGCTATTACTTTCCAATGCTGGTCGGCTGATTTAATATATTTTGTCACTGGTACAATATTTTGTACATTTTCATACAAACTATTTAGATAGAACTGGCTAGAAAGTTGTCTTAGAGACGTACAAAAACTGCCCCCTGTAATCTCTGTATTCGGAGCCAATACTTGTGAGAGGCCTATACCCTCTTTCTATCACTACATACTTTCGCAAACGAAGTACGCTTCGCCAGCAGGAATTCATAGTTAGTAGTGGTTTGTCATTATTTGCTTTGCAAAGATCCTAGCCACGATGACCGCCTTTGTCTGTAGTTGCTAGTGGCCCGTCGGACTATCGGAACAAGGTAGTGAATGAAATGAAATGGTGTTTCACCTGGATTTCTCACTCTCTATCACTTTACACTTGGCACATTATTCTTTTCAGAAGATGAAAATTGTTGCTGTTTTATGTTCGATTTTCATGATATTCAATCTCGTTTCAGGCTTTGGTTCTGGTTTCATGGGAGGCTCTTCATTTGGGTCTACAGCAGCAACAACAACAGGTATCTATTAGACAAACTAACCTTGCAGCAGAAGCGTTCTTCATGATCCCATCAGCTGCCATTGCAGGCCCTAATTTAACGTCTGCACTGGTCCTTTGAAACGAACTATTAACTTTCTTTTTGCAAAAATATTTGAAAACTTCTAGAGGATTGCCGTCCCGTTGTGATACTTTCTGTGATCAATGATTAATTAGTAGTTTCACTGAATACGGATCACCACAACAGTCATGTTCGTTTGTAATTCCGCAGAATCCTCCGGTTTCGGAAGCGGTGCTGTCTTCGGCGGGGCCCCCGCGTTCGGAAGCACGCCGGCGTTTGGTGGTGCACCCGCGTTCGGTTCCACGTCCCCAGGCGCGTCCGGTACAGTCTTTGGCGCAAATACCGGCGTCTTTGGTCAGCCGACCGGGTTCGGTTCTCTTGCCCAACAACAGTCAAGTCCATCGTTTGGACAACTAAGTTCGCAGGCGGGAAGTGGAACATTCGGAGGCTTAGCTGCAAATCAAAATCAGCCTTCGTTCGGCAACCAGAATCAGCCATCGTTTGGGAGTCTTGGTCAGTCAAGCTCGTTTGGACAGCCGGGCGCTGCGTTTCAGCAAACAAATAGTCCGTGAGTTCTCGTTTTATTACTCAGTCCCTTGCTTACTCTCACGGCGTTCCAGCAACCATGAATCTAGAAGGTGTGGCTATGCTCTGTCCCCCATTTGACTCTTTCGGTTTTCCCAGACGCTTTCCCTTGGTGGTTTTCTTGTTTTAACGCTCTTCTTCTTCAAAATTAGTTGCAGATTCAGGCTGCTTAGTTTTTGTGGTTGAATTGATCATATTTAACATATTTATTTATATTTGACGGATCCAGTGACGGATTTTTGAAAACTCTGTTGTCCCTGCAGCCCTGTATTAACGTAAGGGTTTTAATTGTTTGTCATGCAACCCCAAGTTATGACGCTTGTGCCTTTCCTTTCCAGCCAAGGGTCATCCTTCTCATCTTGGAGATGCTAGCCCCAGAACTGTGCGATTTCAGCTTCATCGATACGAAAGATTTTTGGAATGCGTAACAATCAAAGACAAATGCTGCAAATACAATTTTTATAATTATAATATCTTTATGTTTGATTAGTCTGTTTACTAGCATGAGCTAATTGGTTCCTTTTTTAACTGAATACCTGAATCGTGTTCTTCTGGAAGCTGGCTTTGAGTGAGTATCGATAAACAATGCTGACAACTTTTAGACCACTTTGTGATCCCCTCCTACTTCCTCCTGTCGATCATCTCCCACACTACCCCCAGCACATTTGTCAAGTGTCTCTGCTCGAGCTGACGTCATTTGCCAACACACTGAAAGGGACAAACACCTCCCCTCTTTATCTATCTTCCCGATTTTATGTTCTTATTGCGTTTACTTCGTTTAGCCAGTTGGACAAGGTTTATGCTCAAAACTGAAGCTCTATGGCCTTAGGAAAACCAAAAAACAATCATGCATTCGTGTATGAATATGTCTAGAGCTTTCTTGCGTTATAAACATATCTGAAAATTCTGGCTAGATCTTGCTAATGTCAGTTAGCCTCTGTAGAAAGGCTTTTGAGATTAAATTTAAACATCGGCATATTTCAGTGCATCTCCTTCAGTGGTCGCTCACTGCTATTGAAATTATTTCTATTTTGTGTTTTCGTACATAATGCTTCATAAGTCGTACATAAGTCTTTCTCCTTCCACGTTTTAGCTGATTTAGTAGTTGATTCAGATAAATCTCAACTTTCCTCCGGTTTCTAGATATCAATTTAACATTTCCTTCAATATCCATTAAATTTACTGTGGATCCTGTCGTAGCTGCATATGATGCTGTAGGCAGCTAGAACTTCTTTTTGCAATTATTGATCTGCCTCGTATTCTCTCTCATTAGTGGAGCATTTACGGTGTATTTCTTGCATTTCTTTGCTAAATTGAATTCATATGAAGAGAAATTTTGTTTGATTTGCCGAAGCTTTCTGCATGACAAATTACTAGACGTCTTAACAAGGAACAACGGGAAAGGTGTAGTGTAATAGAAAAATGTATTAACCTAAAGATCAAGATAGACCATGAAACTTTAGGTCTTTTCCTACACGATGGCTTTATTGCTATTTATCATTATTGTATTTTATTGTAGCTTACAAAGCTTGTGTTTATTGCAAAAATGCACCATTTGATTCCATGATTTTGAATGCTTTGGGAAGTTTTGGAAAATAGTATTGATGTTTCCCATGACCTGGAAAGTTTTTGATGAAGATGCGTTTTTATATAGGCTATGGCAAGTTTGAATTTTTGCCTCGATACTTGGAAGTATTAAATCTGCCTGGCAGTTGTTTTTTGCTATTATACGAGAGAAAAGAATAAATGAATTAATGAGTGAATTAATAAATAAATAAATGCAAAGTATTATTGAGGGCTGGAACCGAAAGTTATTGTGAGCTTTCTTGACATAGCGCAAGGTTTCATTGTGCGCAAAGAATACTCGAAAAGACCTGTCTTGCTCAGTCATTTCTTTATCGTCGGTTTTCGGTTTCTCGATCTCTAAAATCAAAATTAAAATCCGAGCACCTCGCCAAACGTGCCAGAAATTCGTGAATATTAAACGATCAGTTGAGATTATCTAAAAATCTTCAATGCTCCTATGTTTTTAAAGAAGTTGAATTTCCATAGTATTTCATATGGCAGTTGTTAACCGGCGCCGAAAAATTTCCAGAAATTTGTTACGAGTGTACACTTTATAAAGCAATTGCAACTTTAACTTCTGATTAAAAGATCCTCTATCCACGTTTACTGAAAATTATTTCATGCCAGTTGCATATAGGCAGTACTTGAAGTATCTATTTTCAGAGAAATTTTTTAAGTCGAGCCTTCTAGAGTAGCTACAGATGCATCTCCTGGACTGAAATTTAACAATTATACCATGCCGCTTAGAATTGGCAGTTTGATGATTCTAATTAATTATTGAGTTTTGGAACAATTTGGGAGTGGAGGATTAATGCTAAAAGTCTGTTGGTAGGTGGTGAAGAAAGGGTGACCATTTGTTCAGATTGCACATCTAAATGACGTTGAATTGACTGAGAGAACTTTACTTCCAGAACAAATGTGCATCTTCAAGCGATTCTTTTTGGGCAAGCATTATCGTGCAACAAAGATTTTAAATGCAAATGGGGCGGCGTCTGGAGGGCTCTCTTCTCTTCTAGAAAAGTATTCAAAATACGTTTTTAAAAAGGTGCGACAAATTTAAAAAAAGGGGCGCCAGACCAACTTCACCTCAGCGAAAGAGGTGCCCCCTCAATCCACCAGTGCTCGAGATCTTCTTGTTTCTAAAACTTTGGTGTATAGAGTTGCATTAAAAGTTTATATCAAGAGCTACATACAAAGCATATGGGCCTCTGCTTTATGCGACACAATTCAATAAAAGATGATCTCACTAGAAGAGTAGCGCAAATGAAAGGGCTGAAAAAAACCTTTGCAATGACAACAACTTTTGAAAGCGGCGAAATTGGTCATTTAACACATCAGTGATCCGATGATGGGAAAGTGAACTTAGATGAAAATAATTTCAATACACAACTAACCATGCAAAAACATTACAGGAAGTCGCCCACTTGAAGAAACACACAGCTTCCCTTGGACTGCCTCCTTTTCGAAGCTGATGTGTGACTGAGGCTACTATATGATGATAGCCGCCGTTGCATTTTGCTGTGTCAGGGTGGCTGATCTGTAACTAACTTACAATAAAAACATGGACAACTCTATGCAGCGACATTTCTCTCCATACTCGTTCCACGGAGGGTAAGAGATTTTCGCCTTTACATTCTAGTTCGATTGGAGAATATATCACCAGAGTAGACTTTTCTTAACAAAACTGCAAAGTTGAAGTTTCTCGAATTTGAAATAAGGGGAATTCAGCCGCAAAACTGGTTAATAAGATTTTAAATAGATTTTAACAAGGTTTGTGTAAAGAAAAATAGTGTAACAGTTTACGTTTAAATAGTAGAAAGAGTTGTGCTTAATTTTGTTAACAATTTAACCTATAAGCAGTTCAAGTTACCCAGAAACTCCAGATCTAATCACTGGGCTAATGTTTGGCAAATTAAAGTGCTGAGATGAAACAGTGATAGTCAACTTATTTCAATGTTGGTCATGTCAGACAAAAGGCTTAGCAAATCATAAAACAGAGAATAAGGAGTTTTGAATTTGGGGCAGGGGTGTTCTGGAAGAAATCCAACCAAGTTTTTGTTGAAAAAAGATTCTTATGAGGATGTTCTAGAATCATTGTTTTACCAACAAAGATGGAATTTTCACATAGAAGTTTACCAGCAGCTATTTTTCAGTCAACAATCTCTTCCAGACACCAATGGTTTTTCAATCTTAATTACTAATCTTGATTCTGTTTTAGAACTGTCCTTGCCATTGCTGGTGATGATTATACAGTCATAGCATCAGACACTCGGCTAAGTGAGGGATTCCTCATTCATACAAGGGAATCTCCCAAATTATACACATTGTAAGTAGCAAGTCTTCTTTGAATATATTTAGTTATTTAGTCCACTGCTATAAACACTCTACTGAGGCTGGAATTTATAAGTTGGCCCCAAACAAGCATGTTTTTTGTCCCATTTTAACAATTTTATCAATCCCTAAGTGCTTAAAGGAATTTCTTAATAAGTTGACCAAAGATATATGAACTTTTTCAGTATATACATTATTTATGCAGCCACACAAATTAAAAAAAAACTTGTATTTAAGTAAGCAAAGGAAACAGCATGCTATTAGCCAATTAGAATTTGGAAGCTGATAAACATAATATATATATATCAATGATCAATAAAGAAGATAAAACATATTATGCTTTTGGTGAAATAAGTATATATGTATTATTGATCCACTTTGTACTGAACTACAGCCCCTTGGGTTTATTTGGGGTTTTACAAAAAGAATTTAAGTATATATATAGTATAAGCCCATTTATTGCCAATTTTTTGTTTGAATAGACTAATTTCAAAGTATAATAACTGTATTAGCTTTTTGGTAACTCTCAATTTAATGGAAGGCATAATTTTTATCAAAAGAACAAAGTCAACAGTCCTCGGCTGCACAGGATTTCACGGAGATGCACTAGCAGTGACAAGAAATGTAGCAATGAGATTAAAGGTTTGTCAATCAATTGAAATTAAATTTTTGTTAGAGGATGTCCATTTTAATTTTTCAATAGATTTGATATTTTTTTGTATTTTATACCATTGCTATATATACGTTCACATTATGTTACTGAGTCTTCATATTTTCAATGGCTTAATTGACTTATGGTTTTCACATGCTTAAAGAGGAGTATTATAAAAAGCTTTTGTATCTTGCCTGGCTTTGAAACTCAAGGCTCTATGAACAGGCTAAGATGTTTGAAAAAGGTCAAAGAAAAAAAACTTTTAAAGTCAAAACCTCTTTATTTTTGTGTGCCTTTTAATGACCCAATATCCTGTAATCAACCATTTTTGGCTAATCTGCAATTAATTTTAGAATCCCTTGTAACTACCTTTTCGTTGTGCAACCTGTTCCTTGTAATGAAAATTGGATTATTACCTGATGTTGATTTTAGAAATATGAAAATGAACATGGCAAGACTATGAGGTTTGTAATTGCACTTTTCTGTCTTTATACTCAGAATTATTTTTTGTGGATTGCTAAAAGTTTAATACTAGCAATCTAAAACTGCCAGTAAATTGTTTTATGCAATGAAAAGCTATAAAAAACACTAAACAATCTTGGAAAACCCAGCAGATATGAAGAAAGCAAAGGGTCAGTATTCAACGCTTGAGTCTATTCATGACTGATTCTGTGGAAACCTTTATATTTATTGCTGAAAAGTCATAGTGGAAGTAAAAACTTTAACTTTCAAATCCTTTTGAATGTAGCAAATTTTCTGTCTTGTTCAATATCCCATTATATGAGTACCCGTGTATTCATTTTTATGTATGCAATTCACATTTCAAAGCTAAACAAATCTATTTCATTTTTTTCTTATCTAGAATGGTTGGTGATATTTGATATCATATAAGCTTAGGATTTATTAAAAGTGACTAAAATTGATTAAATTACTTCAAGAATTCTTTGTTTCTATCATACTTGAATCAGTTGACTGAGATGTGTCCTATTAACATATGTACTTGATGGCTTTTGGAAGCTTTGCAATGATCTTTTTTAGCTATACCACATTAAATACTCTGAGAGAAAATGAAAATCATGCTGGAGTTTTTAAAAATGATAGGTCATGTAATGGACTTGTATCAAATAAACAATGTAATACTTGTATCAAATTTTTATAAATAGTTTTTTCCAATATTCAGTTGTTCAGCTATTGCACAAATGCTGCAAACGATCTTGTACTACAGACGATTCTTCCCATATTACACATACAACATAATAGCTGGGCTTGATTCCGAAGGTAACTTTTTCTAGATTGCTTTCATTGTATTTTAAAATCCATCTTGCTTGATTTTACATCATAATTTCTACATAAGGGTAATTCCATATCATTTTGACATAAGAAAATTGAACTTGACACCAATGTCTCAGATTTTTCTATATTTTTCTTTAAACTGTTCACCATGTCTTGGAACCACTACAAAAGTTTAAGTTTAAAGAACAACAGTTTAAAGAAAAATATAGAAAAATCAGAGACATTGGTGTCAAATTCAATTTTCTTGTGTCAAAATGATATGGAATTACCCATAAAGCAAGTTATTCGATTGCTGAATGATGCATTCTATAACACTGATGCACAGGAGACATAGTAAACAGTATGCCTTTGTGGGTAAATTGAAAACCCTTGTAATTATTCTCAAGTAGGTAGAAGTTGTGGTTCAGTTCAAATTATAACTTGTTTGGGTTTGTGGTTTGTGCAGGCAAAGGTGCTGTGTATAGTTTTGATCCTGTTGGGTCATATGAAAGAGAGAGATACAGGGCAGAGGGGTCATCAGCAGCGATGCTGCAACCATTTCTTGACAACCAGGTAGCTACCTATTGCTATGCCTTTATTATCTGAATGTTGTATATGTAGCAATTCTTTCTACTTTTTTGGTGACTGTTTTTTAAAGTCTTTCCTAATTCATTAATTCATTCATTAATTCATTCACTTTGCATTCATTTTAAATTGTATTGATTACCAGAAATGCCTCTAATTTATTAGCACTTTCAATAATTTCCATATTCCAATGATGCATGTGCAAATCATATACCACTCTATCTAAGGGTTTTTATAATACCAAAATCATTATAGTTTAAAACGGCATTTTGTTTGTAGGTTGGTAGAATGAATCAACAAGATGCATCAAAAGAGCCTTTGTCCAAGGAACAGTGCTTGCAGTTTGTTAAGGACATTTTCATTTCTGCAGCAGAGCGAGATATTCACACTGGTGATGGTGTTCTCATAAATGTCATAACTAGGGATGGCATTGCTGAGGAATTTTTCCCATTGAGGAGAGATTAACTTGGTCTTAAACTGGTGTTAAAACTCTCTTTCTAATACTTACAGTGTTATCAAAGTCATGTCTTTGAAAAAGTTAAACTATTTAAAACTTGAGTGTTTTATTGTCCTTTTTTATTTCTTTGTGCTGCTGCCAAAGTTGTAACTTTTAAATGGATTTCAGTGTACAACCAACAAATCATATACCACTCTGCCTTAGTTCTGGTTTACTTTAACCCACTTTTAAATGGATTTCAGTGTACAACCAACAAATCATATACCACTCTGCCTTAGTTCTGGTTTACTTTAACCCACTTTTAAATGGATTTCAGTGTACAACCAACAAATCATATACCATTCTGCCTTAGTTCTGGTTTACGTCAACCAACTTTTAAATGGATTTCAGTGTACAACCAACAAATCATATACCACTCTGCCTTAGTTCTGGTTTACTTTAACCCACTTTTAAATGGATTTCAGTGTACAACCAACAAATCATATACCATTCTGCCTTAGTTCTGGTTTACGTCAACCAACTTTTAAATGGATTTCAGTGTACAACCAACAAATCATATACCACTCTGCCTTAGTTCTGGTTTACTTTAACCCACTTTTAAATGGATTTCAGTGTACAACCAACAAATCATATACCACTCTGCCTTAGTTCTGGTTTACTTTAACCCACTTTTAAATGGATTTCAGTGTACAACCAACATATCATATACCACTCTGCCTTAGTTCTGGTTTACGTTAACCCACTTTTAAATGGATTCAGTGTACAACCAACAAATCATATACCACTCTGCCTTAGTTCTGGTTTACTTTAACCCACTTTTAAATGGATTTCAGTGTACAACCAACAAATCATATACCACTCTGCCTTAGTTCTGGTTTACTTTAACCCACTTTTAAATGGATTTCAGTGTACAACCAACAAATCATATACCAATCTGCCTTAGTTCTGGTTTACTTTAACCCACTGAAGTCTATGGAAGATATGTTTCACTGTATCAGTAACATTCCAAGTGGATTTTCAGTTCTTCCTTTGTCTACTGTTGAAAACTTGTATTCCATTCACCAAAAATATAAGCACTCCTCATCTTAATCAGTAAGATTATTAATCTGCAAATGTGATTTGTGGACTAAGAAGATAACAGCACAAGTCGTGGCTGGAGGCAAACAGGCACATTCATGCAAAAATCTATACAACGCTTTTTATAGGTAACTTCTAAATGTCTTTAAAAGATTAACATTGCTTACTCTTTCTGTAAGACAATAACTATCACTTTCTGAAAAAGAAAATAATATGAAAGAATCTAACAATGGACCAATTTTCTTTTGCCTAAAAGCTTGATGTGTACTGGAGCACATTACCTGGGGGTATGTAAATTTATTTTAAGTCCTTCTTCCTCACAGTCTTCTAGAGCTCAAAGACAACCACCCTGCCATTGATACCTCGGTTCTTGCGTGCTAATTTCCAGATAAAGCAACAAAATAGATCTTAATGTCCTCAGATCTAAACAGCTCGTACCAATTAATTGGTTTGATTCGCTAACAGCTAAGCTTTTTTCAAATCAGCTTGCCTTCCAGTTCTGCTTCCAGAATGTGCTTTCATTTGTTTTACTTTTGAACAGACTTACCCTTCCATTGTTCTGTGCGCCAAAAGTTGAATTTTCGTTAGCAAATCCTCTTTGGTTACATGCTTTCATTCTTTGGCTGCCAGTTACAGAGCTTATTGGTGGAATTACTTTACCACACGAGTCTCTTTTGACGGGTTCATGTTGGCAAAGGTACAACTCCGACAGCAAATCTCTTCGCCTCTGACACAATTCTTCTGCGCGTTTCTGGCAGTTGCTTAACTCCTCTGAAAGCCTATAAAACGTTAAACGTTGAAACTATGATGTTTATCGGAATCGAAAGCCCAGAAATAGCCAACCAAGATTTTATGTGTAAAAAGTGACATAACAGTGTGCTGTTGCAGTAGCCATGTTTAATATAATTCCACGTCATTGTTAGAGAAAATGATTAATTTAAACTGTTAAAAATTACTGTTAAAAGGCCACGTGACTAGAAACCCTACTGAAACCGCACTCAGACGACGTGAACGGGAGAGCTTTTTTGGATAATTATTTAGCAGAATTGATGCAGTCCTGTCGGGAGAATTGTATAACGCTACAGGTTACAGTTTAACAAAAGACAGAAGCTTAGTTCTACAGCACAATAATATGTCGAGTCATCCAGGGCTAAAGGAACTCTTCTTCGCATTGAGTAGCTCCTATTTTAGTAACACTGTGAATGTGCTACTAAAATGGCTTTTTCAAATTGGGAAGAAGATTCGAAGTCTGCTGCTGTTCACTTCTGCACTTCTGTACCTCTTAAACTCACTGGACTTGTGCGGCACACCAGCAGCGTCTTCTTTGAATGCGAGGGCCTCTGCCAATCCCGCTCTTGCCAGCTGTAGGGCTTCTTCTTTCTCTGTCACAGCAGAAAATGACGTAAGAAAGAAGAGACGAGCATCTCCACATCCAAGCTAAGAGCTTTGAGGATATAATTACAGATTGGATAAATAGCTACATAATTCAATACTTTAATGCAAGAAATATGAGTGCAGGAAAACTAATGCTATTTCTAGTTAATCAAAATGCGATATTTTTATCAATCTGCAGATGCTAAAGTCAGAAAGTCCTACTTTGGCCAGCACAGGTCATGGGCAGTGATTCAGGAGCCGGGAGGCCAGAGGGGCCGGGGTTCCCCCACTTTTGGACAAACCATTCAAAATTGGCCATTACAAACCCAAAAATGGGAGGGGTCGTGTGCCCTTTTCTGATCTGGCTTCCCGACGTTTAAGTAAAAGACAGCGTGCTTTATTTACTCCAATAAAATAACCAGTCTAATAGAAAGAGGTTATCAGAAGTGTACTGTTTTATAATTTGCATGAAAAAGATTGCTGTGCTAAATTAACTGTTTATCCTTCCTACTACGACAACAGATAAATTTCTTGATAAAACTAAAAAGATTGACTTTTCAGATGAAAATGCTATCGCTTTTGGCATTGCTTTGCAGTCAATTTTGTAGCAAAACAGCCATTTTTTAAGTCATATTAGCTCTCAACCATAAATCATACCATCCTTTTCAAACATCAGCGAGGTGATTGACCTGTTTGCAGCACCAATCTTCTCATCTAAAATGGCATTTCTCTTCTGACAATCACTGAGCGCCTCAAGATCTGATATCATGAAATGAAATTAGTCACTTGTACACTTATATGTCACAATCAAGATTGAAAAAGAGGTCAATGTCAGGGAAATCTTTTTTATTTATATGGTATGTTCTTATCTATTGTCCTATATGCAATGAAGATTAAATCAAGGGAGAAAGCTTTGACAATAGTAAAATAAATTTTCCTGAATTTAGAATCATGCACTTTACAACCACAGCTGCAAATAATGACAATTTCTTCCTCTGTCAGCATACAATTTTGCATATCATTATTTTGAGAGAAAAATTCTTTAATCTTAAACAACCCAGGGTACCTTTTCAAGTATATACAGTAGTGACTCTTAGATATTATGTTGACCCTACTTCATAACTTCATATATCCAAAGCCCATGACGGTATAACAGCACACCTTTCTGAAGTTTTTCATTCTTCTCATCCAGCTCTTTGACATTCCTTTTGAGACTTAACTCATATTGAGACTCAAGGTTAGTTGACAGCTCGTAGGATTCCAGAAAAGATTTGGTTTCTTGGATGAATGCAGTTCTGAAAAATATGTTCAGAGTTTCTCATAAACGAGGAAGTGTTCTAGCGATTTCTATTGTAAATGTTAAGCAGTTCTCAATTCGATTAAATAAAACTAATATTACAAAACAAAGAAAAATTTCACCAATCAAAGAAATTTAAAAATATAGAATCATTCTTTAAAAATTCTTCTCGATATCAAAATAGCACTACTGTGATGATTCGATGAAGATTCTTCACAATAAATGGCCAGGTTTGATTCAATAAAGGCTCTTACTCAATTCACTGAAGAATCTCAATTCTCTGATCCCACTCAATGAAGAATCTTACTCAATTTAATGAAGATTCTGCAGCAACGGAAGCTCTGTCCCAAGTCGACTCAAGAAGAATCTTACTCGATTCAATGAAGATTCTGCATCAATGAAACCGCTGACTTGACTCAATGAAGATTTTGACTTGATTAAAAGAAACTCAAAGAAGGCTTTGAATCGGACTAAATGTTTTAGATTCAATACAGGACCTGACCAAATAAGTGGCAGCCAAGATAGCAACAGCGTGTTTCATAAAGTTGTTGTTAACTGTTTAATTTTCACAATGCCATCATACCTTTCTTGACTGATTATGTCTTCAATGTCCTTCTGCAAGAAAGATTAGTTTTAACAGAGCATTTGCTGCCAGTGATTGATAAGATCTGAGATTTTTTACCTGTGGCTTTATGATCTAATAAGCTATGAATGCGCTATGAACTAGCTTCAAATACGTTTGGTACACCAAAATAAATTGAAAGCTATTTGGCATCTATATAAATGAAGTATATATGAAGTACAATGCATGGATTTCTAAAAATTAAGGATTACAACAATGAAATAAACAATCAGTTATGAATTGCAGGAACGTTTATCGAATGTAAGAGGAGCAAAAGTGATAAAAAATTATGTAAAATTTGATGACTAAAAATACTACTTGCTTACAAAAAGTAGATGTTTTGTTTTGTTACAATTTTTAACAACAATTAGAAAGTAACATGAACCATAAAACTTGTTAGTTATTAATCATTTAATGAAAAATAGCTTTGACATGAAGCTAAATGGCTCTGAATAGAAAAAGAACTAGCTTACAATTTTAGAAGCGATGTCTTCCTTTTCACGTTTGCTTGCCAAGCAATTTTCTTTAAGTATTCCAATTTTTGAAGTCAGCCAAGTCAATTCAACATTCTTTTCAACCAGCTTATGGTTTTTCACAGCTATTGTTCCACTCAACGACTGAAGTTCAAATGTAGTATCTTTCAGTTTTGACTGGTATTCCGAGATATGTAAATGAGCTAAAAGGCACAATAGCTTAGTCTGTTAGCTGGCAAAATTTTCAGAATAAATTTAAAGGAAATGTCACTAAGCATATTCTGTAAATTTTTATTCAATGCCTCAAGAAATCCTTTCATTATACTAGGTAGCAAAGGCACATCTAATCTTTCTGAAAAAAGTCAGAACTGTCTCCATGCATATTAGAAGACTTTTAGATATTTTACTTCAGAAAACTCAATGATTTGAGTTGGATTTTAACCATTCTTCTAGTTTAATAACTCTGAAAGCAGGAAAAATATTCTTTATTGAGAATAAGAAATACAATTTTTGAAATAAGTGGAAGAGAAAATGAAACTGGGGTCATTACAGGTGCAATAAGGGTGTAAAAGCCAGTAGCTATATGGAGCTCATACATATCACAACATATCAGCGTTTGCTGGTTGCAAATATCATTAATATCTTTGCTTGTATTCCAAAGACAATACAATACTTACTCAAAATGATCTCAGAGATTAGTTCTATGTACCAAACATGATCACAAATATAGGAAAAGATTCTTCATTAGTGTTGAAACCTCTTTTCATTAACAAACAATTTTCATAACTAAGTCCTTGAACTGTCAACTTTGATTGTGATTTCCCCAGTGGGACATGCAAGTGAATTATTCTAACTAATTAATTAACATATGGAGTGCTTAGCAAGAAACATTTCTGACTTGACTCTTTGGGGGATTTTAATGGGATTATCCAGATTGTTAAAAATCGAACTCGGTTATTATTCACCTACAATAAGATCATTATATGATTATAAAAGGAAAGACACTCACTAGAAAAGCATAAAACTTGATTATCTCAAGTGAATATTTATATGTACCTTCTTTGAGTTGCTCGAATCTTTGTTTAATTGACTCTTCTGATTGCAAAATTTGACCGAAGAGCTCATCTAGCAAGCTCATCTTTGCGAATAAACTGTGAATGAAAAACAAAAGAAGATAAAATGACGTCAGCAAATTTGAAATCTTCGCGGGCTTTCATCTTTGCTTGGGGTAGCCTCGTTTTCGTCCGTTGCGAAGGAAAACAAATGCTGTTTGATCAAAGATGACGGATCATTTCCTGTTTTCCCATTAAAGTTAATTTTGTTCATATTGAAGTAAAATGAAGTAAGAAAGTGCGACTTAGGAAATCGATGCACATGCCAATATGGATCTTGTAAGTATATCCTTTAGAATTCTTAGGCAGTCTGTTATAAATTATATTTTTGTTAATAAAAAGTAAACAGCAAGTTTCATGACCAAGTTCTTGGTGATTAATCAGTTTTCGTTCGTTTTTCCAGATAATTTAAGCAATATCAAAACTACGAAGCATATGAATCGGGCCTTCTCGTAGCATGGACACAAGAATATCACCGATCTCCATCTCATTGCAACCTGGACAACATTTAAGTGTAGACAGTAGACCTGAAACCGCAGCGTCCGCTTATCAAGGTACTTTCTCGATTTGAGGCTGAGCGTGTTACTTAAGACTGAAAAGAAATTAACATATAAGAAATGGAACAACAGAGCTACTCGATATTCTTATTGATAGCCTTATTTTTGCCCTAAAATTTAGTTTCCATTCTTCCAGATGAGATAAGAGCTTCCACCCAAGACTACAGTCGGATTATCCTATGGGAAGATGCTAGCTATAAAAGGGTTTCGCATTATGTAACATCACCATTCAAACAAGGGCAACAAAGAAAGTACCAGGACACAAGAGTTGTAAGCATTTTCAGTTAAGATCATTATTATTCAGTTTTCTAAATAAAAAACGGTTATACCACCCTTATAGTTAGGATCATTGAGCATCTAAATAACTTGCATGTAATGATTTAAATGGTGGAATGATTTTGACCCTTCATAATTTAAAGAAATTGTCTTAAGCAATTTCTGATTACCACAGAAGTGAAGGAGAATTCCTGAATGAGAAGTAACTATGTTAAAGATTTTGTTCAAGTAAATCATAACTTTGGCTTTTCAAAATTTTACCTTTCACTGAAAAAAGCCTTTTCATTCAAGGTTTATGATGTAGGAAGTCCATTAAAAAGTGAAGTTTTGAATTCGATATCACTCTATAAAAGAAACACTAGAGATAAATCGGAAAAAAAGGATGGCCATGGCTACACATTTTATTCAAGGATAAAGAAGGGCAGGTATGCATTTTACGAAGAAACTGATTAACTAAATATTTGAGCTCATGAAGATTAAGGGAAATTAAAAGATTTATAGAAAATAGATGGGAGGATGGGGTGGTTGTATGCTAGCATTATTGTTTACTACTTATCAATACTGAATGAATCAGCTTAATTGGAAGCCCCCTTGTTTAAATGAATATGAAGTGTTTTTGACTTTTCTACACACACCATGCTTGATTTTCACTTTCATTTTTACTAGGTTGCTTCCCTTGCTTGGCGTCCCTATTGTCAAAGGCCCAAGAATCAATCAGTGCATTGGTATTACATCACCAGGTAATGCAAGTCTGATAATAACCAACTAATGACCTGTCAAAAACAATGACTTTAGATTTTTCCAGATGAAAAATTTGCCATCTCATGCTCCAGATACTTTGCTGTCTGAAGCATGCTACATGACATGTTTGCCATATTATGACATTCAAATGGTACCTAGAGACAGACTTGAATGACCCAAATTCTACAAGATGGATTAGCACATGCGCCAATGCCTTGTTCAATAATTGTATCAATGCTTATTTGCAAGGAAGGAAAGAATCTTAGTTTCATAAGCTTCACCTTCTTGGAGGTTTCTTGAAACTAAATATAGTATTTTCTGTGGCTTCAAAGTTTGAAGTTATTTTTCAATTAACAGCTATTGTGTCACAAAAGAGTTTAATAAAACAAAAGTCTGCTCTCTTTAGGATGTTCGAAGGGTCCAAAAACTGGAAAATTCACTTCACTTCGACAAAACAATCACAATGAAATTCAAATGTTTGTACCTGTACCTACAAGGAAATCAAGGATGCACCATACATCACTTACATCTGTTTACTCTTCACTGCATTGATGTACTATTCAGCCTTTCTGGCCTACATCAGATTGCAGCTTTCAGGTTTCTGCAAAAATTGGTGACAACAGGAAAGATGCTTTTGCAATAAACAATCTACAAAATTGCATCTAAAACCTCATTTCTTAGTCAAGGGGGCTTTTTATAGCTCTGAAGATATTCAAATAGTTACAAAGATTTGTAAATACATTTTGTACATTGAAATCATTCTAGGAAACATTTATCAATCTGTTTAATTCACTGGATCATTGGAATGTTTCTGCCTTAATTCTCACACAAAATTATTTCACCATAGTGCATTATCCAAGTAAGTGCATTAAAAAGAATGTATTGTGTACTAATTACTAAAGGGAATAAAGTTAGCAATTCGATCCAAGCTCAAGCCCTAACTGACCATCAAATGCAATGTTGCATGTTGATTGTCTGAAGGCAGACCATTTAAACAGAAAGTCAAATTTGGTTAAACCATTGCTCATACCTTTGCATTTTTGGCCCAAAACAAAAGCTATTATAATTCTTTATAAAATATACTGAAGATAATAAAACAAATTCAACCATCTTTGAATTGAAGAACATTCTGTTGATTTTTTGGTCTGAATGGATCCCCCAAACTGTTTATAAGAGCTTGTGAAACTGCCTTTTTCAAAGGGGTTTGAGAGAGAAACTCATTGTGGTTTTCTAATTATTATCTTTGTATAAAAATACTTGACATAAACTAGAAATTTACAGCATAAACACATTAATATCAACATCAAATATACATAATCCCTGTAACGTGTTTGTCTGAAAATAATTTGCCCATTTTCTATTGCAAAGAATCAAGATTCTGTTTAGAAACTGCTTCAGTGCTGTCCCCCGATGTGACATTTTTTGATAAATTGTTCACGCAACTTTCATCTTCATCATCCTCATCAGCCTCATCATCAGGGAGTTCCTCTTCTTCACTTTCCATTTGTTCTTCGCTTTTAGCTTCAGGATCCTTGTTGTTTTGTGTTCTCTGAACCATTGTTGCCTGTGTACCTTTTGCACTTTCTTGAGCCTCATCATCATGCCCATACATATGTGTTTGAAGGTCCTCTAGATCTTGATACATTGCAAGACAATGCTGTATAGAAAGAAATATACAACAAAACAGCCTTAAGAAAAGTCAAATGCAAAAGTTAATACTTTGAAAGCCAATAACTAAAATCATTCGACTAAAAATACAGAACGAGTGAGTATTACCAATAACTTGTGACAGATTGCATAAAAGAAGTTAAAACTGGTAGTCAGTTATACTTTCAATTACAAAGATACAAAACTATGTTTTCGGCTAAACATGAGTAAATCCAATTCTAATGCTATAAAACAAAAAGGGATCTTGAATGCAGATAAATCTGACTTCTTCAACTCAACCTTGAAGCAAAATTTAGTCACTTGAAAAGTATGGAATTTTTTTGCTTATTGGAAAAGTATGAAAATAATAGATGTATTGACTCTACATGCAATTCATGGTTTACTCACTGCACATTTCTGAAGGCCAGCAGGTGCATCATCACAGCGGTGTTTGTAACAATGCACTTCTAGGTTCCTCTTCTTCCAAAACCGACCACCACATTCCTTACAGATGTACGGTGACTGTCCAGAGTGGCGCAAGACATGATATCGGTACTGGCTTCGTCCTGCAAACCCTTTGCCGCAGTATTCACAGTTGAAAGGGTAATTTCCCGTGTGCTTGTACATGTGAAACTTGAGATGACTTCTAGTGGTGTAAGTGGCCTTGCATATAGTGCACTTGAATGCCTTTGATTTGTTGTCTGTGCATATAAAGGAACAAAATGAACCAATCGCTTATTACAAGATGACCTTTTGCAACAGATGAGAAATGTGGCCTACAAGTAAAACGAATCAGACCAAAGCTGCAATTCTTTGCAAGTAAATACATAACCATGACCTTGACAGTGGCAATAAAACATACCGTGGCAGACAGTCGAAAAATAACAAGGTCAAATGTGGATGCATAGGATACAGAAATAAACCCTGGAGATGAGTTAGTAGTTAAAAGAACCTTGGATAAAATTTGGCGCAAGCTTTTAAGTTGATTGAATAGCATGCTAACATCAATACACCCCTAAGCCATTGCTAGAAACAGCAATAAAACCAACTGAAGTATGGACTTGCTGACTACTTGCCCATTGATACTGAGTGCCGAAAGAGTGGAATGTCGCACAGTGGAACTTTGAAATATAGGGAAAAGAATAGAATGTCGCACATGGATGGTAATGATTGGCTGTGAAAACAATCAACATTTCTTATTGATCCCCAACCTGCTGCACTTACTTCGTGGCGTAGTATTTGACTTACTCAAGTACTTGTTCACACCAGAGAGAGATTAAGGATGTGTTTACTTCGGTACAGTGACGTAGCTGTTGTACACAGGAAGAGCAGGCTCATGAAAAAACAAAAGGAAGTAGAAAAAGAAGCTAAGGTAAACAAATGCAGAACAAGAAACGAGATGAAAAAGAAGTGGAGAATTAAAAGGCGCCAAAAGAAGAAGATGGAGAAGTTGAAGATGGGAAGGACTTACTGCGATGTAGCCTGCAGTGGCCACTGAAGCTCTGTGCTTGCTTGAAGACTTCGTTGCAGAGTTTGCACTTGAAAAGCTTCTCACTTCCATTCATGATTTGTACTCCAATAGCCTGATCTATGCCTTCACTCTGTTTCTCTTGGCTAGGCACACAAACGGTAACAAGGCTGTTTTTATTTGGCATGGCATGCACTAACGACGACCACGAGTTGGCTGCAGAAATGGTACCCGTGTAAGAAAGCTTTATAAAGCGGATCACGAGGGTAGAGGTGTACGTCTAAGAGGCGGGGCCTATCGCGATGAATTGTCGTTAATACTATGTTCACGTGGAAATTTTTTAAAAAAAAAGTTAAAAAATGCGTAAAAAAAGCTAAAATCAAGTTGGTATAAAACATTTGAAATTGAAAGTTAACTTCAATTTCAAACATAAATGTTTTAGATGGAGCTGGTTCTGTAGGCTTATCCCTCATTTACCATGCTCTTTCAAACCATTTAACATTCAGATCAAAATAATATTTGATATTTAAAAAACTTGGGCCCTCCGTCGCAAAATCCGTTGGCACAACTCACACCTAGTCACACCTGCATCGTTGCTTCTGTGGTTCAATGGTGTGAAACAATTCTGATTCTAATCAAAACTCAACATGGCTGTCCTAGTCCCTTTTCGCAAGACAGTAGCCCCTTCCAGCTTACACGCAACTGTCAACTTAGGCTGTAAAAAGGGCCCCTTTAAGCAAAACATGTCACCTTTGATGAGGTACGGCATAATGATTTTTGATCTTCGTTTCTTGAAACCTTTCTCTGTGAGGTCACCTATGCGACACAGAATAGGTAAAAATAGTACAGTGAAAGTATTACATAGTTGGTGAATTTAAAAAACTGACGTACTAAATACTGAAACAATATCAAGTGGGGAAATTATGATAGAGAAAACTTGTTATGCACTGAAGAAACGCAAGAGTAAACAGTTATGTAAAAATAACAATAACATACCATCTTTGAAGTCCTGTGTTAATTCATTAAGCTCATTTTGAATCCCTTTTGGAAGGGAAGAAAACGGTGGTTCTACAACGAAATAGTTATTAAGTAGACAAGAACATTATAGAGAACTTCTCACAATTGTGGCTATCATTTGTAATTCAGAAGATCTCGGTAAAGTTGGCTACAAAAATCGAAAATATGAGCAATTTTCGGCTTTCAAAGCACCAAAATTCGACAACAGAAATAAACTGAAGTCGGTCGGATCCTAGCTGTTTTGCTGTAGAAGGAATAAGTGGCTTCTTTATAATGGGCAGTGGTTTCAAATATAAATCCCACACTGATGCGAATGCGCATGACATACCTTTCAACATAAACGGGGCAAGAATCTTCTCACGTTTTCGTTTGTAGCCTTTCAATGTAATTTCCTCTACAAAAAATTGTAGACTTTAAAATCGACAGAAAAATTGAAAATTAACAACAAAGAAGGATCATTTATCAGTTGGTTTTTCCACAGAGTTTTGAATTAGCCTTTGTAAAGACAGCAGTAAACAACGAACTTCAACCTTTGGGGAATTTTACTGTCCTTTAACAGTAAGCACATTCAAACAAAAATGATGAAAAAACTGCATTCTAATAACACCTTCACGCAAAAAAATGATCAACATAGAAACGTTACAGCCAATTAATACATTAGAATATATCAACACGAATGGGTATGATTCAATCACAATTAGGCAACATACCTTCTTTTAATTCATGTTCAAGTTCCTCTAGTTGATCAACTGCAAACTTCGGAAGTGCATTTAAACTTGGCTCATAAAGCTCTGCCACAAGAGCATTCGACACATTTTGAACTGAGACAAAAACCAATAACTTGATCAATGATGGAGCACCAAATACTTAATTGGCATACGCTATTTATGATAATACCAACAGTAGGAATAAACATGCAAATTTCTATGACAAAGTACTACTCAACAATCTTTCTTACTTTGAAATGCTATAGAGCCTTCATCGAAACATGATTGATACACAGAAAAAGTCTTGACTTGAAAAAAATCTCATTTACAAAAAGAAGACTTCAATAGTGGGCGCGTGCTCAAACGCACGCGTTTTATCAAAAAAATATTCACGATAAAGTAGGCAGAAACGGCATGTTTTCGCATGTAATACTTTGCATCTAGAAATCTCTAAACAAACTACTTAATTGAGCACTAAAAGCAAAAATAAACACATTGTTGTAGTTCTTCAATGATTATTAGTTATTGTCCGGAAATATATTCAAGAGGTGTTTGTTTTAACTTGGCAATAACAATTTCATCGAAAGAGGGATTGAAAGAAGCAACAAATTATTTAGATATCAATCGATCTCGAATCCGCAAGGCTTATAAACCAGGCGTGTGATTTATTGCGCCTCTCGGCTACGGCGCAACTATTACAAATTTTTTTTGAAAACAAGCAATGCATTTGAAGTCAATTTATATACTTCTTCTAAAGCAAGTAAAGAGCTAGCCCCAAAATCATGCCTACTTTTTTCAAGGTGTGGTGCTACCAATAACTTTAGTCTTCGCTTGTAGCCTTTTTCCGTTAAATCACCTAGACAAAAATATATCCATTAAATGGATTAAATCAAAGGTACATATAAGCAGAGGTTTTTCTTGTGTGGAAATTTGCGAGCTGCCAGGACCCCAAGGCAATAATGATTTTTAATACTTGATAAATGAACTTGCCAATCAATCATTCAACAAGCCAATAAACAAAAGACTGCAAATGGAATCAGGAATAATAGGATAAAAACTTACGACCTGATTGGATTACAAGTTAGTTATAAAGAAAAGTGCAAAAAAAGACCAGCCAAAATTTCTTTCTAATTACCTTCATGAAAATCATCATCTAGTTCTTTTATTTTCTTCCTAACTTTATCAGGAAGAAGATCCAGCTTTTCCTTTGACAGATTGAAGTCCTCATCTGCAAATGACATAATGTTCACTGTGAATACATAGCTTAAATAAAAATCCTCATTTCCAATGTGAAAATTATGATGGAAAAACTGCTTTACAAAATCTGAATAATAAAAATTCAAATGACTGATAAAAATTCAACAAAATGGCCAAGTGAGTGACTCTTGCAAGATAAAAAGGCACCCTCTATTTACAGAGTGATTGGACTTCAGTGTGCCACATTACCAAATTTGGCATCAAACCCTGATTACATCATTACCAAGTCTTTCAACATTATTTTTGAATACATGGCATTTGAGCTTTCCAATTAGCTTTCCTTTGAATAAGGATGTATGGTAAAATCATTTACTGGAAAGGAAATCAAACTTGGCTGAAAATACAAAAAGATGCTGACTATCAGCAATATTTCAATTTGCTTTGAGTTCAGAATGAAAATAAATTTTCAAAAGAGATTTGGCATGTGAGTTTGCCCCATTTATTTCCATGTTACCCAGGGAATGAGCTAATTCCAAAACCTTTTGTTAGATACCTGTTCGCCTTTAAAAATGACCCTGCATCTGAAACTATATGAGTTAGCTAGTTAGCTAGTTGGATGCAGTCACAAGATTGAACATATCTTTACATCTCTTCTAGCTCAATTAAATCAACCACCCGAAACAAGGCATTTATATTAGAGCAGTCACTTCAAGTCTGTTAGGATAGGATTTCATCATAAGCAAAAAGGGTTGCTACTAAAAAATGCTTTCAAAGATGAAAGACAGATTTAGAGAGACAGATGAAAGCTCTAGGGGCATGGCTTGTGAACATTTTACAAACCCATGGATAATGACCCGTCCCAACTTGCACCACCACTTGACAAACAACACAAATTGTAATACACTTTACCTCGCAGTAAACTGAAACTTTCTGGCTTCTCATCGAATTCTTGGAGACCAATTGAATTACTAAGAAGAAATATCTTTGATATAACAACAAAAACAAAAAAGGCCAAACACGATTCCATGGTAAGAGATATTTTCCCCTAAATATTAACATACCAAAAAAGTAATAGGAACAGACATGATTGAGTTAACAAAGACATTTTCCACCTTCACAGTATTACAATGTACATGCAAGGAAAAAAGACTATGAGTGAGAGGCCAATGGCAGATGGTGCTTAATTTAAAAAAACACTATTTGCATTAATTCAGTTATATTTGTGTTCTTAAAGGCATTGAGTCATGATAAATGGAAAGCGTATACCCAAATTGCAAAAATTGCTGAGTCATTATGATAGCTTCGTTTATCTGATTGGCTGTCAAGCAAACTGCACACATGATGTTTTAACCTCGCAGTTGATGTCTGATCACATGAAAGCCATTTATCACATGAAAACAGACAACTGCCCGTGGAAAACCGCTATTTTCCGAAATTATCATATTTGCAAGAAGGCTCAAATCAGGCCATTCAAATAGAAACATATGACGTAAAGGTAATGTGTTTATGCTGGTTATTTTGCATAACCTAGAAAACCAGTTCAGCTGTCAATAATATATTTACGTGCCCTTTCATCTTCTTCTATCATCTTAGTTTCGGTTTCATATGTTTCTTCATTATTGTTTTCCGCGAACAAATCTCCACTTTTGAAATGGTTGGTACTATTTAAGAGCCTTTCTTACGAGCTCTCCTTTTTTGACACCTTGTGTATAAATCTACATTTTGTTTCAGTTTCATGATGACTAGATTCGATCACTGAGATCGTAGTAACAAATCACTGGGATTGACAAAAAGCCTTCAATGTAAAATTTCAACCAATTAATAAACTACGGCATTTGGTTTAGGGTTGGCTTGTGCCGTGACCTTTCAAAGCCAAAAGATGAGTATACCATCAAAGTGTCCCAAATACGGAAAAGGCTTTCAGAGCCATCTTTTTTCTCACATAGAACTTGACTGTTTGTCTTTAAATCTAACATCACATCTGAAAAAAACATGTGTTCAGCTCCACACACATTCAGCACAATTTGCTTTCGCCATGTCGAATTCGACAAGACGGTCCTTCCTTGTCATGGTCCTCGAAGTGCTAGTTTTGCATCAACACTGTTCTCGGTGACAGTTTTTAGCACTTTATTTGTAGTAAAGAAAAACAAAACAGAACAATTAATCATCTTTGATACAATGAAAACGCTAAAGTAAGCTCGAGAATAGTAAATAGTTAAATTTTCAAGAGTTTGGTCCTGGGGCGCGAGTTCCATTCAGACGAACACGAATGATAGTAAGGCCAAATGTTTGCAAAGATTACACGATCACCACATAATTGAAGTCAAAAAGAAAGAAAGGCTGATGTTTGCTAAAACTTCATGTAGAGTTATAATGTCCGACAAAATTGTCTACTTCCAGTGGGAAAGGGCCAACAAAAAATAACGACTGTTGTTGACTGGCCTTTACTATTTTCATTTGGCAATTAGTTGGACGGTACTCAGTCTGATATCTTATTGTTGCTAAATGTTTTGCCCTGGCTATTAATTCACGTAGAAAAATTGCACCCCCAAAAATTCAAAGCACCCCCGACGTTCATGCAAAATTGGTTTGCCTTTCCCCAGGTCATGTCGCAGAGGCTTCTCCTTCACTTTAATGGCACATATGAAACGTAAGCTACACAGTAGCTCAAATTTCGACACTTCGCACGCAAAGCCTAGAGATTCGTAAACTTTTGAAAGCGATCAAAGTTCTCTCTAAAGTACTCTGCATCACACTAGAAGGTAAGATGCTGGAATGCATGGATCTAAATTTTGAGACAACAGAAAGACTCGATACCTGTTTACGTCGATCGAACTTCGATGTTCGCTTGTGGATGATGCGGCCATGATGGAAAGAACGCGAAACCCACCCACTGCCGCAACCTGATTCAATTCAATCAACAAAACATTTTTCATAGTACAGAGACCAAGGGGTTGTAGCCAGTATTTTGATTATTGTTGAAGTTTTTCAACAATAAAACTTGGATTTTGACTATTTATGGATCTATAAAATGCTTCATATTAGCAATACGTTTATGTGTGTATATGAATAAGTAATATGAAGTATAAGCAATATAAATAAGTTTATGGATCTAAAAAGACTTGTCTTGAAATCGTCTGTTTTTGTGTGCTTGAAATTATGTGTAGCCACTTTTAACGCATCATTTTATAATATTCGGGTTCCATGCCACTTTTGCCTAAATGCTTTGCGCACCTTCCAGCGCGAGCAAATTGCATCGACAAGGTTTCGCGCACTTTAATTAAACGAAACTGCGCCGAATCTAAGTAGTCTGGACCCGATTTTAGACGCAAATTTTTCTGTTCAAAGACATTTCTACATCATTGGTCGAAGCTGTCTGGGATCAGGGCAAAATTAATAATTCGTCCATTGTACACTAAGGGAACAAAAATATCGAAACTAAGGGCCTAAAAATATGGCTTCGAAAATGTCGTATGTGGCTGTTGAAAACGGTTTGGACTACTTTGGCTCGAAAATAGAACTTGACGTGACCAAAACAATAAAAAATGTAAACAAACTCTCCTTTTCACGAGATATTACAAATATCGCCGACATTAATTTTGTCAATCAAAGAAAAATAACACAGAGAAGTATGGTAAAAGTCCGTGAATTGTCAGGAGGCGAACGAGTTGCAATTAAACATCTGCGACTTAACGGACTTTCCTTTGCTGAAATCTGGAAGCAAATAGGATGCAGCAAATCCGCAGCTTTTAAAGTTTTGAAAAATTTCAACAAACGGGCTCCTTGGATAAAAAGGAGAGATGTGGACGACCAAAAAAAATTTTGAAAAGAGGAGAGCGAGCTGTGTGCAGAGTTGCACAAAAACTGAGATTTTCAAGTTTGGGGGAGATAAAACCTGGATATCCTTGATAAAAACTTGAAAATAAGCGTCAAAATGATTCCAGACCATCCTTTTATTTCTCAGCAGGACAATGCCCCTTGCCATACATCAAGAAAAATGATCAAAATATCATTATCAGTTTATATCAAAATTTCACTGCTAAACACGAAACGGCCGAATCTTGCTGAGAAAGGATTCTGCTCATCGTACAGCTAAACTAGACGCAACACTTACAGGGCCTTTTGATATTGACTCCGACTGTTCACGCAATGCACGTGCGTGGATAGAGAAAAATTGACGAAAAAAAGTCACTAAGTCCTCTTTGACGAAACATTTTTCTTAAATATAATCCAATTGCATAATAAATAAACTTCACTAAAACTAGAGCCAACAATATAAATATTGAGCTTCTTAAAGAATACAGATTAACTAACAAAATGTTCGTGGCTGTGTACAAAAACTTTAAACAGAGAACGTAAGATCGCGGAAATAAGGTTTCCTGGGAAGAGAGGTCAAGGAAAACACTGTTAAGGATCATACTAAAAGAAATGCAGTATTATTGGCTAAAAGCTTTGCCACATTGGACAAATAATTCAAAGCCGGTTTCTTTCAATGTGATTTATTCTTTGGTTAAAACAGCCTGCTTTTCCATTTTTCTTCTAGATTGGTAACCTCCTGGGTAACTTTGCTTACTTGCCTTTGCAGTTCTGCCGTAACAGCTTTGACTTGAATTATCAGATTTTCGAAATTTTAAATCTGTAAGACAGCATCCACTTTCACTATCTCCCCTCTCTATTGATTTCTAAACGTACCTTGGGGAGGTATCACCAAATACAACGTAAACAAAGCTTATAAGCTATCCCTTTACTACCCATATGCAAATATTTTTCATTCATTTTCCCAATAAATTGATATCCATCTAAAACACAAAATGATAAGCACCCACTTTAACCCCACCCGAACAATGGCAAATACTATTTAAACATTGAAAATTAAGTATCTAAAGTATTTAGGAAATAACAACTAATTAACCATTCAAAAAGATATTGAATATTGTAGTTATAAGTAAAAAGTTCAGCATTGAGGTTCGCTTAAGTTCAGCTTGCACTTGCTAGTTTTGTCTGCAGGTGTCTTGTGGTGGATTTCTTGGTGATTCATGACAGCCCTAGCTCTTCTAAAACATTCTTCAGTGAGGGCACTTCTCCATCCTACGCGACATACTATAAAAATGAGGATTGCTATGGAAAAGGAACATCTTAAAATTCTTGTGTGAAAACAACTGGCATTGCTGATATTTGTGTACACCAGAGAATACAAACAATGGAGTGAAAGAAAGTATTATAGGTATAAAGAACAAAGGAAAGTAGTTTATGAAGGTGAATGCACATATATAATAATCATTGTTAACTGAAAGGAAAGAGAAGTAGACAGCCGAGAGGCCTTTAGAGGAAGAAATAGACTTCAAAAGCATTCTGCTGCAGAAATGGGAGCAACCGGAGATTAACATGGAACAAAAATGTGCAGAGGTAGCTTCTTGCTGTAAAAATGTTTACCATTCAAAATAGCATAAATAATGTATATATAGCAGATGATCTTCAAATCTAAAAACAACAAATTAATTTTCCACAGCCCTTTTACATCTGTTTATGCAAAAAAGAAAACAGGATCAATCTTTAGCTTCAAATCAAGCTAATTAGTACACACCTCTTGGACAACATCCTGTTGAGAAACTGCCTTCAGCACTGCATTTTTACTGGTTTCTTGAATCTCACCTCCAATAATAAGCTCATCCAAAACATAGTAGGCCTAAATCGAAGGTATAAAATTCAAATTCAGGTTCAAAAGTACCATTTAGAACCAATGCGGTAGAATAATTATTGCATAAAAGCTACTTATGCTGGTACACTCAATTGGAAAGTTACTCAGATTTACTTAATAATTACTTTGAGGTGCACTTAAATGTATATCATTGAGAGTAAGAAACTGTTATTCATTTAGCCATACCTTTTCAAAGTTGAAGATAATGTCTAACTCACAAACCTATGAACAGAAAAAGATAAATGAAATACTAAATGTATTATTATTTGGAGTAATTTGATATTCAACAAAACTGAATATACTGTTAATTGAATTACTTCAAAATCTCATTGAGATTTTTAAACATAAATTATTTTCTCTATCAAAGTAATATATTGCCTATTCACTAGAGGATATATTGCCCTCTCCAGATTTGAATCCACTAGCTGTTGCTGTAAACTGCCCTAGCCATATATTACTGAATGAAAGAGCTATTTTTGCTCCATCTTGCCAAATCATCTTGATACATACATTGCCAAAGTATTTATCCAAAATCTCAACATATCTATGAATGATTTCCAGAATGATGAGTTCATTGTCTCCGGCTTCAGCAGCTACACAAAAGAACAAACTTGCATATCTGTAAAAAGATAGAACCACATTGAGAAATGTTCACTTCTGCAAACTTTAAAAAAAAATCAGTACATCATCAAGTCTTCAATTAATTCACAATGCAATAATTACTTGAAAATATTAAACATGGTAATTCAAAGCCAGAAACATTTTTGCCATAAAGGTGCATTTCATCACAGAATCCCTGCTGGCCTCCCTACAAAGAAATTATAATTTACATAAAGCTAGAATCATCTTAAAAGATTTCCTTTAGGGTCATTCCATGCCAAGTGGACTAGGGGTCCCACATGCACCACTTCAGATTTGCATGCAAATTTGTGTCAATGTTCATATATGTAAGATAGAAGCATCCTGAAAATTTCAGCTTGATATCTTATACCATCCCAAAGATGTGCTTCTTCAAAGTCTCCAGCTTTGGCCCTGATGCGGAATTCTGGGAGATGGAAAAATTTATTTTGCAAACTTTGAGGTCCTATATTTCCTTATCCAATTTTGATAGCCTCTTCACAATTGATACTCTGGAGCATATTTTGGAGCAGTGTCAGAAAAAAATTATTAAAAAAGTCATTCTTCAATATTTGGCCCATAATGGCAGCCTAAAATTGCCAAAAATTTTCTTCTGGAAGTGAAAAATTCAAATTTTGAAGGGCCAGGGCTTAAATTCAGACTATCTAGATATAACAAAGCTTATTTTATGTACATCTTTGTAAAGTAAACTACAATTTTTGAGGAAATCAGAATGTACAAAGGATTATTTGAGAAATTATGTGGCTTTTAAATTGGTTCCGGACCAAAATTTGAAAAAATTTGGTCCTGTTTGAGCCCCCAGAAAACTATGATGGAATTTGCTGTGATGGTTGAAATTCTTTCCACACATGATGATAACTATGATTCAATGGAATCAGCAATAAAAAAAATGGGGACTCGTTGGGTAGTTGGAATTTTAGGTAATTGAAAAAGTGCTGAAATCAGCAAAAATTTGTAATTGAAAAAATACCATTAGTTCTTATCATTGGTGCGGAACAATATCAAAATCCAAATATGTCAGTGTTGAGAGACTAATGTATAATAAGGATGTCAATTTGAGAGATAAACCTCCAAAAAATTGATCATTTGTCCTGTACAAGGATGGCAAAATTCACAGACTTTGTAACAAATTGACACAACCTTGTTTTTGGCAAAGGTTTCTAGTCATTCTTTTAAGCTAACTATTCAAAATGATACTAAAATATTTCAATCAATGTGAGACATGCAAAGAAAGAGAAAATTGAACAACTTTAATAATTCAATAGGCTAAACAATAATTTCATTAAACAGCATGCCACTGCATCTCTCAGGTACTTACAAACTACTCATTTTCATAAAATTTTCAAACAGGTTCAAAATCTCTCTTTGCTCTGTGCTTGATATCTGGTAGCATCTACCTGCAGAAGTTTCACTTTCAGTGAAATTACTTTGCACAGAATATGCGCTACTGGAACCCAGCAGATGTCCTTCTTCTGGGGCCAAGTGAAAGCTTCAGAGAGGACAGATCGTGTCGTGAATAAAATCTGAGAGATTGGGTGATACACACAGTGATGAAACAGAAACACTTGAAAAGAGCTCATCAAATAAAACTATTTTCATTTGCAAATTTGTAAGTGACTGTGGTACAAAACTGTGATGATTTCGGGTTCCAGGTATCGTTGCACAGTTGGCATATCGTGCCTCCAATTGAAATGAAGAGCAATGAGATTCCACTGCATTTTTTTTTCATGAAAAAGAACTTGATGCCATTAATATTGTCTTCGCACCATTGATGCATTTTCTCAAGAGTACAAATTTGAAAATGAAAATAATTTTATTTGATGAGCTCTTTTCAAGTGTTTCTGTTTCATCACTGCGTGTATCACTCAATTTCTTGGTCTTTGTGCCAGGAATATATATTGCCTGTGTTTAAGAGGACAACTGGTTTTTAGGAAACATTTTGGAGATTACCAAAGAAAACCAGGACATCCAGGTCAAATTCATGAAACGATCTGTCATCTCTGACGCTTTCACTTGGCCCCAGAAGAAGGACATCTGCTTGGTTCCAGTAGCGCATATTCTGTGCAAAGTAATTTCACTGAAAGTGAAACTTCTGCAGGTAGATGCTCCCAGATATCAAGCACAGAGCAAAGAGAGATTTTGAACCTGTTTGAAAATTTTATGAAAATGAGTAGTTTGTAAGTACCTGAGAGATGCAGTGGCATGCTGTTTAATGAAATTATTGTTTAGCCTATTGAATTATTAAAGTTGTTCAATTTTCTCTTTCTTTGCATGTCTCACATTGATTGAAATATTTTAGTATCATTTTGAATAGTTAGCTTAAAAGAATGACTAGAAACCTTTGCCAAAAACAAGGTTGTGTCAATTTGTTACAAAGTCTGTGAATTTTGCCATCCTTGTACAGGACAAATGATCAATTTTTTGGAGGTTTATCTCTCAAATTGACATCCTTATTATACATTAGTCTCTCAACACTGACATATTTGGATTTTGATATTGTTCCGCACCAATGATAAGAACTAATGGTATTTTTTCAATTACAAATTTTTGCTGATTTCAGCACTTTTTCAATTACCTAAAATTCCAACTACCCAACGAGTCCCCATTTTTTTATTGCTGATTCCATTGAATCATAGTTATCATCATGTGTGGAAAGAATTTCAACCATCACAGCAAATTCCATCATAGTTTTCTGGGGGCTCAAACAGGACCAAATTTTTTCAAATTTTGGTCCGGAACCAATTTAAAAGCCACATAATTTCTCAAATAATCCTTTGTACATTCTGATTTCCTCAAAAATTGTAGTTTACTTTACAAAGATGTACATAAAATAAGCTTTGTTATATCTAGATAGTCTGAATTTAAGCCCTGGCCCTTCAAAATTTGAATTTTTCACTTCCAGAAGAAAATTTTTGGCAATTTTAGGCTGCCATTATGGGCCAAATATTGAAGAATGACTTTTTTAATAATTTTTTTCTGACACTGCTCCAAAATATGCTCCAGAGTATCAATTGTGAAGAGGCTATCAAAATTGGATAAGGAAATATAGGACCTCAAAGTTTGCAAAATAAATTTTTCCATCTCCCAGAATTCCGCATCAGGGCCAAAGCTGGAGACTTTGAAGAAGCACATCTTTGGGATGGTATAAGATATCAAGCTGAAATTTTCAGGATGCTTCTATCTTACATATATGAACATTGACACAAATTTGCATGCAAATCTGAGATGGTGCATGTGGGACCACTTCAAAAATTGGTCCATTTGGCATGGAATGACCCTTTATATATTTACTTTCTAATGACCAAATATATTTCATATATGAAATGCAAATGACCGCACAATACCTTTTGTATATTACTTTCATATCTTTGTATTCAAGGAAGCTGCACATTTTGGGTTTCCGAGACAAAATCATTGTTGTTAGATCCCTGGTGATCTTTTTCTTATCCTTAAGAGGCATGGCAGTGTACCATTTCTGCAGTCGCAGCTTTCCTTGTCTACTAAATAGTAGGATGTAGTGGATCTACAAGAAAATCCATAAGTCATACACTGCTCTTTATGAAAAGTAACATATTAAGTGACCTATTTAGAATTCAAGCATTTAACAGTAAACTCTTGTTCAAGCCCTTATTACTTAAAAGTTTAACACTCAAAGAAAGACAATGTGCAAGGAAAGCAGCAAAGAGGATAACATAAATTATCTGCTATTCTACTTTTATAAACTCTGCTTGCTTTCTTTCAAATATTTTAGTACACTGAAAAGCATTTGAGACATATAACCTACCAAGCTTTTGATACTGGGTTACCAAAGGATGTGCATCCTACCCAAACTGGAAGGAGCACAAAAATTGCCCATGGTAAATGTATCTCTTGTCTGTTTAAACATTTGTGTCTTTCAGGATGTCTTTCCAGAACTAGCAGTATTGTGCTCACAATCACATCGATTTGTTTATTCATAACAGAGTATATTTGTTTTCTCTGGAGTACGAACGCATTTCACAACAGCGACACGCGAAGACTAAATTTGTTTATCTTTCTCGGCTTCCTACCTTAAATTTTAACGTGTTGTTGAGAATCAACATGTTGCCAAGACTCGATTGCCATCGAAATAAAATTTACTTAAAATCAAAGTATTCTGTTTTCAATGTTTACTCAGGCCTGCTTTCCAAGTTTTGCCAATTGACTTTATTTGATCAAGACTTGATCAACCGTGATAAGAGCGGCGAGAGGATGCGAATGGTCAGTCCAGAACAAACCTGGTACATCGAAGTTATCGATCATTATGGGTAATGCTATGAAGATAGATAACTATGGAAACATTTCTCCATCCTCCTGTTATCCACTGAAGGCTACTTGCCAAACGGGTCAGCGGCAATCCCAACTGAAAGGTTACACCTGAAGCTTAGTAGCGGTCTCCTTTTTGAAAGAAAACCTGGCTTTACTTTGGATATTTGGTCATCAAAAGGGTGGTGACAGAACTCAAACATAAGCGTGTCGAACACAGCACGACACCAATGCCCCAACCAACTCAATTGTGAAATACGACCTTGTTGTACAATTGATATTTGATCACCAGTGGCGTGCTGACAGAACTCCAGACAGAAAGCTGACAAAGCATAGCACGGCCTGAAAAGACTTTCAATAACTTTTCACAGTAAAACGTACACAACCATACAATACAACTTACCATATTTTGCCCCGAGAATATTTAGAGATACCACTTGCAACTCAAGGTATTTTAGGACATTGAAAGGACGAGAAACGCGGCCTGGTTACTTGTTTGCCTCAAAAGGAGGCTGTACCACATCGTGAAGCATCACTTTTTATTTTCACTTTTGTTCGCGATCAAACATTTTAGCAATCACTTTTCTTTTGCAGGATGGCAATTTTATAGGGCAAAGGGGTAAACTACCCCCCCCCCCTATTTTTGTTTATGGTCTGGAATTATTGCTATGAATAAGTCAAGTAAATTCCACCAAGCGGGACTCTCGGGTCGGTTATTTTTCCGCACTCTCTTTGATCCTTCGTAAGAAATCCTGTTGCCTTAACCTTTTCAAGTGTTAAATTGTGGGCTCAGATATGTTCTTATAGCTAAATCTATTTTATTCATGTAATCCTTATATGAACAATAGTGTGTATTCAGTTTCAAGCGCTGTCTTTCTGAAAAAAACATGGCAGGAATCATGACAAAACCAGAAGAATAAGGAGGGTCATGAGAGAAACACATGTTTTCCAATAATTCATGCTTTTCAAATTTTTGTTTAGTCTTCTTCCTCTTCCTCTGCTGCCAACTTCTTCAGGAAAGTTGCCTTCTTTTGTGCAACACGGTCTCTCTTCTGGGCAAGCGTCATCTTCTTGCGGTTCCATCTTCAAAAATAAAATCAAAAATGGTAAAAAAATAACTCTAAAAAATTACCATATGCCAGGAAAATTAGAAAAACCAGGCAATAATATGGTCATATTAAAATAAATGTACAAATGTGATGATTTGCAATATTAAGAGAGTTCAAATCCATCCACTAATTTTCTACCGATACATTGTTTGAGTAGCTTGTGCAATGTGCCAATGGTAAAAATAACATTTATAACAGACAATATTAAAGAAACATTTTTGAATATCAAAAGGAGATTCTTTGCAATTAGCAGCACAGGATATAATGGCATACACACCTCTTCTGTTTTTCTCCTTCCTTCTTCTCTTTGGGTTCAGCTTGCTTGGGACTTGGATCAGCTCTGATTGCAGCATGAGCCTTCTTGTACATTTCCTCAACCTAAAAAAGTAATTAGGAAAACATTTAGTTTTAGGCCAATTTTTTAGATATATACTAACTTACATTTGACAATAAGATTAACAAATGAAAGGTATTAACACTCCTAGAAAAACCAAAAAGGGCGATTTACAGCTAAAATAGACTTACAGAGTCATGAGTAATGCCATTCTCAACAAACTTTGAGAATTGCTTCTTGAAAGCATCATCATCTTCCTCTTGCAATGATTTCATGTAATTTGCAACATGCTGTCCAAAAATATGATTTCTATGCACTTCAGGATCAAATTCCTTGGCTTCACCATCATATCCTGGGAATCTCTTATTGCTAAAATTGAACAAGTTAAGCTGGATAATATTATTCTAAAAGTCATAACTACCAGTAAACCAGGGAAAGAAAATAAAAAACACAGAATGAATATTCTTGATAATGAAAACAAAGAGACACTATTGTTGTTACATTGAAGTTTATTAACCATTCTGTCCCTACACTACATGCAACATCAAACTTCGGTACTCTAGGAGTCAAAATAAATAACACAATTTTGAAAAACGAAACAAGCTCAAGTCAAAGATTAATTATATGCTTATATATATGTGAAGTATTGATGATAAAAGATTTCAAAAGTTTTTTGCTGACTTTTAAATGTCACTGACTTCTAAATAGTATATATATGTATAAATACATATAAAAATGGCAAAAAATTATTTGTATTGACAGGCAAACATGCCAAAACACAGAAGTTTATTGGCTGGCATAAAAAGCTGTATACATTAATATACCTGTGTGGGATGTCAAGACCACCATCAACTGCACCCTTCAATGCACCAAAGACCTTGGCTCCAGTTGAAGTCCTTGCAAGTCCAACATCCAGATAGCAACGGAATGGCCCTGGTTGTCCTTCCTCTCCTTCTACAAAGTATTCATTGCCATCTGGGTCTTCACAGCCCTTGTAAATGTCGGCCAACTTCAATTTTGTAAGGAGCTATGAAACCAAAAATTGAAACTTGAATAGATTTCTTTTACATGACTAGTTCAATCATAATGAATAATAAACAAGTGGTATATTTAGCAAAAGCATTTTATAATAACAAAATCTGCAGCAAAAAGCTCTAGATGTATGAGAGAGAAAAACAGATAAAAACTTGGCATAAAAACAATAAAATAGGCAAGAAACTATTAATGACATTAAGCTTAAGAAAAAGAAATTTTTCCAAATTGCAAGAAATAGTGGCCACTTTATTGGTCTTGAATTGAATATTTACTGAAAGAATTTCTCCAGTGACACTCTTCAAGAGTAGGCAAATGCCAGAAAGTAAATAGAAGGCAGTATTGTAAATAGAAAGCAGTATTGCAAATCTAATCAGCATCTTTCTAAGGTAGAGTGACCACTGATTGGTTTTAACATAGCTAATTGTTCCCTCTGTCTTACTGCATTAAAATGGTTTTCAATCACAAAATATATCAATAAGATTCCAAAGCTCTTACCCTTCTTGCAAGCAACAGTCCTGTACAATATGCTGCAGCATAGTTAGTCAACCCGACCTTGACACCATATCTCGGGAGCTCATGGGCATAAGCCGCACAGATAATTATATCTCCTTCAAGTTTGGCATACGCTATCTGGCAAATAACATCTTTGTTTGTGAATCGAACAATCATTCTATATTTTGGAGTGTTGTACTTGTTCTTGTCCTGTACAACAAGTCGTTTTCTTGCATAGTAATCAGTTCTGCCCTCTGATAAAAAAGAATTGTACCAGAATCAGATATATTCCTACTGATAATTAGATATATTCCTATCATGTTGCAATCTTCACCGGAGTATCAGGTACTGACTTTGTGGCACTATTGAAAACAAGTTGGGCAACCTCAATCATGGGCCTAAACTACGGAGCTAAATCCCAATTCACTATTTCTTTTTCCACATTGCCACATTTAATATTGCCATAAATTTATCAGTAAGATTTGAATTCTTGAAACCAAAATATAGAAACAAAACCTGAATAAATGACTGGGCCACATGATTTAGTAGCATTAAAATGACTGCTATCATGTACTGGGTTTTGAAATGATAGTATTTCGCGTAGCAACGTCTTATTACAAATTCCTAGCTATCGGCAAGTTAAAAACACATTTACCTCTTCTTCTCTTGAATTTTACTTGAAAACGTTTGAAATATGCTTTGCTCTTGATGACCTTCACAAAACCCTAGAAGCAACAAACTTAGATAAGACGAAACAAATCTTTGAAAATCTTAATCATCGTAGCATGATACAAACATTTTTCAATGTAATATTATAGATTGATGCTTAAATATGTGATTCAAAATATCATTTGTTGAGTAGAAAGCGAACAGTTACCATGACTGTTAAATTTTTGCTCAGGTAGCTTCGGCTATGGGGTTCACTTCTCTTACAGCCTGTGGAAAGGCCGAATTCGTGTTCAGCGTCGGAATGAGGCTGCTGGCTGACACGAGCCTTTCACACGAGGCTGCCCAAGGAAATGGCGGCAAAGTTTCCATTGGAATGAGAAGAAGGTAGATTCTCATTTTTGAGCCCATTTTAGTCTTTCATGTCCATTGTGCATGTTATGGCATTTTCTCAAGATTGCGTGTGTAAGGAAATTTTGTAGATCAGTATTAGCCTGATGTTCTGTCACAAAAATATACTGAAATGCGGCCCTGGCCTTTTTCGTAGAATCAAAATACTGATCAAATATGCCTATGTGATCATTGCAGGAGTCTGAATGTATGTTTTCCTTGGGCTGCACAATCACAATGTTAAGGTTCTAAAAAAACGAGAATGCTTCTGTACCAGATGAAGCCTTCATAGTTAATTTAATGATGATGAGCCAGTCTGCAGAGTATGGCATGTGCACACTGGGTATATTTTTTTACTAAAACCTGTTGCACACCGGATATTTTAGGTGTGGCAACCAAGATGGGCGTGAATGAGTGTGGTCCCATAGAAAATGTCAGCTGATGAGAAACAAGTGCAGTTGTGTATGAACAATTTAAGATATCACGAGTCTTACTTGACAAATATACAAACAAAAACTTGTGCTATCTTCAACAGTATACTTCAAAATTGTATTTAAAGTATGCTTGAAAAATAGCAGGGCTATAATTTTGAGGTTGGCAGCTTCTTAAATAATAAGACTTACTACCAAAGGTTTTAAGTGATTTTTTCTTATACTTTTGATCCCTTTAGTGTAGAGCTGGAGCTAGTCTATTTTTGTTAGAGAAAGGACTTCCAAATCGCTAAGGTCTCAGAAGAAGAAATAACAAAATGCACACTTGCATCAATGTCAAAATAGTTTGCTATACTGTACTGTACAGAGTCAAAACATTCTTCATTAACATGGAGAAATTGAAACTCCAAATTGCTTGTGCTTCTTAGCTCTTCAGTCCAGGTAGTACGGTTTTGTAACTTCTGAAAAATAAGGCTTCAGTTGCTCATAAGCTGTTTCTTGTACAAAATGAGTGTTGCTTAAATTGTATTTAGATGACTAAGGAGTGGTTTTATGATTCCACGTGAGTTACAGACTTGAACTTGAAAAAAAATTTAAAAAAATTAAACTTCAGCTTTAAATTAAAACTTATTTAAACTTAAATTAAAAAAAATTAAACTTATTTAAAAACAAATTAAAACAAATTTAAACTTCAGCTTAGCTACTGTCCTTCAAAACATGTGGACACCTTGGATGTTCATTCTTGATCCTTTCAACAATTTTGCTAACTTTGTAGTTGCCTAATGTTACTCTAACATCACTAAACACTGGAAGTTGATGTCTCGGCAAATCATGGCTATCATCACCCTTGGTATAGAGCTGGGCAATAGCTCTCATATTTGCTTGATTTAATTTGCTAGCACATTTTTGATTAGAGTAACACAGGATGTTGAGTCTACTTGTAGCAGTAGTTGTTCTTGGTCGGTCACCATTTTTGGTGACCATGTCGGTCCCATCGTGGTCACCATTTTTAGGAACGCTAGCTCTGTGTTGTGCGGTGTTACCTATGAAGTTGAGTTTCTGTGATGACCCTCTGTTGATGAGTGTTGTCTTGTTTAAAGTGTAGAGAACACGGAGTCAGAGGAGCTTCAGTAAGACTCGTGTTGACTTGAACTGGGGTTATCCTAACTAAACTAAATCAACTATCTAGTGGGAGTGGAGGTGATGAATAGGCAGAAATGAGTGTGTGACATAAGATAGAATATAGGCCTAGGCAGGGTCACCACAAGGGCTCTCTGATGTGATCCTTGGCCAGCAGATTGTGACAAGTTAGAACCATCCTGGGGTTTTTACTACAAGCAAGTATAACACTACCTTAAAAAATTTGGCCTTTCAATGAAATGGCAACAGTATTTTCCAATTCAATGCATATTATATGCATCTTCAAAAGTCTGTTTTGTTGAGATAGGTTGCATTAGGCTAATGAAGACCTCTGGAGCTTTATTGCCAATCTTTACTACTGCAATGCTCACATGTAAAGTCATCAGCAAAAAGGACTGAAGTGTCACCTTGGAATATTCAAGTGCATTTTATTTTTTAAGGATTCAGAATAGATATTAAATAAGTGAGGAGAAATATTGCACCTGTTCTGTTCTGACTCTTGCACTACTTTAAGTCAATCAGCCAATTAATCAGTCAATTAATCAGTCAGTCAATCAATCAGTCAGTCAATCAGTCATCAATCAATAAATCAATCTATCAAGAATTTGTGTATGCGGAAAACACAATGAATCGACACAATGAAGTACGTGTTCTACTCCGCAAGTTAACAACAGGAATTTCTAACGATGTTAGAATTTAGCCACCTCTACAACATCTCAGTGGTGACGGTGGTGAAGGCTTGACATCAGCATACGTGGATTCTGGCAGAAGGAACAAAGTGCATTTTTGATGTAAGGGTATTCAACCCATTTGCACCGTCGTACAGAAACCAGAAACTAGACAACACTTTTGCAGGGAATTAAAGAGAGATGAAACGCGCGTACAGTCAAAGGGTTTTACAAGTTGAGCATGGTTATTTTACGCCATTGATTTTCGCTCACAGTGGTGGTTCAAGTAGAGAAACTGAAAAGTTATATCGGTTTTATCTATGAAGATTTCAGAGAAACGTGATCTATCAATTTCACTGGTGACTAATTGGATTCGTACAAAGCTCTCATTTGCACTTCCTCGTAGTGCCATACTATGCATACGTGGGTCCAGGAATAGGCGAACAAAAGCTGAAGTGGACACAGCCAACATAGAAATTGTAGAAACAATATTCCGGATTGATTAATTAGAATTGTTGGAGAAAAAAAAATAAAATTCAAGTTTTTCAAGTTTTTTTTCTAAACATGTGTGAACCGGCGGCCTTTCGGTGTATAAAAAGCGCCAAATGTTGAATCATCGATGAGAAACAATTTATTGTTCAAAAAAATCAATCAACGAGGTCACATGTTGTTGTATTGCTGCTTTTACTTTTCCTATGTTAGTCATATGCCAGATGCTTTGCGGAGACACTGTCACGCGTAAAATGGGGAAATATTTTCTTTGGCTCACTGTTTATTCGTTTTTAATGACCAAAAAAATCTAACTAGGCCCTTTATAAGTTACTTTTCTTTGAGAAGTTTGACCACTGGCTCCCAATCATCAGCTGTCTTCAAATCAACTGTCTTGAAGAATTGTTTGTTTCTTTTTGCTGTGCCCCTTTTTCTTGCAATACAGACTGCCCGAATCTCCCTGTTGTAATTAAAACTTTCAATTTAGATGCTCAGTCTTATAAACTAAGCTGAAAGACCCATTAATAGCTGGACAATTATATACGAGTTTGTTTGACTTCGTGGGATCTCTATTATGGTTTACTGGAAGCACTGTTGTTCGGTAGGAATATTATTTTGTGTAGCATTGAGAACAAGAGCGTGGTTCTTGTCTGAAAACAACAATTAATTGATTCGGTATCAATTATTAAAATTGCATTTGATCTTGAAAGTGAAAAGTAAAAATATTTTGCCAAGGCCCTGTTTGCAAAAAATGATGATATTCTAAGAGAATAATACCCCTTTAAAACCACAAAGGATTATGAATTTGTATTAAGTTGTACTGGAGCACTTTGTGTTTACTTGAAATATGATGTTTGTGGTTTTAACTGCTTGTGTTTTTCAAGTTGCCATATGGTGAAAGCATGCATATTAAACCCATTGGAAAGCAAGTTTGAATTAATTTGTTAGAATATTCACAGGCCGAGTCTGGTAAGCTTGCTATATGTGGAAGTTGGAAGATGGGAAGACATTGACATTATTGTAATGGAAGCGGTTGGAGGTTCGAATCACACTACGCCAGGTAGGACTGTCGCCAAAAGTACAAAGCTTTTTCTTAATATATCTACCATTTGATATACAATAATTGGTTCGATAATAGCATGTCTCATGTTTCCCCTCGAATATGTAGAGGCCAATGATCTCGTCAACTTTTCAGTTTTTAGATTTTGTCTAGCCAACTGATCACCAAGACTTATTTAACTGTTTTTTTAAAACATTTGATGGCACGTTTTTAATGCAAGTTTATTACGTGGTATTAAGGCATATTAGGCCTTGAGTGAATTAACATATCATTTATATCCGCCAAAATGCAGTAGATGATGCCTTCTCGAAGCATTCTATTAGACTTTTCGATACTATGTCGATTGACATTGAGTGTTGCTCCTATTTCACGTACAATGAGGATAGAAACAGATAACTACGATATGGAAATGTAGTCTTTCCATTCCATTGCTCCTAAACCTAAACGTGACGTCAAATCCAACTTATTTTTGTAGGAAAAGGCTTTACATGTGATTTGTGTCAGATACCCTTTTTCTCACACACCCGATTTGTGAAGCACAGGAAACTGCATACTGACGCAAAGCCTTTCATCTGTGCTTACTGCAATGAAACTTTCAGCCATGTGATCGAACTTCAAGATCACAAGGATAAAGAGCACATGTGTAAAAAGTCATTCAAATGCCCGAGTTGCCACAAGACATTTGCATCCAGGATGGCGTTGAGCGAACACTCCTGGAGACACACAGGTAGAACGGCATCTTTTCAGGAATCCTGCCTATGATATTTTGTTGTTGTTGTTGTTGTTGCTTTGGATCTTGTTTGCTGGTTTGCAGTTATCTGCTTGTACATGGCTGCGCATTAAATTGCACGATCTGCTGTTGGAGCATTCTGTTATTGGATGGCAATCTCAGTTCTAGGCATTAGACTGTCGACAGTTGAATGTTATTGACCCGATCTAAGCGACATGTGCTTACCTAGTATCAAGAAAAAGTAAAAAGCTCTTTTTCTCACCACGAATGCTCACCACATTCGCCCAGATTGCCCAGTTGTCATTCAAAAGCGATATGATGGTCTTTGCACAGTGAATAAACTCACTAATCTGGAGCTTATCACCACATGTTTTTTTTAGGAGACAAGCTCTATGAATGTAGCATTTGCAGAAAGCGTTACTCGTCGAAAGGAAATCTCAAGATTCATGCTCAAAAACACTCGTGTACGTTCACCTTCATTTTCTCAATTACATTCAACTTCGTCATGTGCTCACCATAAGATCATTTGGAAAAATTCTTCCTATACCGAAAAAGCCTTTCAATTTGGAGTATTTGAATATTTATCCCGCTCTTCTTTTTTCAATGATCCTCGTGCACCTTAGGCTGCTGTTACTGTATTATTCCTGCATTTACGCTGCCAACACTTACCAACGGCAATTTAAATCTGATGCATATAGTGTTTTGTTTTCAATCTTCAATATAGTGTTCAATATTTTCAATATAGTGTTTTGTATGATGGACATACAATAATCTCCTCGGTCTATAGTACATTTAACGTGCATCTGCATCCTATTGTGTGATCACTTAATTCGATTCTCGATTACTTTAAAGTTTTTCCTTGATAGACATGAACAATTACGCGTGTACATTGTGCACACGTGATTTTACAACTTACTCTTCGCTGGAACGTCACATGTCTCAACATTCTGGATTCAAGCCTTACTCTTGTCGGTTTTGCTCAGTGAAATTTCTTCAAGTGTTCCAGTTAAGGAACCACGAGAGAACACATACAGGCGATAAACCATTCAAGTAAGTTCTGATCTGAATATTTCTTATAATCAGTACATGCATTGCTTCTCTCTCTATGCTCTTTTCACAATCAGTGAAATGGTGATCCAACTTTGTCCCTGGTCATAACCGTTTTGTCCTTTTCTAGATGTCCGCATTGTGACAAAAGGTTCTTTTCGAGCTCAGCTTGTCGGAATCACCAACAAGTGCACCACCAGTTGCTCATAAGAGATGCCAAAGCGTGTCAGCAACCCAGTTTTAACGGCCATGAAAGCTCTGTGGACGAAGTTGTAGCAATGAGTGCTAAAGGACAAACACAGATAACTTGCCCATTCTGCAAAACAGCTCTGAGTGTCACATGTAATGTGAAAAAGCATCTTCTTCGTCACAAAGAGCTTTGTTTGAGTGTAACTGAGGCGAAATCTTTCGCAAAGGCCCTTAAGAAATACCTGGCTTTACCCAATCCTCGGCTTCGTGTGGAAAAAAGAAATATTCAGGCAAATTATCATAAGGACACGAACAATAGTACATCAGATGAAAGGCAGCAAAAGTGGTCCAAGCGAATGGAAAAGAGAGGCTGGGTAAGAAAGGTAGCAAGACTGCAGCCATACAAGTGTCCTATTTGCCACGAGACTTTCAAGTTGCACAGACATCTACGGTATCACATTATTAAAAGACATAAAGAAGAAGCCGAGATGATGGGTATTTGTACGGTGGCGAGCGTCTACGAAAGGGCCATCAGAGAATGGGTTTTCGCTAACGGACGCAGGGCCGGCTGCCCAGATACTAAGGGCCAACTTCTGCAATCTCATTCGAGCCAGTTCGGAGAAGAGCCATTCAAGGAAGTACCTTGCAAAAGCTGCCCAATGAACGAAGTTGCCACTAGCGAGGATAAAGTGTTGAAGTGTTGGTTATGCCCGCGGACGTTTGTGTCAGCGGCAGAAGTTGTCATTCACATGACAGATGACCATGGCAGTCACCAACACAATTCGACAAAGCGCGAAACAGGTGACAATGTTACGTTACCGGGTAGAAATGTCTCACCCGATGCCCATTCATCACAACGCACTCGCGTTTCTTGTGTTCAGAGCTACAGTTGTTTGAAGTGCAAGAAGGCGTTTTCTTCTCAAACTGTCTTAAGTATGCATGAGATTGCGCATAACATTCTAGCGATTGATACGGGCAATTTCGTCTCCGTCCATGATAAGAAGCCTGCTCTTTCTGATAGTACGTATCTGATGTTTGATAGAAGCGCCTCCGACTTGAGATGGAACGTGAAAAACTCGTCTTCAGATAATTCAAAGGTGCCTTCCAATACATCTCTAAGAGAAGCAGCCATCTCTCCGGAACGGCTGAATTCAAGTTCGAGTTCAGCTTGTATCACTGTTCCTTGTAGTTCTTATCAATCAATCAATCAGTCAGAGGATTTTTACAGAAATGCCTATTCATGTCCCAAGAAGAAAGAGACCTTGAAGCCCCGAGATAAAACCACGTCTCCTATCGCGGCAGCTGTTAAAGTTCTTAGCAAGAATCCAGAAAGTTGCCTAGAACCGGACGTAAAAAGTACCTCTCATTTCCAAGAAACCAGTACGTGCCCATTGCGCTATGGCAGTTCGAAATTTTCTGTGACAGTCATCAATGTTAACAGAGTAAATGACGTCAATGCCGGCAAAACGCCCGAAATGAAGCAAGAAAAGGATGGAGTTGAGTCAAATGCCGATAACAAAGAGGCAACGATTGGACCTAGCATGGAAACAAGTCCTTCAATTTCGCAGCTTAGCAAATTGTGTGAAAGTTTGGTGCCTGATTACTTGCCTGTTTCCAGAAATTCACCCAGATACACTCGGACGAGGCCTAAATTGTACACAAGTGAAAACTGTCGCCTGGTGTTTGAAAATTCCCAACCACGTGCACTTTTGGTTTGCCAACCAACGACCAACGGAAGCAGTTCCCCTTCTTCTTGGCCATCCAATAGCTGCGTTCAGAAAGAGAAAGCCGAAATCCTATCGTCTTCCAAAGGCTTCCAGTTTGTTAATTCGATGAAGTTAATTTATAGAGAATCAAAATAGTCTTAGCTACCCAGACCCTTGAGCCGGTGAGGGAACCTTTGCTCACTGAGGAGAACGTCAACCATGTGTGCTAGCGTCTAAGGTTTCATCAGTCTTGGAGGAAATGATAGTCTGGCCCTTATTGACCGTATACAACCTTTTAACGATTCCAAAAAGAGGATATAACGATTGCAAGTTAAGCTATTTGAAAGGTGTTTTGTTGTTTGTTATGAACCGAGGTGAAATTCGTGTTTATGTAAAGTTCAGATGTGTCAGGCCAAAAGCTTTGCATCTTACCACCCATTGTAGAATTGCATCCGTTTTTCCATTAAATGCCACAATATTGGATCTAAAAATTGATGTTTTTGATTTTATGGGAGGGAACAAGGGTTCGCACTTCAGGTGGAAAATTTGGTGCGCCACAATCCGCCTCTGTTCCAAAGCCAGTCTGCCTTCTAATGAGCCAAACCTTTGTTCTGCATTCTCGTTTCGCCTGTTTGCAAGATAGTCTTAGGGTATCTTGGGATATGATGTCGGGTACATGTTTTGGCGTATATCTTTGTGTTGATTTAAAGCAGCGTGATGCATGCCGGGACACTAATACAAGAAACAAAAACAAAGCACTTTTTGGAACCGAAGAACCGGGAAGTTGTTTCTGTGAATCGAAAAAAACATTTGAACACTTAGTATTATTTTATTGTTTGGTTTTTAGCGGCCGGGGCTTGATATTTGTGACCGGTGCTGTATAATTAGTGACCGGCGTTGGACATTTAGTGACCGGCGTTATACTTAACGACCGATGTTGTATATTTAATGACCGGCGTTGGATATTTAGTGACCGGCGTTATACTTAACGACCGATGTTGTATATTTAGTGACCGGCGTTGGATATTTAGTGACCGGCGTTATACTTAACGACCGATGTTGTATATTTAGTGACCGACGTTGGATATTTAGTGACCGGCTTTATACTTAACGACCGATGTTGTATATTTAGTGACCGGCGTTGGATATTTAATAACCGGCGTTATACTTAACGACCGATGTTGTATATATAGTGACCGGCGTTATACTTAACGACCGATGTTGTATATTTAGTGACCGGCGTTGGACATTTAGTGACCGGCGTTATACTTAACGACCGATGTTGTAAATTTAGTGACCGGCGTTGGACATTTAGTGACCGGCGTTATACTTAACGACCGATGTTGTATATTTAGTGACCGGCGTTGGATATTTAATGACCGGCGTTATACTTAACGACCGATGTTGTATATATAGTGACCGGCGTTATACTTAACGACCGATGTTGTATATTTAGTGACCGGCGTTGGACATTTAGTGACCGGCGTTATACTTAACGACCGATGTTGTAAATTTAGTGACCGGCGTTGGACATTTAGTGACCGGCGTTATACTTAACGACCGATGTTGTATATTTAGTGACCGGCGTTGGACATTTAGTGACCGGCGTTGGTTATTTAGTGACCGGCGTTGGTTATTTAGTGACCGGCGTTGGTTATTTAGTGACCGGCGTTGGTTATTTAGTGACCGGCGTTGGTTATTTAGTGTCGTATATGCAAGTTAAGAGATTAAGCTGAATGGACCTTCTTGCTCTTGAAACACTCGTTACACGAAGGGTGTCTGTGAAGTACAGAGAGATACAACGATAGGCGGGCTATATTCAAATCATATTTGCGTACGAAACGATACACGCGAAAAATGGAAAGCGAATCGTATGATACGAAACATGAGATACGGTTGATGCGAATGCAGCGAATACAAAATAGCAAATTTAAAACGGCTAACGAGTCATTGACAATGGTCTAGGGTCGGGGCTTCTTTAGGGACCTGATTCCAGTACTTAACAACGTCTGTGAGCTGGACATTACCGGCCTTTACTCGAATGAGTGCCGCCCCCGTATAAGCGCCGCCCCCGTTTAAGCGCAACCCCAGTATAAGCGCCGTCCTGTATTAGCGCCGCATCAAAAGTATCGGAAATTAAAGGAGCGCCGCGGCGCTGACTTGAGTAAATACGGCGTTCGAATCCATACACTAGTGGAAAATTCTTCTACTGACCCGGACTATCATATCAAAGCAGCAGTGAATTCTTATATTCATGAACGATAAAAATTTTCAAAACTCGACCAAGTCCGTAATTGGTTAACTTAGATAGTGAAGGGCTTTGGTGTCTGTTATGCATTACTCTGTCATCTAAGACAATCTACTATACAAACTGCAAAGAGACTTTGTCAAAGATCTTCCAAACTATTTTGTGAACAATAGAGGTGTTGTGCAAATACCTAAATTAAGCTGAACCACAAAGTAGTTGAATCCAATATAACGAGACTTTGCTACTCTTATCGAAACAAAGAACATATAAAGGAAAAGACTTCCGACACCTTGAAGATTAATTTCAAACGATGAAATAGTTATTGAGCAAGTGCAAAATGTCTTTCGACATAATTTCAGTATAATGCGAATTATTAATTTTTTCAAGGCTCGGTGGAGATAACTATCCTTTTTAGCATTACTTTTCACAATTTTCTTTTGCGGTCCCAACTTAACAATCCCTGCTTCATAAACGTTGCACAAGCTTATTGAAACGGGCTGTAATTTGCGTAAAAAGCTTGTCATTTTCTGTTGTTTGACAAGAAAAGAGTAGTGGAGATTAGAAGAGGATTTAGCTCTCAATATTCGCGCTTAAATCAGGGCTCCAAATAACAGAATCACGTAGCCATCATCAAACGACGTTTTAAGCTAAACTATTGCGGATTTGTACGCGGTTGAAGTAATTTCGACTCCGCAGTGATATAAGGATGCACAGTAGAATGCATTAGGTATTGGAATGTTACCAAATAGCTTTTGTTTTCGATTCAAAACACAGCTCAAATTCAATTATCCCTTTTTTTCTTGAAGATAAGATAAAGCGTGGGCAATTTTTCCAGCAAGCGTATCAGGTTAGAAGCGCATTGTGTTGGCAGCACTGTAAGACGCCCATAGAGATAGGATCCTATCTCTATGAAGACGCCTAGCACGCAACATGCTATTTCTGGGCATCTGCTTTGGCGCCGACAGGAAATGCCTGGGCTTCAACGTGCGCCCCTACCTTTCTGGAGACGAGCTCATCCTAACTCTTTCTAGGGGGATGTAGCCAACTACCCTTTGCATCTTGCTAGCACTCTATTGCCATTATGTGTTCCACTGCAAAAACCACTGCTTTCAAATCACGCTGTCACGTTTCGAAATACAGTTGAAGAGTTACATCAAATTGTAATTCTTTGATGTCTTCTAACTACAAAATAGTCTGTCTTCTTACCTCGAGTTGAATGTTTTGTCGCATCAAAATTTTAATCTCCTAAATGAAATTAAAAAAACCGTAGGGTGCAATTTCTTCACAAGGGGGATATTCCATATCAAGTGTACCCAGCTTGTAAAGTGACCCCCATGAATTTTCCTGATAATTTGCATGGATAATAAGAAAGCCCACACCCAAAATTTCAGGGTTCTAGGTCAACTCGTTTCCGAGTTATGATGGGTCAAAAATTGCAAAATTTCCTAAATCGGGGGCATTCGGACCACAACCAGATTATCTTAGCTTCTGTTCTGTAGTACCTACAACAAAGATTTTGATATCAAATGAAAGCTCTTGTAATTCTGAATCTGAATAAGACTACACATGAATCTCAAGTCTAGCCACAGAAACAGAGAGCCAAGATTTCAAATGTTGACCATGCCGAGGGTGTAATTTCAATTTTAATAATTTTTCTTTAAATACTCCTTGACTACCACAAAGCTGATACAGAAAGTTTGAAGAGGGGTAAGATTGGGTTTATACACAATTAGTCATTTGAAGCAGGCAGGTATGTGTAAAAATGCCTCTTTTATTGGTTGACTATACTGAAGCTTGTCAGGTCACGAAAGGATACCATCTCATCAAAGCTAAGTGTTATAGAACAAAAATATCTTCAAATAACTGCAAAGATGTTGTTACAGTACTTATTCAATTATCCGGCCTTTTCGGGACATCAAATTTCAAGAATTTCAAGTTCCTTGCAAATTATGCTAAAATGAGCAAAGGGAGCGAAGGATGTCCCAATGTTGGCCAGAACAAAATTACCTTTTTTTAAAAAAAGCAAAAAACGTTCCCAACATATCATCAAAAATGTCGAAAATTTTTCGTAATGGTTCCCTTCCTCCTGTTTACGGACCAGATAATTGGAATCCGGATAAACGAGGGTCTGATAATTGTATAAGTACTGTATATTAAGACTTTGGTTGTAATAAAATACTAAGTTCAGTCCTGATTTAATTGAGCTGCAGAAAAACTCTTCTCAGATACCATTTTCTGTCTATGTACTAGTAGATTATTCTAGAGAGCAGGTCTTTTGTTTTTTGTGGAGTGTGCTGACTGAAAAATTGAGGAAGTTTTTAAAATTTTTAAGATTTGTAAGTCAAGTTTGAAGCACTCACATTAGCTTGATTGCCATTGTATATGTATGTTGAGCAAATATTGTTGGGGCCCAGACCCTGTTCATTCGTGAGTAATACACGCCGATCGTCACAGCAACTCGTAGTGTATTCTAATTAACTAATTGATTATAACAGCATGTTATTAGGTAATTTGAATAGTAATGCTAATATTGGAATCGCTTCAGAAATGCTTATTGTTTGGCCTAAAGTCACCAATATATATAAATATTGCTGCTCGGAGCTAGTGACACCCACGGTAGTTGTAGTAGAGAGAAGGGAGTTGGTTGCAGCAGAAGAAGTAAATGAAAATGGAATAGTTGTAAAAGGGTTGAACGAAAGGTGATTTTCCTCTGCGTCTTCATCTTTTCATCTCGTCCACCATTGAACATTGAGATAGGGGCACTGCTAGAAATAGCGGCCCCAGCAATTAGTCGCTTTAGTGTTTTAACACCTGGCCTCCACATAATGTTGCTATCTCCTGGTCAGATGATCTCGCAAGTTTGTGTTGAAACCACACAGGAAGTCTCTCATTGAGAAAAGGGAATTCAGAAATCAACAGTAGAAAAGTTTTACTTAATTTTCAACTAAATTTTGCAATATTTCATTTCTTTGGTCAATATGGAGCCATGTGCCAATGCAACTGGGAAAAATAGAAAGCACTGTTATGATGCTTTTAAGGAACACAAAACAAGGAGATTTAGAGATCTCAAACTTGTGACAACAGAACAAGCAAGAAAACACCCAAGTCTGGTGAAACTAGGGGGAAAACCATGCACTAATTGTCGCAAGAAAGCAAATCAGCAACCCCTAGAGACATCAGTAATTGAGATACAGGTAATGGGTTTCCTATGTCAATCTGTTTCACCTGATCGAGAAACAGAAAATGATTTCATTCCACCAGAAGCACAATTTGGAGCTTTAAACGAAACATTGCATTTCATAGGAGAAAACCTTATCTACTAGAGTAAAATTGATCATCGCCCGTCATATTTCCAGAGCAAAAGGCAAAAGGTCCGTAAATTTATCGAGAAACGTTTCGAAAATTGCCATTTGGGCACTTCAAGACATTTGCAGTGATTCATCCTCAGATGATGAAGGGCTTAGTAAAGATATGAAAAAATGTATCAAAAAATCTAAGAACACAGAGAGTAGGAGTGAGAGAATGACCGTGCTGACAATTTTCGCCCAAGCATGGAGCCGCAGAAAAATGATGAAAATATTTGGCTGTTCGCAAAGAATGGCAAAGCAAGCTAAGCACTTATCATATGAAAAAGGGGTAATGGCAACTCCTAACCCAAAGGCTGGAAAATGATTGCCAGAAACAACAGTACCACTTGTTGAAGAATTTTTTAGAGAAGATACAATCAGTAGAGTAATGCCAGGAAAAAAGGATTACGTTAGCGTTGTCAAAAACGGTGAAAAGCATCATCGTCAAAAAAGATTAGTTTTTGGAAACCTTAAAGAAATATTTCAAAAATTCAAGGAACAGCACCCAACAGTGAAAATAGGTTTCTCCAAATTTGCAATGTTGCCCCTAAAAGAACGTGTACTTGCGGGAGCAAGTGACACTCATTCTGTATGTGTGTGTGTTTCTCATAACAATGTAAAATTGATGATGTATGGTTCTTCAATGGCCAAAATTGTTACTGAAAGCGATATTCCTTTGATCCACTATATCAATGTACTTGCCGAAATAATGTGCAACCCACTCTCACCACAATACTATTTCAACAAGTGTGAGAGCTGCCCTGGTACAGCGCCAGTCCTAGAAATACTCGTTAAGTATTACAGTGACATGAGCATTTATGAGATACAAGCAGTGGATTTCAACAGACAGGTCAAGCCTGGAAACACTTATCGAACCTACAGAAGATTCTATTGATATGTTTATAGATAAACTGGACCATCTTAAACAACAAGCTGCGTATTTGACAAACAGAAAGGAGCCTCTCCAAGAAGGGCAATTCATCGTGATAGGTGATTTTTCAGAAAATTATTCTTTTGTCATTCAAAATGAGGCCCAGCCCTTTCACTAGAATTATTCAATGGCTACCCTTCTCTGATGCCCAGTATCAAATATTATTTACTTCTCTGATGGCTGTGAAGGCCAATATAAGAACCTTAAAATTTTTGCTAACCTTTGCCTGCATGATAAAGATTTTGGAGTTCCTGCCGAATGGCATTTTTTGCCACTAGTCATGGCAAAGGTCCATCTGATGGAATTGGAGGAACAATTAAGAATGAAGCAACTCGTGCAAGCCTTCAACACCCTTTTGATAACCAAATCCTTTTAGCTTTGCAACTGTTTAGATTTGTTGATGAGAATCCCAGTGAAATTAATTCAAAATTATAGACAAATGTTGATTGGAAGGAAGAGGATGAACTTTTGCTGGACAGGTATAAGACGGCCAGAACGATCGCAGGAACTGAAAAGTTACACAGCTTTATACCTGTTTCAAAGTCTTTGATGCAAGTTGCTACATATGGCTTTGGTGAAGAATCGCAAGAAGTGTGTTTTTGCAAGTCAGTTCATAGCACCCTGGATATTGGACTTATCAATGGACATGTTACAGTGATATATGACAAAAAGTGGTGGGCTGCTTATGTTACCCAGGTAGCTCCAGACACAAATTCATTGGAAGTGAGTTTCCTTCATCCCCATGGTCCTAACCCTTCTTTCTTTTCCAAGTCATCCAGACATTCTGATATTTGACTATTCAGATGCACATACACTTGTCAATCCAGTAACAACCACCAAATGAACCTATACATTGACAAAGAGTGAATCCGAGGATAGTTCTTCTGCAGCTCAATTAAATCAGGACTGAACTTAATATTTTATTACAACCAAAGTCTTAATATAACAACATCTTCGTAGTTATTTGAAGATATTTTTGTTATATAACGCTTAGCTTTGATGAGCTGGTAGCCTTTCGTGACCTGACAAGCTTCAGTCCTTTTGTAGAAAACCAACTGCAATCTATCGTTGGCTCTACATCAGGCCAGAAGCCAAGGACATCTTCCATTAAATTTTGCTTGCTGTACTATGACCGTAGAGATTGCAAATAAAGTTTATAAGGTCTTATAGTGCTCAAAAGATATTGTTGACTGAAAAAATTGGAACATAAAGGCAAATTCAGTAAAATAATAAAATATGTGGCCAAGTCTACTTTACGTTTCCATTCCATATACAACAGAATTTGGCTCTCTCTTGTAGTAATGATGCCCCCTCCTCCGTTGCAATAAAATTCACGGAAAATAATCCTCGAAAATCCAACGATGTCCTTTTAGGGAAAATTGACGTTTCTTAAACCAAATTATTTGGGGACAAAAGTTCACCTTTGGATCTTTGGTGACAAAAGTTCGCTGAAGGTGACGCATGCATTGGTTTGGATCTGCAATCAGCCTGCTCTGCTTTCACAAGTACTAATTGGTTTTTGCCCATTGATTAATGTAATTAATGTCTTGAAGTACTTTTCTGGCGACTGCTTTCGCAGTAGAATGCATTAGGTACTCAAATGATACCAAATAGCTTTTGTTTTCGATTCAAAACACAGCTCAAATTCAATTATCCCTTTAATTTTCTCCAAGATAAGATCAAGCGAGGGCAGTTATTCCAGCAAGGCAAGCGCATCAGGTTAGAAGCACATTGTTATGTCAGCACTGTAAGACGCCTAGCACGCAACATGCTGTTTCTGGGCATCTGCTTTGGCGCCGACAGGAAATGCCTGGCATCAACGTGCGCCCCTACCTTTCTGGAGACGGCATCCTAACTCTTTCTAGGGGGATGTAGCCAACTACCCTTTGCATCTTGCTAGCACTCTATTGCCATTATGTGCTCCACTGCAAAAACCTCTGCTTTCAAATTACGCTATCATGTTTTGAAATACAGTTGAAGAGTTACATCAAATTGAAATTCTTTGATGTCTTCTAGCTACAAAATAGTCTGTCTTCTTACCTCGAGTTGAATGTTTTGTCGCGTTAAAAATTTTAATCTCATAAGTAAAGTAAAATTAAAAAAACCGTAGGGTGCAATTTCTTCACAAGAGTTCCTTTTGTAGGAAACCAACTGCATCGTTGACTCTACATCAGGCCAGAAGCCAAGGACATCTCCCATTAAATTTTGCTTGCTGTACTATGACCGTAGAGATTGCAAATAAAGTTTATAAGGTCTTATAGTGCTCAAAAGATATTGTTGAATAAAAAAATTGGAACATAAAGGCAAATTCAGTAAAATAATAAAATATGTGGTCCAGTCTACATTACATTTCCATTCCATATACAACAGAATTTAGCTCTCTCTTGTAGTAATGATGCCCCCCTCCTCCGTTGCAATAAAATTCAGGAAAAATAATCCTCGAAAATCCAACGATGTCCTTTTAGGGAAAATTGACGTTTCTTAAACCAAATTATTTGGGGACAAAAGTTCACCTTTGGATCTTTGGTGGCAAAAGTTCGCTGAAGGTGACGCATGCATTGGTTTGGATCTGCAATCAGCCTGCTCTGCTTTCACAAGTACTAATTGGTTATGGCCCATTGATTGATGTAATTGATGTCTTGAGCAATGCATTCTCTTTCAGTCGTGGCTATCTTGTACCTAATCAGGTAGTGTAATGAATAAGTGGCTCAAACACCAACGACATTTTGAAATTCTCAACGCCAACGACACACTGTCCTCCTTCTAGCTTCAACCCCAACTCGTCTTCACTCCATTCAGTTCCTGGATCAATAGTCAGTCCTGAACAGTCATCATGCTTCATTCAGTAAATTCAATCACAAGAACGATACTGGGTAACAGGTATGGCAAAGACAACGTTCCTTCCTCTGCACACTTTTGGATAACTGGTTTTAGTTAAGGGTTGGCAGGGAAGCAATCCTAGTCTTTAACAAAACAGACTGCTCTCCGACATTCTAGTCCTTGGCCTTTTCACGACCATCTGGAGATTGCGGATAAAACTTCATAGCAAGCATGCTGAGACTGGAAGCCTGCTGAAACTGCTTTCATATTTGGTGTAATGAAATCTTCTTCCACTCGATGGATGGTATTCTTATTTGCCCTCAACACGGAGGCAATGGCAAAGTTGCAGTGCATTTCCTTAATGGCTCACAAAGAAAGAGGCATATGCACAGTAGGTTTATGTTGACAGGCAGCTGCTGCAGACGATGGGCATCCAATTTATCTGTAAGTAGGCAGACTGAAGGCTGGCCAGCAAAACCAGAGACATTTTTGACATTTTTGACGACAATTTTTGTTCATGCCCAGAGTGCTGGCTCTAATATGGTTGACTCTGAATCATGCCATCACTGACTGATTCAAGGCTTCGGGATTGGGGGCGAAGAGACCAAAAGTTGAAAGCCACTGCTTTACGGTGCAATTATTTTGCAGTACATGTTGCTTCTATCTTGCTTATGGAACTTCCGCTGTTGTGCAATGCATTTTTGTTACACTCACCTCATAGTAGTTTCTAAACTTTTGCCGTTTGGAACTAGCTCAATTAAGCCCGAAGTGATGCACTTAAGTCCATACTGCTCAACATTGAAACTTTTCAACAGGTATTTCAAGACGACTGGAAAATCTTTTAGAGGAAGCAGAAAAGCATGGACCAGGTTGAAATCAAGATTAAGTTGATCCACTGAAGTATTCATCCACTAGCCGGCACTGGACCCCTGCCAAAATGATGGAACACTTGTGGAAGGTCTTCGAATCACATTCGTTTGTGCATTTAACCAGGCTGCCGTGAGGCATTGCCTCTTGAACGGTGGCTTGAGTAACAAACAAAGTAACAGCAATATTTTCGCAATACTTTCTTATAATGAGTGTTTTGTTCCATAACAAAGTAATTCGGATTCTCTAGTCAAATTCGAGCAAGACTTCTTTTAAAATGTTTTTGTGTAACCTATACCTTTTATTTAACTATCGAGTGATTTTCAGTCATCAAGTAAACATAACAACAAGTGATCCCAAGGTCACCAATTGAGGCCCCGTGACTCAGAGGTTTTTGAAGTTTAAGTAATTGGCAAAAGGAGATTACTTAAAAAGCGTTCGTCAAATGGCCGAGTTTTCTTTTTCCTTTTGTTTCCTCTTAGTAATGTCCACCTTTTGAAATCAAGATCCATTTCTTTTCTTTAAATGAAACGACTGGCCGTTGAAGCGGTCAATGACCCGCTCTGTTTACGAGCAAAACGTTTTATCTTGGACATTCTGGTCGATGTTAAGAGAACATTTTTATCTCGATAAGATAGAAATCGGTGGCTACCACATGACTTCGTAAAATCAAAAGTGCGCATTCAGTATTCGATAAACAATCTCTGTCCATTATGATGGTACTTGATGATGACAAAAAGGTGGTCCCAACGTGTTTTCAACGTGATGCTATTTGTTATGAATTGAAAACCGACTCGAACCAGATAATATTCGACTTATTGCGTGCATTAAATTGCTTATTGGATTTCCATGGTTGAAGGTTTAATTGCTTTTGTGGAATTAAATACCTAAAGGCGAATATCTAAATTCTCCAGTTCAATTATGAAAAACTAAGTGGCTTCGAATTGGACGAGTGGGATCTTCTTCATTTAAATTCAAACTGATCAGCTTTGAAGATTAGTTAACTAGAAAAAGATTTTCATTGTAGAAAGTTTACTATAACTATGAATTGTATAAAGCCGATTTTTATGTAATATCGAAGTATTTTACTTATCACCGTAAGCAAAGGCTGATTAGGAAAGATTCGAAGGTTCATTTCGCCAGCAGCTTACGGCTAGAGGCGGTGATATTTATCTGCTCTAATTTCTCCATTGATCTGTCAAGTTGATAGCAATAGGGACTGTTAAGCTGAACAGTCACATTGACAGCCATCGTGAGAGTGCCACAAGATTCAATGCAAGTAGAATGCATTGTTTTGCATTGGAACTGCTCACATGGCTGCTCTTGCTTGCTGCGAAAGAACGAATAAAACGCAGTGGCGTAGCGTCAGGGTATGCAAGGTATGCAGTGCGTACCCTGAGATTTCAGGGCAAAATATTGTCTAAAATAACCTTTTTCAATAAAGTTTAAACGCAGTAACTACATTAAAACTCATAAATGATCCCTCTTTAAACTGATTTCAACAACTTGAATAGTTGTTTTCTGCTGTAGATTGCGTTTCTCTTTTCGATTCGCATGTCAATGCACCAAGGCTGATACATTGAATTGTTCTTTGAATGCGCTGCGAAGGAGAAGAACCTGGGCTGTTTCTCCCACTGTCTCCCTTTGTTTTTCAACTCAACTACGTCACGAAATGAGAAGTGAATCCTGCCCAATTCTAGCCAATAAGCACACTGAATTTCATGAATATATTAACACCAAATTGGCTGAAACAATTGAGAAATAAGCAGAAAATTGTCTGCTTCCAACCCCGGAGTAGGCTTAAAATTAATCTCGTTTTGGGGCTTCATAGGTAACTTCCACTGATCCAAAAAAAGGGCTTTTTTATGGAGATCAGTGGTAACTTCACGTTGAGGAAAACAGGAAGTATGGCCAATGCAAACGACCTAGCTAACGAAAGCTCCAAGACCTTTGACTAGTTATTGGATCAGGTTTTTATATTTTACGAACAATAACAATAATATTTTACGTCAGCGTGTATTGTAGGGCACAAACTGTCTTGCTTAATTAGCTTCCGTTTATATTATAAGCGTTTGTAGATGATTTCTGTGCTACTTATTCGAGGCAAAGGCGGATTGGCCTAGCCCACCAGTTGGTTCACAAGCATCAACTTCTCCGTCGTAAGAAAACCCCAACAAACGTAACACATTTCGCTATTGTAAGCCACACCCCACCTAGCTTCCCTGGCTCTCTTCTATGCCACGCTCAACCACGCCTTTTGGCGCAAGTGAATACCCTATAACAAGATTCACGCTACGCCACTGATAAAACGAAAACCAGGCTTAGAGACTTAAAGCAGACGTCAATTCGTAAAGGCATTTTTCAGAAAGGATGAACACTTTAAAAATTGAACTAGTGATAAATTGTTTCGGCTTGTGGTCTGTACCACATTTTAAGGGTACTTTTGAAACTTTTTATTAGAATATTCTGCATTTATCTAAGTGCGTTTCTCAAATGCCAGTGAAAGATCCTTGCAAAATGGCCGAGATGTAAGGAACCATTTTTGGAAGGAAGCACTTGAACCATTGATAGGCAAGCAATTTCACATGCGGGAGCATGGCTTTTTACCCATAACGAGGCCTTGTACAAAGTACTACTGTGTTACGTAATGGCTGATATGCCGAAAAGGAGAGAGCGTTGTTCTTAACTGCATTTTTCAACACCTCCTAAACTAGGCACCATCTAAACTAGGCACCAGATTTTGAGAGATCACTATAGCTTCACCCGGAGACTTTTCTTGAGAAAAAAAGGAAGATGCTAACAATTTTGGTAATAAAAAGATGACATACAGGGTAAAACTGATTTACTTTCTTCCCTTACAATAAGTTCTGTTGACAAAATTAAGCACACAAACTGCTTCGAGGCAGTACTAGGAGCCTAAGCCGCAAAGCATCTTGTTCACAAAGAAAACAGATTTTCCTCGCTTGAGAGGTTGGAGATTTCCAGTTTCTATTAGCTCGAAGATACCGTTAACATTCCATTTGGGTGACTGAACATGTGTCTGCCATTAGAGTGAGTAATACACCGGATCTTGACCATGTTATAAAGATCCTTCTTCAAATCGTCGTCCAAAGCGTCGTAATCTGTCTGCAACAGAAAAGTGACAACATCGTTGGCCCTTGAACTGCCATTCATTTCTATGAATTCTGTGACGTCAATCTCACTCGGAAATTCTTGAAGCTCGTATTTAACACCATTGTTGCGAAGCGCTTCTGCGATATGTTTCGTTGTAAGAAAATGGTCATTGATTGGTCGGGATATCAAGGTAACACTTTTTCTCAGATGGGCGTACAGTTCGTGGCCCCCCTTCTCCGTCTGATTAATAATGAGCAGCTTTCCGCTCGATTTTAGGAAGGAAATCGCTTTGAGTATCGTTCTTATTGGATCTTCGACGCAATACATCGAGTGCGACATTATTATTAAATCAAATCTCTTATCGGTCGTGTACGTTAAGTCGAAATAGGCAGAATCGATGAGCAAGTCGACTTCACCCCAAGAAGCGACTGTTTCCTCAAGTTGCGCACGGTGAGTCGCGTTCGGCTCGATAGCCAAGAACCGCGCCACATTGAGGCCGTACTTCTTCACCAGGTCGTCTTCTACACAGCCTGTTCCGGCTCCAATGCTCATCAAATCCACCGGGCGCCCATCTAGGCTTTGAATGGTAGGTTGCATCACCTGCATCATTCCCGCATACTCCGTTGACCCTGCTACAAATGTTGCGAATACTCTCGCGTACTCTTCTTCGCTCAACGGATTTCTCAAGGCCATTTTCTGCGTGGGAAAGAAAACTTCATCAAGCCTGCGAAAAATTGCGAAGGACAAAAACTAAGAAGACAGGATGGATTGCGTTGAGATGATTATCAAAACCCCGTCAGGATCACTACAGAGAAAGTGGGTGCGATCAATGTCATTTGAAGTTGAATTAATAACCCCGGGCAGATATTCCCAATTTTGCTTTTCACCAAAGTTAATGTCCGCCTACAATCAAGCGAAATAGATGTCACACAAGAGATTGAGCATGCTTTGCCGATAAGGAGTTTACTCTTTTACACAAAAACACAAAATTACTGATTTCCATTCTCGCACTGTTTGCTTTCGAAAGAAGAGTAGAATTGAAATAATGATCTGTAGTGACACGTATAGGGAGTTTCACCGCCAATGAAACTCTATTATCGGATTGTATATGAGCACAGATGGGTAAGTAGAATAGGGTCCTCTAAAGAAGTAGCCAACCATATAACTTCTCTGGAAGAAATAGTCAATACCCATCTAGAAAAGAAAATGGTAGCAGAGGGAAAATGTTTGCAGCCGCTTTGCAGACGCTCAAAATGTTTCCCACCAACCGTCCATGCGAAACTTTACTTGCGATCCAGGCCTCCTGGAAGTTGCAATGTGCTTGGGTCTCGTGTCTACATCTACATCTATGCATATAATCAGTAAAGCCCACAGTGGCATCGCACTGATGAGGGCGGTTTCCTCGTAGGCAAGGGTCAGCAAGATGTGTCATGACCATAGCAAGGACATGAGGCAAATGGAAGAGTTAGACTTGAAAGTAAGGGTAACCAGAATTGAAAGAGCGGCTCTTGTGGATAATGGAAAGGCTCTAAGCAGCACAAGACAATGACATTTTAACAACACCTACCAAAAAAAGAAACAAAGCAAGTTTATAGTGTGAGTATACTTAAAAAATTGTCAGTTCAGGGATAAATAGTTCAAAACTTAAATTAAATTTATCTAAAGAACGGCATCATGCCACGCGCTGATTGGTTTCATGGTTCATCTTCATGACCCCAAAAGTACGGTGAAATTTTTCGGCATATAACGTTTACAATTTTTCCGCAAAGATGCCTAAATTTCTAGGATTGTCAAATTATGCATGCCATATTGACTGATAATAAAAACATCCATATTTTTTCAATATGGATTATATTCAAAACAGTTTTTTAAATAGATTGTTTGCAAATGTAAGTAATATCTCGTTTTTTAAACCGTTTAGGTATTTTTGCATAAGAGAAGGAAGCCAAACAGAAACGACATTCGGCAGGTCAACCTGGAAAGCTTTGCTCCATACTAAACGAAGCTGTGACTAAAGTCCTGAATCGGGGTTAGTCTAAGCAGCGAATAGGCAACGTGGCACATAACACAATAGCCAGACCTAGGAGCCAAATCCATTCAAAATCTAAAAGAGACCTTTTCATAAGACGAATCAATCCATGAATATATTTATGTAATCATAGGGCAAAGGCTGTCAAAAAGAAAAGTCTTATTATCCGGATGATGCCGTATCAAACCACTTTTGGTCGGAATCGAATTCCAGATTACTGCTTCATGATTGATGGTAAAGTTCCTAGGGATAAAGTTTCCTTTAACCTTGAACATTTCCCTTCCGTGGGTTAGGTGCGACATCAAATGTCGAATTTCTTCATGAAAAATATTCGAACATATTTGATCTTGAAGAACTTTCCCATTGATAACTGAATGATATGGTGTTTTCAATAACTAATTGCGCTACATTAAATGTCTTTTATTGTATCATCAAACACTTTGCTATAGCTCAAAAGAAGGAGAAAAACGTAAATATCTTAAGTATAGAATATATAATATCTTTGAATACATTTCAATGTAAATTCACTTAATGTAAAGAGCTTTTGTTTGGTCTATGTGACGCAAATAGACAAGTCGTTTTGCCCAAAATGGGTAGGATGTGAAGAAAGTAAAATGCACTGTGCAAAGCAAAGGTCAAAAGGATTTTTCCATCGTTAACTAAGCAATTCCTCGCAACTATGTTAGTAATCCTTGTGATGAGGCACAAAACAATGATTCTTAACAACGTTTGTCGGATTAATGAGAAGAAGAAATTAACCCCATCGAGGCCCTTGCGCACTTCCAAATACAAGAAGTCTGTTAAACCGTTACAGTGGAATTTGTGTGACCCGCTGACCATAGGAACCGTAGGCTTCATGCTTTTTAATTGGATTCCTCCCGTTTGGATAAGACAGCGATGTAGCACAGTGAAATGTTAATCCAATGATAAGACGTTTGGATAAAAAGGATTGCTTGACAATTGTGGCCTTGTTGTGCAAGTTGATGAGGGAAACAAGCACCTTTCCACAAATATCACAGCCTTTCGTTTCTCCAGGTTATCGTTGATCAAGAAATCTAGACAGTTCAATTAGGATTCATCGGGGGCCGGATATTGCAAATTTCCCCAAATGCAGATATCATAAAGCTAGAGAAAAAAGCAATTTTCTGAAAAATTAATCAAATATATCGTTCCTAAGTAATCTTTGTCATTCGTTCGACATGCTTACCAACGTGCGTACCTAGATTAATCAGAATGATACAAGTTACTACAATACCATTTTTCGAGCGATTTAATGCTCAAAGTCTCACACATATTCCACGTCCATGTCACACAATACAAGTCTTATCTACAATAACATGCTGATGTCTTAACAAGAAGGCTTTATTTTTCTAAGCAATAACTCTAAGACTATGATAAAGTGGGCAAGGCGGGTGCAATTGTACCACGATCGTGGCCCTTACATGCTTGTGCGCAACAAAATTCACCTTCATTTATATAGTAGCTCGACCCTTACTATTCGTTCACAAAAGTTTGTAGTGCCACAAATTTTCAAATTTGAGAGAGAAAAGCTTCTTGATACGAGTTTTTCATCAATTTCAGTGACAAGGTTAAACTTGAAAAATAAACGACAAACCCAGGCGACAAACATGATTACACTTGGACCATTGCAGCCGAGCCCTGGGGACCGCAAAAACTTTGTTTATACTTTAATGGTTTGACAGAAGCAAGGGATAGGATAGGTGGCAATGTCTCAGAAAGAAAGAGAAGTCAAGGAAGGAGTTCCAAAGGAATTCTTATAAAGCCAGAAATATGCAGAGGTGGAGCGTGTGATCTTAGCTCTAATTGCGCAGAATGAATTACGCTTACAACTGCACGACCCCGGGAAATATTCATTTGCACGCGGAAATGATGGACGAGATCGTACTTTGGACAAGCCCTTGGGCAGCAGACAGGAATTCAACAAGCGGAGGGGCGAGAGGAGCATCGTTCACGAGTCGTCAAGGGTGCCCCCACGATCTGGTCCACATTGATGAACAAAACGGAACTCAACTACGTGAGAAAACGAATGAAAAACCTGGCAACAGATAATGTTATACAAAGCAGGTATTAAGCGTTCGTCGGAGTCCTATTAACGCACTGACCGCTCGCCCTGTGTCTTAACCAGGATGAGTAGCTTGGCAAGGAATATGTGTTCGCTCCTGTGTCGTCGTTCATAGTCCAACTGAGTCGGCTGTACCATGGCGCTCAAGCTTCACGCGAAGTTGAAATGGCGTCAAACCCCTGCTCTAATAATTTACTTGACTGATCCAGCGTTTTGCTTCTTTTGAAAGAATTCGCACATTCGCAGCCCGCATTGAAATTTAGAGTGGCTAGGCAGATTAGAACACACAGTACATTTGCTACCAAGTTGCTTTCAATCTAACGCGAATTGGCTTTCGGTAGTCATTGCCACAAATCCCGTTGGCCTTAGTCATAAACACGTTACATTTTTGCAGTCATATGAAACTGCGTTAAGTTCACTGTTAATGAAACATGCATTACGCCATGAGCCCCTCGGTTTAGGGTAAGCCCCTTCACCGGTTTACCAACAAGACTATTCTAGATATGTGATAGACGGAGGCTTCTTCGGAGGGACATGGCGGCAAAGTAATGGACCAAGGACATGTCACAACACAAAGTAAGGAGTCTTTCATACATTCAACTAACAGTGAACGTTTCCCGCTGTATTAACTACGGAGCATATGGTCACAGTTGGCCAGTCAAAATGAAAACTGACAAAGAACAAACAAAAATGCGACAAACCTTTAAAACTTTTTGGTGTTTTGGAAATAGTTTACTGCCGTTGCTTGCCCTCCAACGAGCTTCTCCTTGCAGCTGAACTTGGTCCTACTCCACGGCTCTATGGTTCGTTCACTGCTCGAGAAACTGCGCTTCTTCCTTTATATCCATATTTGCATGAAAAGGAATTACATTCCGCCATCCCATTGGCTTATTCTTTATCAATGAATGACTCCGCAATGCCGTCGCACTGCCGATGCTTAACGCGAGTCGTGGCGACGGGACGAAATACTTGTGACGTAATTATACGGCATCGTTGAGCCACTGCTTCCCATTAAATTAAAACCGTCTGCGTTCGCAAATTCATCAATTGAGCCAGACTAATAATTAGCTTCTTGGTTTTCTATTCAAAAATCTTGAGTAAACGCCAGAAAGCAGAGCAAGTTATTCGGGAAACGGCAAAGTAAAGCAAGGGTATCTGACATGTTAATTTCACTTTAAGACGATCATATGATAAGAATTGGGGTAAAAAGGAGTCGATAAGATTAAAATTCTATTAGAAGAACAAAGTATTATGTCGTTAATTGAACGAAATGCTGAAGCATCTGAAGTTGTCCGTTGGGGCCTGGAACTAGGCTAAAACTGCCTATTAACTTAGGCTAAAACTGCCTATTAACTTAGGTTAAAACTGCCTATTAACTTAGGCTAAAACTGCCTATTTACTGCTGTTGATTGTCCCCATCCTAATAATCAGTGTGTTTCATGGTTCGTCAGCCTTGCTGCTGAATGAATACGGACATCAAAGGAAAGTCTCTTTCATGTTATATTTATTCAGGCCTTAGGCCCATCGACCTAGCCCCATCGTTCCGGCCTCAATATATCTTCTTCCACGGTAGCAAAGTACCCAATTTCATTACAACGATAAGAATGCACATTTCAAGTCGCAAAAAATCATGCATGAAATGAACAAGCGAGTAAGACAAGGACATAGCAAAAACCTAGTTTGCTGTAGAACTCATTACGAAATCAAAATTTTATGTCATATGCAAATGCTTACATTTGACTAAATCAAGCTTGAAGTTATAAAAAACCGCAATTTCACCAGTTATTAAGCTAATTTAAAAACAAACTTGAGAAATATTTATGCGGTTCATAGCCACTTGTTTTATGTTATTATTACTAACTTCATTTATATGAGTAAACGTAAAAAAAATGAAAAGTGACATGACTTAAGTTAGATAAGAACAAAAATAGTTTTGTTAGCTGGATGACCTTTTTGTAATGATCACAAGCAGATTCCAGAAAAGTTGTTAAATTTCCTCCAGCCAAAAACATCCTAGAAGGCAAATGTTCCTCACAGAACAATATGAAGTGGGCGTGGCTTAGATGTGTCGAATGGGCTTCTATTGTTTTTCAAGGACCTTCCTCCGGTCAGTGACCGTGCGCCATAATGTTTCCCGAATCTGGTCACAAGTAAACTATTCTTTTACTTCACTGCAACACAGAATAAATAATCAAAATAACTAAATTCGAATGTTGTCAGAAGAGACGACAGAATAGATAATATTATCGATGCATTAACATCAGGATGGCACAAAACTAAATCGTATGCTCAAATGGGTGTGACAATCGATATTGTTTATCTTGTGTTCAATTTGCTAGAAATATATTTCCCAAAGATCTGATCCCATAGAGTTTCAAGGGCGTGGCTCAAAACAGTGTCTAGGTGGTTTCTCCAACTGATCCCCATTGCCTTTTCCATCGATGGCCCTCCCCAAACCGCCATAGAGGGTCTGCCATTGATGTGTGATCCTTTTGGAATCGATGCAAAAAACACAGCCTTATTGGGTAGCTGAAACGCGGCTCCATTGTTTAGAACAAAAGCGTAGGTGGTTGGTCCGAACCAATTAACTACGAGCAGTAGTTGCGCACGCGCATTATGACTTCAGCAGTGGGATCCTAGTTGCTTGTATTTTTCGAATTCCCTTCCTTTTTCTGTCTATCATAAGATGTAAAGTACACATGCGCACCCACTCCTTTCATAGGGGGCCACCTACACCTCTCGGACTTGCCCTAACTTGTCTCCATAACAAAACGAAGTTGTAGAAACGAGTTAAGTTGTGTTTTTGCGTTGCTCCACCCCTTTGGACAACCCGAGCCATAGTTTTATTCAATGTGCAGAGAACACGGAGACAGGTCGAGATAAAAATCCAATGGTTACTTTGGTTTCCGTTGTGCCCTTAAGAATTTGCAAAACCTACGCGATAGACTTTTGGTAAAAGATTCAACGGTTTCATTGGCTGAAATGCTGATGGTATGACCTAAAAATATGCACATTCCTTCTTTTGATTGAAATGAACTGACCTAAATGTGGTGGCAAATTCGCTTAAAGTCTTACATAAGAGTGTTCATACACTTATGCATTCCGTCGTTTGAGTGTACAATTACCTACATTACACACATGATAAATTTTAATTTTTAAGAGTCTAAGATAGGCTTATAGATTAGTCATTTCATTCAAAGTAGCGCGAAACAGCGGACACACAACTTTTGTATACGCACTCCTTTCATACGACACCCTTCGGGGTATGCAAATGTCAGAATATGACCAAGTACTGGCGAAACAATAGCTGCGGAAAGTTGTGAGACGAGAGCACGATTGGCTGCCTAGTTATTAATCAGCATTTACTTTGCACTTTTATTAAGAATCCAAATAAAGAGACGAACTCGTTCTGTCTACTGTATTGAGTGAGGTTTTGCGTAAAAATGCAGACAGACTCCAAATCTTCTAGATGAAAGTCAATGTAACGAATAAAACATTGTTTGCAGGTTTTATTTCACTTTAAGTTTTCGTCGTGCATTCATTTCTATACAAAAATCAACTGATACAACTGCAAGATATAAAAAAACAACAAGATATCCGGAGGTGAATCGAATATGATTCCAACAAAGGGCTTTCGATTGCTTTCACGGCAAAGTATTCAAAACCTTTTTTAAACCAGCATATCCTCCAAGGATTTATCAATTCGAGTTTATCCAAGGGGAAAGGTCAGTGTCGTATAAGTAGTGCTGAGACAGTTCATTAATCAAAAGCACTTTAAAGCACTTTAAAATATATAGGTCGATCAACTAACTTCACTGGCCAATCGAGTTTTGAAATTCCAAACACACAATACAGGCTCATACCTTCAATACCCCCACTCAAGTATTACTATGAACGAAAAGTTGTTGCGCTCTGCTACGGTAGAAATCCGCCATAGTGCAAATCTAGAATACGCCTAATGAATGGAAATTTTGGACATACAACTCGGAACGAAAATACACAGTAAATTCAGAACATCGTTCCTCAATGTAAGCAAGAACACGTCGTTTAGTTCGCGTAAAATTCGGATAATGCCGTCTATGCGTCTGTATCTATTTCTGTGGCGATGGTAGTGACGCCATGGCTTTCAAATAGCCACCATAAACTACATGTTTATAGAATTCCAGGGAAATTTACAATGTGCATGGGAGCATTCCAAGTTTTATCTGGTGCCTGTTTGATCGTTTGCTGATGAAAGATATGAGCCTTTCGCATTCAAGGCGAGAATAGTACAATCATTTCCATAAACAGTAAAGAAAGGAACGTATGTAAAATCTGTTAAAAATCAATAGCCAAGTTGTGATTTTATGACGGTTAGATTAAAAAGCCACTGAAGCATGGAACTCCCTCTGATGGATATGTAGTAAGTCAATACTCCAGTGGCTTCAATCGCAGAAAGGCATTAGCACGAAATAGCAGCCGGCATTAGTGCTATCCGTCTCGGCAGTTCCTCCGCATGTGATTATCACACAGCCCCTTTGTGCACGTGCCCAGACTGAACAGTATGAGCACATAGGAATTTATAGACACCAAGCTCATTAAAGTGCGAAATTCTCCTAGATTCATTCAGCGGATACAAAGCTCCAATTAATAGCTGCCAAAGACAAGGCACCCAATTATCTTCTAACAACGTTTTTGGTGCATGTTGGCAATGCAATCTGCACTTTGCTAATAATTGGCTTTGCCAAACCACTAAAGGATTGTTTTGTCCATCTAATTTGGCAAGGTGGTGGGGGCCAATTTTTTTAGATAACCGTCCTTGGAACATGATGAATGTCTCCTTTGCAAAGAAGTCTGACATTCTTCTGTCTAATGCCACCTTCTTGGGACTAACTGTTTGAGGACATTTTCACCAATAAATTTTTCCCTGTTATGCCAAGGAGAAAATTTTAGCCCTGGGCCTCAAATTGAAAATTGTGCACACGATTAATTATTGCAGCAATCTTCAAGTACGTTCTATGCGGTCTAAAATTCTCGCGTAACTTCGCCTTAAAATTCAACGTTTCATCTTAACGTATTCTTTATTTTTAGACCCTGCACCAGGGGCACCGGAAGCCGGGGGTAACGGGGGCAGCTGCCCTCCCTGCCCTGACTGTACGGGGGCAGCAGGGGCAACACAGTGCCCTTGTGAAAATAGCATTGTGTTTATGAGAATCATTCAGAATATAAAATATCTCAAGTTATTAGATGAGAGGAACGATAGTCCAGTTAGGAACAAAAAGAGAGCAATCGAGATATTGGATGGCTTTGTAAGGAACTCATCGGCAATAATGTTCTCCAAAATGTAGGAAATTACTGCACAATTGGCTCAGTGGCGCAATTAAGGTATCCTGGACGCTAAGGCATAACTGTTCAATAGTAAAGGTAGTTGGAGCAAGAGAACCAATTCATGTTATATCAAGTTTTATTAGAACATGAAGAGATGCTTGCATAGAGTGCAAGAAGAAATCTTCTTGATGAAGTTAATAAAGCTAGATTCTATTCCATCATTTGTGATGAGTCAAGTGACATTTCAAAAGCCGAACAGTTTTCATTTTCCGTCCGATATTGCACGGATGCCAATATTGAAGCCATTTAGGATGATAAGGAGAAGATGGTCTGTATCTCCGACCTCATCAACTTACCTGCTTTGACAGAAAAGCTCGAAAGCTACCTATATACTTAGAAATATATCATAAAGAAGTTTCCATACCAATTAAGAAAGTAACAAAGATGGAAGCCTCTTGATTAATTATGAATTCAAAGGAATGCCTTAAAAGGAAGGCCTTAAAAGGAAAGCCTTAAAAGGAATGCCTTAAAAGGAATGCCTCAAAAGGAATGCCTTAAAAGGAATGCCTTAAAAGGAATGCCTTAAAAGGAATGCCTTAAAAGGAATGCCTTGAAAGGAGTGCCTTAAAAGGAATGCCTCAAAAGGAATGCCTCAAAAGGAATGCCTTAAAAGGAATGCCTTAAAAGGAATGCCTGCCAGAGTTACAGAAGATATTGCAATTTTACAATTCATGTCAGTAATTGAAAATGTACCCTTTGTGAGTAGCTGCCCCCGCCGCCTCAAAATGATTCCGGCGCCCCTGTTTTACTGCATCGAGCAAGTATGACCATAAACATTCGGCAACATTCGATCAGTTCAATTAAGTTGGTTTGAGGGTAGCCTCATATATCGTTGGGCGACAGCCTCTCTCTCATATATAAGCGACAAGTAAAAAGGCGATTCCGCATAAGGCTGCGTTCACACTAAAAGAGTGCTTGCTTTTGATTGCTTGCGCGCGCTTGATATTACATTATGTGTTCATATTGGTCATTTAATTGAAATGTTCCTTTTAGGGCTAGCCGAAAGCCCTTATGTGAATCTTCATAGGAGACAGCGCCAAAACAGAAAAATAGGAGTACACCCAATTAACAGAGCCAGAGAAACCCTAGGGAGGACCATCATCTTGTTCAAGAGATTACAAATGACGAAAAGAAATTTTTCAGTATATGCGGATGAAAAAAAGAACTTTTGATGTCATCTTGAAAGCTGTCGCACCATATCTTGTAAAAAAACAACAAATTTCAGAAGGCCGATAGCACCAGAAGAGAGGCTCGTACAGGCCCGTAGCCAGGTCTTTGACCATTTTTTGTTGCATTATTTGTGCAACCTCTATCCAACATCTCTCTGTAACACCTCTGTTGCAGTTTCTAGGACCTCTAGGATCCCAAATAGCTGGGCGCTTTTCGACTTGAGTTATAAAAAGTTCGAAATCCATCTCGCCAACACAAGCTTGCAAGCGCTTGTAGAAGCGTGTGACTCACCTGACAGCTAACCATAGAGGTAGGATGATTAAAACACTAGAGTGCGAACGAGGCTTCTGCAAACTGATGTTTTGTGCGCCATTTTGCAAAAGGTAATAACAACGGCTCGTGGACGGTGGTTAAGGTTACGGTAAACGTTTCTGGACGAAAATATCCATTTTTCGATTACTTCACTTTCTGATAGCCGAATTAATAAGGTACATAATGATGCCATGTTTGAAGCTGGAAGAAGTTTTAAAAATGGAGAAAATCCTGTATAAACGAAGGTTTCCATAATTTTCTTATCAAAGTTTCTAGCAGCGGTTTTCAAATCCCTCGACCTGTTAAGCCGCTTATCCTTGTTCTGCTTCCTGTGGTTTGTATAAGAGTAGGGCACATCTATGGGTTGTTATCTAAACTACTTGACCCTGATAACATTGTTGGTAACATTATCCCGATGTGTATTATCACAAGTGCGATCAGTAGAATCCCGTTTTCTCCGGACTCGAAATTCCTCTACATACAGGTACGAAACAGCTATTTTGTACCCAAGGAACCAATCGAATGGCTCGAAAATTTGCACACGGCCAGGGCAGCCAAATAGTGTCTCAAAAGTTTTTTATTTGCTCTTTATTTGCTTTTTATTTGCTTTTTTATTTATTAAGTCTTTTATAACCAAATACAGCTGCGGGAGGGTGGAAAAATTGTTTGCCAATTCTTTGACAGGGTATGGTTTCAAGAAGAGGAGGAATTTAAGAAATCTGAGACACACTTTGGTAGCTTAGGATCTGCACTTCCTGCTGGTACAAGTCAGATTTTGTTACCTCAAACGCAAGGGTACAAAATAGCTTTTGAAGGTGGTACACTTTTTGAGCAATAAATTCGCATGGAAAATAGCATTTAACATTATTTGCCAATAATTTTGATCTGGCTAGATACGCCATAATCTTGTGCATCGAATGATATATAGTTTACCCATATTTCTCGAAAAGTTTGGTCTTTAGGAAGGAAAAACCAATTTTCGTGTTCAGAACGTTTACCGTAACCTTAAGTATGGAGGACTACGAATTGCTCTGGAAATAAAGTTTGTATTTGCAAAATTTCAAGGCAATTCGGGTGAATATCATAATGATGGCAAGATGCAAAGATACTTCTACCATCTGAGTGTCCTTATCTATGGATTTTGGCAACTTTTCGTGTCCGTACAAAGTAAAATGCTGCGGCAGTCGGCATGTACGAAATATAGTGTAGCCACAGATGAAGTTTCTTGGAGTTGTTACGAATTTTAAAATTGTTAGTGGTAAATTTTTCTCTTTAGATTATCTCGAGAGTAATCGATTTATGTGTATTTCACTTACTTAGATATAAAGAATCGCGATCAATTTTGTCTTCGAATGATGACATTTTTCTAGTCCTTTCCGTTACATTGCAGTTGAATTTCCTACCCTATTGACAAACAATGTTTAGGGTATCTTTCTAAACGAGAGCCATTCATATTTTCCTTCATTACTTTAAACTCGAAGAGGGCTGCCTTACACGTGTTTCACTGATCTAAAGAAAACATACCAGAAACATTTTTGCCCAAGGGTTGAACTGGACCAGCGATGTTGTGCCATACAATAGCAAAGGACTCTTGAAGGCATTGCGAAAACATGCCTTAGGAAACAAGGAAAAAAGCTAAAACTGACCATCTAATTTGAGGCTGAGCCCTTGAGCCACCAAAGCACTACACCTCATTCATGCGAGATTGTGCTTAAAACAATTCATGCACTGATGGAACAAGGTATTCTGAAAGAAAGTAAACATGCATCAGTCAACATTTCTAATCAAAAATTTGTCAAAATTTAAAAATTTAGGGTCTAAATTTTTTCCCCCAGGAATTTATTGTCTACTATGTTTTCCCTAAAAATAACGGAAAACCATCAAACTTAAGCTAAACTACCTCTACTGGTTTTTAAAAAGAACAGTCTTGGTCAGCTTGTGTCTTATTGAGGCTTGTCCTTTATTCACAACACACCTATTGTAGTGTTGAGCATAGATTTGAAGGCGCATTGTCAGATATCTTTTTGAAACTTCCTTTATAATTTGTGCTGCATGACTGTCTCCATAACCTGGATCTTCAGTTTCGGTGCATCTTTGTTTCGCGTCAGGAAACAGTGAGGCAGCCTTTGGTGACATTGGATGGCAACAGGCAGTGGTCATTTTTTGCAAATCCGCACCCCCTCTCTGTTGTGAATTTATTTTTTTATCTAAAACATTGAGTGTAAAAAGCTTTTCAAATAGCTTCAGTATTTCAAACACCCCCTTGCTCGCATTAATAAGTCCACCTCTATTTTTGCTTTTTGTTAGACAAATGGAGGAATGACCTTGATCATCAACTGAGACTGGAGCAGAGTTGATTATTGAAAAAAGGCAGCCTTTGCAAGAAATAGAAGCCTTGATTCTTCTGCAAATTAATCATGAGATGTAGTAAAGAACATTATCCTTAAATGGGTTCAGACAGTTAGGAAGATCAGGCTCATCAGAGATGGAACTTTTGTCAGCTTTGCCTGTAGTTATGCTTAAAATTGAATTATGTTTTAAAAAAGCCAGTCTGCAGAGTGCGTTGACTAGGTATTGCAACATGTGTTGCATGCAAAACAAATCATATGGCAGGAAAATAGCAATTTTCCTTTAGGAGAAATTCTGAATTTCATCGTGCATTGTGTAACTGAGCTGATACGCCATTTGCCATACTCTCCAGACTAGCATATGCATGTACATTTTTATTCCGTCTGCTATAGATAGATTAGTAAATTATACCTATAGTGAATTTCCAAACTAATGGTTCAAATCAAGTAAATGGTTTTGAACATAAACATATTTTTTAAGGAAACGTTGCTGAGAAACATAGATGATAAATTGAAAGAGGACAAGGAGCCACTGCCCCTCCCCCTTTGCGTCCTTCCCTTATGTTCGGAGGGGTTTTCAGGGACGTGGTGACTTAAGTTCTATAGAGGGGGCTGTTCTAACAAAGATTCCAATAAAAGGGCGCGTCAAATCTGGGTTTGGTTTATCTCAAAACCTAGAACTTATTGCGAATAGCAGACATCATGCAAAACGATACAAAATGAAATGACATGTCGGCTAATATTTTGCGTCGGTATACATAAATATATAAAAGGCTTCATCTTGTAATGTTTGGTAATCTGAAAAATTACAAGGGACTGAAAAAACAGAATTTGAATCCTTTCGACTGATATGACGGAAACGTACAATTTTCCTTCAAGAAGATGCTAGGGGCACTCTCCCTCTGCCCCTCCCAAGAGGCCCGTGAAAGAATTCATCTTTTCTACATTTACTCGCTAAACTTTATATCAAATATCACTTGTGCTATCAGAAACATATTATTTGTGAAAGGAAATGGTTGTACCAGTTCACTCTTCGTGTTGTCTTCTTGAAGGACGCATACAACGCGCAACAACACAGTCGTTCGGCATTCTAATGCAAAGCGAACTAACGAGTACAGCATGGAAGCGTAGTAAAAAATCCTTATTCAACAAAAATATTTCTCACAAAATGAAATACAAGTTTCCCTCCTTTACTTGTATACTGAGTAAATAATCTGCAAAAACCTAACGATTGATATAAATAAATTACAGAAAATTCTAGAAAAAGTCTATTAGTCTAGACAAGACAATAATTGAGGCGTCATTTGTTCATTGCTGCATCATTAGTTCCAATTCATTTTATTGCTGCTGTTAAGTATTGCACCATAAAAGTCTATTGGAATTCCGAAAAGAATTTTCCAGCCAGAGACGTGGTTTCCAGAAATTCCATGCAATTTTATCTGTGATTGCGCCATGCAAATCATGTATTTGTGAGAATTTTTGACAGATAAAATAAGTGTCCACCAACAAAAATTATTGACGATGATATATTCTTGCGATTCCGAAACGAAAAGTTGATTATATTTTGAAACCATCTTGCATGATGAGAGGGTCCAGTATACAAACATAGTACTTCAGCGTTCTACATTACCTCTTGCAAAATGGCGCACAAAGCTTCAACCTCGATAGGGCTAGAACAATAGGAGTCCGCACTCTAGTGTTTTAATTATCCTATGCAGCTAACTAACAAGAAAAACCCCAAAGGCAAGCGTCTTTATATTTGCCAATTTGAACACTACAAATGATTCTATAGAAATTATCTGGTAGCGATTGAAGGCGCTTTCAAAAGATTGTGCAGTGTGAACGCAACCTCCAAGCATCGATGAAAGAATAAAGAGTTCATCTTTCTCATTCTGCCAAGTGGTAAGTCTACCATCAGATCATGTCTTTTATCACAATAAGTCTGAACATGACCATAATATATAGGTGATATATACATAATATATATAGATAGGTGGCCACCAAATAGCTTTCACATGATAAACAAAGGTTCGCTCGTGCTCACTTTTTATGCACGAGAAATCATGAACCAGTAACGTTATAATGGAAGGTCAGTATTGGTAAGGTAGTGCTGAGACAGTTCATTAGCCAAGAGCACTTTTGGTATGAAAGATAAGATATATATCCCGTCGATCAAGGCGTGCCGATAAAGGCGTATCCATTTTTATGGAACCTGGAAACGTTCGGTCTAGGAGGTGATCCAACAAGGCCAAAAAGTAAGGGGGCAAACTTTAATATAAAAGGCAGGCGCGGATACAGACTGTCCCACAGGACGCACATGCGACAGTCAAAATTTCAAGTCCAGAATTTCTGTAGTGACAGATTATTTCATAATAAAGTAATAACTAGCATTTTGTAGATAATGGATCAAAACTGCATGAGAAAAGCTCGCTGGGCGATCTTTTACGGCTCTCTTCTCCTTATCAATCGTAAACAGCTATTTGGTGCAGGTTGATTAAAACGTAAATTCCTGCCTATCTCTTTTGTCATCCGCTTTGTATATCTAGTGGCATAAATTAAAGAGAACAAGGTGCGTCAGTCGCATACATTATTGGGCTGTGCGGACATCTTTTTTGCATTGTTTTTGAGACCATCCAGATCAGCTATTGTTTTTGTGCGCATGTCCAACGCAGAGGTAGCTTATTGCACAGGGGCAAACCTTGTGCGTCAAGTACTTCGCAGAGGCTGTCGCCTGTCCATCGCATCGCTTCCTCAAAGATTCTGACAACAACAGCCTTCTTTTCTGAGAAATGGATCGTCTGTTATTTTGAACCAAAACTATTGACTCCTATAAAGGGAATCTCCTTTATTTCTCGGGAGATCTGATGTACTATGGTAATGTTATTGGGTTTGAAATATTTACAAACGAAGAGTGAAGAGCCTCGCCGGCCTGGCGATTTGGATTCGAAAGGGGGAGGAGTAAAATGTGAGAAAGGATTTAGTAAGGCCACTACCATGATTCATGGTTTGAGGTAAGAAAATCTTCGAGCACGTGTCATATCTTACAAATCACTCACAAAAATTATAGAGTACCTGTCCTTATTTCTTTCTTACTTACGAAATCCTTTCTAATCCTTTTTACATTGTTTTAAAAATGTTTTGCTTTTCAAAAAATTGGGAGGGGTTATGGCTCTGTGGTCAAGTCAGTAAGGGGTCAAGGAGACCTGCATTCAAACTCTCTGTTGCCCATAAACATTCCAGCTGCTGTTTATTTCTTGCAGTTTTCATGATACAGGAGGCAAATGTCAATGAAACAAATGAAAAAGCTTTAAAAATACAAAAAAAAATTGCGCTTGAAGGGGGCTCTAGGGCATGACCCTTGTCCAATTCCTTTTCTTAATAAAATATTTCTAATATTCTCGATTCTCAAATAGATTATCCTTAAGGTTAAATTGAATTCATTGCTGTGATATTCCAGGTAAAGTGTACCCTAAAAACCTTATTTGCACATTGACTCATAAAATCTGCAGGTTTACCAGCTTTAGCAAAAGATTGTTACAACAAGATCTAAGGGGGATCTTTTGAATTGTCCCTCAGTTCCAGCTAATATTAAAAAAGAATGAGTCAATCTCTATATAATTCCTAAAAATATCTCCCTCATTATGAAATATCTCCCTGCCTATTATATTGGCAGGATATTTTTTTATATATATGCAATTTAAATCAAAAATATTTTGCTGATTGTGTTGGTTCAAACAAGCATAATATGTTAATTTGATGTAGAATATGCAGGCCTATTTATGCAGGAACAGACGCCGATTCGGTATACATTTAAAGGATTGCGCTTCAGTATGGAACAATTCAGTATCTAGCGAAATATCATAGGGCGTGGCACCAAAGATTTCCGAAAATTTCCAAATGAGCCCCTAAAGATTGTAAACATTAATGTTTATGGACCAATGGAAACTAGTCTAATCTATATTCTGTGACTTTCATCGTTGGTAAGCCAAGATAAATAAATTCAGGAGAAACCAATATCAAGTGCCAAAAGGTCAAGAGGCACTATGGCCTAGAAAAGCCTGCAGCCTGAAAAGTCGAGAAGAGGATTGGAAGCAACATTGATTATGTAACATTCCCCATGCTTACCACATTTTAGATTCGCTGCTGTATAACGGATGATTGAGAATGAGTTTTTCAGTGAGGGAAGCCCAAACCTCTGATGCTGAATGTGTTCTCGATATGGTTAAGGTTCGTTGCTTGAATATATATTGGATTTGTGTTCTAAGCAGGCAACAGTAGACACCGAAACAGATTCTTAGGTTGGCAGTCGGACGTTCAGTGGAGCCTTTCGCTCACGAATTCTATAACCAAGAACATTCTGTTTGCTAACTATGCAAGCTTAGCTTCTAAATATTATCATGATTCAGCGAACTATTGTCTTGATTTTGAAGACATCTGCAAAGCAGCATAGAGATTTCATATAATCGTTTTGATTGTGCAGATTATGTATCCAGAAATAATATTTTAAATCAAACGTTTTAATTTCACGTTTGCAATTTTGAGAATGCTCATCCGTTTTACAATAAATCACACTATATTCATAAGTAATAATTAGAAGGTTATTTCACAAAATGATCCATTATCATTTTCATTTGTATGATTTCTATCCTCAGCTTCCCATGCAATGATATGTCTGCTTTCTTGCTCGAGTCCTCAATTATTGCCAAAACGCTACTTTTTTCTTAAGACCATTGTCCAAAGAATTTGCTGTTTAATTTTTGCTGCAGTTGAAAGCTTTTCAAAAATCATTTTCCCTGACACATGTGAATATATCCTCATAGACTTTCTCTCTTTCATAACATTGACTGATCAAACCTGATTTTTCTTCTTTCGTATACTTTTAAAGTATAACCTCGCCAACTTCATACAGTTGCCGTGATGGCTCTATGTATTTATTGATGGTTTATTTTCCACACTTATAAGAACAATGCTTGGCCAAAATCTTCCTCCAAACCAGGTTTGTAGGTGTGCAGTGTGTTTGCGTCTCTGCAGTGGGCGCAACCACCCCTCCAGTTTACGATAAAAGAACTGGATTGCTCTTGGGGTAATCCACTTAGTAGGCCGAGAACTGAGTTGCATTGCGATGCTCGTTATCAAATAGCCAGCAGTAGCTTAACGGTCCCGATGGTCTTCTGATCCCTGTTCGCATCCAGGGTGACACTGGCCAGTTTTAGATTTCGGTGACGAATTGATCTTTCAGGAATTGTGCGTATACCAAGGAAGCTCGTTGTCCGAAGTCAAGATTACAGCTCAGAGTTAGTACTAATTTCTCAAACGAATTGTTGCCCGTTATGCAACAAATATTCATATAACCAAATTCTTTTGCCCGTGGAGCCTAACATTTCTACTGTTAATTTGAAATTGATTTGCCCTCTTTCCCTTCGAATCCATGGCTGCTCCCGCCAACTCTTGAACTCTGAAAGTGCTTTTCGATTTGCCTGTTCCGCTTGTAAGCAGTGCACTGATTGCAGAATTCCAAGTAAATCTTAATGCTAGAAAAATGATGCTGAAGTTGAAAAATGTTCATTGTTTATTCTGCATATTGCTGTTCATTACTCAAATTTCTTGCTGCACATGTCTGATAGAATTAGCCTTTGTAAAAGACCTTTAACCACATCAAATCTTATTGTTCATAATACTGTAAGAGGTTGTAAAGCAAATTTCTTCTATTTTCTCCAGCTCTTATTGATGACGGTATAAAAAATGGCAATTTTTTCAAATGTTTGATTGCGGAAGTCGAACCATCTGGAGGTATTTCAAACCAAATCTTTTATTATTCTTGCAGCCAATACACCTGTTGCTTTTGTATTTCTCTTCTGACGCTACTCTAATTTCTGCAATCATTTTGAAACACCGAAACGACCTTGAAACGAGATTTATGAATGAAGTTTTAAGAACCATTTTGTGGAGATGGGGTTTCTGGTAGTTGGAGGTTCTAACGGGAAGGGAGGATGGATGGGGGTATGAACTGATTTATGAGCCTCTTTTTCAAGTTCACTCTGTGATTTTCACAACCGATGCCTAATACTAATTGACGTCATTATGCATTGAAATTGAAGGATCTGCAAATCGTTTCTGTATATGAGTCTTGAAGGAAAAGCTACACAAGTGCAAATCTTTACTATTTGCCAGTTTAGGATTAACCCGATCAAAGTGGTTTGTAATTGCTCATTATCCATGAAACACTCAGATGAACAGCAAACTTATTTTTACGCGAAATCCAACTTTTTTATTTTAGTTTATCAATCTTTTGTGTTGGAAAAAGACAGGGGTTGAGTCGTAGAGTGGGCAAGTTCTCTTGTTTTATTCCTTAGATTTTTTGCAAATGAGCTTTCCTGTTTTTGCCTAAAAAATAGAATATGAGAATATCTAGGTACATAAATTTTATTGCGCATATTATTATGCAGGAGTTGAGAAGCCCGGTATAAAAAGACAGTCGGCTATGCCCTGTACTTCTATGGATACTCCACTTGGCAAGGGAAACTGTTGTATCTAGAAGACATTTACGTTCGGCCGGCGCACAGAGGTATCACAGTAACTTTGTAACATAGCAATCTCTCGCTTTTTATAAGACGAAGTGTTTTCTTAATGGCGTTGCTAGTAAAAAGACGTGCGTGCTCTTCTTACTGTCCTAGACACGTTGCCACTGCTTCTATTTGATAATCATCATTGTTTTTATGCTTTCATCAGCGAGTGCGAAAAGTACCATTGTTTGCTAGGTCTACTCAATACATTACTTTGGTGCCTTCTCGATGACGTCATATTAGAGATCTTTATTTAAGGAAGTTTCTCCCCCGTAAAAGATTTGAGAATACTAATGGCCATACTGGTGATGTCAACGATGATGATATCTAAGGGCCTAATGCTTTCCTTGCCCAGGGCTTCTAAAAACTTGATTTGTGAACAAGTGCTTTGTGGTACAAAACTTCACAATTGCTAGAAAAAACGGAACTATTTTTCGCATACTTAAAAGTACTTTTTTCGTCCGACACTCCTCAGAGTATGGAAACGTCGGAAGTTTAACCAAAAACTGACCGAATAAATAGCCAGATGCGGATCGAAAACACTAGAGGGTGATAAGCAGAGCGCGTGATTGGTTATAATTGACCAATCTGCGTTTCTTCTTAACACCTAACTTTAGAAGAGCTCAAGGGAAAAGACGAACTCTTTCCGTCTACAAAGAATGGGATTTTCCATTGAAATATAGACAGACTCCAAAACACCTAGGTGAAAGGACGACCTAGCTTGCCCAATTATACGAAAATTGTCGTCACTGTATGTTTTGGCGCAATCTGGATTCTCTAAAAGATGTTGTCCTATTGCCAAATCGCATTAATTTGGGCATTGCGTCTTTTGCAATTTCGACGCGGCTGCTCTTTTTCTGCAGACGTTTTGGTCCTTATGCTCGTGGGAACATGCTGCTTTATTCTATCCTCCAATCTTTGAGTAGTGCGTCCTACATACCGAGCTTCAATATATTTGCTGGAATTTCCTTTAGCCCTAAAGAAAGGAAAATTGGTCTCATCAAAACCATAGTTCACGGGGCGCTCATGATTTGCTCCAAAACTAAGCTCACTTCCGAACTTGATACAATAAAACGTATCCTTATTGAAAACTACCCCGACGATATCATCTCGAAGTGTTTCAAACAAAAAATTGCCAGTTTCATCTCTGACAAGCATTTTGGACCTGAAAAGTGCCCTGTTTACCTCAAATTACCTTGGATTGGTGACGCTTCGCTAAAATTTGAAAATCAGATAAAAAAAGCCATCAATTTCTGCTATTCAGCTGTGAATCCTCGTGTGGTCTACAGTGCTAAGACCATGTTTCCCTCCACCCAAAAGGATTGCGTTCCTGCCCTCAAAAAAAGTTTAGTCGTTTACGAATTTTGTTGCCGATGTGAAGTCACCTTTCAGAATGTGTTGTATTCTCTATGGTATCAGGTGAGAAGACATTTTTGTAGTCTTCTTTAAACTTCTTAAAACACAAAACTAAATTGAGTACAATATTCAAGTGTTTGATCGTATTTATTCTTTTCCTTTGGTTCATTTTGAAGAAATATGAATGGTTTGCCGTAGGAAAGAGGGCTAGCTTTTTGTTGCCTTCTTTATGTTTAAGAAAGCATTTCAACGTAGCAATGAATTTGTCTTGCTTTGAAATACTGGTGTAATTCAGTAACAGTCAGTATCTACACTGCAATTATTCATACAAGGTGTTTATCTAATGGAAATAATTTGAGACTCAATTCAATGCGTGAATTACCTTTAAGCTACAGCTGTTGAAATGGTTATTCCCTTTTTATCCCATGTTATAAAGAACTCTGTTCCCTTTTCCAGGTAAAGGAATTGGAATTGGCATTTTTAAAAGATTGGGAGAGGTTAGTTCATTTTTCTGTTCAACACGCTTCTGTTTCTGGTCTTATTTTGAATGTTATTGCAGATACCGTTAGAGGTTTTTTAGTCCTTTGTTTTGCGGGAGAATTTCTGTTGTTTGTCCGCAAAGGGCCAGTTCTTGTGTTTGGTAATGTCAAATTTTAATCAACGTAAAGCAAGAATGATAGATCACGGAAGACAAGAAACAGGGAAATGACAAAATTAGTGGAAACCTAACCAACAGGCCATGATAGATTTAGGCTGGTCTCCTTTTTGCAAAACAACTTGAGACAGTTGATGCCTTGCCGTGTGAATCTGTCCAACATCTCCCGATTCCCGGACACATCCCCGACGGACATTTCCCCGAGGGACACATCCCCGACGGACATTTCCCCGAGGGACACATTCCCGATGGACAACTCCCCGACCAGACAAAAACCCGTATACAATTTTTGATTCGTACAAATGGGATACCGAGCCTGAGGCAAAAGGTTTGAGGAGAGGCAATGAATGAGTGGACAGAAAACAAAATCAACAAGCCTCATACTTTAGTTACACGCAAACCATGTTAAGTGCTTTGAGTAAATGTTCTTCGAGTAAAAATTCCCAGGTGCGTCCGCTCGAGCAAGTAAAAGTCGAAGCATCAAAAGAATTCACTTCACATATTGAGCCGAAAAATTTCTACCTCATAAGGACTAGTAGAGACGTAAAATGAAGCTATCATCGACTGCAATTCATGTTTTAAATCAAGATATTGTCTTCGTGAATTTTTTTCAGACTCTACAACGAAATTATTTATTTGTCATGTTATCGAAGGCAAGATTTCGAATGACAGAAAATGAGACAGTTTAGAAGTCATTAATTAAGCATGTAGCTATTAGTTTTCGATAAATGAGTACTGGAAGTTTGATATCGCAAGCTATTTATCTACTATCCAATTTCTTTACAGATCGCAGTCGAAACAAAATGTTGCTGTATTGCATTTATGTGTCTTGATTCCAACTTGCCGGCAAAAAATTTTTATCAAAAGATTGGTAGTGAAGAGCAATCAGAATGGAAATATTTAATTTTGGAAAACAATGGCATAGAAAATTTGTTGAAGACGTTTAATGAATGATTATCGATTCTTTGCCTTGTTGTGCACCATTGCTTTATTTGTCTCTTTTATCTTTTTTGGTTAAATAGCAGTCAGTTCGCTGAATGTGAAAATATTGCGACGAAAAGGTCAAAAGTTTACTTTTCTGATGAAATTTGCAATGTAATCTGTTCAAACACTTTCTCAAGTTGTTGGTCTCCCTTCAACAAAACCTGGTTAGATGCCTGATACTTGCAATTTAAACAGACAAGACCTTGGCCATCTGTTTGCAAATAGACTCAGTTATTTTCCCTGATCAGAAAGACAGAATCGAAACTTGTTACAAGACCATTTCTACCGATTTCTACAATCTTCATAAATATTGTTCATTTTCTTACATCATATAGTAAATTTTGTGTCATGCCCAAAAACTCGACGTTTCTTATAATCGCTATAAAAGAACTACCATTTTCAATGTTTCGAATAACACATCAATACTCTCATAGACGTTCGCGCCAAATTTGCTTTGAATGCTGCTCAATCTATCATTGCAACAATTTGATTCCAATGTTTGGTGATACTTTGGGCTTTGCTTGCTTCTCATAGCTTCGTAATCTTATTACATCAGAGCTTCCTAATTCTATTATTTGTTTTCATCTTTTTAAGTCTGCACAGCGACAGCAAACCAGTGCCTCCGCAGGGTAATAAAAAACAGATTGGAGAACAAGACTTCAGTGAAAACTTACAAACATTCCGCGTGGTCTCCGACTCACAGTTAACTAGAAAAACAAGATTTAGACAAATTTCGACAGATATAAATCAATATGAAACTGGCAGGTTTAATAGGTTAAGCAGACAGGTCTTATTCTACATGGCACTGGGTAGGCTGCTCAATGTCCCACTGGCTACGGCTCGACGCATGAAGGACTCCACACATCTGTTATGCATCCATACTTCGTTTTGGCAATCGCTAGTTTACTTGTGAAAACAGGATGACGGCAAAGCATGGCTATTTGCATTCCAGATACGACAATAGGCTGCTGTGCATTTTACAAAGTTCATTTCACGAGGGAATAGAGACGCTCAATCAAACGAGATTCCGGTTAAAAAAATAAAAACGAACATTTCTAGAATGACCGAGGGAAAAATGTCAAAAGTGCCATCTCCAAAAAGGCAATCGAGGAATACAGACGTAGAGACATTAAAATAAGTGTCACTCTTCAGAGTTACGGGAAAACGTTGTTGAGATATAAAGAAAAAACATCAAAATACCCAATGTTCTGGCCCAGGGAGATCAGCAGATATCAATCCTAGGATGAAATTTATTCCAATGCAAGAACAATACCCTCCCATCCCTAATCACAAACGAAAATGTTGCAACTCGTTCAAAGACAGGTTACCATCTTACCATAAGCTGACAAAACACTGTGCTCCAAATAAAACTATAGCAATGAAAATGATTGCAGAAAGATATGTAAATCGTGATGCACTCTTCGTTATCATAAAGAGGAAGTTATTACGCCCCATCTTATTTTTCAATCAAGAATGTTGCTTTTAACTAAAAAAATGTTCACCAAGCATACCTGAGACCTTTCCTGTGCTTTGGATATTTGAAAGATTATTGCGCAAAACACATTTCTGTGCAAATGGCATACCTCAAGATTTGATAATTCAAGGTTGAACAGTTAAATGTTTAATATTTGAACATTTAAATGAACAAGAATGGAATATTATTTAACGAGAGTTGCGCATCAACAGCAACGAAAGAATTGGGAAAATGCTTGCTGTCCCAATTTAATCAGCTTGGCAAATTAATTTCACATCATCAAAAACTAACAGAACATTCCCAGATAGAAGAGTATGTGGCAAATGAATAAATGAGAAAATATGAAAAGAGGCATTGTCATTTGCAAGAATGCATCTGGCAAACATGAGTGAAATGATGAAAGAGATGTTTAAGGTTGCGAAGGGATGCTTCTACGCAACTTCGAAAAGCAAATTGCGATATTAAAAAGATTGAGCCTTGGCAAAAATCCAGCAAGACGCATGCATTCATAATAGCAAAATCATGGTTTCCAGAGTTATTAGGAAACATCAAGAGGGAAAATTTAACCATATACTTGTACTGGATGCATTTTTCAACTCATGTGTCAAAATCAAACATTGACATCAAGAAACAATGAAGATCAGTCATAACTTAAGAGAACAGATGATAAATGTTCAGCTTTGGTTTTATAGAGATCATTGGTGAGGCAAAAGAAGAGGCAATTTCGCGAAATGTCGAGAAGGGCTAACAACTTACACGGCACGCATCAGCATGGGCAAACAAAGTGATTCGAGAACTTGGCAACCATTCAAAGAACAGGTTAACATCCATCTTAGGTCTTGATGCAACATAAATTCAATTTGTTTCAATCTCAATGGTTTCAAGCAAAAAGCACCAGGTTTTACTGAAGTGCTCACACAAGGGGATACTCGACTCAAGAAGTATTTTCTAAAGCTTTAAGTGATTGTTAGAAAAGCAATATGATTACATTTCAAATATTGCCCTTAAAAATTGAAGAAAACTTAACAAGTTGAAGCGTAAATTTGAAATACTGTCAGTCTTGGACATAAATTTAATCACAAGAAATTTCGGTCACGCGAAATCATTCAAAAACAAAACTTCAATTGAAAGCTAATTGAAAAGCGACACGATCGACTTCAAAGTTCTATAGCGAAAAGATATACTTGTAAATGGATTGACTTCGCAATAGAGTCTATCTTGCTAGAATGCCGCTTATCCAAAACAATTTTCGCCCGAACGGGCATCAATTAATTAAGTAACGATCATGGTAAACATGAAAATTCATCAGATAACTCAATGGCCCTTGAAATCGTCCATCATTTGTGTGAAGAAACAATGCAACAGAAAACAACAAAGAGTTGACAGATAATAATAGACGAATACCTTGTACTTCCTCTAACCTGTGAGGCGTATTTACTTACTTATAATACAATGAAAAGTTCATAAAAATCTAAATACGTAATAGAAAAAAGAAGCTGCATCAGAAGATAGATTCCTTCACCATCATCATGTTTCAGTGAAAAATAAAATCAAGCTGGCAGTTAAGGCATTCACTGGCGAAATTCACTGACGCAATGAAAGGCATGACAATCAACTGATCAAGGCATCGATAAAGGAAGGCATCGTAAACGGCATCATAAATGATATATACAACCATTTCCTGCAAGAAACAATAGAAACAGAATTTGTATAAACTCCAGTAATCGCGTAACTTACCTTCGTTGCACAGGACACACTGTATCATCATCAGTCAATGTGTCATCAGTCAACGTTTCATCTGTCACTGTTTTAATGATTAACGCTAGCAGCAATAAAGCCTTGGCTCCCGTGGCTATTGGACCAAACCTTACCTTTGCGCTCCTCTTCTAGCCCCAGACACAGATACACGGGTCATTGTTTAATACAAACATAACCTTTAACGGTGTTACCTGGCTGGGGTTGCAAATGACCACGTCACATAAATGCATTTATTGTGCACCAAGATCCGATGAAACAACGAGAGACACATACAGTGAACAAATACAAGTAGCCTTGAAGCTGGCATGGCACTTACCCATTTCTACTGCTGTGATTGCCCCTGCTGTTGGACAGGCTGCTGTAGCGTGGTCCCTTGGTACCCAGGGTACATCTGTTGGTAGTACGCGGCCCAAGCCGCAGTGTAGTCAGGTTGGGCGGTGGCTGCTTGGGGGGCTGTAGAAACGAGTGTGATGTTGTTCATAGAGCCTGGGAGTACTGGGTGGTGCACATAGCATATTCGTTTCAAATTAAGGGTCACTGGTCTCAGCACTTCAAACTGTTATCACAAGAAATTCAAAAACACGGACCGAAGTTGAATCATCATGGACAGTGACCTGGTGAATAATCGTCTTTTATCCGACCGGAGAGTTATATTCTCCAGAATGAATGACTGAGTGACTTGCAAGAGCAGGTTCTGTCATCATAATACCCCCTGATAGGAATCGATTCCGTAAATGCCAATTAAAAGCAGCCAAAGACAATGCACCCAATTATCTTCTAACACCGTTTTTGGTGCATGCTGGCAATGCAATCTGCACTTTGCTAATAATAGGCTTTGCCAACTCACTTAAGGATTGTTTTGTCCATCTAATTTGGCAAGGTGATGGGGGCTAATTTTTTAGAAAACCGTCCTTGGAACATGATGACTGTCTCCTTTGCAAAGAAGCCTGACATTCTTCTGTCTAATGCCACCTTCTTGGGACTAACTGTTTGAGGACATTTTCAGCAATAAATTTTTCCCTGTTATGCACAGGAGAAAATTTTAGCCCTGGGCCTCAAATTGAAAATTGTGCACACGATTAATTACTACAGCAACCTTCAAGTACGTTCTATGTGTTCTAAAATTCTCGCGTAACTTCGCCTTAAAATTCAACGTTTCATCATTATTTTTAGACTCTGCTCCAGGGGCACCGGAAGCCGGGGGTAACAGGGGCAGCTGCCGTCCCTGCCCTGACTGTACGGGGGCAGCACAGTGCCCTTGTGAAAATAGCATTGTGTTTATGAGAATCATTCGGAATATAAAATATATCAATTTATTAGATGAGAGGAACGATAGTCCAGTTAGGAACAAAAAGAGAGCAATCGAGATATTAGATGGATTTGTTAGGAACTCATCGGCAATAATGTTCTCCAAAATGTAGGAAATTACTGCACAATTGGCTCAGTGGCGCAATTAAGGTATCCTGGGCGCTAAGGCAAAACTGTTCAATAGTAAAGGTAGTTTGAGCAAGAGAACCAATTCATGTTATATCAAGTTTTACTAGAACATGAAGAGATGCTTGCATAGAGTGCAAGAAGAAATCTTCTTGATGAAGTTAATAAAGCTAGATTCTATTCCATCATTTGTGATGAGTCAAGTGACATTTCATTAGCCGAACAGTATTCATTTTCTGTCCAATATTGCACGGATTCCTACGACGTTAAAGAAAAATTAATTGATGTATTACCGTGTGATAAAGGATTGCCTTCAGAAGCACTGCTTGGGTATATTAATGACATACTTGTACGATGTGGTTTGGATATAGAGCAAATGGTAGGAATGGCATTTGATGGAGCATCATCGATGAAAAGTCTCTCAAGGCTTATTAAAGAGACCATCAGCCAACATGCCGTGTGTTTTCCCTGTTTTCCTCCTTGCAATGAGCTTGTTTTCAAGGGTGCCACTTCCATTTCGCCATTGGTTGCAACTTCACAAGATCTGTGTGAAGATTTATATGCACTTTTTGGTATCAGTCAGAAGGGAGTTCTACTATTTGAGACAATTCATAAGCAGTTTTGAAACGGTACTGATGACCTCACTTTGAGACTGAAGAACCTTTAAAGAACAAGGAGAACCACCAGAGGACCAGCAGCAAACGTCATTGCTAAAAAAACACGCTGAACTTCAAGAGGTCCTTCATCAGCTCAGGGAAGACAACTCCATCATACCTGTTTGCAGATCAAAGGCACGAAGGTTGCTGGCAAAATTACTGTCTTGCTCAGAAATTGTCAACCTCGTAGCTATGCAGGATTGGGCATAGCTGCATTGAAATAACTCTAAGTTACTTCAGAGATAAGCTGTTTGTTCGTCTGCAGCAGCTCCGCTCAGATGAAGAGTTTCAGCATCTGGTAAGAAAAGTCACCTCTTTACCAGGTGCAAATTAGCTCGATGAAGAGAGCGCTGCCAAGAGAAAGCGAACAGCACCAAATACTCTCACACACTTTGTAACGTATTCAAAGCATTTTTAAGGAATTCGAAATAGTGGGGAAATTTTAAAAAAGGGCCACAAAAAACTGGAAAAGGTTATGCGACCACGCCCTGCAGACACATGTACAAAGAAGACTACGTCTATTGCACGTTGACAGTTTTGAAATTATACTTTTTTTACAAAAACAGCTAATTCTTTAGAAAAACAAAGAGTGCTGAAGGGTGCCCTTTTCTTTTTGAAAAAATTTCTTAATAAAGTCTGTCTTTGAAGAATTCATCGCACGGTTGCCTGTTACGTCCTTCCTTTATTCTCAAAAACTGAAAAACAGCTGACCTTGGATCGTTAATGCAGTACCCTTGCCATTTAGGGAAACATGCAACACGCCATTAATTGTTTCCTGGTTCAAAGACGTTCTCCTCACTGTTTTGACATAATTATAATGCGAAACTGCTCTTTCAGTAACCATGCTATGTAGTCTCAGCATCAAAAATGATGCAAGGAATTGTTTCATGACTCCTTCACTTGACTGAATCATTTTTCGCAGTTTTAGAGCGTATATACTACCTGTTACTTCCTTAATTTCAAAAATTTTTGCTCCAAAATGCACAAACATCGCCAACAAATTCTTCAAGAACTGCATCTCCAAACATCTGCGATATCAAATCTATGCTAGAAACTATAAATTCTTTTACAGATTTTGATTCCAGTACTTTTGTCAAGTTGTTGATTGGTCCATCTTCTTCGATTCATTCTTTCGTTCAGGAAATTAATGGCAGATTGCACAATTTCAACCCTCACTGCATTAAAAAGGAATGCCTTAAAAGGAATGCCTTAAAAGGAATGCCTAAAAGGAATGCCTCAAAAGGAATGCCTTAAAAGGAATGCCTTAAAAGGAATACCTTAAAAAGAATGCCTTAAGAGGAATGCCTGCCAGAGGTATAGAAGATATTGCAATTGTACAATTCATGTCAGTTATTGGAATTTTCCCTTTGTGAGTAGCTGCCCCCGCCGCCTCAAAACGATTCCGGCGCCCCTGTTTTACTGCATCGAGCAAGTATGACCATAAACATTCGGCAGCCTCTCTCTCATACATTTAGCTGCTGAACAATGATATAAAAGCGACAAATTCGCTAGATGTCGAACTTTATTGTCATCGAGTGAGGCAAAATCACTTGTGCGGTCAAAATGCGGTTGCGCATAAGGGATTCCAAGCATCGATGAAAAAGTAAAGAGTTCATCTTTCTCAGTCTGCCAAGTGGTAAGTCTACCATTAGATCATGTCTTTTATCTCAATAAGTCTGAACATGACCATAATATATAGGTGATATATACATAATATATATAGATAGGTGGCCACCTAATAGCTTTCACATGATAAACAAAGGTTCGCTCGTGCTCACTTTTTGTGCACGAGAAATCATGAACCAGTAACGTTATAATGGAAGGTCAGTATTGGTAAGGTAGTGCTGAGACAGATCATTAGCCAAGAGCACTTTTGGTATGAAAGATAAGATATATATCCCGTCGATCAAGGCATGCCGATAAAGGCGTATCCATTTTTATGGAACCTGGAAACGTTCGGTGTAGGGGGTGATCCAACAAGGCCAAAAAGTAAGGGGGCAAACTTTGATACAAAGAGGGTAAAGAAAGGATCTTGAGGGTCTGCCCCCGTCATTGGAGGTCCTGCACCCACTTTAGATTTGAAATAGCTGCTTGAGGTGGGCCCATGCTTTAAAGAGGAAATGAAACCATTCTTTTTATGCGTTTAATCGATTTCTCCACCCACATTTGTGTAGGAAAAATAGTTCGCATTAGCTATTTCAAGCAAGAAGACTATTAAAAGCAAACTTAAACACCGCTAAACTGACAATAATTTTTCAACCAAAAAATGGCGAAGGGAGACTAGACACTAACGAGCTGTGACGTAAAGTTATGGACACGAAGCGCGCATGTTCATGATTCGAGGACAACAAATTTTTTGGCAGAGTTGGCGATCGCATGTTTAGTTTTTGAATTTTAAATTCTCACCATATCGGACGAAAGTGACACTAGCTTAGGAGTTTCCGAAGAAGAAGAGGGGCAGTTGCTGTGTACTGTGTTCCTGTCAGGCCATACCAATTCGGCAGACACGGAATCAAGCAGCGACGAGGATAACCTAGGTCACGACGGCCTAACCCCGGCAATTTTGCGAGAGCGATACGAACAAAAAACAGAAGTTAGTTCATGGTAAGTTTATTCCATTAATGACGAATATATGTTTAAAACTCGTTATCTTTAGTTTAAATGATGTCTAAATACTGTAGGCATCAACTGAAATTAGCAAGCGTCGTGTACAGTGCCTAGGCCAGGCCCGGAGGGTCGCACCATCGTAAACTTAATTGATTATGGCTATGGCATTATGGCTTTTTTTGCAGGTGTAGATGTGGAAAATGTGAAATTTATCATCTTGTTGGTGCTTTGAAGTGCAGATGCTGCACTGGGTTAACTTGTATTGGACGAAAGCATTAAACAAATATGTATTGCACAACATGAAGATTTCATTGCCATGTCAAATACAACTGTGTTTCAGAATGTTGGCCCACTGCGAAGGGACAGACAAGGAAGGAAGTATTACAGAAAGGCAAGCCTACACGAGTAAGTAACAAAACAAATTATCTTATTTAATGAAGCAAGTCATGTATATGATTGATAGTTTTAAAAGGAAATAGTTTTGGCAGTTTTATTTTAATCAGATATTTGAGAGCTGTAATCATTTCTACCATGGATTTTCTTTTGTTTACAAGTTCAACAAGCTGTGAAATCTCCCCAGTATTACAGTATTCAAGTATTACAGTTTGGTGGATAATATTACCTATTATGTGACTTGTTCATACCTTTTCTACCATATAATTATGATGTCATCATGATAGTTTTACCTAATGTTTCCTCTTGTTTCATTGGTTACTCTTTCATTGTCATAATTTTCACACTTTCTATTTCTCCCTCATTTACAAATTATTCTTCTCTGTCTTTGAATTCATCCTCATCTCCTTCTGGATTCCACTCCTCATCATTTTCAGCGAAACTTTTGTAGGAATCAGAATCACTGTCTTAGAACTTTTGTAGGCTTAGTTGGCTGTCCTTGTTTTGACTCTCTGAATTTCTTTATTTTACATTTTAGATAATTGATTGCCTACAAACAAAGCATAAATGAGAAAGGGGTTACAAATAGTAATTTATATGGAAACGAAATGGAATTTAAATTTGGCATATCAGCAAATGTTATTGTGCAAAGCGAACTTACATTATTTTGACTTGTTAATTTCCTTTTCTGTCTAATTATTTTAAGATTTTGGCGATTCACTCAAGTTTTTCAATCTCAAGGTTTTCACCTTGCAATCTTGACAGGCTAAACTTGACACATCTGGAAATGAAGTTGCTTCCATGCTGGTTTCTGTAAAGACTGTCTGCCATTTATCAGTTTAAGAAGATGTTGCTTCGCGAATAATTGCTCTTGAATAGTTCCATTTGTGTATCTGCAACAGAAGCCACATTGTATTGTATCTCTTACACCCTGAAAAACAGAATGTGAATTTGAGCCACTACATTTATGGAATCCAGGGGCATCGCCAAAGGGGGTTTGGTAGGTGTGGTACCCCCCTAAATTGGTTATTTTTGCCAGGAAAGTTGCTGGATACTCTACCTGTAACTTTTTTGCAACAATTATAACATACAAACATTTGAAACAGAAACACATAAAAGCAGCCTTTATATGAGAGTATTTATCTTTTGGCCACACCCTTTATGAGTGAGATACACCCTTTTTGTCAGCAAGAACTAATCCTTTTGGCTGTGCCCTGGGTGAATCTATACAATTTGATAAATGTTCTATATGCATATATGTATTTTGTAACCCTTCAAATTGGAAGGGCTTGACTTTGTAGAAGATGCAAAATGTTGTTTTTTAATTGCAATGCCAACATTCTAAAAAATATGTCACAATAAACACCAATTGTTTGTTATGAAAACTTTTATCACGTTGAGATTTTGATAAAACCAATTGTTTTGTTTAAATAGACAAGAAGTAGCGAGTTGTGTTTATTTTTATTCTGTTGTACCCAATCTACTTATTTTGAGGGGGAAGATTTAAACGCGAGCTTCACGTTTATATATTGTAGTTGACCTTGTCATTTTATGTATCGTATATTTTGCTTTATTTACACATTAATTAAAGGAATATATTGAAAATGAAGTAGGCAAAAAAATTAAATCTTACCTTTCTTTTTTCCCGTTTAGACTGAGGGTTGAATTTCCTTCATTTCTGGTATAATCCAGAACGTATAATGCCAGAACAGCATCTCGTTGTAAAAACTTTTTGTTTGTGAAACGTCGTCCCCTCTAGTAGACTAGCTACGCTCCTTGTATAGCAACCTGGTTCAAAATGATCTGAGCAAAGGACGGGGTTTGAAAAGTAGCTTTGGTCAAAATTTGGCCTACGCTTTCTAACAAATCTAGTTCACTGCCGGCGTACAGTAGGGTCCTTTGGAAAGCGATGGGTGTTTAAACCCTTGGTATAACTGTCATTACAACAGCTTTTTATTGTCTAGAGTGTGTACAACACATCGTAGACCACCACAAACATTGGTTTTGTTACCTGGCTCCATAGCTAATCTAAAGTTTCAGTACGTAGAAACGGGATGTAAATATTACGAAACGCCGCGCGTGTCCATAACTTTACGTCACAACATTCAAAACGAGGCTAGTTAAACAGGGCGCACCGGTGCCACTTTTTGATTGAAAAACTGAAGTCAGTATTGCCCTCGTAGTTTAGCCAAAATTTCTCTAAACACATTGAAATTCTGGGTTATATGGTAATTCATTACGGGGATTCAGAATTTAAAATAAAAAATTTGGTTTCATTTCCTCTTTAAGAGGGGACCGAACATATCAACTTGTTGTCATTTTGCAGAGCATCTATTCAAAATTGCAAATTTCTAGAAAATGAACCGGTATATGAAACATAAATGCCTAGTCTTTTTTGCTACAGCCTATCTTTTTTATGGCAATGGAGGAGAAGTCAAGAGACAAGCAAGTTTGTGAAAGCTTGATATTTTTATGCAAAACATATGTTTTCTGTTCATATCAAAAGATAGAATGATTGGAGTCTAAAGATCAGCTTGTAGTCAAGCAATGTTGAACACAAGGCTTTCATTTTGTTGTGCTAACTGGAGAATATACAATTTCTGATATGTGCACATCAGGGGATAAAAAGGTTACTTGAAAAGAAAGTTTTGTAATGGCAAATCTGTTGTCTATGCTTAATAAATTTCAAAGTGAGTGATTTATTAGTATATTGATAAAGCAAGATAGTGGATTTGTAAGGTTGGAAAAGTTATTGAAGATGAAAAAGATGGCTACAATAAACTTCTTGCATCCACCAAGTCCAGCAGTTTTGTATTAAAAAAGAAGAGCAAATTTTTGTAACAAATAGGTTCCATGGTTTCTAAGAATGTATAACAAACAGGTTTCTTGCTATAGTCATTTAGATTTGACCTCATAAATCAACACTTGAGACATTGACTCAATCAGAAATTTTATCTAGAAAACACTTGCTGTCTCTCTGTTCTAACATTCAACCAACTAATTGTTGTACTTAATTTCACTTCTGAACAATTAACCAAACTCTAGGATAATAAACATAAAAGCATAATGCAATAGCACCCCTGGGGATCATTACTCACAAAGTGACAACACAGTGCAATCAATTGATTACTACTAAGCTTCAAACCCGCTTATTAACAAATGACAATCACATTTAGTCTATGTAATGGAATGTCTTAATAACAAATGTTTATACTAAAAAAATGCAACTGGAATAATATTGTTTATACCATGGAAAGAAGCTGCTTTAGTAAACAAGCCTTTCTTGCAGCTCCTGACATGAGCAGAGACACCACCTCTATTGATAATCTGAGCCATCGTTGTCTCGTTTAACCTGCAGAGAACACAGAGCCTGTGTTGCCTGTTGCCTATTTCTGACCCTGACCTTGACCCTGACCTTGAATCTGACTGATTTAATCCAACTATATTCTAGATCTTTATTGTAAAAATATATTATGCACATAAGGGATTGTGCTTAGGAGCGAACTAGATGAATCAGCATGGTTAGAGTTGTGTTTCATAGGAAAGTGGAAAGCTGTTGAATTGATGGAAGTCCTGTTTGTCCCAGACTCGTTGCTCATCAGTGCAGTTCTCGCAATGACTTATCCAAAGTTTTCAAGGGAAATAGTAATGGAAAAATCGTGGGACCAGGAAAAGGGTTGTATTTCAAGAACTGTCTGCCAATGAATGAATCGACAGATTAAGCTATCAATGAAGCAAATTTCTTGCATCCATTGCATCAGAGATTTGGTCATGAAGGACTGAAAAATAGGAAAGTGTTACAAGATGATAAACTCATTGACGGACTGAAATCAATGATTTAAAAAGGGTGCCAAAAGAAAACAAGCAAAAACTGATTTTTCTTTTGACCGGTGCCAAAAGAAAACAATCAAATAAGCTACTTTTAGTGAAATCATGCAAATGAGCCCCTAAAGATTGCAAACATTAATGTTTATGGACCAATGGAAACTAGTCTAATCTGTATTCTGTGACTTTCATCGTTGGCAAGCCAAGATAAATTAATTCAGGAGAAACCAATATCAAGTGCCAAAAGGTCAAGAGGCACTATGGCCTAGAAGAGCCTGCAGCCTGAAAAGTCGAGAAGAGGATTGGAAGCAACATTGATTATGTAACATTCCCCATGCTTACCACATTTTAGATTCGCTGCTGTCCAACGGATGATTGAGAATGAGTTTTTCAGTGAGGGAAGCCCAAACCTCTGATGCTGAATGTGTTCTCGATATGGTTAAGGTTCGTTGCTTGAATATATATTGGATTTGTGTTCTAAGCAGGCAACAGTAGACACCGAAACAGATTCTTAGGTTGGCAGTCGGACGTTCAGTGGAGCCTTTCGCTCGGGAATTCTATAACCAAGAACATTCTGTTTGCTAACTATGCAAGCTTAGCTTCTAAATATGATCATGATTCAGCGAACTATTGTCTTGATTTTGAAGACATCTGCAAAGCAGCATAGAGATTTCATATAATCGTTTTGATTGTGCAGATTATGAATCCAGAAATCATATTTTAAATTAAACGTTTTATGGTTTAAATCAAACGTTTTAATTTCACGTTTGCTCTTTTGAGAATGCTCATCCGTTTTACAATAAATCACACTATATTCATAAGTAATAATTAGAAGGTTATTTCACAAAATGATCCATTATCATTTTCATTTGTATGATTTCTATCCTCAGCTTCCCATGCAATGATATGTCTGCTTTCTTGCTAGAGTCCTCAATTATTGCTAAAACGCTACTTTTTTCTTAAGACCATTGTCCAAAGAATTTTCTGTTTAATTTTTGCTGCAGTTGAAAGCTTTTCAAAAATCATTTTCCCTGACACATGTGAATATATCCTCATAGACTTTCTCTCTTTCATAACATTGACTGATCAAACCTGATTTTTCTTCTTTCGTATACTTTTAAAGTATAACCTCGCCAACTTCATACAGTTGCCGTGATGGCTCTATGTATTTATTGATGGTTTATTTTCCACACTTATAAGAACAATGCTTGGCCAAAATCTTCCTCCAAACCAGGTTTGTAGGTGTGCAGTGTGTTTGCGTCTCTGCAGTGGGCGCAACCACCCCTCCAGTTTACGATAAAAGAACTGGATTGCTCTTGGGGTAATCCACTTAGTAGGCCGAGAACTGAGTTGCATTGCGATGCTCGTTATCAAATAGCCAGCAGTAGCTTAACGGTCCCGATGGTCTTCTGATCCCTGTTCGCATCCAGGGTGACACTGGCCAGTTTTAGACTTCGGTGACGAATTGATCTTTCAGGAATTGTGCGTATACCAAGGAAGCTCGCTGTCCGAAGTCAAGATTACAGCTCAGAGTTAGTACTAATTTCTCAAACGAATTGTTGCCCGTTATGCAACAAATATTCATATAACCAAATTCTTTTGCCCGTGGAGCCTAACATTTCTACTGTTAATTTGAAATTGATTTGCCCTCTTTCCCTTCGAATCCATGGCTGCTCCCGCCAACTCTTGAACCCTCAAAGTGCTTTTCGATTTGCCTGTTCCGCTTGTAAGCAGTGCACTGATTGCAAAATTCCAAGATAATCTTAATGCTAGAAAAATGATCCTGAAGTTGAAAAATGTTCATTGTTTATTCTGCATATTGCTGTTCATTACTCAAATTTCTTGCTGCACATGTCTGATAGAATTAGCCTTTGTAAAAGACCTTTAACCACATCAAATCTTATTGTTCATAATTACTGTTTGCTAAGAGGTTGTAAAGCAAATTTCTTCTATTTTCTCCAGCTCTTATTGATGACGGTATAAAAAATGGCAATTTTTTCAAATGTTTGATTGCGGAAGTCGAACCATCTGGAGGTATTTCAAACCAAATCTTTTATTATTCTTGCAGCCAATACACCTGTTGCTTTTGTATTTCTCTTCTGACGCTACTCTAATTTCTGCAATCATTTTGAAACACCGAAACGACCTTGAAACGAGATTTATGAATGAAGTTTTAAGAACCATTTTGTGGAGATGGGGTTTCTGGTAGTTGGAGGTTCTAACGGGAAGGGAGGATGGATGGGGGTATGAACTGATTTATGAGCCTCTTTTTCAAGTTCACTCTGTGATTTTCACAACCGATGCCTAATACTAATTGACGTCATTATGCATTGAAATTGAAGGATCTGCAAATCGTTTCTGTATATGAGTCTTGAAGGAAAAGCTACACAAGTGCAAATCTTTACTATTTGCCAGTTTAGGATTAACCCGATCAAAGTGGTTTGTAATTGCTCATTATCCATGAAACACTCAGATGAACAGCAAACTTATTTTTACGCGAAATCCAACTTTTTTATTTTAGTTTATCAATCTTTTGTGTTGGAAAAAGACAGGGGTTGAGTCGTAGAGTGGGCAAGTTCTCTTGTTTTATTCCTTAGATTTTTTGCAAATGAGCTTTCCTGTTTTTGCCTAAAAAATAGAATATGAGAATATCTAGGTACATAAATTTTATTGCGCATATTATTATGCAGGAGTTGAGAAGCCCGGTATAAAAAAGACAGTCGGCTATGCCCTGTACTTCTATGGATACTCCACTTGGCAGGGAAACTGTTGTATCTAGAAGACATTTACGTTCGGCCGGCGCACAGAGGTATCACAGTAACTTTGTAACATAGCAATCTCTCGCTTTTTATAAGACGAAGTGTTTTCTTAATGGCGTTGCTAGTAAAAAGACGTGCTCTTCTCTTGACTGTCCTAGACACGTTGCCACTGCTTCTATTTGATAATCATCATTGTTTTTATGCTTTCATCAGCGAGTGCGAAAAGTACCATTGTTTGCTAGGTCTACTCAATACATTACTTTGGTGCCTTCTCGATGACGTCATATTAGAGATCTTTATTTAAGGAAGTTTCTCCCCGTAAAAGATTTGAGAATACTAATGGCCATACTGGTGATGTCAACGATGATGATATCTAAGGGCCTAATGCTTTCCTTGCCCAGGGCTTCTAAAAACTTGATTTGTGAACAAGTGCTTTGTGGTACAAAACTTCACAATTGCTAGAAAAAACGGAACTATTTTTCGCATACTTAAAAGTACTTTTTTCGTCCGACACTCCTCAGAGTATGGAAACGTCGGAAGTTAAACCAAAAACTGACCGAATAAATAGCCAGATGCGGATCGAAAACACTAGAGGGTGATAAGCAGAGCGCGTGATTGGTTATAATTGACCAATCTGCGTTTCTTCTTAACACCTAACTTTAGAAGAGCTCAAGGGAAAAGACGAACTCTTTCCGTCTACAAAGAATGGGATTTTCCATTGAAATATAGACAGACTCCAAAACACCTAGGTGAAAGGACGACCTAGCTTGCCCAATTATACGAAAATTGTCGTCACGTATGTTTTGGCGCAATCTGGATTCTCTAAAAGATGTTGTATTGCCAAATCGCATTAATTTGGGCATTGCGTCTTTTGCAATTTCGACGCGGCTGCTCTTTTTCTGCAGACGTTTTGGTCCTTATGCTCGTGGGAACATGCTGCTTTATTCTATCCTCCAATCTTTGAGTAGTGCGTCCTACATACCGAGCTTCAATATATTTGCTGGAATTCCTTTAGCCCTAAAGAAAGGAAAATTGGTCTCATCAAAACCATAGTTCACGGGGCGCTCATGATTTGCTCCAAAACTAAGCTCACTTCCGAACTTGATACAATAAAACGTATCCTTATTGAAAATGACTACCCCGACGATATCATCTCGAAGTGTTTCAAACAAAAAATTGCCAGTTTCATCTCTGACAAGCATTTTGGACCTGAAAAGTGCCCTGTTTACCTCAAATTACCTTGGATTGGTGACGCTTCGCTAAAATTTGAAAATCAGATAAAAAAAGCCATCAATTTCTGCTATTCAGCTGTGAATCCTCGTGTGGTCTACAGTGCTAAGACCATGTTTCCCTCCACCCAAAAGGATTGCGTTCCTGCCCTCAAAAAAAGTTTAGTCGTTTACGAATTTTGTTGCCGATGTGAAGTCACCTTTCAGAATGTGTTGTATTCTCTATGGTATCAGGTGAGAAGACATTTTTGTAGTCTTCTTTAAACTTCTTAAAACACAAAACTAAATTGAGTACAATATTCAAGTGTTTGATCGTATTTATTCTTTTCCGTTGGTTCATTTTGAAGAAATATGAATGGTTTGCCGTAGGAAAGAGGGCTAGCTTTTTGTTGCCTTCTTTATGTTTAAGAAAGCATTTCAACGTAGCAATGAATTTGTCTTGCTTTGAAATACTGGTGTAATTCAGTAACAGTCAGTATCTACACTGCAATTATTCATACAAGGTTTATCTAATGGAAATAATTTGAGACTCAATTCAATGCGTGAATTACCTTTAAGCTACAGCTGTTGAAATGGTTATTCCTTTTTATCCCATGTTATAGAGAACTCTGTTCCCTTTTCCAGGTAAAGGAATTGGAATTGGCATTTTTAAAAGATTGGGAGAGGTTAGTTCATTTTTCTGTTCAACACGCTTCTGTTTCTGGTCTTATTTTGAATGTTATTGCAGATACCGTTAGAGGTTTTTTAGTCCTTTGTTTTGCGGGAGAATTTCTGTTGTTTGTCCGCAAAGGGCCAGTTCTTGTGTTTGGTAATGTCAAATTTTAATCAACGTAAAGCAAGAATGATAGATCACGGAAGACAAGAAACAGGGAAATGACAAAATTAGTGGAAACCTAACCAACAGGCCATGATAGATTTAGGCTGGTCTCCTTTTTGCAAAACAACTTGAGACAGTTGATGCCTTGCCGTGTGAATCTGTCCAACATCTCCCGATTCCCGGACACATCTCCGACGGACATTTCCCCGAGGGACACATCCCCGACGGACATTTCCCCGAGGGACACATTCCCGATGGACAACTCCCCGACCAGACAAAAACCCGTATACAATTTTTGATTCGTACAAATGGGATACCGAGCCTGAGGCAAAAGGTTTGAGGAGAGGCAATGAATGAGTGGACAGAAAACAAAATCAACAAGCCTCATACTTTAGTTACACGCAAACCATGTTAAGTGCTTTGAGTAAATGTTCTTCGAGTAAAAATTCCCAGGTGCGTCCGCTCGAGCAAGTAAAAGTCGAAGCATCAAAAGAATTCACTTCACATATTGAGCCGAAAAATTTCTACCTCATAAGGACTAGTAGAGACGTAAAATGAAGCTATCATCGACTGCAATTCATGTTTTAAATCAAGATATTGTCTTCGTGAATTTTTTTCAGACTCTACAACGAAATTATTTATTTGTCATGTTATCGAAGGCAAGATTTCGAATGACAGAAAATGAGACAGTTTAGAAGTCATTAATTAAGCATGTAGCTATTAGTTTTCGATAAATGAGTACTGGAAGTTTGATATCGCAAGCTATTTATCTACTATCCAATTTCTTTACAGATCGCAGTCGAAACAAAATGTTGCTGTATTGCATTTATGTGTCTTGATTCCAACTTGCCGGCAAAAAATTTTTATCAAAAGATTGGTAGTGAAGAGCAATCAGAATGGAAATATTTAATTTTGGAAAACAATGGCATAGAAAATTTGTTGAAGACGTTTAATGAATGATTATCGATTCTTTGCCTTGTTGTGCACCATTGCTTTATTTGTCTCTTTTATCTTTTTTGGTTAAATAGCAGTCAGTTCGCTGAATGTGAAAATATTGCGACGAAAAGGTCAAAAGTTTACTTTTCTGATGAAATTTGCAATGTAATCTGTTCAAACACTTTCTCAAGTTGTTGGTCTCCCTTCAACAAAACCTGGTTAGATGCCTGATACTTGCAATTTCAACAGACAAGACCTTGGCCATCTGTTTGCAAATAGACTCAGTTATTTTCCCTGATCAGAAAGACAGAATCGAAACTTGTTACAAGACCATTTCTACCGATTTCTACAATCTTCATAAATATTGTTCATTTTCTTACATCATATAGTAAATTTTGTGTCATGCCCAAAAACTCGACGTTTCTTATAATCGCTATAAAAGAACTACCATTTTCAATGTTTCGAATAACACATCAATACTCTCATAGACGTTCGCGCCAAATTTGCTTTGAATGCTGCTCAATCTATCATTGCAACAGTTTGATTCCAATGTTTGGTGATACTTTGGGCTTTGCTTGCTTCTCATAGCTTCGTAATCTTTTTACATCAGAGCTTCCTAATTCTATTATTTGTTTTCATCTTTTTAAGTCTGCACAGCGACAGCAAACCAGTGCCTCCGCAGGGTAATAACAAACAGAGTGAAGAACAAGACTTCAGTGAAAACTTATAAACATTCCGCGTGGTCTCCGACTCACAGTTAACTAGAAAAACAAGATTTAGAAAAATTTCGACAGATATAAATCAATATGAAACTGGCAGGTTTAATAGGTTAAGCACACAGTTCTTATTCTACATGGCACTGGGTAGGCTGCTCAATGTCCCACTGGCTACGGCTCGACGCATGAAGGACTCCACACATCTGTTATGCATCCATACTTCGTTTTGGCAATCGCTAGTTTACTTGTGAAAACAGGATGACGGCAAAGCATGGCTATTTGCATTCCAGATACGACAATAGGCTGCTGTACATTTTACAAAGTTCATTTCACGAGGGAATAGAGACGCTCAATCAAACGAGATTCCGGTTAAAAAAATAAAAACGAACATTTCTAGAATGACCGAGGGAAAAATGTCAAAAGTGCCATCTCCAAAAAGGCAATCGAGGAATACAGACGTAGAGACATTAAAATAAGTGCCACTCTTCAGAGTTAAAGGAAAACGTTGTTGAGATATAAAGAAAAAACATCAAAATACCCAATGTTCCGGCCCAGGGAGATCAGCAGATATCAATCCTAGGATGAAATTTATTCCAATGCAAGAACAATACCCTCCCATCCCTAATCACAAACGAAAATGTTGCAACTCGTTTAAAGGCAGGTTACCATCTTACCATAAGCTGACAAAACATCGTGCTCCAAATAAAACTATAGCAATGAAAATGATTGCAGAAAGATATGTAAATCGTGATGCACTCTTCGTTATCATAAAGAGGAAGTTATTATGCTCCATCTTATTTTTCAATCAAGAATGTTGCTTTTAACTAAAAAAATGTTCACCAAGCATACCTGAGACCTTTCCTGTGCTTTGGATATTTGAAAGATTATTGCGCAAAACACATTTCTGTGCAAATGGCATACCTCAAGATTTGATAATTCAAGGTTGAACAGTTAAATGTTTAATATTTGAACATTTAAATGAACAAGAATGGAATATTATTTAACGAGAGTTGCGCATCAACAGCAACTAAACAATTGGGAAAATGATTGCTGTCCCAATTTAGTCAGCTTGGCAAATTAATTTCACATCATTAAAAACTAACAGAACATTCCCAGATAGAAGAGTATGTGGCAAATGAATAAATGAGAAAATATGAAAAGAGGCATTGTCATTTGCAAGAATGCATCTGGCAAACATGAGTGAAATGATGAAAGAGATGTTTAAGGTTGCGAAGGGATGTTTCTACGCAACGCTAGCAGCAATAAAGCCTTGGCTCCCGTGGCTATTGGACCAAACCTTACCTTTGCGCTCCTCTTCTAGCCCCAGACACAGATACACGGGTCATTGTTTAATACAAACATAACCTTTAACGGTGTTACCTGGCTGCGGTTGCAAATGACCACGACACATAAATGCATTTATTGTGCACCAAGATCCGATGAAACAACGAGAGACACATACAGTGAACAAATACAAGGAGCCTTGAAGCTGGCATGGTACTTACCCATTTCTACTGCTGCGATTGCTCCTGCTGTTGGACAGGCTGCTGTTGCGTGGTCCCTTGGTACCCAGGGTACATCTGTTGGTAGTAGGCGGCCCAAGCCGCAGTGTAGTCAGGTTGGGCGGTGGCTGCTTGGGGGGCTGTAGAAACGAGTGTGATGTTGTTCATAGAGCCTGGGAGTACTGGGTGGTGCACATAGCATATTCGTTTCAAATTAAGGGTCACTGGTCTCAGCACTTCAAACTGTTATCACAAGAAATTCAAAAACACGGACCGAAGTTGAATCATCATGGACAGTGACCTGGTGAATAATCGTCTTTTATCCGACCGGAGAGTTATATTCTCCAGAATGAATGACTGAGTGACTTGCAAGAGCAGGTTCTGTCATCATAATACCCCCTGATAGGAATCGATTCCGTAAATGCCAATTAAAAGCAGCCAAAGACAATGCACCCAATTATCTTCTAACACCGTTTTTGGTGCATGCTGGCAATGCAATCTGCACTTTGCTAATAATAGGCTTTGCCAACTCACTAAAGGATTGTTTTGTCCATCTAATTTGGCAAGGTGATGGGGGCTAATTTTTTAGATAACCGTCCTTGGAACATGATGACTGTCTCCTTTGCAAAGAAGTCTGACATTCTTCTGTCTAATGCCACCTTCTTGGGACTAACTGTTTGAGGACATTTTCAGCAATAAATTTTTCCCTGTTATGCACAGGAGAAAATTTTAGCCCTGGGCCTCAAATTGAAAATTGTGCACACGATTAATTACTGCAGCAACCTTCAAGTACGTTCTATGTGTTCTAAAATTCTCGCGTAACTTCGCCTTAAAATTCAACGTTTCATCATTATTTTTAGACTCTGCCCCAGGGGCACCGGAAGCCGGGGGCAACGGGGGCAGCTGCTCTGACTGTACGGGGCAGCAGGGGCAGCACAGTGCCCTTGTGAAAATAGCATTGTGTTTATGAGAATCATTCGGAATATAAAATATCTCAATTTATTAGATGAGAGGAACGATAGTCCAGTTAGGAACAAAAAGAGAGCAATCGAGATATTGGATGGCTTTGTTATGAACTCATCGGCAATAATGTTCTCCAAAATATAGGAAATTACTGCACAATTGGCTCAGTGGCGCAATTAAGGTATCCTGGACGCTAAGGCATAACTGTTCAATAGTAAAGGTAGTTGGAGCAAGAGAACCAATTCATGTTATATCAAGTTTTACTAGAACATGAAGAGATGCTTGCATAGAGTGCAAGAAGAAATCTTCTTGATGAAGTTAATAAAGCTAGATTCTATTCCATCATTTGTGATGAGTCAAGTGACATTTCATAAGCCGAACAGCTTTCATTTTCTGTCCAATATTGCACGGATTCCTACGACGTGAAAGAAAAATTAATTGATGTATTACCGTGTGATAAAGGATTGCCTTCAGAAGCACTGCTTGGGTATATTAATGACATACTTGTACGATGTGGTTTGGATATAGAGCAAATGGTAGGAATGGCATTTGATGGAACATCATCGATGAAAAGTCTCTCAAGGCTTATTAAAGAGACCATCAGCCAACATGCCGTGTGTTTTCCCTGTTTTCCTCCTTGCAATGAGCTTGTTTTCAAGGATGCCACTTCCATTTCGCCATTGGTTGCAACTTCACAAGATCTGTGTGAAGATTTATATGCACTTTTTGGTATCAGTCAGAAGGGAGTTCTACTATTTGAGACAATTCAAAAGCAGTTTTGAAACGGTACTGATGACCTCACTTTGAGACTGAAGAACCTTTAAAGAACAAGGAGAACCACCAGAGGACCAGCAGCAAACGTCATTGCTAGAAAACGCGCAGAACTTTAAGACGTCCTTCATCAGCTCAGGGAAGACAACTCCCTCACAACTGTTTGCAGATCAAAGGCACGAGGGTTGCTGGCAAAAAAGCATGTCTTCTTCAGAAAAGTTCAACCTCTTAGCTATGCAGGAATGGGCATAGCTGCTTCAAAATAACTCTAAGTTACTTCAGAGATAAGCTGTTTGTTCGTCTGCAGCAGCTCCGCTCAGATGAAGAGTTTCAGCATCTGGTAAGAAAAGTCACCTCTTTACCAGGTGCAAATAGCTCGATGAAGAGAGCGCTGCCAAGAGAAAGCGAACAGCACCAAATACTCTTTGTAACGTATTCAAAGCATTTTTAAGGAATTCGAAATAGTGGGGAAATTTTAAAAAAGGGCCACAAAAAACTGGAAAAGGTTATGCGACCACGCCCTGCAGACACATGTACAAAGAAGACTACGTCTATTGCACGTTGACAGTTTTGAAATTATACTTTCTTTACAAAAACAGCTAATTCTTTAGAAAAACAAAGAGTGCTGAAGGGTGCCCTTTTCTTTTTGAAAAAATTTCTTAATAAAGTATCTGTCTTTGAAGAATTCATCGCACGGTTGCCTGTTACGTCCTTCCTTTATTCTCAAAAACTGAAAAACAGCTGACCTTGGATCGTTAATGCAGTACCCTTGCCATTTAGGGAAACATGCAACACGCCATTAATTGTTTCCTGGTTCAAAGACGTTCTCCTCACTGTTTTGACATAATTATAATGCGAAACTGCTCTTTCAGTAACCATGCTATGTAGTCTCAGCATCAAAAATGATGCAAGGAATTGTTTCATGACTCCTTCACTTGATTGAATCATTTTTCGCAGTTTTAGAGCGTAGATACTACCTGTTACTTCCTTAATTTCAAAAATTTTTGCTCCAAAATGCACAAACATCGCCAACAAATTCTTCAAGAACTGCATCTCCAAACATCTGCGATATCAAATCTATGCTAGAAACTATAAATTCTTTTACAGATTTTGATTCCAGTACTTTTGTCAAGTTGTTGATTGGTCCATCTTCTTCGATATTCATTCTTTCGTTCAGGAAATTAATGGCAGATTGCACAATTTCAACCCTCACTGCATTAAAAAGGAATGCCTTAAAAGGAATGCCTTAAAAGGAATGCCTTAAAAGGAATACCTTAAAAAGAATGCCTTAAGAGGAATGCCTGCCATAGGTATAGAAGATATTGCAATTGTACAATTCATGTCAGTTATTGGAATTTTCCCTTTGTGAGTAGCTGCCCCCGCCTCCTCAAAACGATTCCGGCGCCCCTGTTCTGCTCCATCGAGCAAGTATGACCATAAACATTCGGCAGCCTCTCTCTCATACATTTAGCTGCTGAACAATGATATAAAAGCGACAAATTCGCTAGATGTCGAACTTTATTGTCATCGAGTGAGGCAAAATCACTTGTGCGGTCAAAATGCGGTTGCGCATAAGGGATTCCAAGCATCGATGAAAAAGTAAAGAGTTCATCTTTCTCAGTCTGCCAAGTGGTAAGTCTACCATTAGATCATGTCTTTTATCTCAATAAGTCTGAACATGACCATAATATATAGGTGATATATACATAATATATATAGATAGGTGGCCACCTAATAGCTTTCACATGATAAACAAAGGTTCGCTCGTGCTCACTTTTTGTGCACGAGAAATCATGAACCAGTAACGTTATAATGGAAGGTCAGTATTGGTAAGGTAGTGCTGAGACAGATCATTAGCCAAGAGCACTTTTGGTATGAAAGATAAGATATATATCCCGTCGATCAAGGCATGCCGATAAAGGCGTATCCATTTTTATGGAACCTGGAAACGTTCGGTGTAGGGGGTGATCCAACAAGGCCAAAAAGTAAGGGGGCAAACTTTGATACAAAGAGGGTACAAAGAAAGGATCTTGAGGGTCTGCCCCCGTCATTGGAGGTCCTGCACCCACTTTAGATTTGAAATAGCTGCTTGAGGTGGGCCCATGCTTTAAAGAGGAAATGAAACCATTCTTTTTATGCGTTTTATCGATTTCTCCACCCACATTTGTGTAGGAAAAATAGTTCGCATTAGCTATTTCAAGCAAGAAGACTATTAAAAGCAAACTTAAACACCGCTAAACTGACAATAATTTTTCAACCAAAAAATGGCGAAGGGAGACTAGACACTAACGAGCTGTGACGTAAAGTTATGGACACGAAGCGCGCATGTTCATGATTCGAGGACAACAAATTTTTTGGCAGAGTTGGCGATCGCATGTTTAGTTTTTGAATTTTAAATTCTCACCATATCGGACGAAAGTGACACTAGCTTAGGAGTTTCCGAAGAAGAAGAGGGGGCAGTTGCTGTGTACTGTGTTCCTGTCAGGCCATACCAATTCGGCAGACACGGAATCAAGCAGCGACGAGGATAACCTAGGTCACGACGGCCTAACCCCGGCAATTTTGCGAGAGCGATACGAACAAAAAACAGAAGTTAGTTCATGGTAAGTTTATTCCATTAATGACGAATATATGTTTAAAACTCGTTATCTTAGTTTAAATGATGTCTAAATACTGTAGGCATCAACTGAATTAGCAAGCGTCGTGTACAGTGCCTAGGCCAGGCCCGGAGGGTCGCACCATCGTAAACTTAATTGATTATGGCTATGGCATTATGGCTTTTTTTGCAGGTGTAGATGTGGAAAATGTGAAATTTATCATCTTGTTGGTGCTTTGAAGTGCAGATGCTGCACTGGGTTAACTTGTATTGGACGAAAGCATTAAACAAATATGTATTGCACAACATGAAGATTTCATTGCCATGTCAAATACAACTGTGTTTCGAATGTTGGCCCACTGCGAAGGGACAGACAAGGAAGGAAGTATTACAGAAGGCAAGCCTACACGAGTAAGTAACAAAACAAATTATCTTATTTAATGAAGCAAGTCATGTATATGATTGATAGTTTTAAAAGGAAATAGTTTTGGCAGTTTTATTTTAATCAGATATTTGAGAGCTGTAATCATTTCTACCATGGATTTTCTTTTGTTTACAAGTTCAACAAGTTGTCAAATCTCCCCAGTATTACAGTATTAAGTATTACAGTTTGGTGGATAATATTACCTATTATGTGACTTGTTCATACCTTTTCTACATATAATTATGATGTCATCATGATAGTTTTACCTAATGTTTCCTCTTGTTTCATTGGTTACTCTTTCATTGTCATAATTTTCACACTTCTATTTCTCCCTCATTTACAAATTATTCTTCTCTGTCTTTGAATTCATCCTCATCTCTTTCTGGATTCCACTCCTCATCATTTTCAGCGAAACTTTTGTAGGAATCAGAATCACTGTCTTCAACTTCTTGTTTTTCGGGCTTAGTTGGCTGTCCTTGTTTTGACTCTCTGAATTTCTTTATTTTACATTTTAGATAATTGATTGCCTACAAACAAAGCATAAATGAGAAAGGGTTACAAAGTAATTTATATGGAAATGAAATGGAATTTAAATTTGGCATATCAGCAAATGTTATTGTGCAAAGCGAACTTACATTATTTTGACTTGTTAATCCTTTTCTGTCTAATTATTTTAAGATTTTGGCGATTCACTCAAGTTTTTCAATCTCAAGGTTTCACCTTGCAATCTTGACAGGCTAAACTTGACACATCTGGAAATGAAGTTGCTTCCATGCTGGTTTCTGTAAAGACTGTCTGCCATTTATCAGTTTAAGAAGATGTTGCTTCACGAATAATTGCTCTTGAATAGTTCCATTTGTGTATCTGCAACAGAAGCCACATTGTATTGTATCTCTTACACCCTGAAAAACAGAATGTGAATTTGAGCCACTACATTTATGGAAACCAGGGGCATTCGCCAAAGGGGGTTTGGTAGGTGTGGTACCCCCCTAAATTGGTTATTTTTGCCAGGAAACTTGCTGGATACTCTACCTGTAACTTTTTTGCAACAATTATAACATACAAACATTTGAAACAGAAACACATAAAAGCAGCCTTTATATGAGAGTATTTATCTTTTGGCCACACCTTTATGAGTGAGATACACCCTTTTTGTCAGCAAGAACTAATCCTTTTGGCTGTGCCCTGGGTGAATCTATACAATTTGATAAATGTTCTATATGCATATATGTATTTTGTAACCCTTCAAATTGGAAGGGCTTGACTTTGTAGAAGATGCAAAATGTTGTTTTTTAATTGCAATGCCAACATTCTAAAAAATATGTCACAATAAACACCAATTGTTTGTTATGAAAACTTTTATCACGTTGAGATTTTGATAAAACCAATTGTTTTGTTTAAATAGACAAGAAGTAGCGAGTTGTGTTTATTTTTATTGTTGTACCCAATCTACTTATTTTGAGGGGGAAGATTTAAACGCGAGCTTCACGTTTATATATTGTAGTTGACCTTGTCATTTTATGTATCGTATATTTTGCTTTATTTACACATTAATTAAAGGAATATATTGAAAATGAAGTAGGCAAAAAATTAAATCTTACCTTTCTTTTTTCCCGTTTAGACTGAGGGGTTGAATTTCCTTCATTTCTGGTATAATCAGCGTATAGAACAGCATCTCGTTGTAAAAACTTTTTTGTTTGTGAAACGTCGTCCCCATCTAGTAGACTAGCTACGCTCCTTGTATAGCAACCTGGTTCAAAATGATCTGAGCAAAGGACGGGGTTTGAAAAGTAGCTTTGGTCAAAATTTGGCCTACGCTTTCTAACAAATCTAGTTCACTGCCGGCGTACAGTAGGGTCCTTTGGAAAGCGATGGGTGTTTAAACCCTTGGTATAACTGTCATTACAACAGCTTTTTATTGTCTAGAGTGTGTACAACACATCGTAGACCACCACAAACATTGGTTTTGTTACCTGGCTCCATAGCTAATCTAAAGTTTCAGTACGTAGAAACGGGATGTAAATATTACGAAACGCCGCGCGTGTCCATAACTTTACGTCACAACATTCAAAACGAGGCTAGTTAAACAGGGCGCACCGGTGCCACTTTTTGATTGAAAAACTGAAGTCAGTATTGCCCTCGTAGTTTAGCCAAAATTTCTCTAAACACATTGAAATTCTGGGTTATATGGTAATTCATTACGGGGATTCAGAATTTAAAATAAAAAATTTGGTTTCATTTCCTCTTTAAGAGGGACCGAACATATCAACTTGTTGTCATTTTGCAGAGCATCTATTCAAAATTGCAAATTTCTAGAAAATGAAACCGGTATATGAAACATAAATGCCTAGTCTTTTTTGCTACAGCCTATCTTTTTTATGGCAATGGAGGAGAAGTCAAGAGACAAGCAAGTTTGTGAAAGCTTGATATTTTTATGCAAAATATGTTTTCTGTTCATATCAAAAGATAGAATGATTGGAGTCTAAAGATCAGCTTGTAGTCAAGCAATGTTGAACACAAGGCTTTCATTTTGTTGTGCTAACTGGAGAATATACAATTTCTGATATGTGCACATCAGGGGATAAAAAGGTTACTTGAAAAGAAAGTTTTGTAATGGCAAATCTGTTGTCTATGCTTAATAAATTTCAAAGTGAGTGATTTATTAGTATATATAAAGCAAGATAGTGGATTTGTAAGGTTGGAAAAGTTATTGAAGATGAAAAAGATGGCTACAATAAACTTCTTGCATCCACCAAGTCCAGCAGTTTTGTATTAAAAAGAAGAGCAAATTTTTGTAACAAATAGGTTCCATGGTTTCTAAGAATGTATAACAAACAGGTTTCTTGCTATAGTCATTTAGATTTGACCTCATAAATCAACACTTGAGACATTGACTCAATCAGAAATTTTATCTAGAAAACACTTGCTGTCTCTCTGTTCTAACATTCAACCAACTAATTGTTGTACTTAATTTCACTTCTGAACAATTAACCAAACTCTAGGATAATAAACATAAAAGCATAATGCAATAGCACCCCTGGGGATCATTACTCACAAAGTGACAACACAGTGCAATCAATTGATTACTACTAAGCTTCAAACCCGCTTATTAACAAATGACAATCATTTAGTCTATGTGGAATGTCTTAATAACAAATGTTTATACTAAAAAATGCAACTGGAATAATATTGTTTATACCATGGAAAGAAGCTGCTTTAGTAAACAAGCCTTTCTTGCAGCTCCTGACATGAGCAGAGACACCACCTCTATTGATAATCTGAGCCATCGTTGTCTCGTTTAACCTGCAGAGAACACAGAGCCTGTGTTGCCTGTTGCCTATTTCTGACCCTGACCTTGACCCTGACCTTGAATCTGACTGATTTAATCCAACTATATTCTAGATCTTTATTGTAAAATATATTATGCACATAAGGGATTGTGCTTAGGAGCGAACTAGATGAATCAGCATGGTTAGAGTTGTGTTTCATAGGAAAGTGGAAAGCTGTTGAATTGATGGAAGTCCTGTTTGTCCCAGACTCGTTGCTCATCAGTGCAGTTCTCGGACTTATCCAAAGTTTTCAAGGGAAATAGTAATGGAAAATCGTGGACCAGGAAAAGTTGTATTTCAAGAACTGTCTGCCAATGAATGAATCGACAGATTAAGCTATCAATGAAGCAAATTTCTTGCATCCATTGCATCAGAGATTTGGTCATGAAGGACTGAAAAATAGGAAAGTGTTACAAGATGATAAACTCATTGACGGACTGAAATCAATGATTTAAAAAGGGTGCCAAAAGAAAACAAGCAAAAACTGATTTTTCTTTTGACCGGTGCCAAAAGAAAACAATCAAATAAGCTACTTTTAGTGAAATCATGCAAATGAGCCCCTAAAGATTGAAACATTAATGTTTATGGACCAATGGAAACTAGTCTAATCTGTATTCTGTGACTTTCATCGTTGGCAAGCCAAGATAAATTAATTCAGGAGAAACCAATATCAAGTGCCAAAAGGTCAAGAGGCACTATGGCCTAGAAGAGCCTGCAGCCTGAAAAGTCGAGAAGAGGATTGGAAGCAACATTGATTATGTAACATTCCCCATGCTTACCACATTTTAGATTCGCTGCTGTCCAACGGATGATTGAGAATGAGTTTTTCAGTGAGGGAAGCCCAAACCTCTGATGCTGAATGTGTTCTCGATATGGTTAAGGTTCGTTGCTTGAATATATATTGGATTTGTGTTCTAAGCAGGCAACAGTAGACACCGAAACAGATTCTTAGGTTGGCAGTCGGACGTTCAGTGGAGCCTTTCGCTCGGGAATTCTATAACCAAGAACATTCTGTTTGCCAACTATGCAAGCTTAGCTTCTAAATATTATCATGATTCAGCGAACTATTGTCTTGATTTTGAAGACATCTGCAAAGCAGCATAGAGATTTCATATAATCGTTTTGATTGTGCAGATTATGAATCCAGAAATCATATTTTAAATTAAACGTTTTATGGTTTAAATCAAACGTTTTTTTCACGTTTGCTCTTTTGAGAATGCTCATCCGTTTTACAATAAATCACACTATATTCATAAGTAATAATTAGAAGGTTATTTCACAAAATGATCCATTATCATTTTCATTTGTATGATTTCTGTCCTCAGCTTCCCATGCAATGATATGTCTGTTTTCTTGCTCGAGTCCTCAATTATTGCTAAAACGCTACTTTTTTCTTAAGACCATTGTCCAAAGAATTTGCTGTTTAATTTTTGCTGCAGTTGAAAGCTTTTCAAAAATCATTTTCCCTGACACATGTGAATATATCCTCATAGACTTTCTCTCTTTCATAACATTGACTGATCAAACCTGATTTTTCTTCTTTCGTATACTTTCAAAGTATAACCTCGCCAACTTCATACAGTTGCCGTGATGGCTCTATGTATTTATTGATGGTTTATTTTCCACACTTATAAGAACAATGCTTGGCCAAAATCTTCCTCCAGGTTTGTAGGTGTGCAGTGTGTTTGCGTCTCTGCAGTGGGCGCAACCACCCCTCCAGTTTACGATAAAAGAACTGGATTGCTCTTGGGGTAATCCACTTAGTAGGCCGAGAACTGAGTTGCATTGCGATGCTCGTTATCAAATAGCCAGCAGTAGCTTAACGGTCCCGATGGTCTTCTGATCCCTGTTCGCATCCAGGGTGACACTGGCCAGTTTTAGATTCGGTGACGAATTGATCTTTCAGGAATTGTGCGTATACCAAGGAAGCTCGCTGTCCGAAGTCAAGATTACAGCTCAGAGTTAGTACTAATTTCTCAAACGAATTGTTGCCCGTTATGCAACAAATATTCATATAACCAAATTCTTTTGCCCGTGGAGCCTAACATTTCTACTGTTAATTTGAAATTGATTTGCCCTCTTTCCCTTCGAATCCATGGCTGCTCCCGCCAACTCTTGAACTCAAAGTGCTTTTCGATTTGCCTGTTCCGCTTGTAAGCAGTGCACTGATTGCAAATTCCAAGTAATCTTAATGCTAGAAAAATGATCTGAAGTTGAAAAATGTTCATTGTTTATTCTGCATATTGCTGTTCATTACTCAAATTTCTTGCTGCACATGTCTGATAGAATTAGCCTTTGTAAAAGACCTTTAACCACATCAAATCTTATTGTTCATAATTACTGTTTGCTAAGAGGTTGTAAAGCAAATTTCTTCTATTTTCTCCAGCTCTTATTGATGACGGTATAAAAAATGGCAATTTTTTCAAATGTTTGATTGCGGAAGTCGAACCATCTGGAGGTATTTCAAACCAAATCTTTTATTATTCTTGCAGCCAATACACCTGTTGCTTTTGTATTTCTCTTCTGACGCTACTCTAATTTCTGCAATCATTTTGAAACACCGAAACGACCTTGAAACGAGATTTATGAATGAAGTTTTAAGAACCATTTTGTGGAGATGGGGTTTCTGGTAGTTGGAGGTTCTAACGGGAAGGGAGGATGGATGGGGGTATGAACTGATTTATGAGCCTCTTTTTCAAGTTCACTCTGTGATTTTCACAACCGATGCCTAATACTAATTGACGTCATTATGCATTGAAATTGAAGGATCTGCAAATCGTTTCTGTATATGAGTCTTGAAGGAAAAGCTACACAAGTGCAAATCTTTACTATTTGCCAGTTTAGGATTAACCCGATCAAAGTGGTTTGTAATTGCTCATTATCCATGAAACACTCAGATGAACAGCAAACTTATTTTTACGCGAAATCCAACTTTTTTATTTTAGTTTATCAATCTTTTGTGTTGGAAAAAGACAGGGGTTGAGTCGTAGAGTGGGCAAGTTCTCTTGTTTTATTCCTTAGATTTTTTGCAAATGAGCTTTCCTGTTTTTGCCTAAAAAATAGAATATGAGAATATCTAGGTACATAAATTTTATTGCGCATATTATTATGCAGGAGTTGAGAAGCCCGGTATAAAAAAGACAGTCGGCTATGCCCTGTACTTCTATGGATACTCCACTTGGCAAGGGAAACTGTTGTATCTAGAAGACATTTACGTTCGGCCGGCGCACAGAGGTATCACAGTAACTTTGTAACATAGCAATCTCTCGCTTTTTATAAGACGAAGTGTTTTCTTAATGGCGTTGCTAGTAAAAAGACGTGCTCTTCTCTTGACTGTCCTAGACACGTTGCCACTGCTTCTATTTGATAATCATCATTGTTTTTATGCTTTCATCAGCGAGTGCGAAAAGTACCATTGTTTGCTAGGTCTACTCAATACATTACTTTGGTGCCTTCTCGATGACGTCATATTAGAGATCTTTATTTAAGGAAGTTTCTCCCCCGTAAAAGATTTGAGAATACTAATGGCCATACTGGTGATGTCAACGATGATGATATCTAAGGGCCTAATGCTTTCCTTGCCCAGGGCTTCTAAAAACTTGATTTGTGAACAAGTGCTTTGTGGTACAAAACTTCACAATTGCTAGAAAAAACGGAACTATTTTTCGCATACTTAAAAGTACTTTTTTCGTCCGACACCCCTCAGACTATGCAAACGTCGGAAGTTAAACCAAAAACTGACCGAATAAATAGCCAGATGCGGATCGAAAACACTAGAGGGTGATAAGCAGAGCGCGTGATTGGTTATAATTGACCAATCTGCGTTTCTTAACACCTAACATTAGAAGAGCTCAAGGGAAAAGACGAACTCTTTCCGTCTACAAAAATGGGATTTTCCATTGAAATATAGACAGACTCCAAAACACCTAGGTGAAAGGACGACCTAGCTTGCCCAATTATACGAAAATTGTCGTCACTGTATGTTTTGGCGCAATCTGGATTCTCTAAAAGATGTTGTCCTATTGCCAAATCGCATTAATTTGGGCATTGCGTCTTTTGCAATTTCGACGCGGCTGCTCTTTTTCTGCAGACGTTTTGGTCCTTATGCTCGTGGGAACATGCTGCTTTATTCTATCCTCCAATCTTTGAGTAGTGCGTCCTACATACCGAGCTTCAATATATTTGCTGGAATTCCTTTAGCCCTAAAGAAAGGAAAATTGGTCTCATCAAAACCATAGTTCACGGGGCGCTCATGATTTGCTCCAAAACTAAGCTCACTTCCGAACTTGATACAATAAAACGTATCCTTATTGAAAATGACTACCCCGACGATATCATCTCGAAGTGTTTCAAACAAAAAATTGCCAGTTTCATCTCTGACAAGCATTTTGGACCTGAAAAGTGCCCTGTTTACCTCAAATTACCTTGGATTGGTGACGCTTCGCTAAAATTTGAAAATCAGATAAAAAAAGCCATCAATTTCTGCTATTCAGCTGTGAATCCTCGTGTGGTCTACAGTGCTAAGACCATGTTTCCCTCCACCCAAAAGGATTGCGTTCCTGCCCTCAAAAAAAGTTTAGTCGTTTACGAATTTTGTTGCCGATGTGAAGTCACCTTTCAGAATGTGTTGTATTCTCTATGGTATCAGGTGAGAAGACATTTTTGTAGTCTTCTTTAAACTTCTTAAAACACAAAACTAAATTGAGTACAATATTCAAGTGTTTGATCGTATTTATTCTTTTCCGTTGGTTCATTTTGAAGAAATATGAATGGTTTGCCGTAGGGCTAGCTTTTTGTTGCCTTCTTTATGTTTAAGGAAAGCATTTCAACGTAGCAATGAATTTGTCTTGCTTTGAAATACTGGTGTAATTCAGTAACAGTCAGTATCTACACTGCAATTATTCATACAAGGTGTTTATCTAATGGAAATAATTTGAGACTCAATTCAATGCGTGAATTACCTTTAAGCTACAGCTGTTGAAATGGTTATTCCCTTTTTATCCCATGTTATAAAGAACTCTGTTCCCTTTTCCAGGTAAAGGAATTGGAATTGGCATTTTTAAAAGATTGGGAGAGGTTAGTTCATTTTTCTGTTCAACACGCTTCTGTTTCTGGTCTTATTTTGAATGTTATTGCAGATACCGTTAGAGGTTTTTTAGTCCTTTGTTTTGCGGGAGAATTTCTGTTGTTTGTCCGCAAAGGGCCAGTTCTTGTGTTTGGTAATGTCAAATTTTAATCAACGTAAAGCAAGAATGATAGATCACGGAAGACAAGAAACAGGGAAATGACAAAATTAGTGGAAACCTAACCAACAGGCCATGATAGATTTAGGCTGGTCTCCTTTTTGCAAAACAACTTGAGACAGTTGATGCCTTGCCGTGTGAATCTGTCCAACATCTCCCGATTCCCGGACACATCTCCGACGGACATTTCCCGAGGGACACATCCCGACGGACATTTCCCCGAGGGACACATTCCCGATGGACAACTCCCCGACCAGACAAAAACCCGTATACAATTTTTGATTCGTACAAATGGGATACCGAGCCTGAGGCAAAAGGTTTGAGGAGAGGCAATGAATGAGTGGACAGAAAACAAAATCAACAAGCCTCATACTTTAGTTACACGCAAACCATGTTAAGTGCTTTGAGTAAATGTTCTTCGAGTAAAAATTCCCAGGTGCGTCCGCTCGAGCAAGTAAAAGTCGAAGCATCAAAAGAATTCACTTCACATATTGAGCCGAAAAATTTCTACCTCATAAGGACTAGTAGAGACGTAAAATGAAGCTATCATCGACTGCAATTCATGTTTTAAATCAAGTATTGTCTTCGTGAATTTTTTTCAGACTCTACAACGAAATTATTTATTTGTCATGTTATCGAAGGCAAGATTTCGAATGACAGAAAATGAGACAGTTTAGAAGTCATTAATTAAGCATGTAGCTATTAGTTTTCGATAAATGAGTACTGGAAGTTTGATATCGCAAGCTATTTATCTACTATCCAATTTCTTTACAGATCGCAGTCGAAACAAAATGTTGCTGTATTGCATTTATGTGTCTTGATTCCAACTTGCCGGCAAAAAATTTTTATCAAAAGATTGGTAGTGAAGAGCAATCAGAATGGAAATATTTAATTTTGGAAAACAATGGCATAGAAAATTTGTTGAAGACGTTTAATGAATGATTATCGATTCTTTGCCTTGTTGTGCACCATTGCTTTATTTGTCTCTTTTATCTTTTTTGGTTAAATAGCAGTCAGTTCGCTGAATGTGAAAATATTGCGACGAAAAGGTCAAAAGTTTACTTTTCTGATGAAATTTGCAATGTAATCTGTTCAAACACTTTCTCAAGTTGTTGGTCTCCCTTCAACAAAACCTGGTTAGATGCCTGATACTTGCAATTTCAACAGACAAGACCTTGGCCATCTGTTTGCAAATAGACTCAGTTATTTTCCCTGATCAGAAAGACAGAATCGAAACTTGTTACAAGACCATTTCTACCGATTTCTACAATCTTCATAAATATTGTTCATTTTCTTACATCATATAGTAAATTTTGTGTCATGCCCAAAAACTCGACGTTTCTTATAATCGCTATAAAAGAACTACCATTTTCAATGTTTCGAATAACACATCAATACTCTCATAGACGTTCGCGCCAAATTTGCTTTGAATGCTGCTCAATCTATCATTGCAACATTTGATTCAATGTTTGGTGATACTTTGGGCTTTGCTTGCTTCTCATAGCTTCGTAATCTTTTACATCAGAGCTTCCTAATTCTATTATTTGTTTTCATCTTTTTAAGTCTGCACAGCGACAGCAAACCAGTGCCTCCGCAGGGTAATAACAAACAGAGTGAAGAACAAGACTTCAGTGAAAACTTATAAACATTCCGCGTGGTCTCCGACTCACAGTTAACTAGAAAAACAAGATTTAGAAAAATTTCGACAGATATAAATCAATATGAAACTAGCAGGTTTAATAGGTTAAGCAGACAGTTTTTATTCTACATGGCACTGGGTAGGCTGCTCAATGTCCCACTGGCTACGGCTCGACGCATGAAGGACTCCACACATCTGTTATGCATCCATACTTCGTTTTGGCAATCGCTAGTTTACTTGTGAAAACAGGATGACGGCAAAGCATGGCTATTTGCATTCCAGATACGACAATAGGCTGCTGTACATTTTACAAAGTTCATTTCACGAGGGAATAGAGACGCTCAATCAAACGAGATTCCGGTTAAAAAATAAAAACGAACATTTCTAGAATGACCGAGGGAAAAATGTCAAAAGTGCCATCTCCAAAAAGGCAATCGAGGAATACAGACGTAGAGACATTAAAATAAGTGCCACTCTTCAGAGTTAAAGGAAAACGTTGTTGAGATATAAAGAAAAAACATCAAAATACCCAATGTTCCGGCCCAGGGAGATCAGCAGATATCAATCCTAGGATGAAATTTATTCCAATGCAAGAACAATACCCTCCCATCCCTATCACAAACGAAAATGTTGCAACTCGTTTAAAGGCAGGTTACCATCTTACCATAAGCTGACAAAACATCGTGCTCCAAATAAAACTATAGCAATGAAAATGATTGCAGAAAGATATGTAAATCGTGATGCACTCTTCGTTATCATAAAGAGGAAGTTATATGCTCCATCTTATTTTTCAATCAAGAATGTTGCTTTTAACTAAAAAAATGTTCACCAAGCATACCTGAGACCTTTCCTGTGCTTTGGATATTTGAAAGATTATTGCCCAAAACACATTTCTGTGCAAATGGCATACCTCAAGATTTGATAATTCAAGGTTGAACAGTTAAATGTTTAATATTTGAACATTTAAATGAACAAGAATGGAATATTATTTAACGAGAGTTGCGCATCAACAGCAACTAAACAATTGGGAAAATGATTGCTGTCCCAATTTAGTCAGCTTGGCAAATTAATTTCACATCATTAAAAACTAACAGAACATTCTCAGATAGAAGAGTATGTGGCAAATGAATAAATGAGAAAATATGAAAAGAGGCATTGTCATTTGCAAGAATGCATCTGGCAAACATGAGTGAAATGATGAAAGAGATGTTTAAGGTTGCGAAGGGATGTTTCTACGCAACGCTAGCAGCAATAAAGCCTTGGCTCCCGTGGCTATTGGACCAAACCTTACCTTTGCGCTCCTCTTCTAGCCCCAGACACAGATACACGGGTCATTGTTTAATACAAACATAACCTTTAACGGTGTTACCTGGCTGGGTTGCAAATGACCACGACACATAAATGCATTTATTGTGCACCAAGATCCGATGAAACAACGAGAGACACATACAGTGAACAAATACAAGGAGCCTTGAAGCTGGCATGGTACTTACCCATTTCTACTGCTGCGATTGCTCCTGCTGTTGGACAGGCTGCTGTTGCGTGGTCCCTTGGTACCCAGGGTACATCTGTTGGTAGTACGCGGCCCAAGCCGCAGTGTAGTCAGGTTGGGCGGTGGCTGCTTGGGGGCTGTAGAAACGAGTGTGATGTTGTTCATAGAGCCTGGGAGTACTGGGTGGTGCACATAGCATATTCGTTTCAAATTAAGGGTCACTGGTCTCAGCACTTCAAACTGTTATCACAAGAAATTCAAAAACACGGACCGAAGTTGAATCATCATGGACAGTGACCTGGTGAATAATCGTCTTTTATCCGACCGGAGAGTTATATTCTCCAGAATGAATGACTGAGTGACTTGCAAGAGCAGGTTCTGTCATCATAATACCCCCTGATAGGAATCGATTCCGTAAATGCCAATTAAAAGCAGCCAAAGACAATGCACCCAATTATCTTCTAACACCGTTTTTGGTGCATGCTGGCAATGCAATCTGCACTTTGCTAATAATAGGCTTTGCCAACTCACTAAAGGATTGTTTTGTCCATCTAATTTGGCAAGGTGATGGGGGCTAATTTTTTAGATAACCGTCCTTGGAACATGATGACTGTCTCCTTTGCAAAGAAGTCTGACATTCTTCTGTCTAATGCCACCTTCTTGGGACTAACTGTTTGAGGACATTTTCAGCAATAAATTTTTCCCTGTTATGCACAGGAGAAAATTTTAGCCCTGGGCCTCAAATTGAAAATTGTGCACACGATTAATTACTGCAGCAACCTTCAAGTACGTTCTATGTGTTCTAAAATTCTCGCGTAACTTCGCCTTAAAATTCAACGTTTCATCATTATTTTTAGACTCTGCCCCAGGGGCACCGGAAGCCGGGGGCAACGGGGGCAGCTGCTCTGACTGTACGGGGCAGCAGGGCAGCACAGTGCCCTTGTGAAAATAGCATTGTGTTTATGAGAATCATTCGGAATATAAAATATCTCAATTTATTAGATGAGAGGAACGATAGTCCAGTTAGGAACAAAAAGAGAGCAATCGAGATATTGGATGGCTTTGTTATGAACTCATCGGCAATAATGTTCTCCAAAATATAGGAAATTACTGCACAATTGGCTCAGTGGCGCAATTAAGGTATCCTGGACGCTAAGGCATAACTGTTCAATAGTAAAGGTAGTTGGAGCAAGAGAACCAATTCATGTTATATCAAGTTTTACTAGAACATGAAGAGATGCTTGCATAGAGTGCAAGAAGAAATCTTCTTGATGAAGTTAATAAAGCTAGATTCTATTCCATCATTTGTGATGAGTCAAGTGACATTTCATAAGCCGAACAGCTTTCATTTTCTGTCCAATATTGCACGGATTCCTACGACGTGAAAGAAAAATTAATTGATGTATTACCGTGTGATAAAGGATTGCCTTCAGAAGCACTGCTTGGGTATATTAATGACATACTTGTACGATGTGGTTTGGATATAGAGCAAATGGTAGGAATGGCATTTGATGGAACATCATCGATGAAAAGTCTCTCAAGGCTTATTAAAGAGACCATCAGCCAACATGCCGTGTGTTTTCCCTGTTTTCCTCCTTGCAATGAGCTTGTTTTCAAGGTGCCACTTCCATTTCGCCATTGGTTGCAACTTCACAAGATCTGTGTGAAGATTTATATGCACTTTTTGGTATCAGTCAGAAGGGAGTTCTACTATTTGAGACAATTCAAAAGCAGTTTTGAAACGGTACTGATGACCTCACTTTGAGACTGAAGAACCTTTAAAGAACAAGGAGAACCACCAGAGGACCAGCAGCAAACGTCATTGCTAGAAAACGCGCAGAACTTTAAGACGTCCTTCATCAGCTCAGGGAAGACAACTCCCTCACAACTGTTTGCAGATCAAAGGCACGAGGGTTGCTGGCAAAAAAGCATGTCTTCTTCAGAAAAGTTCAACCTCTTAGCTATGCAGGAATGGGCATAGCTGCTTCAAAATAACTCTAAGTTACTTCAGAGATAAGCTGTTTGTTCGTCTGCAGCAGCTCCGCTCAGATGAAGAGTTTCAGCATCTGGTAAGAAAAGTCACCTCTTTACCAGGTGCAAATAGCTCGATGAAGAGAGCGCTGCCAAGAGAAAGCGAACAGCACCAAATACTCTTTGTAACGTATTCAAAGCATTTTTAAGGAATTCGAAATAGTGGGGAAATTTTAAAAAAGGGCCACAAAAAACTGGAAAAGGTTATGCGACCACGCCCTGCAGACACATGTACAAAGAAGACTACGTCTATTGCACGTTGACAGTTTTGAAATTATACTTTCTTTACAAAAACAGCTAATTCTTTAGAAAAACAAAGAGTGCTGAAGGGTGCCCTTTTCTTTTTGAAAAAATTTCTTAATAAAGTATCTGTCTTTGAAGAATTCATCGCACGGTTGCCTGTTACGTCCTTCCTTTATTCTCAAAAACTGAAAAACAGCTGACCTTGGATCGTTAATGCAGTACCCTTGCCATTTAGGGAAACATGCAACACGCCATTAATTGTTTCCTGGTTCAAAGACGTTCTCCTCACTGTTTTGACATAATTATAATGCGAAACTGCTCTTTCAGTAACCATGCTATGTAGTCTCAGCATCAAAAATGATGCAAGGAATTGTTTCATGACTCCTTCACTTGATTGAATCATTTTTCGCAGTTTTAGAGCGTAGATACTACCTGTTACTTCCTTAATTTCAAAAATTTTTGCTCCAAAATGCACAAACATCGCCAACAAATTCTTCAAGAACTGCATCTCCAAACATCTGCGATATCAAATCTATGCTAGAAACTATAAATTCTTTTACAGATTTTGATTCCAGTACTTTTGTCAAGTTGTTGATTGGTCCATCTTCTTCGATATTCATTCTTTCGTTCAGGAAATTAATGGCAGATTGCACAATTTCAACCCTCACTGCATTAAAAAGGAATGCCTTAAAAGGAATGCCTTAAAAGGAATGCCTTAAAAGGAATACCTTAAAAAGAATGCCTTAAGAGGAATGCCTGCCATAGGTATAGAAGATATTGCAATTGTACAATTCATGTCAGTTATTGGAATTTTCCCTTTGTGAGTAGCTGCCCCCGCCTCCTCAAAACGATTCCGGCGCCCCTGTTCTGCTCCATCGAGCAAGTATGACCATAAACATTCGGCAGCCTCTCTCTCATACATTTAGCTGCTGAACAATGATATAAAAGCGACAAATTCGCTAGATGTCGAACTTTATTGTCATCGAGTGAGGCAAAATCACTTGTGCGGTCAAAATGCGGTTGCGCATAAGGGATTCCAAGCATCGATGAAAAAGTAAAGAGTTCATCTTTCTCAGTCTGCCAAGTGGTAAGTCTACCATTAGATCATGTCTTTTATCTCAATAAGTCTGAACATGACCATAATATATAGGTGATATATACATATATATAGATAGGTGGCCACCTAATAGCTTTCACATGATAAACAAAGGTTCGCTCGTGCTCACTTTTTGTGCACGAGAAATCATGAACCAGTAACGTTATAATGGAAGGTCAGTATTGGTAAGGTAGTGCTGAGACAGATCATTAGCCAAGAGCACTTTTGGTATGAAAGATAAGATATATATCCCGTCGATCAAGGCATGCCGATAAAGGCGTATCCATTTTTATGGAACCTGGAAACGTTCGGTGTAGGGGGTGATCCAACAAGGCCAAAAAGTAAGGGGGCAAACTTTGATACAAAGAGGGTACAAAGAAAGGATCTTGAGGGTCTGCCCCCGTCATTGGAGGTCCTGCACCCACTTTAGATTTGAAATAGCTGCTTGAGGTGGGCCCATGCTTTAAAGAGGAAATGAAACCATTCTTTTTATGCGTTTTATCGATTTCTCCACCCACATTTGTGTAGGAAAAATAGTTCGCATTAGCTATTTCAAGCAAGAAGACTATTAAAAGCAAACTTAAACACCGCTAAACTGACAATAATTTTTCAACCAAAAAATGGCGAAGGGAGACTAGACACTAACGAGCTGTGACGTAAAGTTATGGACACGAAGCGCGCATGTTCATGATTCGAGGACAACAAATTTTTTGGCAGAGTTGGCGATCGCATGTTTAGTTTTTGAATTTTAAATTCTCACCATATCGGACGAAAGTGACACTAGCTTAGGAGTTTCCGAAGAAGAAGAGGGGGCAGTTGCTGTGTATGTGTTCCTGTCAGGCCATACCAATTCGGCAGACACGGAATCAAGCAGCGACGAGGATAACCTAGGTCACGACGGCCTAACCCCGGCAATTTTGCGAGAGCGATACGAACAAAAAACAGAAGTTAGTTCATGGTAAGTTTATTCCATTAATGACGAATATATGTTTAAAACTCGTTATCTTTAGTTTAAATGATGTCTAAATACTGTAGGCATCAACTGAAATTAGCAAGCGTCGTGTACAGTGCCTAGGCCAGGCCCGGAGGGTCGCACCATCGTAAACTTAATTGATTATGGCTATGGCATTATGGCTTTTTTTGCAGGTGTAGATGTGGAAAATGTGAAATTTATCATCTTGTTGGTGCTTTGAAGTGCAGATGCTGCACTGGGTTAACTTGTATTGGACGAAAGCATTAAACAAATATGTATTGCACAACATGAAGATTTCATTGCCATGTCAAATACAACTGTGTTTCAGAATGTTGGCCCACTGCGAAGGGACAGACAAGGAAGGAAGTATTACAGAAAGGCAAGCCTACACGAGTAAGTAACAAAACAAATTATCTTATTTAATGAAGCAAGTCATGTATATGATTGATAGTTTTAAAAGGAAATAGTTTTGGCAGTTTTATTTTAATCAGATATTTGAGAGCTGTAATCATTTCTACCATGGATTTTCTTTTGTTTACAAGTTCAACAAGCTGTGAAATCTCCCCAGTATTACAGTATTCAAGTATTACAGTTTGGTGGATAATATTACCTATTATGTGACTTGTTCATACCTTTTCTACCATATAATTATGATGTCATCATGATAGTTTTACCTAATGTTTCCTCTTGTTTCATTGGTTACTCTTTCATTGTCATAATTTTCACACTTTCTATTTCTCCCTCATTTACAAATTATTCTTCTCTGTCTTTGAATTCATCCTCATCTCCTTCTGGATTCCACTCCTCATCATTTTCAGCGAAACTTTTGTAGGAATCAGAATCACTGTCTTCCTCTTCAACTTCCATGTTTTTCCCGGGCTTAGTTGGCTGTCCTTGTTTTGACTCTCTGAATTTCTTTATTTTACATTTTAGATAATTGATTGCCTACAAACAAAGCATAAATGAGAAAGGGGTTACAAATAGTAATTTATATGGAAACGAAATGGAATTTAAATTTGGCATATCAGCAAATGTTATTGTGCAAAGCGAACTTACATTATTTTGACTTGTTAATTTCCTTTTCTGTCTAATTATTTTAAGATTTTGGCGATTCACTCAAGTTTTTCAATCTCAAGGTTTTCACCTTGCAATCTTGACAGGCTAAACTTGACACATCTGGAAATGAAGTTGCTTCCATGCTGGTTTCTGTAAAGACTGTCTGCCATTTATCAGTTTAAGAAGATGTTGCTTCGCGAATAATTGCTCTTGAATAGTTCCATTTGTGTATCTGCAACAGAAGCCACATTGTATTGTATCTCTTACACCCTGAAAAACAGAATGTGAATTTGAGCCACTACATTTATGGAAACCAGGGGCATTCGCCAAAGGGGGTTTGGTAGGTGTGGTACCCCCCTAAATTGGTTATTTTTGCCAGGAAACTTGCTGGATACTCTACCTGTAACTTTTTTGCAACAATTATAACATACAAACATTTGAAACAGAAACACATAAAAGCAGCCTTTATATGAGAGTATTTATCTTTTGGCCACACCCTTTATGAGTGAGATACACCCTTTTTGTCAGCAAGAACTAATCCTTTTGGCTGTGCCCTGGGTGAATCTATACAATTTGATAAATGTTCTATATGCATATATGTATTTTGTAACCTTCAAATTGGAAGGGCTTGACTTTGTAGAAGATGCAAAATGTTGTTTTTTAATTGCAATGCCAACATTCTAAAAAATATGTCACAATAAACACCAATTGTTTGTTATGAAAACTTTTATCACGTTGAGATTTTGATAAAACCAATTGTTTTGTTTAAATAGACAAGAAGTAGCGAGTTGTGTTTATTTTTATTCTGTTGTACCCAATCTACTTATTTTGAGGGGGAAGATTTAAACGCGAGCTTCACGTTTATATATTGTAGTTGACCTTGTCATTTTATGTATCGTATATTTTGCTTTATTTACACATTAATTAAAGGAATATATTGAAAATGAAGTAGGCAAAAAAATTAAATCTTACCTTTCTTTTTTCCCGTTTAGACTGAGGTTGAATTTCCTTCATTTCTGGTATAATCCAGAACGTATAATGCCAGAACAGCATCTCGTTGTAAAAACTTTTTGTTTGTGAAACGTCGTCCCCTCTAGTAGACTAGCTACGCTCCTTGTATAGCAACCTGGTTTCAAAATGATCTGAGCAAAGGACGGGGTTTGAAAAGTAGCTTTGGTCAAAATTTGGCCTACGCTTTCTAACAAATCTAGTTCACTGCCGGCGTACAGTAGGGTCCTTTGGAAAGCGATGGGTGTTTAAACCCTTGGTATAACTGTCATTACAACAGCTTTTTATTGTCTAGAGTGTGTACAACACATCGTAGACCACCACAAACATTGGTTTTGTTACCTGGCTCCATAGCTAATCTAAAGTTTCAGTACGTAGAAACGGGATGTAAATATTACGAAACGCCGCGCGTGTCCATAACTTTACGTCACAACATTCAAAACGAGGCTAGTTAAACAGGGCGCACCGGTGCCACTTTTTGATTGAAAAACTGAAGTCAGTATTGCCCTCGTAGTTTAGCCAAAATTTCTCTAAACACATTGAAATTCTGGGTTATATGGTAATTCATTACGGGGATTCAGAATTTAAAATAAAAAATTTGGTTTCATTTCCTCTTTAAGAGGGGACCGAACATATCAACTTGTTGTCATTTTGCAGAGCATCTATTCAAAATTGCAAATTTCTAGAAAATGAAACCGGTATATGAAACATAAATGCCTAGTCTTTTTTGCTACAGCCTATCTTTTTTTATGGCAATGGAGGAGAAGTCAAGAGACAAGCAAGTTTGTGAAAGCTTGATATTTTTATGCAAAACATATGTTTTCTGTTCATATCAAAAGATAGAATGATTGGAGTCTAAAGATCAGCTTGTAGTCAAGCAATGTTGAACACAAGGCTTTCATTTTGTTGTGCTAACTGGAGAATATACAATTTCTGATATGTGCACATCAGGGGATAAAAAGGTTACTTGAAAAGAAAGTTTTGTAATGGCAAATCTGTTGTCTATGCTTAATAAATTTCAAAGTGAGTGATTTATTAGTATATTGATAAAGCAAGATAGTGGATTTGTAAGGTTGGAAAAGTTATTGAAGATGAAAAAGATGGCTACAATAAACTTCTTGCATCCACCAAGTCCAGCAGTTTTGTATTAAAAAAGAAGAGCAAATTTTTGTAACAAATAGGTTCCATGGTTTCTAAGAATGTATAACAAACAGGTTTCTTGCTATAGTCATTTAGATTTGACCTCATAAATCAACACTTGAGACATTGACTCAATCAGAAATTTTATCTAGAAAACACTTGCTGTCTCTCTGTTCTAACATTCAACCAACTAATTGTTGTACTTAATTTCACTTCTGAACAATTAACCAAACTCTAGGATAATAAACATAAAAGCATAATGCAATAGCACCCCTGGGGATCATTACTCACAAAGTGACAACACAGTGCAATCAATTGATTACTACTAAGCTTCAAACCCGCTTATTAAAAAATGACAATCACATTTAGTCTATGTAATGGAATGTCTTAATAACAAATGTTTATACTAAAAAAATGCAACTGGAATAATATTGTTTATACCATGGAAAGAAGCTGCTTTAGTAAACAAGCCTTTCTTGCAGCTCCTGACATGAGCAGAGACACCACCTCTATTGATAATCTGAGCCATCGTTGTCTCGTTTAACCTGCAGAGAACACAGAGCCTGTGTTGCCTGTTGCCTATTTCTGACCCTGACCTTGACCCTGACCTTGAATCTGACTGATTTAATCCAACTATATTCTAGATCTTTATTGTAAAAATATATTATGCACATAAGGGATTGTGCTTAGGAGCGAACTAGATGAATCAGCATGGTTAGAGTTGTGTTTCATAGGAAAGTGGAAAGCTGTTGAATTGATGGAAGTCCTGTTTGTCCCAGACTCGTTGCTCATCAGTGCAGTTCTGGCAATGACTTATCCGAAGTTTTCAAGGAAGATGGTAATGGCAAAATTGTGGCACCTGGAAAAGAGTTGTATTTCAAGAACTGTCTGCCAATGAATGAATCGACAGATTAAGCTATCAATGAAGCAAATTTCTTGCATTCATTGCATCAGAGATTTGGTCATGAAGGACTGAAAAATAGGAAAGTGTTACAAGATGATAAACTCATTGACGGACTGAAATCAATGATTTAAAAAGGGTGCCAAAAGAAAACAAGCAAAAACTGATTTTTCTTTTGACCGGTGCCAAAAGAAAACAATCAAATAAGCTACTTTTAGTGAAATCATGCAAATGAGCCCCTAAAGATTGTAAACATTAATGTTTATGGACCAATGGAAACTAGTCTAATCTGTATTCTGTGACTTTCATCGTTGGCAAGCCAAGATAAATTAATTCAGGAGAAACCAATATCAAGTGCCAAAAGGTCAAGAGGCACTATGGCCTAGAAGAGCCTGCAGCCTGAAAAGTCGAGAAGAGGATTGGAAGCAACATTGATTGTGTAACATTCCCCATGCTTATCACATTTTAGATTCGCTGCTGTCCAACGGATGATTAACAATGAGTTTTTCAGTGAGGGAAGCCCAAACTTCTGATGCTGAATGTGTTCTCGATATGGTTAAGGTTCGTTGCTTGAATATATATTGGATTCATGTTCTAAGCAGGCAACAGTAGACACCGAAACAGATTCTTAGGTTGGCAGTCGGACGTTCAGTGAAGCCTTTCGCTCACGAATTCTATAACCAAGAACATTCTGTTTGCTAACTATGCAAGCTTAGCTTCTAAATATTATCATGATTCAGCGTACTATTGTCTTGATTTTGAAGATATCAGCAAAGCAGCATAGAGATTTCATATAATCTTTTTGATTGTGCAGATTATGTATCCAGAAATCATATTTTAAATCAAACGTTTTAATTTCACGTTTGCTCTTTTGAGAATGCTCATCCGTTTTACAATAAATCACACTATATTCATAAGTAATAATTAGAAGGTTATTTCACAAAATGATCCATTATCATTTTCATTTGTATGATTTCTGTCCTCAGCTTCCCATGCAATGATATGTCTGCTTTCTTGCTCAAGTCCTCAATTATTGCTAAAACGCTACTTTTTTTTAAGACCATTGTCCAAAGAATTTTCTGTTTAATTTTTGCTGCAGTTGAAAGCTTTTCAAAAATCATTTTCCCTGACACATGTGAATATATCCTCATAGACTTTCTCTCTTTCATAACATTGACTGATCAAACCTGATTTTTCTTCTTTCGTATACTTTTAAAGTATAACCTCGCCAACTTCATACAGTTGCCGTGATGGCTCTATGTATTTATTGATGGTTTATTTTCCACACTTATAAGAACAATGCTTGGCCAAAATCTTCCTCCAAACCAGGTTTGTAGGTGTGCAGTGTGTTTGCGTCTCTGCAGTGGGCGCAACCACCCCTCCAGTTTACGATAAAAGAACTGGATTGCTCTTGGGGTAATCCACTTAGGCCGAGAACTGAGTTGCATTGCGATGCTCGTTATCAAATAGCCAGCAGTAGCTTAACGGTCCCGATGGTCTTCTGATCCCTGTTCGCATCAGGGTGACACTGGCCAGTTTTAGACTTCGGTGAGGAATTGATCTTTCAGGAATTGTGCGAATACCAAGGAAGCTCGCTGTCCGAAGTCAAGAATACAGCTCAGGGTTGGTACTAACTTCTCAAACGAATTGTTGCCCGTTATGCAACGAATCTTCAAATACCCAACCCCCCTATTTTGCAACGTAAACAAGTGTTGGATTGTTTACCACTTGTTATTTTCTTCTTTAGAGTGAGAAGCATTAGCTTTCTACTGTTAATTTGAAATTGATTTGCCCTCTTTCCTTCGAATCCATGGCTGCTCCCGCCAACTCTTGAACCCTCAAAGTGCTTTTCGATTTGCCTGTTCCGCTTGTAAGTAGTGCAAAATTCCAAGTAAATCTTAATGCTAAAAAAATGATGCTTAAGTTGAAAAATGTTCATTGTTTATTCTGCATATTGCTGTTCATTACTCAAATTTCTTGCTGCACATGTCTGATAGAATTAGTCTTTGTAAAAGACCTTTAACCACATCGAATCTTATCGTTCATAATTACTGTTTGCTAAGAGGTTGTAAAGCAAATTTCTTCTATTTTCTCCAGCTCTTATTGATGACGGTATAAAAAATGGCAATTTTTTCAAATGTTTGATTGCGGAAGTCGAACCATCTGGAGGTATTTCAAGCCAAATCTTTTATTATTCTTGCAGCCAATACACCTGTTGCTTTTGTATTTCTCTTCTGACGCTACTCTAATTTCTGCAATCATTTTGAAACACCGAAACGATCTTGAAACGAGATTTATGAATGAAGTTTTAATAAACATTTTGTGGATATGAGCCTTCTGGTAGTAGGAGGTTCTAACGGGAAAGAGAAGGCGGGTGGGGGTATGAACTGATTTATGAGCTTCTGTGATTTTCACAACCGATGCCTAATACTAATTGACGTCATTATGCATTGAAATTGAAGGATCTGCAAATCGTTTCTGTATATGAGTCTTGAAGGAAAGCTACACAAGTGCAAATCTTTAGTATTTGCCAATTTAGGATTAACCCGATCAAAGTGGTTTGTAATTGCTCATTATCCATGAAACACTCAGATGAACAGTAAACTTATTTTTACGCGAAATCCAACTTTTTTATTTTAGTTTATTAATCTTTTGTGTTGGAAAAAGACAGGGGTTGAGTCGTAGAGTAGGAAAGTTCTCTTGTTTTATTCCTTAGATTTTTTGCAAATGAGCTTTCCTGTTTTTGTCTAAAAAATAAAATATGAGAATATCTAGGTATATAAATTTTATTGCGCATATTATTATGCAGGAGCTGAGAAGCCCGGTATAAAAGAGACAGTCGGCTATGCCCTCTACTTCTATGGATACTCCAGTTGGCAAGGGAAACTGTTGTATCTAGAAGACATTTACGTTCGGCCGGCGCACAGAGGTATCACAGTAACTTTGTAACATAGCTTTCTATCAGATGAAGTGTTTTCTTAATGGCGTTGCTAGTAAAAAGACGAGCACTTCTCTTGACTGTCCTAGACACGTTGCCACTGCTTCTATTTGATAATCATCATTATTGTTATGCTTTCATCAGCGAGTGCGAAATGTACCATTGTTTGCTAGGTCTACTCAATACATTACTTTGGTGCCTTCTCTATGACGTCATATTAGAGATCTTTATTTAAGGAAGTTTCTCACCCGTAAAAGATTTGAGAATACTAATGGCCATACTGGTAATATCTAAGGGCCTAATGCTTTGCTTGGGACGTGCTGGATTAGCAAATGCCACACTCAAGTTACCTTTCAGAATGTGTCGTATTCCCAATGGTGTGAGGTGAAAAGACATTTTTGTAGTCTTCTCTAAGTTTCCTCAAACACAAAACTAAATTAAGTAGAATATTGATGGTAATTATTCTTTTTCGTTGGTTCATTTTTAAGAAATTTGAATTGTTTGCTGTAGGTAAGAGGGCCAGCTTTTTGTTACCAGTATTTTCCAGTATATTGTTTTTGTAAGCATTTCAACGTAGCAATGAATTTGTCTTGCTTTGAAATACTGGTATAATTCAGTAACAGTCAGTATCTACACTGCAATTATTCATACAACGTCTTTATCTAATGGAAATAATTTGAGACTCAATTAAATGCGTGAATTACCTTTAATTTACAGCTGTTGAAATGATTCCCTTTTTCTCCCATGTTATAGAGAACTCTATTCCCTTTTCCAGGTAAAGGAATTGGAATTGGCATTTTTAAAAGATTGGGAGAGGTTAGTTCATTTTTCTGTTCAACACGCTATTGTTTCTGGTCTTATTTTGAATGTTATTGCAGATACCGCGAGAGGTTTTTTAGTCCTTCCTTTTGGGGGATGATTTCTGTTGTTTGTCCGCAAAGGGCCAGTTCTTGTATTTGGTAATGTCAAGTTTTAATCAACGTAAAGCAAGAATGATAGATCACGGAAGACAAGAAACAGGGAAATGACAAAATTAGTGGAAACCTAACCAACAGGTCATGATAGATTTAGGCAGGTCTCCTTTTTGCAAAACAACTTGAGACAGTTGATACTTTTCCGTGTGAATCCGCTCAACATCTCCCGATTCCTGGACACATCCCCGACGGACATTCCCCAAGGGACACATTCTCACACAAGATTAAAATGATAGAAAATGAGACAGTTTAGAAGACATTGACTAAGCATGCGGCTATTTGTTTTTTATAAATGAGTAATGGAAGTTTGATATCGTAAGCTATTTATCACTATCCCATTTCTTTTCAGATCGCAGTCGAAACAAAATGTTGCCGTATTGCATTTATGTGTCTCAATTCCAACTTGCCGGCAAAAGATTTTTATCAAAAGATTGGTAGTGAAGAGCAATCAGAATGGAGACATTTTCATTTGAAAAACAATGGCATAGAAAATTTACTCACGAAATTTTAATGATTAAATGATAATTCATTGCCTTGTTATGTCCCGTTGTTTTTAGTCTTTTATCTTTCGTTTTATAGCAGTCAATTAGCTGAATGTGTAAATATCGTTTTTAATTCACTATTTATGCTCTTATTTTAATACGTAAGTTGTTTTAAGCTAGACACATGCTACCGCACTTGGTTATGGATGAGCGACGAGAAGGGCAAGTTTACTTTTCTGATGAAATTTGCATTGTCATCTGTTCAAACGCTTTCTCAAGATGTTGGTCTCCCTTGAATTAAAACCTGGTCAGATGCCTGGTACTTGCAATTTCAACAGACAAAAAACCTTGGCCATCTGTTTGCAAATAGACTCAGTTATTTTCTCTGATCAGAAAGACAGAATCAAAACTTGTTACAAGACCATTTTTACCGATTTCTACAATCTTCATAAATATTGTTAATTTTCTTACATCATACAGTAAATTTTGTGTCATGCCCAAAAACTCGATGTTTCTTATAGTCGCTATAAAAGAACTACCATTTTCAATGTTTCGAATAACACATCAATACTCTCATAGACGTTCGCGCCAAATTTGCTTTGAATGCTGCTCAATCTATCATTGCAACAATTTAAAATCAATGTTTGGTGACACTTATGTCTTACATCAGAGCTTCCTAATTCTATTATTAAAGATAAAGAATCTGATACGAATGACTGTGTAGCAATTCAAGTGACGAAAGTGAATGGAAGTATTTGACTTTTTGTCTAGCGAGGACTCTTGTGACGAGTGGCTACCTTAGACCATTTTTTATTGGTCAGGTATGTTTTTACATAGTTGCCACTCAGTGAATAGCCAAAACTAGTAAAGAATGAAAATCGTACATTTTCTATATATTCTTCAAACTAAATAACATTAAGCCAACAAGGAAATTTAAAATCCAAAAACCCGGGGGGCAACGTCAAATGAAAGAAGCTCAATAATTCATTTAAAGCCCAAAATTTGTAGGAAAAAATGGGCTTCAAAATAACTGTAATGGAAGCGGAAATCACGCTTGTTATTCATTTTTGGCTCACTTTTATCAATGCATCTGAGACGGACAAACATACCATTAGAATTATACGACGTTACCCCCTGGTTAACTGCAACTTTAAACGCCTATAACTTTGGAACTGTACGTTGTAGGGCTATGGTTCTTTTATGAAGTCGGAGCAACATCGAGAGCGCAATCCAAGAATGTGTTTAGATATAAAATTCGAAGTTTACTTTTTCTCTGACCGTGCCTTCTCGTTCGGTGAATTACGTCACTTTCACGTGACAAGAACCAACTTTCCAAAATGTCCCAACTCAGAATCTTGATCCCTTATATATATATACTTTTATCCTAAGCATTAACATTTTTGGTTACCCAGATCCTTAGATTGTAGTGGAAAATTCCCTGCCTATTGGGGCTTTGCTTGCTTCTCATAGTTTCGTAATCTTTTTACATCAGAGCTTCCAAATTCTATTATTTGTTTTCACCTTTTCAAGTCTGCACAATGCTCGTTTATGAATGACGCTTAGCGTACTATCCCACAAATCAACGTTCCCCTGTGATCAATTCCTACGTCATATCAAAGAGCAAGGGCTTTAATAATAAACCTTGTACGTTCAAATCGTACCTGGAGTGGGAATTAATATAAAAATGGCTCTTTCTCAAGAATACCACACACCAATATCCCATCCGACCAAAGGCTTTCAAACTTGGACAAAAGAAAGGAAATGCATTCGGTTTATCGATGCACGTGGAAAAGAAGGCAACTTAAAATCCTTACCTGTATACTTAAAAAGGTCAACGGTGAATGATTCAGAAATTGTTTACGATACACACACAGGGGCACTGAAAGCATTCTCTACCAACGAGGAGGGCTTCTGGTCACTTTTGAACTCGTTCGGGTGGAGGACAACTGTGCGAGTGAGTAAAGGTAACTTGCTCAACAGACTCTTAAACGGCCTGCAGTGTCTTCTGGGACAGGGCGTCGTCAAATTCTTCGAAACACTACAAATCTACACAAAATATGACGTAGAGACCCAGCCGAAAGGACTATGGATTCCATTTCACAGAGTAAATGAAAGGAGTGACCGTCAAGGCAACATGGTGAGTTGGGCTTATCCAGGCCATACGCCAAGAGATGCTATTCGTTTTGTTTTTGAAACAATTACGTTCATTTTCTGATTACAAAGCAGGGTACTTGCTCAAGCGGGGTTTTCCTGAGCCCCGACAAGCACCCTAATATTTTAGAAGGTGCTCTCCATGCAGTGGTGCCAGACTGGAAAAACTTCCTTGATGGCAATATTGTTAAAACATATAAATTCAGTTCTCTCTATAGTGAGTTAAGACGACATGGAAATAACCTGCACGCTAGAACTTCAAATAAATATCAAGATGTGCCTGGCAACAAAAGCTTCGTTAAAATAATGCTCACCAAACTTTCTTAGCAAAACACTATCCCTACTAGCACATGATATAAGCTTATTTTACCAACAGGAGAGGAAAATCAGAGTTTCGCGCAAATACTTCGCACTGTCAGGCAGAGATGCGTATAAACATGGTCGAAGTGCTGACGCCATGGTGCTAGATGACACGCGCGCACCAATCTTCACATGCATCCAGAGGGAGCCTCGCAGCAACAGCAAACCAGTGCCTCCGCAGGGTAATAACAAACAGAGTGAAGAACAAGACTTAGGTGAAAACTTACAAACATTCCGCGTGGTCTCCGACGCAGAATTCACCGACGACTTTGTTGCAATCATGAGGACATTAACTGTTTGTGTAGAGTCCGTGACAGACAGCAAGAGCTGGTCAAGTACAGTTTTCGTTAGTTTTGAAAGACGCAAAACACGGTTACTGGTCTCATTGTAATACATTGAATGTTTTGAATCTTCTATCTTCTTTCCCCGACTAATATTTCGGTTTGTGGTTGCGATACGGAGCGAGAACAACAAACAATAAATGAGTGCGGCAAGAAGGGTTCCAAGAAAAATGGCGAAGTTTCTATCCCTATCGACTTTTGTATATGTCTTCAACTGATGAATATACATCAACTCACAGTTAACTGAAAAAAAAGATTTAGAAAAATTTCGACAGATATAAATCAATATGAAACTGGCAGGTTTAATAGGTTAAGCACACAGTTCTTATTCTACATGGCACTGGGTAGGCTGCTCAATGTCCCACTGGCTACGGCTCGACGCATGAAGGACTCCACACATCTGTTATGCATCCATACTTCCTTTTGGCAATCGCTAGTTTACTTGTGAAAACAGGATGACGGCAAAGCATGGCTATTTGCATTCCAGATACGACAATAGGCTGCTGTACATTTTACAAAGTTCATTTCACGAGGGAATAGAGACGCTCAATCAAACGAGATTCCGTTAAAAAAAATAAAAACGAACATTTCTAAAATGACCGAGGAAAAAACTCAAAGGTGCCATCTCCAAAAAGGCAATCGAGGAAGAGACATTAAAATAAGTGCCACTCTTCAGAGTTACGGGAAAACGTTGTTGAGATATAAAGAAAAAACATCAAAATACCCAATGAGATCAGCAGATATCAATCCTAGGATGAAATTTATTCCAATGCAAGAACAATACCCTCCCATCCCTAATCACAAACGAAAATGTTGCAACTCGTTCAAAGACAGGTTACCATCTTACCATAAGCTGACAAAACATCGTGCTCCAAATAAAACTATAGCAATGAAAATGATTGCAGAAAGATATGTAAATCGTGATGCACTCTTCGTTATCATAAAGAGGAAGTTATTATGCTCCATCTTATTTTTCAATCAAGAATGTTGCTTTTAACTAAAAAAATGTTCACCAAGCATACCTGAAATCTTTCCTGTGCTTTGGATATTTGGAAGATTATTGCGCAAAACACATTTCTGTGCAAATGGCATACCTCAAGATTTGATAATTCAAGGTTGAACAGTTAAATGTTTAATATTTGAACATTTAAATGAACAAGAATGGAATATTATTTAATGAGAGTTGCGCATCAACAGCAACGAAACAATTGGGAAAATGATTGCTGTCCCAATTTAGTCAGCTTGGCAAATTAATTTCACATCATCAAAAACTAACAGAACATTCCCAGATAGAAGAGTATGTGGCAAATGAATAAATGAGAAAATATGAAAAGAGGCATTGTCATTTGCAAGAATGCATTTGGCAAACAAGAGTGAAATGATGAAAGATATATATAAGGTTGCAAAAGGATGTCTACGCAACTTCGAAAAGCAAATTGCGATATTAAAAAGATTGAGCCTTGGCAAAAATCCAGCAAGACACATGCATTCATAATAGCAAAATCATGATTTCCAGAGTTATTAGGAAACATCAAGAGGGAAAATTTAACCATATACTTGTACTGGATGCATTTTTCAACTCATGTGTCAAAATCAAACATTGACATCAAGAAATAATGAAGATCAGTCATAACTTAAGAGAACAGATGATTATGCCGATAAATGTTCAGCTTTGGTTTTATAGAGATCACTGGTGAGGCAAAAGAAGAGGCAATTTCGCGAAATGTCGAGAAGGGCTAACAACTTACAAAGCTCGCGTAGTGCTTTGAGCGGACAAGCGGACTAGCAGCCAGGGCCAAACGTTGCCACGAGAGGCAGAAGCTTCGGTGTTTATCTCTGAAGCGAAAATGCAGGCACGCATCAGCATGGGCAAACAAAGTGATTCGAGAACTTGGCAACCATTCAAAGGACAGGTTAACATCCATCTTACGTCTTGATGCAACATAAATTCAATTTGTTTCAATCTCAATGGTTTCAAGCAAAAAGCACCAGGTTTTACTGAAGTGCTCACACAAGGGGATACTCGACTCAAGAAGTATTTTCTAAAGCTTTAAGTGATTGTTAGAAAAGTAAAATGGTTACATTTCAAACATTGCCCTTAAAAATTGAAAAAAACTTAACAAGTTGAAGCGTAAATTTGAAATACTGTCAGTCTTGGACATAAATTTAATCACAAGAAATTTCGGTCACGTGAAATCATTCAAAAACAAAACTTCAATTGAAAGCTAATTTAAAAGCGACACGATCGACTTCAAAGTTCTATAGAGAAAATATATTCTTGTAAATGGCTTGACTGCGCAATAGAGTCTATCTTGCTAGAATGCCGCTTATTCAAAACAATTTTCGCCCGAACGGGCATCAATTAATTAAGTAACGATCATGGTAAACATGAAAATTCATCAGATAACTCAATGGCCCTTGAAATCATCCATCATTTGTGTGAAGAAACAATGCAACAGAAAACAACAAAGAGTTGACAGATAATAATAGACGAATACCTTGTACTTCCTCTAACCTGTGAGGCGTATTTACTTACTTATAATACAATGAAAAGTTCATAAAAATCTAAATACGTAATAGAAAAAAGAAGCTGCATCAGAAGATAGATTCCTTCACCATCATCATGTTTCAGTGAAAAATAAAATCAAGCTGGCAGTTAAGGCATTCACTGGCGAAATTCACTGACGCAATGAAAGGCATGACAATCAACTGATCAAGGCATCGATAAAGGAAGGCATCGTAAACGGCATCATAAATGATATATACAACCATTTCCTGCAAGAAACAATAGAAACAGAATTTGTATCAACTCCAGGAATCGCGTAACTTACCTTCGTTGCACAGGACACACTGTGTCATCATCAGTCAATGTGTCATCAGTAAACGTTTCATCTGTCACTGTTTTAATGATTAATGCTAGCAGCAATAAAGCCTTGGCTCCCGTGGCTATTGGACCAAACCTTACCTTTGCGCTCCTCTTCTAGCCCCAGACACAGATACACGGGTCATTGTTTAATACAAACATAACCTTTAACGGTGTTACCTGGCTGGGGTTGCAAATGACCACGTCACATAAATGCATTTATTGTGCACCAAGATCCGATGAAACAACGAGAGACACATACAGTGAACAAATACAAGTAGCCTTGAAGCTGGCATGGCACTTACCCATTTCTACTGCTGCGATTGCCCCTGCTGTTGGACAGGCTGCTGTTGCGTGGTCCCTTGGTACCCAGGGTACATCTGTTGGTAGTACGCGGCCCAAGCCGCAGTGTAGTCAGGTTGGGCGGTGGCTGCTTGGGGGGCTGTAGAAACGAGTGTGATGTTGTTCATAGAGCCTGGGAGTACTGGGTGGTGCACATAGCATACTCGTTTGAAATTAAGGGTCACTGGTCTCAGCACTTCAAACTGTTATCACAAGAAATTCAAAAACACGGACCGAAGTTGAATCATCATGGACAGTGACTGGGTGAATAATCGTCTTTTATCCGACCGGAGAGTTCTATTCTCCAGAATGAAAGACTTTCAAGAGCAGGTTCTGTCAACATAATAGGAATCGATGTCGTAAATGACATACACATACCTGCACTGGAAACAGCCGGCACCGCAGCCTGGCTCGCAGCCGGTGCGGCGGGGGTACCCACTGCTGGTGCCGCGCTCGCTGCAGCGCCATACTGCTGATAGTACTGCTGATAGTAGGCCGCCCATGCGGCACTGTAATCCTGCTGGGGTTGGCCCGAGCCCCCTTGTTGGGTGGCCTGCTGCTGCGGGGCCTGTGGGTATTGCTGGGGATACTGGGGCCACCCCTGCTGGGGCTGCCCATACGGCTGCTGTGGGGGCTGTCCATACTGTTGCTGTGGCGGCTGCTGCCCATACGCGTTGTACCCACCATAGCCCCACTGCTGCTGGGCCTGCTGGGGCGGTTGCTGCCCTTGGGGCATGCCGGGTTGGTTCTGACCAACCTGCCCCAGGAACTGCGTCACATCTATGCTACATTTCTCGCTAATCAATCGCTGTGCATGTTGAATTTGGCTGTCGTTTCCTGCTCCAACCAAAAACAGTAACCAATTAAGATCTTGACATTATACAAAATGATGCAGTTTTACTCATTGGTACTTCAGAGCTAAATAAAATCATTTCTACTCTTATAACGCAGTAGCTGAGCAAGGTCCGGTGTCAGTCGAAAATTAGCATTCACTCCTATTCTGAACTCATATAAGATTATATTCATATATTCGACTGATGCGGTGAAGTTTTAAAACCAGTTGACGCACCTCGAATCACAAAGTTCTTGAAGTCAGTGTTGTTACTTGTCGCCTTGTTTATTTCAACATGTGCACCACTCATCTGGTTGATCTGTCGTATGGTTTCGCCACCTTTAGATACAAAGATACAACGATCAACTTTTATTCTTTAGGAGCGCGAACAAATAAGCATTTTTCGCTTTTATGAGGTCAAAACTGTCATTTCTTCATGAATAAGAAGAGTTGACGAAGCTGTGAAACTGAACTCCACTTGAAAGCTCGTAAGAGGACAAACCTTTTCCGATGACGATGCCACATTTATTGGCCGGCACAGGTTGCTCCACCGTTCGAACACCGGGGGCATTTGGCGGTGGTCCACGATTTGTCGGGGGGCCTCTGCTACGTGACTGAAACAAAATTATGTAAATTCAGCACAGTAGAGGGATGACACAAAGCCATAGATCATCACGAAAACTCGACAAAAACGAAAACATTTCTGAGCACTTCAGAAGATTGATTATGTCCTGTTTTTTCGTAAGAGCAGATAAATATAGCAAAATGCTCATTGGCGCCAGGGAACTTAAATCCTTGAAGAGGTACTCTGAGTGCTTTAAGCAAACACTAAATTGAAAACATATAGCATTTTTGACATTCTTAGATTTTTCATCGCATTATAAACAGACTTAAGCGCCGCTCTGGTGGGCTTTCTATTAAATGTTGGATAAATACAACGGATGCAACATTGAGATAAATACAAACACAAAACAAGCACACATAATAAAACTTGTTGTGGATTTAATTCCTGGAGGATATTGAAACAGAAAGGGAACTCACAGTCTCAATTATCTCCCTGATCTTTTGTGTTGCATCGTTGATTTGCTGTGGATCGCCTTGCAAGAAGCACATTCGGTCTGGACCACCGGTATCAGCTAAAGGCAACAATAATAGAATGGAAATGCTGAAGAAGAATAACTCTAATACGCATAGCGAAATATCCATAGTGCGTGGGACAAGAATAAGGAGAAACATGACACTTTTCAAAGCCAGCTTTAAGTAGTGGTGAGATCATGCGCAGAGACATTTCTGCAGCCATAAATGGTTGGACAATGTGCAAAGTTTCCAGCCATGCATCAACTTCAAGTAGCTGCACCAACATGACTGACATTGCAAATGCGTCACACAGCCAATGATCAATCAGCTTTTGAACGACTAGAATGAATCAAAACATACTTACGAACTGAAAACTGTACTTTGCACCCGGTTTCAGCTTGGATTCTTTTGATCGTCTCACCACCTTTGCCAATGACAAAGCCAACAATATCTCTAGGTACAGGCACCTAACAGCATAAAACAAAATTTTGTTTGCGAAGAGAGGTAAACAAACAAATTGAAATTATGCTCTTATTTCATCACTTAGCAAGCATAAAAATCAACCTCACAAGCCAATAGTAATACAGAGGAAGAGACAGCCAAGCACTTTTGACCATGCATACCTCAGTACTTGGGCCACCTCTTCTGTCAAAATTGGGTCCCCTTGATTTGAAATCCATTCCTGGTTTATTCTATGAGGCAAAAGGAAAATCAAATGTTGATGGAGTGTACCAAAAACCAAAGATTCAAAGAGTTTATGAGTGAGAAAATTCAGAAACATTCTACAACTTTGAAGTAGAAATTTTCTCTTGTCTTTGACCAGTTGTCTCTCGTTCTGAAAGCATCAGACAAAGAACAAAAAACCCCTTTTTGTGAATACAAGCAAATGAGGACTGTCTCAGACATTCAACATATTGTTATCACTTTGAATCAGTAACACGGACCGTTGAATCATCATTGACAGACATGCTTGGCCTTTAGTGTTGTATACTTTTAAGCCACCAAGCAAATACGAGTATTTAATAATTATATACCTCTAGTTCTTTTTCTGTCAACAAGTCAAGAACCAGTTGTTTCCCGTACTACAACCAAATTTGAAGAGGGTAAATCATGGATATTGCATTCATTGAATATATACTGAATAAAACATGTTCAGTAACAAACAAATATCAAGTGGTGCATACCAACTAGTGCAACAATTTAGCCACTTTGACGTAATTTCCTGCTTACGCAGAAAAGTAGCATTAAAAACTACTTTGATTGTACTGTCAATAGTGATACTCCCATTAACTATTGACAGAAGCACAGACGAAATTTTAAACCACCAGTATTTGGTTGTTTTAGCCAAGTTACCAATAACAAATAAGAGATAATTATCAGGACAGAAGTACATAGCATACCTGGCACTTTTGTGGTTCACCGGTGATTCGCAAGGGCTTTTCAGGAGCATTCAGGAATGGCCCGTCTTGAATCATCACCATGCGACACCCTGCACGCTCCTTCAATTAGAGCCAAGACTAAAACTTTAGAATGATGCAGACAACAACTAGACAACAACTAAACAGAATGAAATCAAGTTTCACCAATACTGAAAGCATGGTTGGGATTCCATTTCTTCACCACTGTCTCAGCCAATCAACATAGTGTTATCATTCTAAATCAGTAACACGGACCGTTGAATCATCATTGACAGAAAAGTTGGATCATATTTCTTGCTGGAAAATTGGAAGAGCCTTGCATTTGAGACTTTATAGCAACCAAAATACCTCTATGTACCTTACATTTACATAAATATTCCGTGTAAAATACAATAAAATAACATCCAAGTTGAGTTAAAAATAAAATGGATTGAAATGGCACCAAATATATTTACCTGCAGGTTTCGTATGGTCTCACCACCTTTACCTGAAATGAACAACATGAGGGTTCTTGTATTGAAAGTGCAACAAGTTGCAAATGACTATGAGCGTTAATAGATTGTAAACTAGTGTTTGGTAGCAGCATTCCACATTTTTTAACCATATGAAACTAAACTCTGATGTTTATGTGACACCATAAAGCTGGGTTATTACTATGGATGCACAGCAACTAAGGAGCCTAGCAATGGCAATGCTGTAGAAACTTACCAATAATAAGCCCAACTTTGCTAGCAGGTATCATGTGTTCAATGACAAATTCACCAGGCTGGTTTGGTACAGCAAGCTAGAAAGAGGGACACTTCACATTCAAAAAACTGTTTGCTGATAATTTGGAGAATTTTGACACATCAAAGTCAACCAGTTGGTAAAGGAAGGTAAAATGGTGTACATTATTACATCATAAAGGTTTGTGAAACTTCATCAAATAATAAACCATTCAAGGGTTGAATCAACATCAACAAGTTACTTAAGCAGCTTGGCTTCCATGAATATGGAATGTTGTATGATGCTTCAAAACTATCAAATTATTCTTAATCATTTTTGATTGTTATCATTAGGATTACTACAATCAACTGCTTGTACAGTTTCTTTCTATAGAATGAAGATCTTCAATTGGTAGTTTGATGCAGCATTTCATTGGCTTTCTAACAAAATACATAAATGCATTTATCAACTTGCAAAACTGCTCACCAAATGCTCGGGAACTTTTCCTTCTTCACAAATTTTGTTAACAAGCTTTTTGGCAGTCCTTCAATAAAGAAACCAAATTTATTATTTACACTGCACAACCTAATCACTATAGGGTGAAGTAGCCAATGGGATGAAGTAGCCAATGATTCACCATTGCAGATCATAGTCCAAACATGTACTGCCTAATTCATATAAAAAAGACAGCCAGAGGTCAATCTTCATTGGAGATAGATTTGCCAGTAGCATGATGGAGTAGTTTCTCTCTTATCTTTAGAGAATCTCTACCTTAAAAACATCCTATCCATCTTACCAAATTAGCAGTAAATTCATACAAATTTCATTTCCTTCAATTATATATATATTATTCATTAACTTACTCTACAGCATTTGGCGCCCCTGTTATGGTAATATTGCGATCTTGTGAGGAAGCATTCTGTCCTGGTATTGGATCTGAAAATAGAATATTTATATACACTCATGCAAACTAGTACAAAATGACAGACATTCCTGATGCCCGAATTACCAGCAAAAATCTTTAATAATGCCAAAATGAAAATTAACTGAGAAGTAAAGCACAGATACAGATTATTAGGGTCAATCAATAGCCACTGCTGACCACTTTAGAATCCGTAGTTACTAACTAATGAAAAGACTGTTTCCTGATAGCTACTATCAAGAGGCCCAGGAGAAGGTTGTCACTGAAGGACAACACTTGCAGCATGGTAGAAAAACGAAAAATGTCTTGTTTAAATGGTTAAAGAAGAAGTTAAGCATGGTAGTGTGGGTAAAGTGTGGGTATGTAAATATTCTCAGCATGCCAAAATAATGCTGCAATGGTACTGTAGCATTGGATAGTGAGCCATACCTGGTGCAACTTGAATTCTGGCACTTGTTTCTGACTGTAGCTTATTTATCATTTCTCCACCACGACCAATTACTGAAATAAAATTGCACAAAAACTATGCATAACATGTAAAATGCAACTCTCCTTTGGAAGTTTTAGAGAGGCCTCTTTTTTACTTTGCCACTGTGAATTCAATGATATATTCCAATGATAGATTTCACTGAACTGAAATAGATTTCAATTAATTGAATAAATATTCTGTTTTACAACTGATCAATTCACTTACTTAATCCAACAAATTTATTAGGAATTTTTATATCTTCCACAACCATTGATCCAAGTCCTGCCCTAAAATATTAATAGATACTGGAGGTGAGACTCAGTGGGAAATAGAAGCAGCCGCATAAACAAGTTATTTGAAAATCAACTGAAAGTTTTCAAGCACAGAAAATGAAAGAACCAAAATTTCAACACATTACATGTTTTGCACTTCAACATAACACATGGAAACTTCATCTTGTCATTTTACGAACAATAAATGTAAACCAGAGTATTTGATGAGCAATTGAAGTTATAAATCTTTAGTACAACCAACGATTGAAGGCAAGGGACTTGCATCCCTTACCTCTGTGTAATATTTGCAGCTACTTGCATTGCAACTTGTTTTGGGTCTCCTGCAACTAAGTAAGATTTATCTTATTAGTTTTACTGTAAACCATCTTCAGTTTCATAAATTAGCAAAATCACTATGGAATGTGAAACATGATTTTTTCCTTGCAACAAGACTGTTTGTGGCTCTATAAACCAACAAATGTTTTGGTATCTTTTCTGAATCAATTGGAACTTGATTTAGAAATGCAATCAAGGGATCAAGGAAATGTACATTCAAACCAAAAACAAAAGCCCCATAGTTATGAGTGATTATGTTTGCCACTGCAAAGTGAATGCCCAAGTATCGGCCAAATACCACGCATTTCAGAAAAATTGTGTGAAATGATGGAGATCATGCTGAAATTCATTCTTCTCCTTCTTTCTCTCAAGGTAAATTACCCAATCACTTGCTACAGTATGTATGATTTTAAAATTCAACAAATAGGCCTCTATATTTATTGCAAATTTTAAAGCAACTTGAATAATTTTAGTAATAGTTTTTGATGCATTTTATTGAAACCATTATATACAGAATACAATTTCATGACAGTATCTATGTAGATATATAGCATTATTTAAGCATTTATATGGCTTTTGAATTGAAAACTGCAAATTTTGGGAATTCAATTGAAGAAGCTGCCCACTCATGTGCCAAAAACAAGTTTTGAGTTGCACTACAAATAATAAATAGTGTTTGAGCAAAACCTATAAAAGGACTTTGGTATCTTAAACTGTAAATATGTAGAGGCACTGTTGCATTTGAGTCAACACATAAAAGCAGAAGGTTAAACAGTGCTAGGAATAGTAAGTCTGACACGACGTTATACCTGGTGGTATTGGGGATCTTTTTGCAGCAGGGCCGCCATTTTCAAGACCTAAATCAAGCACAGTATGTAAATAAACAACTAACTGACAGATATTTCAAATATCCTTTTAATGGAAAGGCACCAAAATTCATCATACCAAGGAACCATGAGAAGGACAGTACTACACAAAATGGCAGCACAATCTTCATCAAGACTAAAAATTTTGATTATCTTTATATCATTAAATTTTGCATTTAAATGCCACATTTGCTGTTCTGTGTTCTTGTTGAAACTTTTGATGAAACAACACATTAAAAAGATTTTATTTTTTTTGGTCCTTAATTTACACCTTGTTCTAGGCAAGAATAGTTAAGGAATTATCTCATCCTCGAAATAAATTCTTTTTAATAATAATAATGTGGCTCAGCAAAAAAATATGTATTCCTTCAGAAAAATTGCATATGTCAACTAATGACAAAGTTTTTAGGCAGTTACTGCACACAAAAAAACAAAATTTGTTTAAAAAGCTGTGTAATAATGCTAACCTGCTTCTTCAATTGTTCTTTTTTTAACTTCTGGAGGTTCTGGTGTTGTTGGCACAGCACCTGGGAATAGAATGTAAAGAAATTTGTCTGCATTGGATAGACACACAGGAAGACAACAAGAACATAACCCAAATTCTGTGATAGATAACATGCAAGTCTTTGTTAAAACAAGCTTTAACTTTAAAACCTTTTAAGACCTTCCTGCAACAAAATAGGCTTAAAAAATACTTACTTTAAGATAGGATTTGAACTTGAATTAAAGGCACAAATAAACAGCTTAAAAAAGATTTTTAGAAACCAAGGTTATAACTATTACCTGGGGCACTGTTTTGAAGCTTTGCTGCAATCTAAAATGATTAAAAAATGTTAAAGATGGAATCTTAAGCATCTTTCTGCTAAAGGAAGAGCTTGAAAATCTGAAATGAAGAAGTAAAGGTAGAAAGACTGATTTTAATCTTTTTCGTGGTGAAGGACGGAAAAGTTCACCCAAATCTTTTTTTGGTTTAATTAGAATACTTTTAAAACAATTTAAATACATTCTTCAAAAATAAAAACTTGCAACATCGAGGCGTTCTTCTGTTGGTATCAAAATTTGCCGGTTTTTCTTACTTATAGTTCAAATAAAGGGCTAGGAAACTTTATGGCATCATGGCCTAAAATTGGATTCTTTAGAATCGAGTTAAATTCTCCATTATCCTCAAAACTAGTCGTTAGGAATGGCGGCGAAATTTCTGTCCATTTTCTTTGAGGTTCGTTCGACTAAAAACTCCATGCAGTCGTAAATCATTTGGCAACGATAAAAAAGACCGACAGAGATACAGGCTTTTTGAATAAACGACGGGAGCGGCATTTTGTTAAGTCAACTAACTAGGCCATAAAATCCCGCCATACAACCAAGGCATGAATAGGCGGAAAATCAGACATTAAAGTGACACTACCTGTCTTGCGCGTGCTAAAGCATCTTGGTACTTTGCGTCTTGCTCAGCATTTGCGACTGGGGGTGGAACTTCGCTATATTCTGACATCTTTTCAGTGTTCTACTTCGCAAGACACGTTTCTCGTCTTCTCGGCAGGATGAAGAATGGCGAACGCATGTTTCACCACTAAGCCACAGATGCATTATGGATGCATGTGACATATCGTGCGACGTCATTGCTTGCAAACAAAGCAAAACAAGCTGAAAGCAAACCTTGCTTTTTTCGCATCTCTCTAAGTAAGTTAGGCTTATAAAAACAACTGTTCTACAAGCTATCAATTCTTGTTTCGAGTTTCTTAAGTATCGTAATGAAATAGTTGTTTTTTACACATAAAATATGTCCTAAAAGTGATCTCACACAAAGAAACTTCATTACGAACTTCAAACACCACAAAGTAAAAAAATTTTAGGGAAATCAAAGGTTGAACGAATCTGCTTAGAAGACATTAACATTAACATGACATTAACATCGTATTTTGCGCTGATAAACATAAATGGGGGTATTCATTATAAAGCCGATGATAGAAGTCAAATTGAATGGATTAACAACAACGAACTCTTTCTAGATATATTCATAAGGCTTCTTGATTAAGACTGTCAATGCTACGAAATTATTTAAAGAATCCTTAAATCAGGGAAAATTGTTTCAAATATAAATGAATAAACATCTTTGTATAATGAATAGGCATCAAAGCAGCTTGCCTTGAACATTTTAAAATTACATTCATGACAAGCCTTTGCTATTGAATTATTTTTCAAGTAGCAAGAAAGTGAGATATAGTTCTCGAATTGCTTCTGAAAAATATATTCGTTGATGATAATTAATAGTATTTAATCGAAGATTATATCAGTATAGTAGAGATGTGTTCTTGTCTTTCGGAGAATGTATAGAACGTGACCATGATAAAGAAGTTACTACAAGCCCTCAAGGTTAAATTTTTTTCTAAGCAGCCCTTCCCAAAGACCTGTGTACTTTCCAGCACGGGCCACGCAGCCATTGGGTTGAGGGGTTGGGGGCTATAGATCTAAAAACACAAATTTTAATTTTTCCATTGTAATAAATGAGTGGCAACGAAGAAAGCAAGTTGTACACGAATCTGTGTCAGCTGTGGTTAATTCAACATTGCGTACAGTATACTCAAGTCTTTAACTGTCTCTTTTTTAGCCTTCCCACTCAATGCTTACTCTGCTTGCTCTTGTTTGGTGTGCATCAAGCTCTCTCTGGATCTGCCCCTGACCTAACTCAGCCAACTCATCTAGACCAGGGTACCCCACCAATATAATTTTCAGCTTGCAGAGCACCCTGACATGCTCTAACGTAGCCTTTACGTCTAACACTCTCCTGCCGCGTTAGTTACTCTTCAAAACAATGCCACGACATCCATTGAGACAAATTCCAGCTTCCAAGAAACGAAGCTTGGAAAACAATTACGCCCATGTCAAGGTTAAGGGACTTTCCATGGCATGCCAAAAGCAGCAAAAACACTAGTCAAAAACTTGACAGGCTTGTCTATATATTGAAATGCTTATTGGCCTTCTGTGATACATACTTTTTTGCATAATTACGCTTTTTCCATTTGAGCATGCTCTAAATTTTTCAGTCACGTACTGTGCAAAGTTGGTGCATATCTCAATGGAAACATACCTTCCCCATGCCTACGTACACAAATCTGCGACTAAGGAAGCCGCTACTGGGAAGATCGGACGGGGCTGCAAAAAGTTGTCGACCTTTCTCCAAAGATTCTTTGCATAAACACAAAGGTTGGAAGTTGAAAGTACCAGGCCTTCTTGAGGAAGCATGGTGTGTGAAGCTTTGATTTAATAGAGCGAAATGCCTACATCTTGACCGTTGATATAAACCTCGGAAGCAGGCAAACATAATTAATGTAACTGTATGGCTGTAAAAAATTTAATATTAAAAAAGCAGGAACGAAGCCAAGGGGGCGAGGGGGCATTTCCCCGTCCCCTGACCAACAGATTTTGCCCCTCTGCCTAACCAAAAACTTGAGAATAAAAACCTGTTTTGTCCAAAGCCAGCGGAAAGTCTAAAAATGTGACGCAAGAAAACCAGAAGCAATTGTATAAGGTATAATTATTCGCGTTGTATTTTTCCATTAATATTCTGGCAAATTGAATTTGTCTTTGGGGTAGTTTTAGCTCCAAATTATGAAACCTGATTGTTCGTTTTATTAATGTTACTTAGACTTTTCGTTAACCGAGCTTATCTATTTTCAAAAAAGTACTGCTAAAGATACAGTATGTTCAGTTGACAAATATACCTTAACAGGACCTATCCAGCACCGGCGATTTGCATTTGAATAGGAGGGGGGGCAATAGTTGACAAGGAAAAGTGGTAGCACGTGTCATTCTAGGGATTTTCTTACAATACAAACCACCAAAATAAATCATAAAATATTTGACCTACTTTCTTTCAACTTGTAAACTTCTTTCCAATTATTTTCTAGAATTTCCTTGAAGGCCACCGCCCGTTTCTCCATTATGCAGACCCTGCTGCTCCCCCTCCTTTTCTTTCATTGCTGACTGTGCATTTTAAAGAGGGGAACCAACCTCAGGATGGAATTAAAGGGCTGCGAAGCGGAAGTCTTTGCGAAGCGGAATAATCTTTACGTATTGTCCAGGCCCCCAGGAAGATGTCACATGTTGCATAAATTACTGGGCTTTATGTTGATACCATTGCACTGTTGTGATCCCATTCTCTTTCACAACGAATCTCAAGAGCTGCAAGTTGTGGGTTGTTTGACATATTCGGAAGCAAAATGCCGCTGAACCTTGGAGATGAAATGCCAAACTTTGAGGCTGATACTACCGTCGGCAAAATAAAGTTTCACGACTGGCTTGGAGATTCGTAAGTTGATTAAAGTTTGTGCATGTACTTGTTACCCACGTGGATCGTAACACCCACCTTCTCGTGGAGTGTGCAATTTTCCGTTGCTGATCTTTTGTAAAGGGAGACGATAAGTGAATTATAGAAATTATGTAATAATAGAATAGAAATTATGTAATAGTTATCCAAGCTACCACAAATAGTCGCCTTGCATTGCGGTCACAAGATGTTTGGTTTGGTTTCAAGTTACTTTAACGGGTAGCCAACGCTTTGTCTAAGTTTTTCTCTATAAGGTTCCTGAACAGGTGCAATGTTGCAGTTTCCCCTAAAAGAACAAAATACCACGAATTCGATTGATACAAGTAGAGACCAAATGTGCAGCCTTATGCGAAAGAGGAAGATATCCAGCATGAATTTTTTATGAAAACTACTCGAGTAAAGCAATTTGGGCTTAAAATGTCGGAAAAATTGGAGTATTCTGCCAGTCGAATGTTTCAGGTGGCAACTTTGGAACTGTTTTTAGCAAAATTTTCCAGTTGTCTGAATTTCTAGGTGGAAACTCCCTAGCTGTTTTCGCGAAGCTGGTCGTCCAAGTTAAGACAGGCACAGCCCCTCGCTTTGCAAAGGCTGAGAAGTTGTTTGTCCAACTTGAATGCCAAGCTTTTCCCCTTGTTACTGCCAACTGAAGTGTTTAGTAGCTTTTGTCTTTTATTCAATATCACCAACTCTATATGTTTTGTATTGCACTTTGTAAATTCCATTGCTTTGTTTTGAACTTTGCCTCACTGAAATTTGCTGCTGCTGAGCGAGTTAAAAAGACTTCCTTTGACTATAGGTAATTTACATAACTGATCTTTGAAATTGCTTGGAAATGCACCACTTGCCCCAAGCTCATAAAGTCCAAACGAAGGGGACCTTTCTTTTGAAACCAAACAAGCCCTAAATTTACAGCTAGTCCCAAAATTCAAACTGCTAGTCTTACAAGCTAAAACTAACACCACCTGTGTAGCCTTATTTGTCAGAAACGTTGACAAGGGAAACATTCTTTCAGCTTTTCAAAGGAGTTGATGCATTATACTGTCATATACTTAAATACTATTATTTTTTGTCAAAATCTTTAATTCAAAGAAAGACAAAGATTTGTGGGCCAGAAGCCATTTGTCAAAAATGGATTATTGTAACAGATTTAGTTATTTTTTTACTGAAGAAGTATTCCAGATATTATTTCTGTTATGGTTCCTCCATCTTTTTTTACTATTGAGCTGCTGTCATTTAATTGAATGTCTATTATGAATTTCTTTTTAGTTGGGGTGTTCTGTTCTCCCATCCTGCGGATTATACACCAGTATGCACCACTGAGCTTGGAAGAGTGGAACAGTTGTCCCCTGAGTTTGCCAAGCGTGGTATGAAGCTTATTGCACTATCCTGTGATAGTGTGGAAAGCCACAAAGGCTGGATTGAAGACATCAAAGCATACAATGGACTCCAAAGCTTTTCTTATCCAATAATTGCTGACCCAAATCGAGATCTTGCAACAAAACTTGGGATGTTGGACCCTGATGAGAAGGACAAAAAAGGACTTCCACTAACTTGCAGAGCTGTAAGATCCAGATAGGAAATTATTTTGCAAATAATCCATTCTTTTCAAATTTATGCAACATGCACTTTATTTGCTTTTTTAGATTTCTTTGTCTATTATGAGGTTATCTGAAATGCATTATGACTGGAGTTCTGGATTTTCTCTGGCTTTTTCAGGATCTAATTTCTTGTCATGTATTAATTTGGATTTCTTTTGCAAATGTTTGATGTTTAGGTGTCTTATCTTTAGGTGTTCATAATTGGATCTGATAAGAAAGTAAAGCTTTCAATTTTGTATCCAGCAACAACTGGGAGAAACTTTGCGTGAGTTTGTGCCAATAAAAGTCACCTCTTCTTTCATCTATTGGAATAATATTTTACACCTTCTTTTCAAAGCAGTGGATATGTATATATGATGTTTTTGCACAGGCTGGAAAGAAAGTATGTTGATCTTAATTGCTAATTATATTCAGAGGAAGTCATTTTTCTTTTTTTTTGTTCTTAGACAAGGTCCAGTTGTTTAATGTGTTTGGCAAGTGCACTTTTTGCCACAGATGCCCTGCTGTTGTTTATAGACTTTAACTATTCTTCCTTTATTTTTTACTGAGACATTGAAATGAAGGATGAATGTGTTGGGAAAGTACAAAGAAAGGAAATCATACATTGTGGCAATTAACTTCAATATTCTGAATTTTTAGGGAGGTGCTACGAGTTATTGACTCTCTCCATTTGACTGCACAAAAGAAAGTTGCAACCCCAGTTGATTGGCAGGTAAAAAATTTTAAAGTTCATTATTTTAATTAAAACATTAGCTTTCTGACATTGTAATATTGGTTAGTTGAGGGTCACTAACTGTTTTTTTTGCTGTTTATCAATATTTAAATTAAAAAATTCTTTTCAGAATGGAGGAAGCTGTATGGTTGTCCCATCTGTCTCAAAGGAAGATGCTGCAAAGCTCTTTCCAAAACATGAGGTCAAGTCTGTCCCATCTGGAAAAGAATACATTCGTGTTACTCCACAGCCTTGAATAGCAAGAATGGACTTTATGTTATCATGGACAATATAACTAGATTTTTGTGTTCACTTCCTGTATAAGTTTGTCTCGCTGTCCTAATGTAGTACACAACTTCATGTAGTAGCTAGTTTTTTATCAGCATTGCTGCCCATTCTATGACTTGTCACTTTTGAAGAGTTGTTCCTCTTACAAATTTTGCAAATGAACCTGTGTAGAAACGGGTCCATATCAACTGAGAAAGTCAAGTTGTGGTCACCATTGTAGTGACGTGTTGAGATGGGTTACTACCAACTGCATTGCTCAACCTCTATGGACGATCCAAGCCAAATTTGTCATATTTAACATGCAGAGAACACGGAGCCAGGCAAAGAGAGAGAGACACCCTGTTTTCTCATCATATTACTATCTTGTGCAAATAGTTTTAGAGGGTCAATGCTTACAAGATCCAATAAACAAACCTGTTACAGCGTTTTTCACAACAAAGTAATAAGAATCATGCTAGAGCATGAATAAAACAATAAACAAGTCATTTTGAAGAAATAGAGTGATGATGTGCAGCCTTACTGGTTTTGTTTTGCTACAATGTTCAGATTTTCCCATTACCTATTAGCTGTGTAAAATTATGGTAGATGCACCTTTTAGTATCATGTCTTACATGAAAAAGAATGGAAGTGTGTGACACGTTCTATATTTGTATAGAGAATATTTACACTACCGTTCAAAAAGTCTTGAGAAGATTCGAAGTTTCGAATCTTCTGGCGAATGAAAACAATTTAAGGCGATCAAAAAATGTATATCTTTTGAAACACCTATTGTCCTTTAAAATGGCACAGTAAAAGCATCAACAAGTTGAAAATTTCAGCTCTCTTTATTCATTACAATTAATTATCAGAATTTTAAACCTCTGCGCTTTGAACTTCAAGCAAATTAATCGAGTTGTATCCTGTTTTTTGATCTCTCAATAAAGACCTTTCAAGTCTTGGCGTCTGAAACTTCTTGGGTCTGCCAACCCTTGGCAAATCTTTCACGGTTCTAAATATAAGGAACCTTTTGCATACAGCGAAAGCTGCATTCTTTCAGCAGTCCACAATTGATGCAGTTTCTTGGTAGCTTTTACCATTATTTTAATAAAAGATAATTTCCAGAGGCTTCTCATATGATATTTCACGATGTTTGATAACCTCCATGTTCATGTTTCTGGCCTAGAAAATTTTTACGGTTAATCTTTTTCGAATAATGTGCGAAATTGATGCAAAATATTAGCAGGAACTCGAGTTCCGCATGGGTTCTTTGAAAACACAGTTTTTCAAGAACTATACCTGAATAGTTCCAGTTACCAAATATCTGCACCGTATTGTGAAAAGACGTTGCCTAGCCAACCAGTCTATCTGAAACAGCACATTTACAAAGACGTTAATAAAAGATATCACAGGGACCCGATAGGCTTTATCTTCGGCTGGGCAAGTGGGTTTTTCGAAAGTTACAGTTTATCTCTCTCAACTTCTAAAATTTCTCTAGCCAGGCCTGTCGTGTCTGAAAAATCTATTTTGGTTGATCATAACTGGCCTAAACATTATGGCTTTGTTAAAGCCGTACTGTTTACTTTTTACCTACTTTAATTAATGACAAAACGTTACAAAACATTAAACAACACAAATCAGTGAAGTCATAATTTTCAAATACTTGAAATCCTTTGTCTTCCGATGCTCCACAGTGTAGGCAAGTCGTAGATTGATAACACTACAGGGTTGGCGGGAAAATGCGCGGTTGTCTGTCGATGACCAAGAAGAATCAATTTGACACCCGCTTTTAGAAGTGTCCAAGTTGAAAAAATGAACTCTTCGTCTACAGAAAATATGAATTTTCAAAGGCAATTCGACAGACTCCAAAACTCAATGATGAAATATCTTCTTAGCCTGCCAAATTTTTTGAAAATTGTCGTTAGTATAAGAATGGTCTTTCAATAGAATGGTCTGGAGTCTTCGCCTTCTCTATTGTTCTACTCTACAGTCCTCTTATCTCTCTGTCAAGATTAAACTGGTTGGTGTCATTAGCACCTGCACACTTTGGTATAAGTTCTCGCATAATATGGATAATCTAGAAAATTTTATCATTGTTTTGGTATTTCGTAGCGGCTCTCCTCTTTTGGCGGGAGTTTCTTCCTCTCCATATCTCTTCGTATACCAATTTATGGCTTTCTCGATTTGGTTTAGCACATTATTGGCCATATACTTCTCAGCTTCTTATGATCAAAAAAGTACAGGATGAAATCGATGAACCACCATGCAATGCTGAGCGGACTATTATGTGTTCCATTTCATCACACTTTGCGAAATTGGGGTAGAAAGCCATGAATGAGACTCATCTTTTAAAAGCAACCAACATCATTAACATTCAAATACGTGTTTACAAAAATGTAAGACAAGAAATATTAAAAAACGTAAACCAACTAGCATATATAATATTGTCCATATGTGTCCTCATTTAAAGTCACCTCCAACAGATGAGTCTTGAGAAGCACCCTCTTCGCTTTCTTGATTGAAGCTGTTCGATCATGTTTTCTTTTTCTTCAACACTTTTTGTCAGGTCATCAATGACAGCCTTCAATGAAGCGACTTCTTTCCCTTTCGCATCGACAACCATCCTTAAACTATCACCATCCTTGTTCATGTCTCTGTTTTTGACTTGTAGACTGGCACAGCTCTCTTTAAGCTCACCTACTTGAGCAAGAAAGGCCGCCTTTGCACTCTGTTCAGCTTCTCGTTCTGCCAACTGCTTATTGTGCGCCTTGGTAATCTTCTGGCCAAGCATCGTAGCCTGATTCGATAAAATTCTGTTCTTTTCTTCCAAAGATGTATTGCTCTGCTTAAGCAAGGTGCATTGGTCAGAGAGACTCTGTAGCCTCCTTCTCATTGCAGCTTCCTGATCTTGGTAAAGCCTGTTCTCGCTTTCTACTTTAGCCACGTGATCTTTAAGTTGCTCAATCTCATCATTAAGCATTTGGGCCTCATTCAACTTGGCCTCGTTTTCAACATCATCGATAATGCCAATGACAAAATTTGTAACTGTTAGCTGCAACTTTTGATCTTCCATCTCGGTTTTGAGGCTTTCAAACTCTGCTTGCAGTTCTTTTTTCTCCAAATACAGACGATGCCTCTTCACCTGCTCGTTGTACACTTTAACTTCCATTTGGTCAGCCATTTTTCTCAACCTCGTTCTGCTCATTGCTCGGACTTCTTTGATCTTCTCATGTTTTTCTTCAACTGTATTGAGCAAATTGTCTCTGTCCACTGTCATTTCGAGAAGTTGGTAGGCGAGAATGGTAGAATTATTCTTGAATATGTCCGCCTGTGCCTTCATTGCATCAAGTTGGGCTTTGCTTTCCTCTTTCTGCTTTCTTTCCTCGGCGAGTTGCTGCTGAAGTTGGTCAACCATTTGTTTAAGGCTGCTATTTTCCATTTTCATGTATTCGTTTCCCTTCTCATCAATTTCTGGTTGAATACCAAAATCTGTTTGTGATTCCTTGCTTTCCACGGAATTGATGCAATCAACGGCATTGAAACTTGAATTGGAAGGATTCGGGCACTTTTGATCAGGCTTCGAAAGTCCAACTGCCGAATTTCCAAGAACCTACAATAAAGAATGACAGATGTTCAAATTCTCATCGTTCTACATCAAACGATATTTTATCAAGACGCCTGAGGTATTGAGAAAAACTCCTTTCTGTACATGGGAATGATGCTAAATGAACGCCTAGATGAACTTTTGTAAGGTAGAAATCTTAAACATGTTGCATTTCGCTTTGTTTGTTCAATTTAAGAGCAAATGACAACATTTTGCAAATGATTCCAGACATAAAGAATCACGAGGTGTGGTCACATCGAGAGGAAGGACCAGGACACTGCTCGATAAGCTTAAGCTTCTTAGTGTCCTAAAACTACCTTCGGATGCAAGGTCAAAACAAATCAAATCAAATCAAATCAAATCAGATTCTCACCTCGAATGGTTGCTTGAAACTTTGATGACACTCTCGTTCAACATGCAGATGATCAAGAAGTTGCTCCCTCGTCGTCTGCGATTCGGCCATCTCAGAGGACGAGCGATGCTTCTCTTTCTCCATGTCTGCCACTCGCTGCCTCAAAGACGCGAGTTCGTCGTAGAGCATTGTTATTCGGTCTTTCTCTCTCATTCGTCTCCTTTTCGTTTTTGAAAATCTCGAATCAGACATTTTGCTATCACAAATAAAGTGTTGTAAGTAATAAACAGCGCTTGCTATCGAATCGTAAATACTATGATCAAGGATTCATAACTTCGCATTTATAGAGATGATGGTTGCTTGTGACGTCAAATTAACTGAGTTTGAAATCGAGATTCGAACGTCACAGGTAAATGTGGTATGCTTTCTAAACGAGGTTTTGTAAGTTCTGACAAAAGATCATCTAGGCGTCAATTTAGCATCATTCCCATGTACAGAAAAGAGTTTTTCTCAATATCTCAGGTGTCTTGACATCATTTCGTTTAAAATAGAACGATGAGAAATTGAGCATCTGTCATTCTTTGTTGTAGGTACTTGGAAGCTAGGCAGTTGGACTTCCGAAGCCTGATCAAAAGTGCCCGAATCCTTCCAATTCAAGTTTCAATGCCTTTGATTTCATCAATTCGGTGGAAAGCAAGGAATCACAAACAGATCTCGATATTCAACCAGAAATTGATGAGAAGGGAAACGAATGCATGAAAATGGAAAATAGCAGCCTTAAACAAATGGTTGACCAACTTCAGCAGCAACTCGCCGAGGAAAGAAAGCAAAAAGAGGATAGCAAAGCCCATCTTGATGCAATGAAGGCGCAGGCGGACATATTCAAGAATAATTCTACCATTCTCGCCTACCAACTTCTTGAAATGACAGTGGACAGAGACAATTTGCTCAATACAGTTGAAGAAAAACATGAGAAGATCAAAGAAGTCCGAGCAATGAGCAGAACGAGGTTGAGAAAAATGGCTGACCAAATGGAAGTTAAAGTGTACAACGAGCAGGTGAAAAGGCATCGTCTGTATTTGGAGAAAAAAGAACTACAAGCAGAGTTTGAAAGCCTCAAAACCGAGATGGAAGATCAAAAGTTGCAGCTAACAGTTAAAAATGTTGTCATTGGCATTATCGATGATGTTGAAAACGAGGCCAAGTTGAATGAGGCCCAAATGCTAAATGATGAGATTGAGCAACTTAAAGATCACGTGGCTAAAGTAGAAAGCGAGAACAGGCTTTACCAAGATCAGGAAGTTGCAATGAGAAAGAGGCTGCAGAGTCTCTCTGACCAATGCAGCTTGCTTAAACAGGGCAACATATCTTTGGAAGAAAGGAACAGAATTTTATCGAATGAGGCTACGATGCTTGGCCAGGAAATTACCAAGGCGCACAATAAGCAGTTGGCAGAACGAGAAGCTGAACAGAGTGCAAAGGCGGCCTTTCTTGCTCAAGTAGGCGAGCTTGAAGAGAGCTGTGCCAGTCTACAAGTCAAAAACAGAAACTTGACCAAGGATGGTGATAGTTTAAGAATGGTTGTTGACGCGAATAACAAAGAAGTCGCTTCGTTGAAGGCTGTCATTGATGACCTGACGAAAAGTGTTGAAGAAAGAGAAAACATGATCGAAGAGCTTCAATCAAGAAAGCGAAGAGGGTGCTTCTCAAGACTCATCTGTTGGAGGTGACTTTAAATGATGACACATATGAACAATATTGTAAATACTAGTTGCTTTAATTTTTTTAATATTTCTTGCCTTACATTTTTGTAAACACGTATTTGAATGATAATGATGTTGGTTGCTTTTAAAAGATGAGTCTCATTCATAGCTTTCTGGTCAAATAGCTCAATACCTCTCACAATTGCTAAATAAAAATATGACCTTAGCTGTTAGAATAGTGTAATGCGGTTTAATCCAGAGTGGTCCGTCATTTATATGGCCATATGACAAGAAAGGAATAGCATCAAAAGACAACTCATTATTATCCTTTATTTTGATCCTGAGAAGCAAAAAACCAATCAAGGATATCGATTGCTCTCTTTCAACCATGAATCCACAAGTGGTCTACTGCACGAAGCATGTGTCCTCTTACATTCAATAAGAAAGGTTTGCCTTTTCTACTCTTAGAAATTTCATAGTTCTGTCAAAGTTTCGACGCAAGAAAAGCGTCGGTTTTCAGTTCAGTCTCAATTTCATGTTATGTTGCTTTTGGTGCAAATTATTTGGTACCTATTTCATGAAAATATTCAACTGCAAAATGTGAGACAATATCAAAACATGGGACGGGTTCTTCTACGCCAAGCCTCCTGACCTGTATTTGCCAAATTTGGAATGCCCACTTTTGTATCACTGAAAGTTACAGAAAGCAGAAGTACTTATTCAACTACGATGCTAATTTTGCCAATGAAACATTATGCACATATCTTTTCTGCATATAGCTGCGGAGAAGGTTGGTTGGTTTTTATCGATGTACTTATAACCTTCGAACTACGCATCACGGTTTACGAAGAGCATAGAAAAGACAAAATGTTTACCACGGTCCACTAATACAAGGCCCAGCTAAAGCAATATCCAAATATCTTGTTCGAAAAGCTGCCTGCCGTTATTGTCAAAGTTTCCCTAATGAAGAACTCTACCTTGAGGTTATTTGAACAAGAACAGCACCCCCGAGAAATAATGAGCCCAGGGCTATCGGGGCCTGCATATGAACATGAAGTAGCATGCAGATGCGACTTACCGTAAATGTTGGCCTTACAGCCTTTCTGCACCTGAAGGAAAAGTACGTCACCAATGCATTACACAAACCTGTAATTACTCTTGGCAATCTTTATTGAAATAGTTCGATATCTCTCCATGTCTGCTGCAGAAAACTCTACAATTCCCTTTGAACGGCAGATCTTGATTAATCAATCTTCTCTAGATTATTGTAAACGTTAAGTAGCACTGTAAAAATCTTAATTTCGCAAAAATAAATCCACAAGTGGTCTTGTGCATAAAGCAAGTGCTCGTTTACAATCATTGAGAAAAGTTTGGCTTGTCTACTTTACGGAGTGTCAGTCAAAAAATTGGATTGTAGGCAAATTTTGAGGTCATTTACATTTGTGAACGTATTGATGAGCCATGAAGCTGCGGAGGAGTCTGCATGTTCGCCATCGATCTACATATAGCCTAACAACAGAAAAATTGGCAGTGTTGCTTACAAATGCATTCAACGATGCACTTATCGTTGGTCTTATAGGGTCGTCGGTAGTATTGGCTTGGTAAAGATACACTGTAGAGCAACATCGACACCACCACAGTATGAGGATCTTAAATCCATTCGACTATCAGAGAATACTTATCACTAAGTCAAGATGTATGAGTAAACTACTGTTTTGAAATATCGTAGTTCTGCATTTATGGCTTGTTTTAAATGAAATGATTTAATAATAGCACTCAGAGACTTAAGCTGCGGGGTATCTGCTCTTATTAAATCACAGTTTATTTCTCACAGAACAAAGGATACAACAGCAGCAATGAAATCTTCCAAGCAGTTTAGGTTTCTGATTGAGAGTGTAGTAGCAAAGGTGCCAAACACGTTTTACAATTTTGCAGAAAAATTCAAGAACACATATCGGCATCACTTGAAATATAAGCATAGAGTGCCTCTTTTTCAAACATGATGCTAATAAATAGCAGTTGCTCAAGATTCTTGACAGTTCGTTGAAATGCAGTCTTTATATCAAAATGATCCATTGAACGGAATGACAATTGCGTGGAAAACCACGATAACAAAACTAGAACATTAAAATGGTGCATTACTGGCTGGTTTGATTTGGTCTAATGCACCAACGTGAAACTGTACGCTTGCGCATTACAAGAGATCTTCGGTTGTATACCTGCAATCTCAAGAAAGTCAGTCATTCAGGTCTCAGTTAAACATGCTCTATTCATTTTCTAGGGATTAGAATGATGACGCCTGTAGCTTCAGTTGACCTCGCATAAACTGACCATTCAGCCTTTATTCCCTTAATTCATTCATTCTGCTCTTTTGATTCTTTAGCTTTCTAAATCAGTTTAGATATTATTCTTTAGTTAATTTCATCATTTTCAATGGATAAGGGGAAGTTTCCAAGTGGCTTCTATTGTGTTTCCAACATGAAAATGTAGACTTTGAGTAAGAAATGTATATAATGGAAAGGGAAAAAATATAATTTTTGTGAACAAAAATCCTTTGGTTTAAAACATGGCAAAGTATTTAAAGTCATAAAATGCACAAAGTTTGACAAAACTTTGAGCCAGACTTGAAATAGGGTTTTTCATACGGCTCCACCCGGTGAGGTGGGTGTGTGGACACCCCGCAGGACAAAATTAAGACCTGTCAAAGGGCGGAGGAGCTCCTCTGTAAGCCAACGGCCATCCACGCAAAGTTCTTGGCAGCAGGAGAACAGTTTCTACTGAAAAGCGCAAGGTAGATCATGCCGGAGTGGTTTTCTGTAGCTTATCCTTCGGGATACTGCGGGGCAGCTAGCAACTCGTCAGCCGTCAGACACTTGTCTGCCGCTGGTTTCAACTTGTTGCTGGCCCAGAGGGTGTGAAGTATGCCTGCACAACGTACTTGACCTCATAAACCTACGTGCAAGCTAGGGTCAAAAACAAGTCACAAGGCGATGGAGATCTGGCGACGTGAGCGGCTGGAAGCCGGCAGTCAGTGATCTACACTTGCGCGGCCCCGGAGTGATGGCCGTGTGCAGCTGAGGATGACATCTGTGCAAGGTCCTTCCGGGGTGACCAAGCGGCCCTTTTTAGGGGTGCCCCGCTTGCCTCAATCAGAGGACGCCTAGATAAAAGGATAGGTAAAAAAGGTTCATCCACCTCCTTCCTGGCTGGCAGCCCGCGGTCAGCGGGACTCCATTCTGAGTGGGACGACAAATACTGATAAAACGAATATAAAAGTAGCATCTTGGAATGTCCGTACCTTATTGGACTCGAACCGAAACCTAGCTCGGAGAAGAACGGCACTGGTAGCTAAAGAACTACTGCGGTACAACATCGATGTCGCGGCTCTGTCAGAGATGCGTTTTTCGGGAACAGGAGAGCTTCGGGAGGCAGATTACACCTTTTTCTGGAGCGGTCTCCCTGAAGACAGCGAAAGGAAGGGTACCTCAGGATGTGGCTTCGCGATAGCCAACGAGACGGTGAAAAAACTCTCGGAACTTCCTCGTGCGGTTTCAGACCGCATCATGACACTCCGCTTGCCTACCGGTAATGAAAATTACTGCACATTTATCAGTGTCTATGCTCCGACCCAAGTCAGTCAAGATGAATGCAAAGCTGCGTTCTACGCCGATCTGAACAACGTCATCACCCGTATTCCAAAAAACGATATCATCCTAGTCTTAGGCGATTTCAACGCACGAGTAGGCCAAGACCACGTCACGTGGGATGGATGTATAGGAAAATTTGATAAAGGCAACTGCAACTCCAATGAAGAGCTCCTTTTTTCTCTTTGCAAAGAGCAAAACCTTGCCATCACGAACACTTTCTTCAAACTCGATGACAAACATTACTTCACCTGGCAACACCCCAGATCCAAGCACTGGCATCTCCTCGATTATATATTGATCAGCAAGAAGCATCTTAAAAACGTCTGCCACACGCGAGCCATGAGAGGCCCTGATTGCTCTACTGACCATTATCTCGTTCGCTCTAAAATTAAACTCTCCATCCGCGAGCCCCAACGAAAAACTGCCAGTAAACCGAAGAGAAAACCAGATGTCTTAAAACTGAAGGACCCAGAAATAAAATCCGCTCTCCAGTTAAATCTCGCTTCTAAACTAGATATCTCCAAAGCCACCATGGCGGAAGAGAAACTGAAAATCCTGCACGAAACAGTTTATGACGTGGCCAAAGAAACTCTTGGCATACCCAAGCGGAAGCACGCAGACTGGTTCGACGACAATAACGACCAAATTGAATCAATGAACAGCAATAAAAGACGGGCCAGAACAGCGTATCTTCAGAATCCTAACGACAACATTCTCAAGAACGAATTCCGCAAATGCAAAGCTGATCTGCAACGTGAGCTAAGAAAAATGGAAGATGATTGGTGGGACAAGAAGGCGGAGGAAATTCAAGCTTTTGCCACCCAAGGAGATTCGAGGCAGTTCTACCAAGCCCTCAAAACTGTCTATGGTCCGCAAAGCTCACAATCCTGTCCTCTTCTCACTGCAGACGGTACCTCAGTACTCACAAACAGCAACGACATTCTAGAGAGATGGCAAGAGCACTTTTCCCAACTGCTTAATCAGACTTCCAACACCAATGAGAATGCGTTGCTCGCAATCAAACAGCACCCAACTCAAGAAGACGCCGACAGTGAAATTACCCTCGAAGAGATCCGTAATGCTGTCAACGGGATGGCGCACGGCAAAGCTGCCGGCAAAGACGGTATTCCTGCAGAAGTCTTCCAGCACGGTGGCGATCATCTCCTTCTTGCGCTATACGACGTCATCTCTGCAAGCTGGCTTGAAGATTGCATACCTGAAGATTTTAAAGACGCTACCGTAATACCGATCTTTAAAAGGAAAGGAAACAAGCAAGACTGTGGCAGTTATAGAGGTATCTCTCTGCTCTCCATTGCTGGTAAAATCATGGCCAGGGTCCTTCTCAACCGCCTGCAGCAAGTGACCGACAGCGTCCTCCCCGAAAGCCAATGTGGCTTCCGAGCAAATTTCTCTACCACGGACACGCTCTATTCACTCTACGCCAGCTGCAGGAGAAAGCTGCGGAGCAAAACCAGCCGTTATACATGGTCTTTATCGACTTCACAAAGGCCTTCGATACGGTAAATAGAGACTGCCTGTGGATAATTCTTCAGAGGTACGGTTGCCCACCAAGACTTGCATCAATGATCAAGCAGTTCCATACTGGTATGCAAGCTCAAGTGAACATGAACGGCTCCATTTCTTCAACGTTTCCAGTTGTCCAGGGTGTCAAGCAGGGATGTGTTCTTGCACCTACCCTGTTCTCGCTGTACCTGACAGCTGTTTTAGAATTATGTCCAACTGCCGACGACGAAGGCATACACATGAAAACCCGCAGTGACGGTGGTCTGTTCAACCTGAGTAGACTACGGGCAAGCACCAAAACACGTGAAATTTGTGCCACCGAGCTTCTATACGCCGATGACTCGGCGTTGGTTGCTCACTGTCCTGATGTTCTTCAACGTATGCTAGACAAGTTTACGTCAGCTGCTTCTGACCTTGGTCTTACAATCAACGTCAAGAAAACCGAAGTGATGTACCAGCCACCCCCTTCCCATCCATACTGCCCGCCAAGCATCATGCTTAACGGTGACTGTCTACTTGACGTACCCCACTTTACGTACCTCGGAAGCACTGTGTCTAACTCGAACTCCTCTGACAAAGAGATCGAGAAAAGGATTAGCTCAGCCGCTGCAGCGTTCGGAAGACTCCAGAGCAAGGTGTGAAAACGGCCCGGTATCCAAACAACAACCAAATGCAAGGTGTATAGAGCAGTGGTGCAATCGTGTCTACTATACGGCACAGAAGCCCGCACCCTGTACAAAAGACACATAAAAAACTGAACACAATTCAACAAAGACACCTGCGCCAGATCATGCATGTAAAGTGGCAAGACAAGATTCCAAATGTTGGAATCTTAAGGAGGGCTGGCATACCTAGCGTGGAAGCCTCCATCACGAAAGCTCAACTGCGCTGGGCCGGCCATGTCTGCCGGATGAGCGACTCCCGACTACCGAAAGCAGTATGGTACGGCGAGCTTACCAACGGAAAAAGGCGAACCGGCAGACCCCGCCTTCGCTACAAAGATTGTCATAAGCGCAACCTCACAGCCGCCGGAATCAGCACAAAAGATTGGGAAACCAAAGCTGCTGCGAGGCCGCAATGGCGAAGCACCATTGCCAAGGCCGCGATGAAAATCGACGACGACAATCACGCCCTACTCTTCCCTCGTCCTACTCTTCTGCTAGAGTGACCGCCATCATACAGACTCAAAAACTTCTTGCTGAAACGACTATTTAGCTTGCCAAAAAATTCGAAAATTATCCTCGTTTGTTTCTTGTGCTTTCCAGGCAGTTGTCCTCTGTATGTTTGGTTTTTCGCTTTATATACTCGATGGTTCTTACACTGTCTTACCCTTTGCACCTTTCTTCGTATAGCACGTGAAACACACTGGTTTCATATCGGAGAGAAATTCACGCACAACGAAAGCTTCTGCTGGAGAGGGACACAAAACGTCTTTCTGAATATCAGGAGACACAGACTTAGCGTTGTAGACCTCTCGTTGATTCATGGTTGATAAACAGATATTGATGGTCTTCTTACCACTTGCTTACATGCTTCTCATGATCAAAAAAAGTTGAAATGAGACTTTTCTGTAATTTTCGTACAGCAAGTTAGTCAAAGGATCGTACGTTTCCTACACGAGGTTTCGTGAGAAAGTTATGGTGAACTGACTCGTTTTAGATTGGGAATATGCGATAAAAGCATTAGAGGTAAGCTTTCCATTTCTATTTTTTTATTAGAAACTTTATGTAGATGTGAGTGTAGTAATTTTTGCCTGAAATGTCCTTCCCCAACGAGCCTCGTTGAATTCGCGGTTGAATTATAGGTTGAATTCGCGGAACTTTGCATTGTTTTCATCGGTTGAATCCTTCCTTACCGATGTCCCTGAAATCAATAAACTATTTTCAATTTGTTTTCATCAAGACAAGGTCTCTTGTGATCTTGGAAGTAAATTTTCACAAGGCATGCCCTACTGCAGTGTGAGACGGAAGCGAGCATCGTCCCTGATACCACGCCCCTTTTCCTCTTTTTAGTGTTTTGTACCAACTGAATTTTTCTTAGCAATCATTTCCTAACGCAGCGCTTTTAAATCGAATTCCAGAAGGAACACGTTGACCATGTCTTTACCAACGTAAGGTTAGTGTGTGTGTGTGTGTGTGTGTGTGGGGGGGGGGGGGATTAATTAAATTACGTTTGGACCTTCACGATCTCGACTTGACCCTCCTGCCAGTGAAAACATAATTTTTTCTTGCTTGGTAGATGGAATGAAGGACTTGAGGGCTTAAATTATTCGAGTATGTAACTAAGAGTATATCTCTTATGACTATTTCATAACTTATCAATCCCATTTGCGTCGGCTTTGCAAACAGAGATGCTTTCCATTCAGCCAAGTGCTTTTATTATGTTTATTAGTTTTCAAAAACTGTTTTCTACTACCCTTAGGAATTCCTTAGGAATTGTCGTTAAAGTTTTGAATTTAGACATGCATTTCTTGTTGCTTTCTACCGTTACTGAATCTTATACGCTATTTCATGTTTCTTGCATCTAAAAGTTCATTGCCCAAGGAAAGATGACCTTGACAAAGAGTAGAATTGAATTCATATGATCAAATCCAGTAAAAAGGTTTGTTCGTGCGATTGCAGGAGTCATGTAACAGGGTGTTAGCATTGCCTATTTCAATCTCACATCCAAAATTTGTCAAAATTAGCTTCCGAGAGCTAGATATTCTCTTCTGTGTAGAATTGAATATATATCTAGAGGTGTCGGTTGTCATATTGCTTTTCCTCATCTGCACCGTTGTAAATGCTTCTATCCTTGTCATTGTCACATCTACATTTCAATTATAGCACGATCCCATGCTCCAAATCTCAAACGAAACAATTGACCACAACTTATACGAAACCTCGTAGAAAGCATACCACATTTACCTGTGACGTACGAATCTCGATTTCAAACTCAGTTAATTTGACGTCACAAACAACCATCATCTCTATAAATGCCAAGTTGTGAATCCTTGATCATAGTGTTTACGATTCGATAGCAAACGCTGTTTATTATTTACAACACTTTATTTGCGATAGCAAAATGTCTGATTCGAGATTTTCAAAAACGAAAAGGAGACGAATGAGAGAGAAAGACCGAATAACAATACTCTACGACGAACTCGCGTCTTTGAGGCAGCGAGTGGCAGACATGGAGAAAGAGAAGCATCGCTCGTCCTCTGAGATGGCCGAATCGCAGACAACGGGGGAGCAACTTCTTGATCATATGCATGTTGAACGAGAGTGTCATCAAAGTTTCAAGCAACCATTCGAGGTGAGAATCATTTGCAAAAAGGTTGTCATTTGCTCTTAAATTGAACAAACAAATGGAGCGTGTTTAAGATTTCTATCTGACGAAAGTTCATCTAGGCGTCCATTTAGCATCATTCACATGTACAGAAAGGAGTTTTTCTCAATATCTCAGGCGTCTTGACATCATTTCGTTTAAAATAGAACGATGAAAAATTGAACATCTGTCATTCTTTATTGTAGGTACTTGGAAATTCGGCAGTTGGACTTCCGAAGCCTGATCAAAAGTGCCCGAATCCTTCCAATTCAAGTTTCAATGCCTTTGATTTCATCAATTCGGTGGAAAGCAAGGAATCACAAGCAGATCTCGATATTCAACCAGAAATTGATGAGAAGGGAAACGCATGCATGAAAGCGGAAAATAGCAGCCTTAAAGAAATGGTTGACCAACTTCAGCAGCAACTCGCCGAGGAAAGAAAGCAAAAAGAGGAAAGCAAAGCCCAACTTGATGCAATGAAGGCGCAGGCGGACATATTCAAGAATAATTCTACCATTCTCGCCTACCAACTTCTCGAAATGACAGTGGACAGAGACAATTTGCTCAATACAGTTGAAGAAAAACATGAGAAGATCAAAGAAGTCCGAGCAATGAGCAGAACGAGGTTGAGAAAAATGGCTGACCAAATGGAAGTTAAAGTGTACAACGAGCAGGTGAAGAGGCATCGTCTGTATTTGGAGAAAAAAGAGCTCCAAGCAGACTTTGAAAGCCTGAAAACCGAGCTGGAAGATCAAAAGTTGCAGCTAACAGTTACAAATTTTGTCATTGGCATTATCGATGATGTTGATAACGAGGCCAAGTTGAATGAGGCCCAAATGCTAAATGATGAGATTGAGCAACTTAAAGATCACGTGGCAAAAGTAGAAAGCGAGAACAGGCTTTACCAAGATCAAGAAGTTGCAATGAGAAAGAAGCTACAGAGTCTCTCTGACCAATGCAGCTTGCTTAAACAGGGCAACATATCTTTGGAAGAAAAGAACAGAATTTTATCGAATGAGGCTACGATGCTTGGCCAGGAGATTACCAAGGCGCACAATAAGCAGTTGGCAGAACGAGAAGCTGAACAGAGTGCAAAGACGGCTTTCCTGGCTCAAGTAGGCGAGCTTAAAGAGAGCTGTGCCAGTCTACAAGTCAAAAACAGAGACTTGATCAAGGATGGTGATAGTTTAAGAATGGTTGTCAATGCGAAAGACAAAGAAGTTGCTTCATTGAAGGCTGTCATTGATGACCTGACAAAAAGTGTTGAAGAAAAAGAAAACATGATCGAACAGCTCCAATCAAGAAAGCGAAGAGGGTGCTTTTCAAGACTCATTTGTTGGAGGTGACTGTAAACGACGACACATATGGACAATATCGTATATACTAGTTGGTTTGCTTTTTAAATATTTCTACTTTTACATTTTTGTAAACACGTATTTGAATGTTAATGATGTTGGTTGCTTTTAAAAGATGAGTCTCATTCATGGCTTTCTGCTCAAATGGCTCAATACCTCTCACAATTGCTAAATAAAAATATGACCTTAGCTGTTAGAATAGTGTAATGCGGTTTAATCCAGAGTGGTCCGTCATTTATATGGCCATATGACAAGAAAGGAATAGCATCAAAAGACAACTCATTTTTATCCTTCATTATGATCCTGAGAAGCAAACAATCAAATCAAGGATATCGATTGCTCTCTTTCAATTCACAAGTAGTCTACTGCATGAAGCATGCGTCTTCTTACATTCAATAAGAAAGTTTTGCCTTGTCTACTCTTAGAAATTTCATAGTTCTGTCAAAGTTTCGACGCAAGAAAAGCGTCGGTTTTAAGTTCAGTCTCGATTTCATGATATGTTGCTTTTGGTGCAAATTTTTTGATACCTTTGTCATGAGAATATTCAATTGCAAAATGTGAGACAATATCAAAACATGGGATGAGCTCTTCTACTCCAAGCCTCCTGACCTGTATTTGCCAAATTTGGAATGCCCACTTTTGTATCACTGAAAGTTACAAAAAGCACAAGTACTTTTTCAACTGGGATGTTAATTTTGCCAATGAAACATTATGCACATATCTTTTCTGCATATAGCTGCGGAGAAGGTTGGATGGTTTTTATCGATCTACTTATAACCTACGAATTACGAGTCACGGTTTACGGAGAGCATAGAAAAGACAAAATGTTTACCACGGTCCACTAATACAAGGCCCAGCTAAAGCAATATCCAAAAATCTTCTTCCAAAAGCTGCCTGCCGTTATTGTCAAACTTTCCCTACTGAAGAACTGCACCTTGAGGGTACTTGAAAAAGAACAGCACCCCCAAGCAATCATGAGCCAAGGGCTATCGGGGCCTGCATATGAACATGAAGGAGCGTGCAGATGCGACTAACCGCAAATGTTGGCCTTACAGCCTTTCTGCACCTGAAGGAAAAGTACGTCACCAATGCATTACACAAACCTGTAATTACTCTTGGCAATCTTTATTGAAATGGTTTGATATCTCTATATGTCTGCTGCAGCAAAATTGTAAGCATTTTAATTTCGCAGTGAAGTTCTTTTTAGACTTATTTGCATATCACAGGACTAATATACATAATATATATATATATAATATATCTCAAATCATGCATAACAATATTTAGAAATAGATGGGTCAAGAAAAAGGAGCAGATGGCTTGAGGTATACAACAGAAGGAAAAAAACAAAAAGGACGAATGATTTCTTCTCTTCACAAAAATTTTCTAAAATCTAAGAAAATATATTTCAATACCAAATCTTAAAATATAAGAAACAATTCAAATAAGTGATCATGACAAATTTACAAAACTTTTTACAGAGAAACTAGTGTAATTTGTTTTTAATCGATAAAAATTATCGGCAATTAATATTTACAGCGTGATAAACCCTTACCCTGTTCTTTCTTTTTATGATGAACTTGCAGCATGATAGAGGTTTTTGCCAATTTAGAGGTTTTAACATAGAAAATTATGAAATTATGAAAAATTCGCACAAAAATTGAAAGCGCAAATCACCACATACACCATCATTTGTACCCCCAGGTAAGAAGTGGATGGCATCACAACAAATAGCTAACCACAACTGAGGCATTTCGCTGACTTTCAAGTCCCTACACATATGTTCTATAGGAAAGCAGGGGAGGAATCTGGCCATATGGGCAGGCCGCCAGTTTAGAGACAAAAAATAACCATGTGTAGGGTGCAGGCTGTTGAATCAAACCATATTTTTCCCCCTTTCTAAAAAATCCAAATAAATAAATTTCAATTGGGAGTGAAAACAGTTACATTGCTGAAGTTCAGAAGTAAACCTATTTGGTAACCAAAAACACAGTTCCAGGTTCTTGACAGAACACGGAGGCTAGCCCACGTCTCTGAAAGGGCATTCAAATTTCCGACTATTTGCCATTGCTCCGAAGGAGGCTTTGCCGCCTTGTCTACATGTAAAAACTGCGCAAGTAAATCCCTAAGTAGCATGACTAAGAAAATTCATGATTATTTACAAACTAGCAAGAACACCATTTCGTTTGATATTTCATTTCCTAGGCAAAGGAACAAAGTCTTCGACATTAAATTAGCCCTAATCTGCTACCTTTTGTGGAACGATTCCTTTCGCTTTCGTTTAAGGCGAAATTTCAGCTCGACGCTCTTGTTTACTGCGTAGAAGATATTCGTGTTGTGTGGCAAGTGTAGGTCTTCTAAAGATAAAAAAGAACGATTACCTTCTCTCACTGTAAGGGTTATCAAACTTAATAATTTTCAAAACAGATATTTATTACTGTTACCAACTATTCTACCATTAATAAAACCGTGAGTTATCTCACTGCTAACACAAAGCCATTTTTAAATTAACAGAGAGTTCAATTTTTATTGGTAAAATCGATACCAAAAGACCTCTCAGTATTGTCCAAGCACAAAATATTTCATTTAAATCCATATTTTTACTTTTGGCTGATCAGAGAAATAAAACTTTAGGAAACAAAATGCCCAAGTACATCATAAAGATTACAAACCATTTGATGGCATATTCAGTGATAAGATATATCATAACAAATCGTATTATACATAGGTAAGTTCTCAAATATGAACTCATCAGCAGCTAATGAAAACTTCTGAAGATAGGAAAGGGGACTTCACCGACTCTTCCAAGGTGTACGGATTACCAATCATATCAAGGCAACAGTCGAACTTACTTGAGCCAGGAATCACTTGGTATAAGTAATAATCCTCTGCTTTGGACGTAATGTTGTATTTCTCCAAACCCTTTCTAATGATGTCATGTGTCCTGTCGCTCGAAGAGACCTAAGTAATGGTGACGATCAAATTGAATTGAAATTGAATTGAATTGAAAATATGACCAATGACGAACAATGCTTGAACAACAATGACACAGCCCTGTCCACACTTTAAGCTGCGCAAATTAACATTGTTCTGTATAAAAATTGTGAATTGGCTTCAAAGCATTGACAACTGACTTCGCCATCTACTAGGTAAAGCATGCATCCTGAATTCAGCTAAAGTGGCATTTTCGGGATCAAATATTTTTTTGAATGAATTTTAGCGACTGTGATGAAATGCCAGTGAGCCAGAAAAGAGAAAATGACGTACCCATACGCTTTTATAAACGTGCTCATGACACCCGTCAATCATAATCCGTGCGACTTCCTTTTCTTCGTCTTGGAAGGCCCTTTTGTCTTCAGGGGACAGCTTACTCAGGGGTGTGGGAGAATGTTCTGGTGTACCATTTGGCGAAAGCTGGGAAGAGAAATGCGGGGTGGACGTTAGTCACAGACAATTGGTATGAGCACGAGTAGCAGTGTTCTTTACGCTTAACATGTGCAATTAGGCCTATAGTGGCCTAGTATAATCAACTTATTAGAAAATCAAACAAATCGTGAAAGGGAACTTGCGCCAAGGAATGACATTTTATTTTGCCTAGTGAAATAAGATGCTGCATTTCCAGGTTGGAATTTTCGAGTCAAATCAATGGCACGAATAAAAAATAGTTGCAAAAACGTTTCACAACAGGAAACATTGTAAAAATTATAAGCATGCAAAGTCAAATGACATGAGTGCACACATCGGCAACTTACAGTTTTTGAAATCTTTCTGCCTAACAAGGTCGAAAACTTCTGGAAAACTTTACCATCTTCATCGTCGAAAACTTTGCTGAATAAATCTGGAACGCTTGCGTGCTTCCTAAAACGTGAACTGTTTTACAAGACATGAACTCTAAAAGTTGCAAATTTAACGCTTCAAACCGGTTCGAGCGATTGACTGAACAAAACCGCGAAGTAGAATAAAAGAACCCGAAGACACGAGGGAGAATACAAAACCGTACTGCATATTGGAAATTTTTCGTTGCGCCTGGGGGGTAGTTGCTCTGTCATCAGGCTCCAATTCACAGGATTTTTTGTAGCTGAAAAAGACAAAGGGTGACGAGTACAGAGAGGCAAGCAGAACGGGTTTCATTCTGTAGGAAATCATAATAACTTATTCATTCACAAACAAATATCCATTATACGAATTCGATTTACAAAACAAGTGACAAATATTGCTTAGAAAACAAACCAGATGATTTATAGAAATGTTTTTTGAAAGAGAGTGCGTATTTTCTGGCTACAGTCTTACTGATGCTTTTAAACAAAAAGCGTTCAAAATGTGAAAGAAGAAACAGCTAAGTGTTACCTCTCTTTTTCTGTGTAAGGTTTTAGTGATCGGAACCACGTCAAAAACTCCTGATTTTTATGAAACTTGTAATTCTTGGCAGCTTCTTGTAGCAGTTTTATCTGCGCAATCACCTCGAATTCCTGACCGCAACACGAATAAAAATGTTTCAGATCGAGTAAAAATTTTTGAAATATCACTTCGTAATAATTATTTGCTTGCGAAGCCTCTTAGCCCTTTTACAAACTTAGAATTCCTTACGCTCTATGCATATCTGTGTCTTTGGGCATTGTGTAAATATAAAAAGTTTTCTTACGAGATGAAATCCTCACAACATGGGTTGTGGTATTCGCCATCTAATCAGCACCATTGCAACTTGTTAAATACAAAAAATGAGCATTCAACAGCAGTCTTCAATAATGAGCAATCAAGGAGTAGGGGAAAGTCAAGCGTACCTTTCTCCGCTTAGCAAAATTTATGTACCCGTTCTAAAAAGAGAAGAACAAATGTGTGATCTTTTAGATTAAATAAAAACAGCTTTAAGACAAGGAAGGCAAAGTACCGTGTATCGCACTGATTGCATCGGTTGGTGTGTCCTGAGATTCTACCACAAGTCCTTGTAGATTATAGAAGTTCATGACACACCAGGAATCCTAAATGTACCCAACATCGAAGTCAGTCTCCTCAATCCTGGGACTTACATTTTCCAAAACAATTGACGGAAAAGATTGGAAATTAGTGCATCTACAAGGGGCCTCCACATCCTTTGCTACACTATAACTTCAGACTCGTCAAGCAAGGCTTCTATGTCTAGTTCGATGAACTAGCGTAAAAGCTTTTCAGCAAGTTTCATAACCAGGAAGCAAATTACCTCTAATTTGTTTGGGTTAGCTGAATCAATCATGGTCAGGTCTGTCAAAAATGTTCCAAGATACGGCACAGTTCCTTGAACAACCCCCTGAAAGAAAGCTGAATATATAACCACCAACCAAAGCATCTTGCATCTTTTCAAATGTTCAAAGACCGTGCTGGTCGGGACCAGGTATGGGAACTTTTCACTACTCAAGAATGCTGTACTGGTAGTAGCATATGATGATGCAAAAACAGGGCACCGAGGTGCATAATGTCCATTATATGGTGACAGTAAGCATAAATATCACGTGAAACGAAGCAGAACAAGGAATATTAGACTATAGAGGAATATGAACACACGAAATATTGCACCTCACGAATCCAGGACGCTCTTTTCTTCAAAGACTTTCGACTAGACCTTCCGTCAACAGTTGCATATTTTGCAGTTCCTTCCTAAGGTCAAACACATTAGAAAAAGATTTGTTTGAAAAACATTTTACGTACTGCAAGTAAATTTTCCTTGCGAAAAAATTCCTTACACCACAAATTGCAGGAAAATTCTGCTTCTGATAAGAGTAGTGCGTTCGAAGTAAAAAAAACAATTAAAAGCGAGATTTAGTAAAATGTCGTCGTCAAAATGACTAAAGGCTGACGAACCTGCATGAGAAGGTCTCTGCTTGCTTTTGAATTCAAATCATCAGAGAATATCTCCGAAAGCTCTTCATACAAAAACTGCGACTCTCTAAAGTGAATAACAAATTATTAAAGGATTAAACCTACGATATAAAAAAAAACACACGATTGTGGATTCCCAAGGATGATGCTGGAGTAAATCAGCAGCGATCGCTATTGGCAAACCAGAGGCATTAGGCATACGAAACAGTGGAATAACATTTAATCTATGCATACGCTCAAACTGTTATTCTACAGAAAAGCAAGAATACATCGGAGCCAGTTCATTTGATATCACAGGTAAGGGCAATGCACATTTAAGATAAATAGGCACGATATCATGAGATGCAAAGTCAAAGTTGTGTGAATTCGATTAAGACACTCGATTCGATTAATAACATTTACAGATACTTTAGATAAAATAATTTCATAACTGCTCACATTCTTTACTTCAGTTAACAGTCAAGGTAAATTTTTTTGCGCTGGTTAACCCAGTTTGGCTAGGCCACTCCCTGATTGGCAGCAGACACCAATTTCATAAAGACCCAAACGTAGACAAAATCGTTGAGTTAAATAGAAGGCAAGATACTTTCTCCTCGTGATCTTTAATACAAAGGTTGGTATTAATATTGGTGTTAATGAAAAATCAAATTGATGAAAAACTAAGGTCTTAGATGAGAGCAAAAATACTTCTTTTATATCAACAGCAATATATGTTAGGGTGCCAATCACCTCGAGAGCAAGGGCCATGTCTTTTTCAACCGGTGAATTGGTGTGCATTGTAATCCAGAAACGATTGCTTTTAAAGCCGAAAAATTCTTCAAGTTTCGACATTCCTGAGAAAAAGAAGTGGGTTTGATTAATAGGGTGGATACGTAATTATATGTTAAATACATAGAGAAAAAAACGCTCGTTTTCCTTTGTAACATCATTATTCTATTAATCTTCTTTACTTTGCGACTTTCGATGCGTTTCTAGGTCGTACAAGCATCATATTCTCTGGCTTTTTCAAATTGATCAGACGAAAATTGAATGCTTTTAATTAAACCAGGTTTTACTTTGTGCATTAATCCTTCTTTGGTAATCAATTCCCAAAAACTGCCGCGAAAGACTGCAATTATGCTACGACGATAAACTTTTTCCATATTCAAGTACATATTGAAATGATGTGCTTGTGGCAACAAGTCAAAGCCAATTTCTCTGGCCTCGACTGGCGCCCACTTTTTGCAATATCTAATACAGACAGCATCGAAAGAACTCTATTATCGTTGACTTTGATCAGGAAGGAACCTTGAAAATTAAATCTCATGTAAATGGACACGTCAACAATGAGTTTTGGTTCCTAACAATATCTAAGACTAGCATAAAACTTTTTTGTCTGTAAATCAACAAATCGTAATCAACTTCACCCTAAACAAGATTCAGAGACGTAAAGACATCAATCATAAATCAATAGAACAGGTGGCTGCAAACACGAGCCTTCAAAACACGGATAACTAATTGCCGCTGAATTTATCATGAGATGAGTAAACACGAAGTAAAAGAACAAAAAGGGAAATACACGTCGAATATAGTAATCGATTAACTTAAAGAGAATGGGAATCTACATATGAGATCTACGAATAAACGAAAGTTTGCCACAGAGCAAGGATGCACAGTTGAATCTAAATTGCTTCTCATGTCGCTTGTCTGTTTGTTGACCGTGTGTGACTTCAGATGAAAAGAGCAATAACTTACAGCTATGGTGGGGTCAGGGTGGCGATGTAGAACAAGGAACAGCTGCTCATTTTAATTGGGTACTTGAATGACAACATGAGGTCTCTTTTCAGTATCAAAATACTCTCTAAAGCCGTACAGGGTATCAGGTCTATAGGACCAAGGACCATTTAGAAGGTAGATAGGGGTGTAAGACATTTGAATGTCCCGCAGAAATCACGTCCTGGTTCCCCAGCTTTATTCAGGGCAGTTGTAGCATGAAATGAATAAATGCAGCTTGGAATTATGCGATGAACATTCAAAAAAGGAGCGGTAACTATTTGCTATCGAGTCGTTGAATTGCGTCAATGAGTCCATCACTAGAATGCAAAGATAAAAAGAAGTATCTTAATTACCCGCGCTATCTCGATCCAACTAGAGATGACTTTGGCTCTTGCTTGAGCATCTTTTAACTTCGTTTTAACGCCCACCGCGTCCAGCACTGACGTAGTTACTGCCATAGCAACAGCATTGAAGTTGTCTACTGTGGCTTTAATTGTCACCGGGGCTTTCGTTCCTTCCAGCTGGTCTCGCTTCGACCAATAGCAGGCTAGGCAATGTCGAGGTACAACTCTCCGGAATAGCTCCTAAAACCATGTGTAACGTCATGAGTAAAATCAACAGAGAGAAGTACAGAAGTTAGACAATACAGATAGCTATGATGACTGTCTTTATTATTATTTAAGATTTTATGTCTTAAACTACAACTATATACAATCTTATACATCTTTATTAACATGATTAACGGTTGATGCTTGATTATTATGAGTGATAATGATTTAAAATTAGTTGCTGCCCTAACGAGTCCATTTCCTATACTCTTGAATATCATGACAGGGCACTCTTTGCTCCTTTTGCAAAAATAATCTACTTTTTAACAGAGTACTTGCTTGCGGAAAAAGCAGAATAAGTGGCTGGATCACTCAAATTGGTCCTTGGTGAATTGTTAATTAATCAAGTTATTAAAATTGCTAACTGGGTAAAAGAATATGAATTCATTGACTAAGTGCATGGTCCTAGCAACCTTCAGGGCCTTATTCCAGTTGTTGGGTTGACTCTAAAAAGTGGGAAATGGCTCAGCCTTCAGCTCCATTTTAGAAAACAGCACATTAAAAACTTACAGCATCAATAAGTGTTAGCTGCTCAGCAATCAATGATGTGGAAAATGATGTTATGTTGGTGTCTTCATCTGAGACATTCAGATCACTTTTGAAGGAGGGGGATCCACATTTGCATCCAACTGGGGTATCACAGTTACAAAACTTGAAACCATATGGATCTAGAAGTGAAAAGTACCCATTATACCATACTTGACACATATAAATCAGATTTAGCTTTTCATAAATTCTTCAACCTAATAAGAAACCAAATTCTTCAATCATCGCATACTAAAGACAAATCACTTAAAAATCTCACTCCAATAATACAAAGAACATCAAAAACAATGATAATGTAACAATTGCCTTACTTTCAGGAATTCAGCACATTAAACTTGGAAAAACTCCTCTGGAAAAAGTTGTACGTTCATACTTTGAAACCAGAGTTTGCCACACATATATTTTCCAAGCAACTAATAGAGTCTCTCATAATTCTTCAAATGAAGAGAAGAACATTTAAATTGTTTACCTTCATAGTCAAATGGACTAACACACAATTTGTCTTTCATTTCCTTTACTTTATCCACCATGCCATCAGCACTAACATCATTTTGAAGGAACTCAATGATCTTTTCAAGGGATTGGTAACTAGGTGGCTCATCAAAATCAGCTGGATAATGATCAAGCCAAATTGTCAGCACTCTGATAACCCCACTGAAAGCAAAGGTACTTTCAAATTTTTGCTGTGCTTAAGTGTAGATGATTTTACACAAAACTTACAATGTACAAGCTTCAAGTTCCTTTTTAGAATTTAGTTAGTTATCAAGATGTCAAATTCCACCACAAATATAATTCAATAGGAAACAGGTGTTGGGTAAAAACAAATAAATAACTTTACCTGAAAACTTGATTGGCATACTTTTCCTTGATTTTCCTATCATTAAGCTCCTCTTTCACAGTTCTATACCTGTGGTTAACAAAAGGATATAAGATGTAGCGTTGGACAATTCTAGCTAATGATGATCAATGAATATAATAATGTCAAATCTCAGAAAGTTTGACAATTATCATAGCCATGTAGAGCCAATCTGCTGTTTAAGCTATAAATGAGTACAGATCTGTCTGCAAGTCACTATGCACTTCATGACAGATGACAAACAGTAACAGTTATTATGGTTCAAAAACGATGGAATAAAGTGAGAATCAAAATAAAATTGCTTCTGACTATGCAATATATAGCTTTTCTAGATGTGTTTGATTTATAAAGGCAGACATGCAAGCAGCAACTCATTTCTCTGTCAAACTGAATTAAAGGTGAAGTTGTTGCCTTTTGTTATAAAACATTTTTCGCTAAACCAAATAGGTTCTTACCAAAAAGCTGATGCCATTTTTGTCTCAGGGGCTGCAGTGTTGCTAATTACATAACTTTTGCACTTGTAATTTTTTCTTTCTGCAACTATTTGTAGAAAAACCTTTAGACCTTAATGTTTTACATTCTGAGCTGAATATCCTAGGTTCTTATTTTTTTATAGCTTCTGCATAACATTAATTACTTTGATAGAGATAATCTGCTGCAAAACATGTATTTACCTTTGAACTAACAAATCCACAACTTCTTCTGTTGATGCAAACGTTTTGTATGTACATAGGAAACAAATAAAGAAGCCTGGATCATCTTCCAACACACTTTCATTTCCTGGTGTCAAGTGCTCAATAATTTTTTCTAAAGTCCCAGCCTTCAGAACACGTATTTTCAATGTTTCCCACAGAATAAAGACATACCATAATCTCACTTGACCCAACACTTGAACGGTAACGAACTTTCTTCAGTGTTGCAGAGAATATTGCTCCATCTTCGATTTCATCTTTGGACCATAACTTTGACTGAAATGCGCAAGCAGAAATGATTTTCAAAAAATTGGTACACTTAGACCAGAATTATTCTTAAGCCTTAGGCCTTACCGTAGGCATAACCACTAAGACATTGAATGTGCTTTAGACATTGTTTTGACAAAGGGTAAGTTGCTGACAAAGACATGTTATCTTGATTGCTTCAAAATATTAGGGGTACACTATATTCTGCAGACATCGCATTTCAGTTTGTAGTAATCCTTTTGCAATCAGCTGACCTCCACTGCAAGGGATTCCTCTACAATCAACTTATTACCAAAACTCATCCTTATATGCAATAATTTATTCAAACTACAGAGATTTCAGGTTCAATTGCAATAAGGATCATAAAGGCAAAATCCAGTCGGTTTGACCGACTGTTTTGTTACAAAAATTGCAATTTGTTGATTGGCTGGTGATCAATGATTGATGTTGACAATATATTTTGATTAATGATCATCTGTGATTCATGACAGAAAATCTTTGAAATAATGAATCATCACAGTCTGTACGGACTTTGTTATGATGTTGACCTGGTTTTTTTCAGGCCTAAAACCTGACAGCAAGAATCAATATCCTTAGGGCTACGTCTGCAATGAATTGATGATTCAAGTGGGTGGTGATGTAAAGTGTGAATAATTTGGAGGTCGGTTTCATGAAAGTCTATCACGATAATGTCTTACAATAATATCGTCTTCGTCTTCATCGCTCAGCACATTCAAGTCATGGTCACTGAGCGAGCGTTCTCGTCTGGGCTTGTTCGGAACGAGCCAAATCTGCGGAATTTTCATGCGAATACGCTCCATATCGAAATCAGCGCGACCACAATTATACTTCACGATGCTTTGACATTAAAGCTGTGTCGTATGTTTCCTTGCTCGCGATCGCAGAAACCTCGACCGCGTTGCTTAAAATTTGCTTCCTTGTAAACAGAATGCAAAAGTACTTCCCTGATTGCGAAAAACTGAAACAAGATCACCGCCTGAACTTTAATCCTTTTCCACTTTCGTGTTATTGGTCAATGTTAAAAAACAGCGGGACTAGGCTCGCTCACAGTAAATTTCACGTCTTCCATCGTTTTAGTTCCAATGGCTACAAATCAACCAGTTCATTATGAACGATTCACATTATTCCCAAAGACAAAGCCTTCCATAGAAGTCAGTTCCGCTGGGAGACTCTTCATGCCCATTCCTTTTGCCACTCTTTGACAACGGCAATGACAAGAGAGTTTACAAAATTCAATATGAAAAATAAGCCAGTTCTATTTAGATTGAAAATAAAAAATTATTTATTCATTAGTCACCTGTGGCATTATATTCAAAGGTGGGAATGATTGTCACTAAGGGGTAAGATGACCCTCGAAACATGACGACAGAACCAGTGTTGTCCGAAAAAATCGCACTTTGACTGAATCTCATTTCCCGTAGATAGGCGTGGATTACAAGCGATGAGAATTTTTAAAAATTTCTCAATTTGCACTAGGAAATGTTGGTGTTTGGGTTTTCGAGCCCAGTCACTCCACCATGCCCTGGCTGTGACGATAATTCTTTTAGTTATGGTTTTTCCAAAAAGACTCATGGCGACGAGGACACTTTCAATTAGTTATTCATTTCCAAAGAGAAAAATTGAATGAAATCTTGGAAGTATAATTCTTTATTATAAAAATTTACGGTCTGTGCGATTCCAGAGCTCATAAATATTTAAATAAAATCACCACTTTTTGGCCACAAATAACTTCATGCACCAAGCCCAGTTCTAGCTCAGGGGCTTTGTAAATGTTGGATAAATGCCGCGATCTGACTTCAGTTCAGCTTTGAAAAAGAGGAAGTAAACAAACAGTGGCCACGCACCGTTTGGCCTACTCGCTAACTGAACTAAGAATACAAACAAACAAATCACAAAGTAGCTTTATAGCCAATTGAACGTTGCCTCGAAAGGACATGATTTCTAAGATTCTATGTTTTATAGAAAGGTTATTCTAAAAGTGCTCATATTCCCTGCATAATAAAGGTGCTTCGCCACCACTGTACTTGCGAATGTTTTTTACACCGGGAAACAAAACGGAAACAAAAATCGACTTACATCGAGTTGGGGTGACGATGGGTATTGTAAAGTGGTTGGTGCAGACACAGAGCGTTCGGTAGGTCGTCTGTATCTGGCGGGCAAGGTTCCTGGTCTGCCGTGTCGATTGAAGGCGTTGAGCGGGGACAGAGCGTCGTCGGTGATATCATTTCTGTAGGTGAGCTTCTCCAAGGGCCGGTCGTAGTTACTGTCTTTTCCGCCTAGACTATAGCTTCTAGCGTGAAACATGGTTTGGTACATTGATTATTGATATTGTTTCCTTTTTAATCAAGTTAAGGCCCCGCATATTCGGACGCCTACGCGCCATTCTCCTCCATCACTTCGACATGTGACGTGCTTGGAGTTATAGCCCTTCCATCTATTGTCAGGTGGACATGTGATGACAGTTTGGTGACGTCCTTACAATGCTTGTTTGTCTTTGGCCATTAAATATGATAATTCGATACCAATTTCACAACTGGACAACATGTTTCAATTACCTAAAAACATAAAAGGAATTCTTGAGAATTTTAATGGGAGAGTTGATAACCTTGGAGATGAATGCCTCTTTTGTCGGCAGTTACCCTTTTGAAGAGACTGCAATCTACCGTTGGTAATTGTCCTCTAGCCCTTTGTCTTGACGACACGAGTCGCAATGACTATGCTTACTAAAGCCATTAAAAACAATACTTTTTGAAAGTTTTCATCGCGATAATCAATAGCTAAAAGCTGCAGCGCAGAATTGCTGGCTGGAAATGCAAATATCGAATAGTACCCCGTATCAAGTGTGTTTGATAAGATATTCAAAGATATCCATATTTACATTTAGATTGCATATCTGTTATATTATGATATCCCGAGTCGAGGCGTGTCATTGTGTCAGGCGGAGAAAAAAGAAGGAAAGGACAGATCCAATTTCCCAGTTAAAATTATATCCCCTTCAGAGTCAGCGACAGAATGGAATTTTACCACAAATCATACACATATTAATAAGAAACCGCTTTTTAGAAACTCCAGTTTATGAAACAAACCAAAGTTTTGCTGGAAATTTTAACTGGGATCAAAAAGGTGAATGAAATATTGATGTATAGATCTGATTGATGGACATTATGGCCAACGGGGACAATAGGGTATTGGCCAGCGGACATTTGCAAACGCGACTTCGTTACGGAAGGCTACAGAAGCAATGCCCTTTTTACACTTGGATATAAATTCGTAGCTTTGAATGTACACGCTTTTTTAAGGAACCACTTTATAAGGAACCTACATGTAGAAGGTCGAAATATTTAAAGAACTTTATCCACTAAAAACGAAATCACTAAGGAACATTTCGATTTGAAAATTGTTTATAACTGCAAGCATCAAGAGCTAAAAAGCCCGTTCCATTAATTTGCAGCCAATACTCCCATAAATTGTTTGCTATTCGTGTGTCAAGTGCTTCATTGAGTAGTTTCCGCATATGCTGTCTCGCTCCTCTCCCTATTAAGTGTTAAGGCTTATTGATGTGCAGTGAGAATTAAGGAACTTTTTAGGAAATTTTGGTACTAAAATCTGATGACTTGAGGTCTACGGATAAGGAACTTTTGGAACTAGGCCTTGTGGTAGGTTCCTTATAGAAAAGCGTGTAATAAAGCAAATCTAAAACTTCGCTTGAATTTCCAAAGGGACCTACAGCTGCAACTTTCGGGCGAAGGGCACACTGGCGCATTCGGGGGCATTGCATCGCATCGCAGATTTTAAATGGTTTTTCCGTTTTCAGGGCGACGGTTCGAAACCTTGCGCGAAATAACTCCTGCTTGCTGCAGATGTACAGATAACTCGATGAGTTCAAAGTGAATGTGACGTCAGCTCGTGTTCACACTCGCCTCTAAGCACTTCTTAGCGCGAGTTTTTCTGGCTCGACTCCCCACTTTTTTGGCACCTCTTGGCAATTTCAGCATTTTCATTAAAGACCACTTTCAGATTTCAGTTTACCCCTGTGTTTAATTTACTTGTTTTTTAAAGTCTCATTATTGCATTTGATCTCAATGGTAAAGCTCTAAAAATTCATAAATTGGGCAAGCTCTATTTTTCAGCATTGAATTATCTTTAGGCTTAAAGTGACTCGTGAAAGTTAGGCTTTGAAGCATTACGGGCGATGTTCTAATGTATATAATGTGCTTTTGTCACTTATTTCTTTTGCAAAACATTCTAGAGTTCTAGAAATAGTTTTCTTTTCAGATGTAGACACGGTTCATGAGCTTCAAAAGAGATTCAACTACTCATTTTGTGATAAGAAGCGCTCGCAAATATTTTATGCAGTTAAAGTACTTTATTCTTCATTGTCTCGCTTAGTTTTCTCCTTCAGCCTTTCTTTAAACAATGAAGCCTTGTTCGTGCCATTAGTCTCGTTTTGGATCTGATCTCGTTTTAGAAAAAGTACCATCTCATACTTCTGCTAATATTAAAAGTGGATGGGAGGGGCTATTTTCGTAGCCTGATAACCAAAAAATATCTGCGGCCTTGTTATCGGGCCATCACTTAAAATGTGTCAATCGGTTGAGAATGCAAAAACAAAAGAAATGATAAAAATTTACCAGACATCTTCTTTGATATTCTATCAACAAAAAACTCAATGAAACTAGCAGAAAGCTTTAATGCATGGCCAGTTTTTTCCATCAGTTTTCACATCTCATCATCAGTTCTTTTGTCAGTTTCCACATATGAAACATTTTTTCATGGGGAAAGCCATGGCTACAAAGGCATTTGCAACCTGGAATGTATGATACATTGTTGAGGAATTTTACCAACAAAAGATGGATGAAGTCAAGCTTTCAAGGATGAATCCAGCAAACTTCGATAAACTGTTGGCCTTGATACAAAATGATGTTGCCAAAGAAGGTACTGTAATGAGGGAAGCTTTACCTTCAAGTGTTCACTTAGTTGTAAAAGCCTTAAAAAAATGATGGTCCACTCAAAGAACGTCATAGTTAATCCTTTGATTGGTGGAATTACCATTCCTTTCCGGTTAGGATAAGGTTTTGACTGATCAGTGTGACTAAAAAAGTAAGCACGTCAGAATTTTTAATAGTTGTCACTTAACCATGCTTGTACTGTTACTTGTTGTTTCTGCTAATTAATCAATTCTTCTTTCTTTCATGTTCTGGTTCTAATTAGATGATGATGATGATGATGAAGATGATGATGACTTGATTGCGTCCAAAGTCACCAGCGACGCAGTTTACAGGAACATGCTGCGTGGCTATGCCATTTTCAGCTGCCAGAAAAGAAAGCACCAGGTGGAGGAGATATTAGGCATCGAAGGGAGGCCAGAGAGACTGGAGGTGGCAATAGCCAAGGGCTCGTCCAGGCACCACATGGCTCAGGTCAAGTGCGGGGAGTCCTATTTTGAAATCGGCGAAAACTCCCTGAAAAGGAAGGACAAAAGCCAATTGGAGGTAATGCGCGACAGAAGGATGCAGGACGCAAAGGAAGAGGCAATGGTGGAGGAATTTGGGGAATCCTGGCTCCACAGTCAATCGACCGTCGATCGGAGCATCGAGAGACAGAGGACGGAGGTGGCAAAACAGCAGATGCTGGAACGCTTCCAGAATGCAAATCTGCGACAGTGGCAGGAAACTGTCCTCCGGTTGGTTCGAACACAGGGGCCAAGAAGAATAACGTTCGTGGTGGACGAAGAGGGCAATACAGGGAAGACATTTCTTGCCAAGTACATAATGGCCACGAAAAAGCCTTGTACTTGACGTCGACGTCTTTGCGAGACATTGCCTATGCTTGGCAGGGCGAACAATACGTTGTTTCGATGTCAGTAGAGAAAAGTCAACCAAATTAAAACTCCACTCTAGAAACAATAAAAACGGAGTCGTATTCAGCACTAAATACAAGTCAACTACCAAAGTTTTCCCCATCCCAATTATAATCTGCATGATGAACTGTAAGCCCTATGCCAAAATGATGTCAAATGACAGGTACACATCGTAGCTCTAAATAAATCGCAGGACCCACTCGATACCACAATCTCATTAACCATAGAGGACTTTAGATACGCCCAAGAGCCCGAAGACAAATGAATACTTTGCGAAAAAGTTGTCGTCATTGTTGTTCTTCCTTGATAGGGTTTCGAGTGGCGAGAAATGCTTTGCACTCACTTCAGATATGGATCTCCGAGCCTCGCATTCGTCCAAGTGGGCCTCCAATCTCGTTGTGAAGTACACGACAGATCAACGTACTTAGTTATAGATGTGTGCCTGGGCTGGGCTTCTGATCACAAATGCTTTGCACTCACTTCAGATATGGGTCTCCGAGCCTCGCATTCGTCCAAGTGGGCCTCCAATCTCGTTGTGAAGTACACGACAGATCAACGTACTTAGTATAGATGTGTGCCTGGGCTGGGCTTCTGATCACAAATGCTTTGCACTCACTTCAGATATGGGTCTCCGAGCCTCGCATTCGTCCAAGTGGGCCTCCAATCTCGTTGTGAAGTACACAGATCAACGTACTTAGTTATAGATGTGTGCCTGGGCTGGGCTTCTGATCACAAACTTTGCACTCACTTCAGATATGGATCTCCGAGCCTCGCATTCGTCCAAGTGGCTCCAATCTCGTTGTGAAGTACACGACAGATCAACGTACTTAGTTATAATGTGTGCCTGGGGGGCTTCTGATCACAAACTTTGCACTCACTTCAGATATGGATCTCCGAGCCTCGCATTCGTCCAAGTGGGCCTCCAATCTCGTTGTGAAGTACACGACAGATCAACGTACTTAGTTATAGATGTGTGCCTGGGCTGGGCTTCTGATCACAAATGCTTTGCACTCACTTCAGATATGGGTCTCCGAGCCTCGCATTCGTCCAAGTGGGCCTCCAATCTCGTTGTGAAGTACACGACAGATCAACACTTAGTTATAGATGTGCCTGGCTGGGCTTCTGATCACAAATGCTTTGCACTCACTTCAGATATGGGTCTCCGAGCCTCGCATTCGTCCAAGTGGGCCCAATCTCGTTGTGAAGTACACGACAGATCAACGTACTTAGTTATAGATGTGTGCCTGGGCTGGGCTTCTGATCACAAATGCTTTGCACTCACTTCAGATATGTCTCCGAGCCTCGCATTCGTCAATGCCCCAATCTCGTTGTGAAGTACACGACAGATCAACGTACTTAGTTATAGATGTGTGCTGGGCTCTGATCACAAACTTTGCACTCACTAGATATGTTCCGAGCCTCATCGTCCAAGTGGGCCCCAAGCCCGCCACATTGAAGGAAGTATAGCAAATTCATACGAGGACGAGAGCCAGGTACTCGAACGAAAGTTTTAGAGAGGCCAGCCCAACAGTTTTCAATGCTTTTCTATAGCTATACAGTACACGAAACGAGATTAGAAGCCAGAATCCATACGAACGAGCCCAATACTCGAACGAAATTTAGAGAGACCAGCCCAAAGTTTTCAATGCTTCTATAGGCTATACAGTACACGAAACGAATTAGAACCAGCAAATCATACAGGAGAAGATACGAACGAGTTTTATAGAATGGCTAGTCCCAACAAATTGTGAGATTGAAGAAGAAACACATGTAAATCAAATACGAAGACATTGTGTATTAGATATCTATGTATTACATAATCTGGGAAAGAGCTTCCCACATTACTTTTTCATACACGCAACGAAAGTGATTACTTCGACAGCGTCTTAACAAAGAGTTACGAGCTCTACCCTCTGCGAAGCACAAGCTCTGGTCAGAAATGATTTTCCCCCATTTGCCATAACCATGTTTGTTTATTCCCTTTATCAAATTCAAGTCTTCCGTCTCGGTGAATGGTGTTGTGCGCTTTTGTTTGCAAAGTTGACTGTTACTCGCTAGAGATCCATCGCCCGTTGATGTCAGCTGGCAGTGACTGTCTGTCTTCTCTAAAGGCTCGGTTCTGCTCTGTGTTGTAATGCAAATGTCCGCCTCCGATTCACTGACTTCCACGCCCGTCGAAGCGCTACTGACAAGTTTTTTCAAAGAGCTGTCTAGCTGTTCTCCAGATTCTCCCCTCAGCTTCTTGATGCAGTGATTCCCCTTTTCGGCAACGTCTCGCGAACGCTTTTTGCGATAATGAATCCTTGCAACATTTGAAGTGTGTTTTTGATCTTGCGATATCAGCTCTTGTTCTTCAAGGGATAGAGCATCAGAACTCTCAGTTTCGATTATTTGTCGGTAACGTGTTGGGTGCACATGCTTGCCAATAGCTTCATAGACGAGCAAGCACATTGCTTGACTCAGCTTCGTAAACTGGGTGCCATTGCGCGTCAGTAGCAGATATTCGCATTTTGGATGAAACTTCGGCCTGACGTGTCTCGCATAGTCGTCCAAAACATGCATGCAGACGTCATCTATGACCATGGAATCAAAGCCATACTTGTCAGCTGTTTTGAATTTCTTCTGGTCGACATATCCGCCATTTTTCGATGCACTGCGTAGCATGCGAATTGTCAGGAACTGGTATGTCATAGGGCGACAACCCTTGACGCGTAAGAAGAGAAACGTCGTTATAAATCTCGTTGAAAAAGTCAGATCGGACGGCGAGACTTCTGCCGAACACTCCCGGCATCTGGCCACTATTTTCTGGTATCGTCCCATGTGAAACGGTATGACCTTTTGCAAGTCTTGCAGTGATGCCCAGTGTCCCTTTCTCTCCAACGTATCAACATCCAACTCTTCGGTCCACTGCACACGCATCTTACGAGCAATGCACTTTCTTGCGCGCTCAGGAACACCTCTGCAACACTGAAGTTGATAAGATAGAAGCGGACACTCCTTGAAACTTTCGGTACTCCCATTGTTTCCAACAAAGCGTTGATGTAGCTAACACTTCCAGCGTGTCCAATAGATTTTTCATCCTCCAAATGTTGTAAAAAAGCTGACAAGCATGCCATTGAAGCCAAGTAGTAGTCAATTTTAGCCCCCTCTATCCCTTCCAGCATACTGTGATCGTCCTGAGAGTACTGAATGAACTTGAGGGCACGAGAGCAAATCTGATTCGCGTGTGCTTTTGTGCGACCACCACCAGTAGAGCTGCACATCCATTTGGCAAACGTCTCACTGAAAATGACCTCGTCGGAATGATATTCGAACTACTAATAACATCGTTCGATTCGTCGATCTTCTTGTCACACGTGTTTTGCGGCGCAGCACCATCATCAATGACATCCTTCGGGTATTCGTCAAAATAAAAGAACCAAGGATGCGAATTCGTAACGTGCTTTCTGCAACCTCTTTGACTACGGAAGCCTTCATGTTCGCAGTCACGTATAGGGCACTGGAATATTCCGTGCACGGTAGCCACTAACATCAGCCTTTTCTTCATCTTTGCCGCTCCAGGGACGCCTTTCCATCGCAATACCATCGAAGACATCTTCCCAGTTTTGTTGTCAAGCTTAGAACTTGCAGCGCTATAAATAGGCCAAAACTTCTCCGGGGACATAGGAACTCCGTGTTGCTTTTTCGCGTTGAAGCGTGATTAAGTAATACAAATGAGAAAGAAAATCGGCCCAAAGGTACTTAGCGCACGCAGAACGAAGGAACCTGGGAACGTGGGAACGTGGGAACGTGGGAACGTGGGAACGTATATTCAGATTCATGTTGGAATGTATAGGAAAAGCGAGCGAACGGAGGCCCGCAGTTCCCAAAACGGCTCGTAAGCAGCATATGCTTATGTTGATGAGATGCTCGCAACAAAAAGGCACAAAGGAACAAAGGGACAGTTCCCTTGGTCCAGAGGACCTTTCTTGGTACCGTTGTTCCTTTTAAAAGGACCTATGGAACATTGGCCTAATGCCAGCAATTTCTTACGTGTCCATTTTGGGCACCCTTAAGGGCATCTCTACCGGGGAGAAACATCATATGGTTGCATTGGCATGGGGGACACCCGAGAATAACAAAGTGAGGCACAAAACATTCAGCACTTTTGAACAAACGAAAACACAAAGCTTCAATGAATTGTCTCCAAATTTGGTAAATACTGATGATCATGATCATGATGATGAATTGAACGTCACATATTTTGACTGATGAGCAAAAACTGTTCGTGGTGTATTCTAGCTACATAATAATTTAAAAGGAAACTTTGGAAAAGCTGCAGAAGAGGTCGTAAAACAAGGGTCATTCAGTGAAATCGTCTTTCATTACAAAGTGAATCTTTATTTACCCACGATTCACGATACGTTAAGAAGCGAGATGACACAGAATGGCACGCAATGAGACCAAATGTCGCGTTTGACAAACGTTCCAGCTTTGTAAGGGTAATGACAGAGCCGAGCATCTTGGTCATGCTGAAATTTTTGGAATAACGTAGATTAAAGCTGGAGTTGAGACTTGAAGGCTATTAATATAAGGGGTCAAATAGTAGATATACAGAATCTGACTGTAATCTCTAAAGAATAGGCACCCTTTTTAACCTTTGAACCTGGTCCTTCTTTGCTTGAGCTAGCTCTATTTAAAAGTCTGTCAAGCAAATCTTGAAAAGATTTAAGCAAATACTTTACAGCCTTCTATCTACTGCAAAGTGTTTATTTTCGATCTAAACTGTTTATGAAGAGTTTATACAGCGAGAATAAGGTGTAGGAATAACCCTCTTGTTACATATTCGTAAAAGCCCACAGTCACGCAACCAGAACTTGGCAAGCTTAAAGTTGCCATAAATGATGATCCTCTGGAATCTTGTCAGGCTTGTTGTGTTAGATTCGATGAAACAAGTTTGTTTAGGTTAGGTTGAAGGGAGATACAATAAAACTGGACTATATGACATTTTAAATAACACATCGATTATGATGTATTCTTCTTGTCATAACAGGTGACGGTCAATGGTTGCTTTCGTTCAAACGTTCAATGTACGTTGAAAAAGCAGGGAGCTGCAAATGGAAACAAACCTTGTTGAAAAGAAATGAAAATGGTCTCGATGAAAAGCGTGTTTTCTTGAAAAGGCGCTAAATGACGTCATGATAAACTCGTGCTTGTAGAAGGGTTTCGATGCCTCTCATTTTTAGTCAACTTTTCTAGTCAAGCATTGAAAAAACATGTTACATTGTTTCCAAAGCTACTGCTTTTACTTCTGAGGCCAATATACCTATTCATCATATATGTGTGTAGAAAGTCTTGAAACTATCTACTCGGAATTAACAATTGCTGAGAAATCTCTATAGTATGGATCATAAAGACCCACTTGAAAAATTAACGACATCTGCTTTTAATTATATAGTTAGTCAAAACTTTACATTGTTTATAGAATGTGTGGTGTGTTTCGTCGGCCTCATCAAACAACACATAATCCACTCAAACTTTGTGAAAGTCAAAGGAACCTTCTTCTTGTCTGGGAATTTGTTTTGAAATTTTCTTCGTAGATATGAATCGCTTCAAATCTTAGGAATACTTTTGAAACTTCATCTTGAGAAAATTGCACGGAGGTATGAATGACCGCTTATAAAGATGTCTAGTACCGCGATAATCAAACATTTTATTGTATCGAAACAGAAAATTTATTGGATGTGATTGAAAATTGTAAACAAAACTACAGTGATAGATACAAACATCTTTAGCCTTGAAATTACGTTGAATATGCAGTATTATGAAATGTGACATCAGTAGAGGGAAATCTAGCACATGACTAAATGAAGCTTACAAGAACTAGTCTTTTAAAGAAGTGTGAATGCTCACAATGGGCCTTTTTCAAATCCACATCACAGTGCACGAAGCCAAGGCTTCCTGAATGTCAGACATCACCAACATAACGCAAGAGACAATAAAGACAATGAATGTCAAAATAGCATCATCATAGATGGCTGGCGGATCACAATCATTATTATGAACAAGATTTAGTGCGTGAAGTTGCGTCCAAAAGACCAACAAGAAAGTTTGAGTAGGGCAAATGCTTATCAAATTGTGGAGAACAAGAAGGCGGATCCCTAAAAGTTATTTGACTTACTTCGATCATTTGGTTTCTTGGTGTTATGAGCTGCTAAAGAAACAATCTTGTCAATGAGTGCTTCAGTTGACCTATAATTTGAAAGAACCAATTTCCTTTATAAAGGGTTGGCGAGCTATCAAAGTATAAATTCCAGTCATTTATGCGGACTCCTTTTAATTGAGGTTTTCGGGTGCGGTGGAAAGTATCTAATCCAAAAAAATGTAGTCAGTGGCAAGTTTAAACAAAGTAAAAAGCCACTTTCATCATATTAAGATTAGGAGGCGATTGGACCAACGTTGGTGTGCGTTGGGAGCAAATGGAACTCTGACATATGGGTTGCCATGGATATGATTATATGCATATTATTAACAGAGAAGTTGTTCAACACGGGTACAGCAATTCTCACAAGCAAATGTGTCAGGATTTTGTTTATACTAGTTTGCTTATTATGTAGTCTTTATCCAATATGAATTGCATTTTTCTATGCTCGACTTAATGATTAAGCAAAATCAGTCACTGTAAGCCAAGGTGACACAAATTATCAACTGGAATTCAAAGTAATCTGTGTAAGAATGTGGAGAATGACAACGATTTAAAGAGACGTCAAGGTTTCGTTCTATGATTTCTCTTATCGAAGCACAACCAAAACTCGTGTTTGCACGAATAGCCTAAACTCACACCTCAATCACACCTCAAGTATACTAACCATAGCTTAAGCTGCAATTGAGCATTTTTACTTTCCATCTTTTTGACGGGGATTTATTACTGATACGTTCAGATCCGCATGCATCTACTTTTTTATCTAATCAGGATGAAGGTATTGTCCTCTGAGAAAGATTAGGGTCTCATCTGCTGCTAATATTAAAGTGTTCCAAAGTACAGCGTTGACAAATACATTCTTTTGACACTAGGCAAGAGAAAAGTGTGACTTTGGCACAAAAAGTGTGACGAACCAAACTAGCTTTTATGGCCATACTTTTAGCTACTCCATTTGAAAAATCATGAAATGTCACGAGCTTACATCTTTTAAAATTCTTGAAATATCCAGGTTCAAGTCATTTGACACGCAAGAGGTTGTGTAATCTGCCAGTGCTTTTCCAAATGTTCCAGTGCTACAAAAAAATTTCAAAAATGTCCCCTGAATCTCCTTTTCTCTATCAACCTACGTAAATGAAGAGAGCATCTGTTCTTTATTTAAACCATCAGAAGCTTCATACAATGGAACCGAAAAGTCACATTGTTTCATTTCGGTTATAACATGATAAAAAATTCATGTTATCTAATCACTTTTAATTTCCAAAAAACAGGAAATATAGTTCTCGAAATTGAATTTGCCCATAGTGGCAATGGAAGTTTTCCAAATTTTGGAATAGTTTTGATGTTTCTCGGATCTTTGTGTTGTAAATGACCAGTTGCTTACAATGCTTTTTAATTTTTACCAGAATTATCAATTCCATAACAAACGATATGGGGACCCAAATTAAAATCGTTTCAATTTTGAGTTTTACTTTTTGATGCTTTGCTGAAAAACCAAAAAGTATTAATGCAGAAAGGTGGTTTATTCTTGCGACCTACAAAGTGCAATGCATGAAACCGAAAGATAAGAACTTTTCTTGTAGCAAGAAAGGCGCTCTATTTTCAATTAATAAGATTTCTTCCTCCATCCTTAATTTTAGATTGACTTATCCTTAAATTAAATTCGATCTTAATCTCATTTGTTACAATGTATTCTCTAGTTTTTTCATTTCCTTCTCCGAGTTTCCGTTCAAGCACAGAATAGAGAGATCTCTATTCTGTGGTTCAAGTCAACGAGGCCTCGTTTTCAGAAAGTAAGCAAGTTCGCTTGCAAAGAGGCCATTTCAAAATGCTCTCTTGTAGTTAGGCCACGAGCCACACGTTCGCAGCCTGGTTCAATCTGCTGCGATACTGGACAACGTTTCTATGGTTAGATGACCCGCTGCTACATTAATAGGCAAGAAGGTATCTTCATTTTTTCTCTATGTAGTGTCGTTTTTTATAATTCCAGTGTTTGTACGTACGAATTTTAGTAAAAGCGAAGCAGTGGGTTCTCCCCCCTTTTTTTTCTTGTTTTGGCCATTGGAAATGTGGCCTGATTTTATTGGTAAATTTCTTTAACACCAAGAGTCTGCTAATTGATCTAATTCCTACTCAAGCATTAGAAGAACAAGCCCATCATGGTGTACCGTACTTTTTGAGTGTCCTTGTATCCTTGTATCTGACGAACGACATTCAAATCAGACATTCGCACTTTGATTGATTCGTATAAATACACCAGATCAAATAACGACAAACAATTTAACTGAAAGAAACCGTCAACGATTCTCTTTCACCTGTCGAATTTATTCTCAATTAGATGGACCAGTGGCGATTCTACAGGGGGGCCAAGGCACCCAGAAGTTTTCTTTGCCCCTGGTTTTGCCCCCCCCCCCCCAGTTTTTTGAAAAGTTTCTATTAAAAGTTCAATGTTTTCTGCCGAAGCTGTTCTATCGTCTTTAACTTTTTTAGCATTGCTCTCTTTATTTTCCTCAATGCTATCTTTATTGCATTTATTTACTAACTATAGGGGCCCGATAAGAGTTTTGGTTTGTAAAGGAGGTGGACATTTATGAAATTTTGGCTCCTTTCTAATAAGTTACCAAGTAAAAGCCAAGTGTTGCCAAAAGTTCTGTAGTTACCAAAAAAAACTCATTCTTGACAATCATTTAGTGATCCACCTTCTTGCGCTGGGGTGCACAGGGTCAGCCCAATACCATCCCAGTATACCTTGGCAATCTACTATTGCTTATCGAAATTGTATGAATTGAAACTCTGTGTAACAGAATGATTTGCTTGATCTCATGGAGGTTGGATATAAGACATAACTACTACAGAAAAATTTTACCAATCAAGTTTAGTTCTTCTGTTGAAAACCATGATCGTAAAGCATTATTATTAAACAGATAAAACTCAGTAGGGTAAAAGAGCAAAGTTACTTTAAGTCAAATAACAAACGGTCGTGAACTTTTAGGGGCCCCCAGCAACAATTTTTCTTTGTCATTTTTCCTAAGGGACACAGTTGCTCCTTACACCACAAATAAAAACTATTTGGCATAATGATAACAGCCTTGATAGAGCTGTACCAAGGACATACTTACTACTAGTTTCCAAAGTAAAAGCTAGCGTTGGCTCCTATAACTGAAAGTTTGGCCCCCGGTTAGCCCCCCAGACCTTTAAGGCTAGAATCGCCACTGAGATGGACCCAACTCGCAGGGATTGTAGAAAATGTTGAAAGTTTTTTTGCACGGCCTACAACATTTGGCCCGACAGATATTCGCACAGAATTTTAAAAACCTCATTTCAAAATACAATGGCTACCCCTGGCCAAACCAAATACGTGTATCCATCTAGGGATGGTTTTCTCTAAAATTAAGGCCAAAACTTAGGAGAAAAGACAGATTTATCGAGTACATCAGTCTCCATGGAAACAAGGCCAAAGAGAAAGAAATAAAATTTGTATTCTTTTATAACAGGGACCAGGCAGTCATTGGGCTATAGCCCCCTCCCTAGCCCCACTTTTTCAAAGATAGGTCTACAAGCTCTCACAAATGTAGAAATTTGGTTTTTTTCACTGAAAATTATGGTTGACAAGGAAGAAAAACAACATAAACATGAATCTGTGTCAGCAGTTGTAAATTCAGCCTGCATATAGCAAAATCATTGGAACCAGCAAGTTTTCAATTCTCTCTTTTCCTGGCCTTCCCATCTTATGCCTACTCTGCTTTCTTTTTGTCTAGTATGAATTTTTGGAAGTTAATAGTATGGTATGATCAACTGGGCACTCAAGTCTCAGTGGAAAGTGATAATTTGCAGTCATGAAGTAATTGTTCATAGCACAAAGCTCTTGTAATAGCAAATAGCTTACAGGCTCATATGATTAATTGCAACACGGCTAGTCAAAAAGGGCAAAGGAGTGTAACATCATATGCAAAGTTTTTCAAATTAATCCATGGAATTGAAAAAAATTAAAACATGGATAGCTGTTACCAGTAGATTTAAGTGGCATCTTGCCCTCCTTTGGCAGAACTTAAGCTGGTCTGGCACCCCTTTTTGAAAATTGTGTCCATTAATTGTTATAAAAAGATTTTTCATGAAAAGAAAAAGCCCAAAGGCTGATGAAAAATCTCAGCTCTCAGAATGGAAAAAAGAAGTTTTAGACCGCTCTGTCGAAAAAATCTCAAGGCCAGGTTACACAATTACTTTTTTCCATCACTTTTTTTATATTGGAACAACACATTGAAAAGTGATCATGTAACATACTCGATTGTCCATTTTCGCTGCAGAATTTGATGCGATTATTAGGTGTTAATCCTCTATCATTGGAAATTTTATTTCGAAAAAAGCAGAGTAAAATAGAGTTCATCACTTTTTTCAAAGGCCCCAACAAATTCTTACGTCACATGATATTTTTGTGAGAAGGGAAAGGCCTAGAGTTTTGAGCAATGGAGAAACAATCGTTATAAGGGTTTGAAAGGGACAGTCTCTAGCCTTTGTATCTAGCGATTGCAGAAAATTTTTTACTGAGTACAACAGCAGTTAAGATTAAATTTTTAAAAGAAAATTAATATTATCTTTCAGCACATTCTTCTACATGTTGATTTTTTGTGGGTAGTTGGTAAAAACGTCCAGAATAGGCCCAAATCCATGCTTGTTGTAATATTCTTGAATTCTGATTGGCTAATGGGGTTTGCAGATATTTCGTCAGTCAGCCAATCAAAGATTTGGAACCTATGCTGAGCCTTAGTTGTTTTGAATATCTGAAATTATTTCTGTGAGACTTGTCATACATTTATGTTCGGTCTTGTTTTGTCATTGTCGTCGCTCTTTGTATTGTTTTAGTTTGTATAGTTTATTATACTTAGGTGTGATGAACGCTTTTAACGAAGGCTGTTGATTAACATTGAGTAGAGGCCCAAGAGGACCAGAAATATAATGTTGTTTTTACGCCATATTGAACTAATTAGTTAATAACTTTTTCTTCTCTCGAGAGGTTAGTAGGAGAGTAGAAACCACGCTGGTTTTTTTAATTTGTTTTTTTTTTTGGCTACTTGACTGTTGGTCGTTTTAAACCATTAATCTTACTCGTGACAAGAATTTCCTTCTGAAGACAAAGTCACTCCACTAACACCTTATCAAAGGTATACGCATAGTTGTTTACGTTCCTGCTTTGAGAGGTTGACGTTTTGGAAAGTGCGTTCTCCAGCAATACTCGACAACTTGTCAACCTTACATCTTGAAACAGTTGCACAAATAACGTTGTCGAAGAGGGTCGAATGTTAGCAGGGAAATTTCAAAGATGAAGGAATTAGCTAGCGAGTATGTTTTGCAGTCTGGAGCTGCTTTTAGAGGGTGGGGACTACGTGGGGAGGAATTCAAAGGAATGGGAAAGCGGTCGCGCGCAAAAATTTGAAAAAACGGAGTTTCTTTGAAGCAGAACCGTTTCGTCCCACAGAAGGAGACAACTAGCCTGGTGAGTTAAAGACTGCTATGTTCATATCAAATGCTCTCTGTCTATTTGCTTGTATATTACACTTCTTCGTTCTGTTTACTAACTTTAGTGGTTTCCAAATCCCTGGTCACATCACCCGCAGACGTCTTTAGGCCTTTCTAAAATTTCTCTTAGCAAATGATGTAATTTATTGCAATGAATACCCATACCAGTATAACGAAATGGCAGTTGACCCAAAAAACATAGATGTCGGGGTTGTCTAATTTGTACGATTTCCTTTATTTGTAGAATAGTGTTCTCAGATATCAGGTATGCAGAATGTGATTTTTCTTAAATGCTTACTCTCTCTTTATTAACTTATAGGTCATTGGAGTATCAATCTTGCCAAGGCTGGACGAGTTTTGGATAGAGAAGCAGTTGTATCGTGGCATTATGCGGAAGAATCGCGAAAAGTTACGTGGTGCACATTTTTAGATGTGACCTCGAACTTTTGCGCATCCGATCTTCGTTTGTGGTCCTAGAGGGATGGGTTGCACATCAGTGAGGACAAGGGGCTCCCTCTCTTGGTGTGCCTTATCAAGGCCTTTATCCGAGAGGTCATCAGTGAAGAGGAGACCTTCCCACCTCCACCGTCGCCGCCACTAGCACCCCAACCAAAGTGCCCAGAGTGGCCATGGAGGGAACTTCGCCAACATCGTTCAGAAGGTTATTTAGTTCGCATGAAATTTTTCACTCACGTTCACTTTTTAGCAGATCAAAGACGTATTGATCCATGCTGATTTTACATTGTTTACGCCAGATTAATGTTTCAAACAACTAAATACAAACCGACTTTTTTTTAGGTCTGCTAAAGCATAACAAAAAGGTGATGACAAATTTGTTGATAACTATGTTAGGTCTGCTTTAGGGCAGCTTGAGAAATCCATAAACACTTTAGAAGACGTTGGGAATGCTATCGATACTGATGATGATACAGAAGAATTGCATTCCGACGATGCTTCAGAATTTGAAGAATGTGATGCTCGCCCTGTACATGTAACTGGGTTGCAGAAGTTTTGGGCAGGCGCACTGAAATTTACGGAGATTCGAAATGAAACCATAAGTATGGACCGAAACAGATGTTATATGCCAAATTACTGTAGATGGATACATGAAAAACTCCCATTCATTACACTCTGGAGTAATTTATGTTTGGGAGATTTCAAACGTTTTAACGTTTGCTACAAAAACTGTCAGTTACCAGAACCTAGAACTAACGCTTTCGCCGAACAATTTTCTGCCTCAAGAAAAGAAAAATAAGTAACCTGAAGCAATCAATTGTAGACTTCATTCTGAAATGTTTGCAAGATAACCGAGGACTTCAAATGCAATTTATTTTAGGATTAAGAACCAATACTTTGGAGATGGAAGAAGTACCAAAGGAAGAGGAAAATTCATTTAAAAGGGTTAAAAAGCTGCTTTATGACGAGTCAAATGGAAGTAAAGGCGAACTTAAATGTGATACGGAGGAGTTGTTGAATTTTGGATTAAAGGCAAAAAACCTACCAGAAAAAGAAATTAAACGAGAAGAGTAATTGCAAGAGCCACCTGCGAAAAAGTTACATTTCACTGCTTCTAAACTGGAAAAGGAACCGCGTAAGGAAGGTTTCGAGACGCAATCCGTAAACCGATTTCCATGAACTAAATCTCAAAGTATTACATTACCAGGAAGTCAGGGCTACCCGCTTTCCAAAAGGGAGGTGTACAAATCGTTCTCATCATCTGAAAAAGTAACATGGTGTCCCTCCGGAAAAAACTTATGAAAGACTGGAAAAAACTTCCTTTGAGAGAAAAAGAAAAGTATAATGTCTCGCCAAGAAATAAAAACGATAGCTGCGCGCAATGTGGTCAGATGAAATAGGTTGTAATAGGAAAGAAATTTACTGGATAATGTGTGATGATAGAGAGAGAGGTGGTTCCATACAAGATGCGTATTGACATAGCGTATGCTGAGTCAGTACCCAAATACAAATTCCTTCGATGTAAGCAGTCCGACTTTAATGGTCTACCAAACTTAATCGCCGATTGACGCTTTAAATCAGTTAATGCATGAAGGAGCAAGGATGACAAATTTTCGTTTTGGAGTAGCTTATCATCTGATGGGAGACGGCATATCATGAAAAATTTTTTGGGAACCAAAAACATACCAAAAATAGGTTGCCTGTGAATTCTGAGCGAGCGGGGGATAGGGAATAAACACAACAACTGCTGGAGCAACTCGGCATTTCATTTGCTTTGTGGATCTGCAATATCTAATTTGCTGCCTACTTATGACTCTTGCCACACAATTGTATGCCAGGCGATCTTAAAGATTAGGGAACGACTACAACAACAATCTCATGTTTCAATCCCATTGCAATTCACCTCTGAGATGAGGGCAGTCGTTTCATATTTCCGAAAACTCGATCAGACAGAAAACTCGTGTCACAACGACGGTGCAAGCCTTGTTGAAGAGGTTTTATTGCATCTTATTGATAACAGCATGGATGACATTGATGGGGACAGTCTGTCTAACTGTTCATCCTGCGACAAAGGTGTATTTAGCGCAAGAGGCCAAGTAATAATGGCTGTTCATCTAACGCAAGACTCAATACCTAACGTTTCTATCCAATCCTACCTTTGGAATAGCTCCGTAACAGAGGATAGTTTCCTCGACTTCATTTGCAAGTGCCCTCCCCAAGAAGCCCGTTTTACCCACAGAACTTTTTATGTAAAACTTTATGATAGAAAGAGGCAGTGACATAGATAATGCAGTTCTGCATTGCCAAGTAACAATAAATAAAAGAATAGCGTTCTATTTGTCAGACATCCATTCCATAGCCTTGTAAAATGAAACCCCAACGATTTCGATTCAAAAGCTCCCCATATAATAGTGTCTTGCCTATAACCACATACAGAACAGTTGCTGGAGATAGAAATTTACATATTGATGTCATGGCAACATTTCTCAAGTATCTATCGTTCCACTTTGTGGAAAGACTTGACGTTGAGGTGATGATATCCGAGATTTTCTATTACCATTTTGCAAAAACGCTCCACTTGATACACTATGTTAAGTTCTATCGACGGATGTAGAAGAATTTTGAACGCAAAAAAGTGTGTTTTTCCCATTTCATCAACAAAAATGCAGTTTCGTTGCGATTTAGCTGCCAGTGCGGAGAGAGAGGAAAGCGCCTGGTTAGCAATCAATGTATATTTATCTAAATAACCTACCTTAACAAGTCGGGAAACTGAGATAACCGAATCGATTTATTTACCCCTAGAAAAATTTGGCCTTCAGCAGCAAGTCGATGCACACCGCCGCGGCGTTTTCACGTGCGTCAATGCATCCTGCCTTGCCACACTAACAGACCTGAAAATATATGAGGACGACCTCATACCAATAAGGTATTGGATATCAATAAGAGCAGTGCTGCGAACTTTTTGCTGCATTGAAATCGATCCTGCATGCGCATGTTGAATGTAAAGAAAATTCTGCCTTAAGTAACATTTCAAGAGTAAAGGAACATGGTGTCAATTATGAGGATGAGGACTGAGCTGCATCGTGATGAATCAAGTGATAGTGACGCATAGCATGATGATGGCAAAGATAGGCCCAGAGAAGCATGTTTTCGAGAACAAACGAATTTCGTATTGAGTTCTTGCCAGGTCGGAGTTGGAAACGTTACTGACATGTTACACAGTGGCGATAGCCACTGTTCAGAGCGGGTGATTGCCCTTATGACCTTAAGAAAGTGGGAAATCTCAAGGTTGGCTAAACACGAATTATTTGGCAAGTTCCTGTAAGCTTTCGGAAAGTCAATATGGCGCATCTTGTCTGGATACACCTCCATGCTTCATGAGACACGAACAACGAATGACGACTCAGTGGCCAAGCTTCCATTCGAGTACAAGCATGATGTTAGCATTCTAGTTAAGCCAAAGTTTGGCCATACGCGCTCAAATTTCATAGAGCAGCTCCTCTTACCAGAGCAATGGACGCAGTTTGTAAATGAAAAATATTTCCCACGCACTTCAACGAGTGAAAAATGTGTTTCTAAAGTAGGCAGTACGAGAGGAGAACCAACCCGGCCTGAGGCATGAGCTCACGACCCTGACTTTTTACGAAAGTGCTCATGCTTTCAAGCTGTTGCCCAAAGCCATTTTGCCCGCAGCGCCCCTCTCGCACTTTTTACTTCGGATATCCGACGAAGCTGAAGCATTCGTACAAAGTCAGGGCGTGAGTTTGAGCCACAATTACTTCATCTACTTCCGAAATTCTGTTTCTTATAAATGTGTTTTTCATCAAAGATTCGCATTAGTAAGACACAGTTAGAATACATTTTTGGACACAGATATTTTGCTCCTCCTGGTATAGCCTTCGGAGTATAGTAGTTCGTTAGGTAGTAATTCGCCATTGTAAAGTTTTAGATTAGATTAAGAAATGTATGAATTATATTTAGCTTTTATATGTATCCAATATGATTAGAATTACATTATATGATCTACACATGTGTCCGTATATTGAACATTTTAAATTTGAGAGAAACGTTTTTTGTAAGATATACCTAAACAACATGATTAGCTGGTATATATATTCGGTATAATGAGAATGGCATTAGTATTCAGCCAACATTGTATGATCTACAGTAGTCTTGCCAAGTTTCGTCTAATTTCCACCCGTTTTTGCAAGAGTTATTAAGGGACATTGGCATCGGGGATCGCGCTTTAAGGCTTTAGTATGGAACTCGGAGAGGGGCAAAATAGATATTCGCGATTTGTGAAAATAAATCAACGAATCCTAAAAAATCTTAAGCACATCCATCAAAATATCGTTGGCCTTGCACAAAAATTTTCAACATTTTCAACAATTCTCGCGCATTGGGTCCATCTAAAGCTCAGTTTAGACATCGCATTTGTGTTGAATTTGTGTCGCGTCAAAAATTAATTGAGAATAAATTCGAAACATCGACAGAGAATCGTTGAAGGTTTCTTTCAGTAAAATTTTCTGTCATTATCTGCTTCGGTTTTTTTATACGAATTAGTCAAAGTCCGAATGTATACCGCGAATGTCAGATTTGAATGTCGTTCGCCAGATAGCGGAACACAACTTGGCTTTATGATACGAATTTAACATTCTAGACTGAATTGTCGAGACAAGGACAAATCTCAATATTAGAATCTTTGTGCTTTGAGTTGCTCTTGTAAATCCAAATCTCACCCTTTCCGCTGAATTAAAGTTGGAAACCCAGTTTGGTAACATGTGGTTTATAAAATGCGTATTCAACGTTGAATTGAGGGAGAGGAAACGTTATTTTTCAACGAAAAGAGGAAGTGTCAAATTTTCTTGTAAAATCTCAATCATTTTTGTCCAGAATCGCCTACCACCAAGAAGGTATAGGGTTGGTAGCTGGGGTAGATTCTGGGGGCTGCATAGTTCTTTGAACTGGCCAGTGAAACTATGAATCAACTATCCAATCAGCATCAGACTGTAACTCAAAGGCTGGGAAGCTAACCAAGAACTGAGTTGATGATAACTCAAATTGGTTGAGACATGTTCTAAAAAAGAAGCTTAGCTTTTCCTGGAGAGCTGGGACCAAGTGGGTGTCCTTTGTCTCTCCTCCTTCTAAGTCCCAGTTTTGATTGTCGATAAGGAATATCAATAAGCACAAACATGAAACCATTTGATATAGGATACAGGGACTCAAGTTTCTTGGTATCATGAAATGTAATCATGGTTCTGGACATGTATCTGCAAGATTAAGACATTGACGTCAGCTCCATCGATATCTATTTGCAATTAAAAACCTACCTTTTGATACTTCTAAAGATGAGGCTTAAAAACCTAACAAAGTTGAATACAAATTTTCTTTGTTACCTATTAACGTTTGCGTGTTTTATTGAGCAAGGACTGGTAAAGCTGATAAGGACATTGTTTAAAAAAACTCTGATGACAATTAAAATTATCAATATACTACCTTGTGTTCTTTTGAATGCTTTATTAAAAAACTTGAAAGCTTTTAACGTTTGCGTTTTATTAAAAAGCTTGAAAGCTTTATTACATGAAAAAGAAGTACTGACACTGCCCAGTAAGACACCCCACCTGAGGACCATTGAGCTTTCAATTATGGTCTATAATTGTAGCTACAGTCTATAGTCTATAATGAGTTTTTTTCTGGATCCACTCAATGAGCTGTACTAGCATGATCTTGGTCTCAGATGTTCATGTTTAACATGCCCCACCTTGCCTTACCACACCTGAACATACCTGTTTCTGGTTGTACAATGTTTAATCAACGTTTTAGTGTAATCAGCATTAAAAAATCAGTATTGCTAGCCCTTTCCTGTTCCCTTTTCCTTCCTCTAATCTTCATATAAGCACCAATCTGAAGCCCTTGAAATATTTGAAAAATTCCAACCTACTGGTTGTGGAGGAAATGGATTTGCACCTTAAAATTTTCTTACTTCTTCCTACTGCTTTGGGCTGCAAGCCTAACCAAAAAACTTTTGACATCTAATCGTACAATCTGCTAGGAAAGAAGGCATTTTCGCCATTTTCTCATCAAATGCCAAGTTCTTTGCTACAACGTTTTTACCCTAACTTTTTACCCATTTTATTGAAGAAATCTGAAACCTTTATCAGAAATTGTTGTGAAGCACCCTATTAAAAAGTAATTTTTGGTTTATGACATATATATTCTATAGCATATTGTGTCTATGAATACTTTGCATGTCAGAGTAAATCTTATCGATTGTTAAAAACTGATACTTAGGTTTAAAATTTCTCTGTTACCAAAAACTATACCACCCCTTCTCTATAGCAGAAAAAAGGATAGGAAGCTACCAAGGTTGCTGTCTTTTAACGACAACCTTAGTGGTCAGAGACATGCCTAGAAAGATGAAACTCTAAGTGATCTGGCCTTTGTGAAAGCACTTCTTTTTAGTAAGTTTGTGAATGTGATTGTGATCAAAATAGTTAGATGTCAGTTGTGTATTATACTTCTGAATATTGTAGGACTTATTCCTAGTATTTGTTTTAGCTGGTTTTTATACTTCAAGTACTTTTAAACTAATGTTAAAGTCAGGTCAGCCAATCGTGAGAAAGACTAGCACTCGAACAAACAAAACTGCCCTTGAACCGTTGCATTAACCTGAAAAAGCTGTTAATAAGTGGAGGTTTTAGTTAAAACAGCAGCTTTGTCTCCCATAAGATTAAGTGAGTGAATAGGACAAGAAAAAAGAGTGAATGAATTGATTATTGCATTCACATGGTTCCGGCCTTTAATTGAAGTAATCCTGTTGCCATCACAGCTTTGGGTGAAATGCATGCAGTTTCATTAGTTTCCACAATCTTGTTAATCTTGATAAGGACGTTTTTCAACTGGAAATCAAAACAGCAGGGAAATCTTCAAAATTCGACGAGTGGCCTTCATTTTCAACGGAATGCAGCAGTAACTAAAATCCAGTGTTATTGGTTTTTGAGCCTTCTAGCATTAAATCTAGCTCAACGATTTCAAAACTTTCTCATCTTTCCTATGTTTTTCCAAAAAAAGAGGCATGAAATTTTATTACTTTGTCCAGAATGTTACTGACGGCAATAGAAAATACAATACAATCATTCTGCTTATACTGATTTACTAATCTTTGTTTTATGCTTACGCTCCGTTTTGTTATTAAGTTTTGAAGCTCGTAAAAATTGGTTCCTTACTTCATCTTTCTCCAATGTACAGACAGATGTCAATGGAATTTTCGGAGAAATTAGAGTTAAGATCATGTCGAAAGAACAAACTTTACACAACTCTTCCCCCAATTTCGACAACTTTTAAGCTCAATATTTTGTCAAACTGCACTTTTAACTGCAACCGCCGTCGACCAACAGTTCATTTCATGACAACGCAGGAATTAACTAACGTCAGCCCGTTTTGCTACCAGAAGCAAAGAAGCTTTTGGTCAATTTGTAAACTTTCGATTGAATCGTCTTTTCTTTTTCATCACAACTAAGAGTGTCACGCTAAGTGCGATCATTGGATGTTTTTAGTGTTGAATGGAAGGTTGTGTTGAATGATTGAAAAAGGCACAGGATGAAAGGTTTACCTGCATTGCAACAATGAAAGCCTAACTGATAGCAGAAATATCTTGTTTTAGTGCTGCCACAGTACGTTGTTAAATTAGTTCCCCGCCTGCCTGTTTTCAGGCACTGCAGAAAGCAAGCACGGCTATAGTAAATTTAGACGTACTTAGAGGCATGCGCATGTTTTTGCTTGAAACTCGACGTGTGGGGTCTCTTCTAATTGTTTTGCACCAATAGATAATGAAGCATGTAAATGGAGCAATCATTAATATGAAATGACATTTTTTAGATGCTGAACGGGGAGCAAGCCTCGAAGCAAGACCCGGACTATGACGAAGTTATTGAAACTCCAGACTCTTATCGCAGAAGCAGTGAAGTCCATTGTAACAGAGAACATACAATAAAGAGAATCAGAGACATTTTAGAAAGGCATTTTAATGGCGAAATAGAAGCGAAAGAAGAAGAAGTTCTTCTTATTGAAAATAGGATATCACAAAGTCGTGAGATGCTTGATAAACTAAGAGCCTATTTACTAGCAAATTACTATGGATTCAAAGGAAAAGTATTATATGGAAAGGAATCGAAAAGAAGAGCAGCAACCAAAAGAAAAGCTAATAATGGAAATTTGAGAAGCAATGTATGTAAGGAAAGCCCGTGTGAGATGGAAAATGACAGCATTTGCCTTTCAGAGATACGAAGCGAGCAAGAGGGCAAACTAGTCACTCCTAGTTCGATTGAAAGTGATTCATCAAAGGCTGTGATCTGCAGTCTCGGTATAAGTGCAACATCTGCTTGCAAAACGGAGACGGGGGACCAGGAATCAGCTACATCAAGTCGGTTCTACGCGCACAAGGAGATAATTGTGGGTAATATCTCCAAGTTCATTCCCCTGGAGAAGCGTGAAAAGAACGACCAGGCAACGCACAAGTGGATGGTGTACGTAAGAGGTCCACCTGGGGCCCCCGATGTCTCGTCGTATGTCAAGCAAGTTTGGTTCATTCTTCACCCTAGTTACATGCCGAATGATATGATCGAGGTCTCTAAGCCACCTTTTACAGTCACCAGGCGAGGTTGGGGCGAATTCCCAGTTCGAATACAGCTAGTTTTCCATGACCCCAGGAACAAACCTGTCGACATTATTCACAATCTCAAACTCGATAAAACATATACCGGGCTACAAACCCTAGGTGCAGAGACAACAGTTGCCCTTGAAATGCAACGGCACACTGTGGAGGAGGAAACCCGTCGTTGCAGCTCATTGGCTGTAGAAACTGTTAAAGAACAAAGCTATGCTGGCACTGGCGCGAAACTTCTCGCCAAAGATTCAGGACCAGTTGTGACAATCAAGAAAGAAGATGTTACAGTTCTGGGCAGCGAAAATATAGCCTTAGACAAACCGACTGATGCTCTAATTAATGTGCATCGACAGAGGCTCGAGAAGAAAGGGCACAGCTTGTCTTCAGCTGCTTCCAGTCCCGCGAGTATTACAGCGAGTGAGCCGTCAAAAAGCCGTGCTGCATCACCAAGCATTTATGACAGGTCCAGAGATGAACCGGTGGAAACATCAAAGGAGCTAGAGTCCGTCGTTGTGGAAACCCTGCTTAAGAACATATCCTCTTTTCCCTTAATAAGTGAAGAAAGAGACATAACAAAACATCACTATTGCGCGAAAAGCCTTGAACAGTACAAACGCTGGTCGTTGTCAAAGCGTAGGGCCTCCGAATGGCAACGAGCGTTGGATATCAAGCGTTTCCTACTTAAAACTGGTATTGTCGATACCATAAAAACCAAAGATGTCATGTTTTGGTGTAGAGTGCATGGATTTACACCGTCAGAAAGCAACGGATCAGTCGTTGATGGTACTGAGTTAGACTACTGCCCTAAGTGCGGAAAATGTTTTCCAACCAGTGATGAGGTTAGCATTAAGTGGTGCAGCACATGTTTATCGGACAAAGAAATCAAGAACACGTGTTCACTTACCTCTTTTGAAGAAATGTTGGACGTTCTATTTACCCAAGAGAGCAAGCTGGAAAACCTTGACAAAGGCTATGACCCTGACCAAGTCGAAAACAATGTTGTTGATGTTGTAGGAACAGATGCCAAAGAAAAAGCAATTGACACCGGCTTGTCATTAGTCAATACTTCGCAGTTGTCCCCTATCGATTCCTACCAATTGGTCGACTGGATATACGAGGCTGCTGCTCAGATCGAGGTGCATTTGCCTTCGATTACTGTCAATGAACAGAAGGTGCCAGTGTTGGCTCAAATCCTTTCATGTGCCATGAAGTCACTCGTAAAGGACATTCTGGCACATTCATATGCCCACGCGAAAGATGGGAAAACCAATCTACAACCGGTAGTTGTGACGCCACATCATGTGCTGCATGGCTTGAAGCAAGTTCCACACCTAGATTTTCTAACCAACAGTTTCTTTGGCATACAAGAAGAGGATGGGACTATTTGATTAGAAGATGATGCTGTAAGACCATAAGGAGGTATGAGTTCTATCAACGCAAAGCATACTCAATTAGAACAAGCGGCGGCACCCAAAAGGACAGGCATAAATCATAGTTGTTGCTGGAGACTTTTGGCATTTGTATAAGTCTGTATTATGCTTAAAGATCTTCATTGCCAAGTGGGTATTTTATTAAAACTGGTTTGCTTGATTTCTGTGTCATCTGCTTCAAGTTCTGGTTTTCCAAAATCTGATGTCAAACGGCGTTGTCGACTCTGGGTCAAGTAGACTCATGTTTGTTACGTTACGTTTTAAAGTCCGATTTAGTGGTTGTCATACATGCCGGGGAGTTGGTTGAAATGGAATTTATAAGTCACTGATCGTACAGAATCAGGGTAAACTCAATTGGAAACATCACTTTCAAAAACAAAACTGGCTCCTGAAATTTAAAAAGACTTTTTTGTGTGAACATGCCTACATCATCTTCTGCTATGACGAGGATGAGTTTGGGAAAGCCCTTTTAGACCTCGTTTTTCACTATGCGCAAAGTGAATTTGGCTGTAAAGCGCGCGACATTGTGTTCACCACGATCCATTTAGTGGGCTTGCGTTGACAAACCGCGCTCTGCGGAGCACTTCCGTTCTGGGATATTCTAGAGCGAACAAAGGTTTCACAACAGAGCAAATATTGTTTCAGAGGTTAGTCAATTTGATGGGCTAGTGAATTGTTAGTTTGAGTTGGGACGTTGTCAATCGTGATCATTGGATTCTACATCAAAGCAAAATTTTTCAACACAGTAGCAGAGGAGACATGTTCAGGGGTTCGCTTGTCGTGCTGGCTTGCTTGCTGGAGATTACTGGAGCAAAATCTGTCACACCACAAGGTACGTTTTGTTTTGTTTCTATGAGCAAATACTGGGAGTCGTGCCAGCCTGCAGAGCTTTGCAACGCAGTACCAGTAACCGTTCATTCCGAACATGTAGGCCGTAAACCCTGTATGCGAAGAAGAATTTCAATGTTATGATGGATTCCTTTAGCGCGGACAGGGAGCTAGCGTCGCACCAACTACCCCCAGCATTCTCTTTTGAATTGACGACGTCCCCATTTGCTTTCTTTTCTCTTTCTGTAAACTTCTGTCTAGGCCCTTTTTTAACACATGGTTCTAAGCCTAACTGCCTCCTACCCCTCCTCCAAAACCCAAGCCTTGCAACTTTCCTTCCTTTTTTCCGTTCTATTTCTGTCTAGATTTTTTCCTCTCTTTTTCTGTGGATTTGGTCAAAGTTTAAGTCCAGCTTGCGCTGAGGTGTACTTCTTAAACTCTCTTCTACCTTGTTCAACTGAAAAGCTTTCCCAGACCGTATCTAAGATTGTAATCCCCTTAATAAGAACCTCTGAAAAAGTGTTTCCTTGAAAAACACATCCAGATGCGATATGTGGTTGTTTGGCTGCCCAAACAAGGCTTTTAATATGATCATAAGTAATGCAAGAATCTCACGAGAGCGAAGAATTGCGACCGGAGTTTATAAACAACAACAACGTTCTACTTCTGACCAAACATTTCATAGAAAACTCAAGATCTTTGCCATCATGTCACCACGTGTGTACTCACAGATTGAGAGAAACTAGCCGAATTTTCCCCACTTGGTGGCTCTTAGCGAGGTGTTTGTAACCCGATTTAGATTTAGCATTACTCACCTTACAGTTCATTCCAGTATGAATGACTGTGATAAAGTTTTATCATGAAGATATCCGGACTCATCATTGAAATTCAAATCAGTAATCCTATAGCTTCCGTTGGCCCATCAAACGCGGTTCCTCGCAATACTTGCGGTTTATGCAAATCTGAAGCCTGCAGATTAACAAAATTTATGGGAAAATCATATTAAGATTTCCATAAGCCAAAATTCGCCCTCACATAAAGTTTCCGAACAGCATGTTTCACCAATTTTTAATAAGTTTCCTGAGTTCAACCCTCTTGGATCGGAAGCGACTGTAGAATTACAGGCAAGGCTCCTTTTCCAAAACTAATTCTGGTGTTGAATTCATTTTGCTGGTGCTTATTTTCACCATCAATCAAGTCTCGTGAAGTTTAGAGTCCTGGTTCAGAAAAACTGTTTCTGCAGTCTACAGAGGAAATAGTTCATCATTAGCCCACAACGGGCCCCGTGGACCCATTTGGGCCATTGGGGAAAGAATGACCAGTGCGCCAGGTACATCATAAGCGCACAAATATGCGCATGCGCGGACACAATGCAACAGAAGAAGGTAACAAATCAGACACTATAAGGCATTTTTCATCAGAACTGTTTAGCTGCAAGCCAAAATTCAAGTCAAAAACAAATAATTTTACACAAGTCAAAATGCGCCATTTACGAATGAAGAGGTATAGATTGTAAGGGAGGCAGTCTTTGAGGCACTCCCCAGGCAAAATTTTGCGACTCCACCCCCAGGATTAACACATATTGCATTAAACGAATGACTGTCTGACCTTCAAAAAATCAAATAAATGAATACATGATTTGCATCAAGTAACAATTCATGAAGTAATAGTTCATTCAATTTATATATTTTTCCACAACAATATCCCCTACTACAACAATGGTAGACAAATGAATCTCTAAAACTAAGATTTCTGAAATTCATCAGTCTTCAGTGAATTTATATAAGTCAAATGCACGCCATGTAGAATGAGTTAAAGTTCGACATTAACACGAAAACCCAACAGTATGATGAATGCATCACAGATTGGTCAGCTTTTCATTTATAAAGCCGCCCTAACGTCTTGAAAACGGCTACAAAAGGCAGCCTTGGTGCCCTAAGTTGTACACTATTAGAGTTGCAAGTTCGAACACCTCATTGCTTTGATGCCTATAGTTAAATATGGCACCCTCATAAAAAGGCCTGCTAGTGGGGCTATGCCCCCAACTACGCCAGTGACTGGTGGGTGAAGCCATTCCAATCTTGCATACAGTTGTCTTGTTGTTCGCAAAATTTCTGTGAATTCTAAGTTCAACTAAATTGTGCAAACTAACCCTGAAATATTAAGCCATTTTCTAGTGCACATTTTCACTGTCACAGCCCGTAAAATCATTCTCTTGGTTCACTCTTGGTGCTCAAGCTGGCAATTGTCCAGGCCATCCCACCGCCCTTAGGCGTAGGCCGCCTTTGGTAAGAAATTTGATGCGATCAGTTTGTGGTGGTTATTACATGTGCAAGTTGATAACGAGCCTCGAAAAGAAAAGTGCAACTATTTTAAAAAAGAAGTCTTTGTCACATTCACCGAACCAATCAAGTGCATTTCTGTGCGATTCACTTGCACGAAAATGACAATCGCTGAACGCGAGTCCTCTTCTTCCACCTTCCAGCCACGAGGTAACAAAAAATCTCGTTCGGTGTTATTTTACAATTTGAAAAGAAGCTTGTTGCTACTGAATTGGGTAATGTATCCTAAAGCCTTGCATTATAGGTTTCCGTTCTTTTTTATAGATGTGGGGAAAATGTGCCGCTTGAGTCTGTATTCGCCGGAGAACGGTCGCATTGACCAGCTTGCCGAGACGCAGCCAGGACAGTTCACCGCCAGCTTCAAATGCAATGCGGGTTACCGGATGATCGGGGAAGAGAAGATCAACTGCACTGGTGGCCAGTGGACCACTCGAGTGCCTTGGTGCAAATGTGAGCCGTGTGACTATTGCTTTTATTGCGAAACGTTCCATGTTTTGTACCAGATGGCCACCTCACCAAAAGTGACGTAGAAACCGGGAGGCCAGAAGTGCCACGGCATCCACTTTTTGGCAAGCCATGCCAAAGTGCTCCTTCCAAACCATATAGAGGCCTTGCAAAACCCAAAAGCATTCTTTCCAAACAAGAAGGTCATGTGCCCCGTTTTTGATTTGCCCCCCCCCCAAATTTAAGATGTTGTCCATTGATCAGATGTTTCCCGAGAGACCGAAATTCCACACAGTATGATAACGATTGCCTAATTTCCCCAGAACTCTGACAGATAATTTCTCAAATGCCCTCCAGAGTCTGGTGACCTTTCCGACTTTCATTTTGCAATGAATGAGTAGTTCATTGATTTCTCAGACAAGATTAACTGATTTGTAGCAGCTGATTTTTTCGCTGGTTGGAGAAACGTCATGCCACCAGTTAGAGATAGGTGCTTTTCTGGAGTTGATTCTTGTGAAATGTGGTGAATTTTTAATTTGACTATGTTACTTGCAAGTTGCAAAACACGTACGATAAAAGTTGACAGCTGCAGTATGTAGCAAACGAGCACCCCTCAAGTATAACCTCCAGGTATTGCAACAATTTTATTTTTCCTTGTAGCCCTGTGTGTTTTTGTTCAGTGCGAGGAAGGGCGCAAATGCGTTGTGAACGAGAAGACAGCGAAGACAGAATGCATTTGCAAAAACATTTTGGAGTGTCCTTTTGAGTACAGACCGGTGTGTGGGTCCGACCACACCACCTACGCCAGCAAATGCATCATGGGAATGTCGGCCTGCACGAAGAAGCAAGAAATCGCACCCCTTGCTAACGGGACCTGCCCGAAAGGTGCTAGATAACTGCAATTATGCATATTGACACATGCTTATGCAGTGAGGGTCCAAGAAAAATGAGGGGCAAAAATTGCAGTGTAGTAGCCACTCATTGTATCCCTACCCTAGCCTAGCGCACCATATATAATCATTATTATAACCATGTATAACCATTTCCAAGTAGGGGGCATTCCAAGACGTTTTACAAGCCACTTGGCTTTGTTCCTATTTGCTTCGCGAGGCAATAGTAGAGAAACAACGTGGTCTTTGAGAGGTACCAGAATTAGATATGTGACGTAAAAGATCTAAGGCCATGTTAGTTAGAAGAATGAAATCCCTGTCAGTCAGTTTCACAATGCGATAGGTTTCTAGCTTGTCTTATAAGCTCGTACACGAGGTTATTAAGAAATTGAAGATCGATAAACTCTATATTTTGTTGTAGACATCTTCGACGATGTTAGCTGCGATGAATGCCCAAGGATCAGGATCTGCCAGGCTCTTTATAATAGCGACTATGGTACGCGACCAACTTGAATATTTGATTCGCTTCATACTTGCGTGCAACAGCACTCAAGCCTCGTTTATGCAGCTGTTTTCTTCGAATTAAACACATATCTAGATTTGTGTTTGACCTCCTTTTTCTTACAAGACACTTGCTTTTCGATGAAATACATTTATTTCAGCGCCAAACCAGACGTTGCAATGCAAATGCCTTGAACGGCAGCTAGGTCTCTCAATAGCCTACATGTCAACGCACCAGTATAAGACGTTTGAATAGCTTAACTTTTATCAAATCATGCTAACGAACAAGATTTATCGTTTTGTGATCGAATCGCAAGAGCTACAAAATGTTTTCGACAGATGAAAAAGTGCTTGTGAAAGTTAAAGCTCCATACCATCTCAATATTATCCATTTCAACATATCAAGGACCAGCATATTAAATAGTTTTCTTGTCTTTAGCCTTCTTTGGCAAACTGAGGTCCTTTGAACAGACTGCAGATGGGATCTATCTCAATTTTGAGATCTACGAAATTTACAAGTATTCTGCAGCTGGAGAAGGCAGCACCAAGTCAATGACAATATTCAAGAAGAACAGGACCAATGAGTGCAACTGTGTGCCATTGATTCCAAAAGGAAAGACATACGTTTTTGGACGAGACAGTCTGGACTCGAATGGAAAGCTAATGCCAGTCTTTGATGAGCTGACATTTGTTGAAAAGTTTTACGCACACAAACAAATGTCTCTGTGTTGGCTTATTTGAGGATGCACTTACTTTTGTAATCTCTTTTTGAGAACACATCAAGCCTTTTGTTATTTTGTATTTGTAGAAGCTGTTTTCAAACAAACTAGACTTGCTGATTAAACTTGTCTTCAAAGAGCTGATTATTTGTCAGTATTGAACTTTTACATCATTTTCCCTCATAAATGTATAAAGGTTTTGTACAACCAACAACTTTTTGTTGCTGTTTCATTTAACAAATTAAAGTGAAACACTGATCTTTGTTGTTTATTTTGGATTGTCCAGGACAGGAAAGCCCTTGAAAGAAGTAATATAGTCATCTGCTTCAGATAATTTCATTTTTAATTTCCATGTAGATGAAGGCAGAAATTATTAAATTTTTGCAGTGGTCTATGTTACCAAGATAATAAGCATAACTAAGGAAAGAGGCCACAAAAGGATGATTAGGAAGAATTCTTCATTTGAATAACAAACCCTAGATTTTGCAACTCTAGCAGATCTCATAAACACAAGAAGTGCTTATGGGGTGCTAGTGATCATAGTATAGACACCTGTTTGATAATGGTTTGCAAATGCTTTAAGAAAATTAAAAGGGCTGTTTTGTAAGAGCCACTTCACAGTGCTACTCTAACTCAGCCCGTGAAATATTAGCATTGAAACCAATATGAATATTTCAATAGTGAATTGAGATAATCATATTGATACTAGTCATTTCAAAATGTTATATTGAAGCTCCACAGTTCAAATAAAAATAGAAGGCAGTTCATAATTTTCTTCATTGTATGACTGTTAGAATTTAATAGGGATTCAGGCCATCAACAGTGGAAAACAGACAAATCATGAAAATGTGTTGAATACCAAAGCAGTTGTAGTTCAAAAACAGCTTTTAAAATAAAGATTCAGAAACTGTGCTCAATATATTTACACTAAAACATTAAAAAGATGTGCAAAAGATGCGTTTATTGCAACAAGTGTTGGCATACAGAGTGAATAACATTTAACCATTTAAATTAAAGGTGGTACATCAGGATCATCAACAAAACTTTCATTACAATTTTCCTGGGGTTGATCTCTTTCGTTGTTTCCTAAGACATCTTTAGATTCTCTGACAATATTGCACAAGTCATTTAACGATACACCTTCCTTTTTAACCACTTTCTTCTTGTCTAGCTCACTGGCATCTGCTTTACTTGCACCATCTTTTGTATTGACTACCACCTTTTTCTTTATAATTCCAGATGCCTTGGGCATGCTAATGACAATATGACCTGTTGTCTGTGACCTTTTTGCCACTGCCATATCAGGATTCACTTCTTCCATTAGCACCAATTGTAACACTTTATCTTTAACTGTAACTCTGGCATAATTTGGCTGTATATCAACATCAATTAGTGAGGTATCTAAGTGTTTATAGCATGCTACATCTAAAACAATAAGTCCCTCATCTTCCTGTTCTTTTAATGTGAAATCTATTTGTGCAGTGTTAACATTCAATGGATCCCCATTGTCTTTGAAATACCTCACAGTTCGTTTTGTTTGCTCATCATCAAGGTAGTGAGACTTTTTCTTATTCTTCTTCTCTTGCTGCTCTTGAATATGTTTGTGCATTTCAATACGGCTCTCTGGAGTAAATGATGTTGCTTCTTCCCAATATTGCTTTTCTTTTTCATCGTCAGACAGTTCTTCTACTTTGCATTCATCATTTTTACTATCTATACAATCAGTATCCATATCAGTATACCACCGTCCATCATAACCAGGTCTTCCACCTTTTTTAGTCTCATTCAACTTTTCCTTTTCTTTCTTTGCAATAAATACTTTTTGCTGCTGGAGAATAGAATCTCTCAAAGCAGAGTAATCTTGGGTGGCCTCAATCCTCTCAGACTTCTCAATCTCCTTGCCATCAAGTTGCCTCAATTGGGGCAATGTTGCTATGACATATTCACGATATCCTTCGTACTGCGTGCAAGGGTTCCCGGTCAAGTACATCTCTTTCAACTGTTTGTTTTCTCTCAAGGATTGAACGCTGGTTATTTCACCGATGAAATTAACAGTTAAATCAAGCTTTGTTAATGATTCACAACCTTGCAAGTTTTCAACTTTTGTTACATTGTTCAAGGCAAGGTTCAAGTATTCCAGCTTCTTCAATCTTCCCACATTTTCAATGCGTGGAATTAAGTTACTCTGCAAGTATAGTATCTTCAACTCTTTGCACCACTTGTCTAGGTGTTCGATTTTCTCAATATCTTGTTGGTGAAGTGACAACTCCTCTAGAGAGGATATCTCATAATTGTTATGTTCTGCTCTTTTTCTAACCAAATCTTCAGTTATCTTCACCATAATTGAAAGTGGAAGTCTGTTTTGTATAGATATCCTGATTTGTTTTCATGGATACGTGAAACTAAAACTAGGCCATAGTACTACCCTCGTTCTGTAAACTCCTCAGAACGAAAATGAGGTCAGACGCGGGAAAGCTCTTGAATGGTTTACGACATTTGAGAGAGAAGTACTTGAGTCTAGTATAGAACACGGGAAGTAAAAACCCATCAGTAAGGTGATTATCATTATGCATAATGAAAATCTTCTCTTGTACTATCTGAACTATATTTGTCTCTCTACCAACTTTTAAAAATGTTTCCAATGAAATCTCTTTTTAGGTCAGGGTGTATACCTCTGCATCCACACTACGATCTAGGTATTTTTCGTCTGTCTGTTGTAATTCAAAAACAAGTTTACTGAGAGCCTTGAATTTTTGGCTGTGCTTTCTTTATGAAGCTTTTTTACATATACTTATAAGGTCAGCGTATCAGTTTAAACTTTCAAAATAGAATTTATTCCATTTCCAAAATTTCTATAGGTCACAAGCAAAAGCATGTTACGTAATTCCAATCTCCTCTCGGAACAAAATTCAATATCATGATGGCTGCTGGATGTGGCCATAGTCTGCATAAAACTGCAAAATGTTTTGTAAAAAGCACCTTTACCTTGGAAAGACTCTCATACCAATTTCTAGTGGTATCTGTCTACCTAGAAGTTATTAATCTGAATTAATTCTATTGCTTTTATCAAACAGACATCAAAATATTTTTTTCTGAAATTTGCTGCATGATGTGCATTTTCGTTTTGCTCAAAAGAAAGTTTATCTTTTAGGTATGAGGAACAGGACAGATGATGTTGTTTGAAAACTGGGAGAAGAACTAATGGCAAAATGTCTCAAGAATATTCCTTTATAACTAGTGGATTAAGAATAAAACAAGGTGCATTCATTCATTCATTAGAAGTATAACAACTTTTTCTTTGGTATAAAAATAAAAATCATAACCTATAGGAAACAACACCAGGTCAATATTTATAAGATGTAGTCTTCTAGATGGCTCGGTTTCTTCTTCTCGTGATCTCCTCGCCTTGGTGGAAGTGGCTTCTTTCTTCTCCATGGGCCTCGATTTTGGCATCTTCTTTAGTCGCTCCCCTTGTCTCAAGCTTGGCATCTTCTTTAGTGGCTCCCCTTGTCTCAAGCTTGGCATCTTCTTTAGTGGCTCCCCTTGTCCCAAGCTTGGCATCTTCTTTAGTCGCTCCCCTTGTCTCAAGCTTGGCTTATTTTTAAGCTTCTATATTTCAAGGGTGTCAAATGATAGAATATTGCAGTGGAAGAAATTTTGATATTGTTTGGTTCAATTAACTTAATTTTAGATTCTCCATGCAAACACCTTGAAAGTTAGGTAACTAACAACTGCTGTAATAGTTATAATTACAATTCTGGGTTTGCAAGTATTTGAATATCTGTAGAAACAGCGGTACCTCTAAGCTACTGCTCATATTCTTTAATGATAATTTGCAGTATTATCTACAAAGCAAGTCTATGCATTCTATTGTCATTTACTTTGATTGTACAATTATATTTTGCTTCAACCAAAAGTTGTAGTTTTCCAATGCGTTTCAAAGACATCTTCTGCTTCTTTCCTTGATTAGCTTTGCTACTGAGAGAGTTCCTCCTTAAGAATTCCCCCTCATACAGGTCCCCTAGTGTAGTGTCATTTACCTTTATTATATTCTAATATGTATTGTCTCATTTATTATAATTATTTTTGTAAAGTTAAATGTTAGAATATTTCTATGTAGAGTAATATAAAGTAGACAAATGAAATGAAGTGTTAAAACAGTTATGAAATTTGAAAGCCTATTGATAATTGAATGAAAGAATCATTAAAGAATGAATGTCAATTGTTTTGCTAAGTTTTTCTGTAACACATTATGGCTGTTATGGCATGGCAGTTGATGGACAGCAATTTTACAATCCATTGCAGATAATTTGAAAAATTTGGCAAAGGATCTTAAGTGTGAAAACCTTGATGGAGCTGTTGATAGTCTGATCAAGATATTCAGCCAAAAGGTAGGCGCTTTAGTTACATACCAGACCCTTGCAATCTACAGCCCTTCTGGTTTTCTATCTTAGTTCAGGAAGGGTCTTTAAGCTTCCCTCCTTGACAAAATACCATTCATTGATACTTATACTAAGCTTCAATGAGATACTTGCCCAATGTCTTTCCTTCACAACCAAAAATAGGTATTTTCCAGAAGTTTACTGCAATAATTGATCAATTGCTTAGTTGTGTTTTAATATTGAGGGACGAAAGAGCTTTTCAAACCTTTTACAATTAAAAGAGAAACTTTAAATAGGCCCTATATCGATGTAGATGTTATGTTTGTACAAAAGCAGACAATATATAATCATGCAATTGGTTTGCAGCATTGGAATAGAACATAAGACTTCCTTGAATGTGACCCTGTGCAAAATAGTGTCTTTTTTTAAAGTTTATGGGAGCATCAGGTTTTTATCTTTTGTAATTACCATTCATTTGATAGATGAGCAATGTTTTTGCATCAGATAAGTAGACATCTTAAACTAAGTGCCTAATAGCCTTTAAATTTTGCTACTTAGAAGGTACTTAGAAGCTAGAAGCTCCTCTTAATATTTCAGAGACAAAGGAGCTAACAATTTTACATAGCGAATAAAGGCCCTGCAAGTAACTGGTGATTTAGCTATTTTGCTAATTATGGAAACATTTAATTTTAAATTCAACTTAAACTACAATTACAAATCTCACTATTACAAGGTAATTTGCAATTGGCTAGCCTGGTTTTACAAGAAAAAATCTATAACAATCGTAAGGTAAAGGGAAAAACTGAAAAATAATTAAAACAACCAAAATTAAAAAGGATGCAATTCTGGATTTGTCCATGGTTTATTTTTGCAACAGAATATGTAGTACGGATGGCAATGTTGGAATGTTTAGAAATGAGATACAGTTTGTGTTGTTGGTCGATGGAGAGAGAGTCACACATTTTGAAGAATGAATTATAAATGATAATAATTAATAATGATACATATTTATACAGGATAAGCCTTTTCATTACATGTAAAGTACTGCTATCAATAAGGGCCCTGTTTACTACAAAGAAGGTTAATTGCTACAAAGAAGGTTAATTGCTACAAAGAAGGTTAATTGTCAGCAATTTGTTAACTTGTAACCTTTTCCATTGGAGCAATGCTCCTATTAAGCCATTATCATGCCTTTGTACTTCCCAGGACTAGGAAACTTTTCTTATTCCATCAGTTGGGTTATGGTTTAGTATATATTGTGGTCATTTGACTGGAGATGAAATTGTAGCTACCACTTTTTAAGTAGATGCCTAGCAAGATAATGAAACATTATTCTGTTGCAGAAAAATGAACTTCCACAGAGTATGTCAAACTTGTGTTCTTTCATTTCTGAAAGTGCAAATGGTTTGAGCAAAGATGAATTGTCAAACTTAGCAAACAAGGCTATTGAGGTATCCTTTTTTGTTCTTTTTAATTGAGGGACTCCAATGTTTGCTGTTTTCACTTCATGTGTTGTTTTTTTATGGTTGTGTTTTTCTAAACAGCAATACAAAAATTTCAAGCAAGAGTTATGATCCTGCATAGTTAGTTAATGATCATGTTTTGCAGTTCCTTTATTTCTAAGTAAAGAGAGGATGCTTTTGGCAGTTGAAAATTTTTCCATGTGTTCAGGATTGTCATAATTTTGAATATTTTCACACTTTCCGTTGGGGAGATTATCTTGAATACTCTGCTTTTATTGTTAGTTTAGGTATTTTATCATCCATTGTTAACAATTGAATCTAAATTGATGGGAATGAAACCAATGCTATGAGTTTTATCTGACGAGGGCCTACAGACCATTATGTTAAACTTTGCCAGCCTTTTCTTTGTTCTGTTTGACTCTATCTTTAGTTTATTACGTTCATTTCACATAAATCAGAGAGAGTATAATATGTATGTCAAGGTTTAAAGTGGGCAAGAGCAGTTTGTAAATTTTGCACAGACCCACATTGTTTGCTTGTTTGAAAGTTTCTTAAAATGAAACAGTTTTGGCATATTTCGTTTGCAATGATGTAATTTTTGCATTTTTTTCAGGAGCTGGCCTCCTATTTTGAAGACTGGTGTGTGTTCTGTGAGCAGTGTAGCAACCTGCAAGTCAATTATGGCTTTGGCGTTTTTGTGCTCAATGGTTTCATGGTTGCTGACGTAGAAGAAATTTTCAAGCATTGCAAGGTGATCTCAAAAGTGTTATTTTGTATCGAAGTACTGTTTATTCAGATCGAATCTCGTTTTGAGCCTTTTTCACAGGAAGTTTGTTATCTCGTTGGTCAAGGTTCCCAATTTCTGAGCAAAGTTTAAGAAACCTAAAACAGAAGCATGTAAGCCAAGCCCAAGTGAAGCAAAGGTATGGGGATAAGTAAGATGAAGGGAACAAATACAATCATACTTTTGGCAATAGCAAATTTGTTAGTTGTCCCTAACACAGGATAATTTCATTTATTGACATTGGTTATTAGCTTTATTCAATCATTCAGTGAGTAATTTTTCGTCAAATTTGCAACGTCGCTTCATTTGTTGTTTTTTAGGAAAGCAGCCGAATTTACGAGCGGTGTTTCTTAGAAGTTGCTGTGTCTCTTTCGAATCTATTCAAGCTGACGTATCAGTGTTTGAAGGTCTGAGCATAACAGCCTAGTATATTTTAAGCGGATAATGAGCAGAAGCTAGAATTCACAGTGCTTGAGGTCATTCTTTGTTGAATAATTATAGATTATTCAATACAGGATTTCAGCATTGAAAAGCCGAGCTCTGAAAGATTAATGCTTGCATCTTAAATTTTTGCGACACCAAGTGAATAAGCGTGTTTTAGTAAATGAGCGAATAACCGTTAATCTCTTCATTGCTATAATTGCTTTTTCGCCTTGATCTGTCGCAAGCTTATTTCCCTTTTTCTTTCAAAAGCACAACAGCTAATCAGCGTGGACGTTCATAGCAATTGAGTAGCACTTAGATAGGAACTATCGCCATCAAATCACCGTTGCTCATAAAATACAGTATAATCGGTAAACAGGATTTGTGTCCGGTTTCTCATGTCTCCTAACTTCTGATGTTTTTTACCTTTCTAAGGTTTATTCTTATTGATTAATGCAATCATGTTAGCAACGCCCTATGCTACGAGGTCCTGCCTCTAAGATTTCATTCTGGTAGAAACTGAGCACTTTCTGTAGAGCAAAACAAGAAACGGAAAAGTCGTGTTGTAGACGCTTGTCAAACAGCTAATTATGACGCTAATGCACTCCGAAGACAATGAATTTTTTTCTTAAATACCCTTGTCTTCTTTGCAGTACATCCTGGAAATGTTTGAAAAATGTTCACTCGATCAGTTTGCTGAGGAGGGGGTCTCAAAATTTGCCGAAGGTGTTTACTTTTCATCTTTTCGTCTTCGCTCACTCTCCCCATGTGAATTTTTAACTTTCTTTGACATTTCATTTTAAACAGACAAGTGATCTAGCTTCAATGAAAATTTGCTTCTCAGTATAAATCTAAATGATTCATATTTTTAATGTTTACTTTATTGACTGATTGTCCTTATTTCTTTATTTAAAAGTATAAAGCTCCTAAGGGGTGTGCTAATATTTCGTAATTAGCCTTAATTTCATAATTAATTTTCATAATTTCATAATAAGGGGTGTTCTTCCTTGTTCATAATTTCCTGCTGTGTTTTGTAGCACAGTTGCTAGCTGTACACAACTTTAAACTCAGTTGGAACACAACTCTATTTAACCCATACAGTTCAATTTCCTTGAATCTTGTTCTTTTGCAATATAAGTAAAGTAATTTGAAGGTAAAGGTTTTTAAAAGTTGAAAGGAAAGATCAGCGGATCAGTTGAACAGCAAGGCGAACACAGAGTAGGGCCTACTTCATTATGGAGTATCATATCCAGAAGTGACGTTTCACCAATGGATCACTAGCAGCCTTGTGTTCTCAACAGTGCTTGATCTCTGTCAGATGTTCTTTCCGTCCTACTATCTAGGTGTGTCATTGCTGCTTCGACTGACCCTTGTTCTCAAGGACATCGATATCATGCCACTTGTAAACACGATGCGATCTATAAACAGGTGATGATGCCCCGAGTAAACTTTTGAGTCTACAATTTTTGTACCCATAGTACCCATCAATGTGCACTCAACGGCAATTAACCAGATCCTCAACCCAGGCCCCCTCCACATCATTCAGCTGTTGATCACATTTTATGATGGAGGTTGCTCATGATCAACTCCCAAGCTTGATCATATGAGACCGCCCAATAGAATCTACTTCTGTAGGAAAAAGTGAAAGTAAAGATGATTTTAATTCAAGCGCACCTATTGCCTTCCATCGTCATTGGCATATTTCTAGTAACCAGTCCATTCCTGATTGGCTTGGAGATTATTGCTACCCGTTCTTGGGATGGTAAAAGATACCTAATAGAAATCTGTTCTCCTTCAAGTATCTGTTCTTTACGCACCAAAGCAAGGCGCACGCAGTTTCTATTGCGCCATTTCGGTCTCAGGCTCTTTTGACTCTTGATGATCTATAAAATACCGATGAAGGTAGATAGCTTACAATTAAAATTGTTACAATTTGCCTTTGCTATGTTTTTCTAGTTTATTAGGCTAATTTCTGAGTCACAATAACAAACCAATCTTTGTAAAATGGAATAGGAAATTTGCATCTGCTCTTTTATTTATCTGCACTCTATGTATGCAATAAACGTACTTACATAAACTTGAGTTTTTAAATTTGCCTCCGTTAAAAAGTCATACTGGCTGGAAAAGTCTCGTAAACATGGTTTTCTGCGAGCTTTGCCCTGCAAATTGTTATATACTTGGATGCATTCATCTATTGGTTTATTTATGTCTCGGAGCTCACCAACATATTTTTTTGTTGAGAAAGATTGAGAAATTTACTTAAAGTAAAGGCAGTCAGAAGCTAATATAAGTTTATCAATTGACAGAATAGTATTTGGCAAAAGAGATTGGATGCATGACAAAATTGACTGTGTTCTAATGTTTACGACGTTGTGTACATGTATCATTGAAAAACTGGATTTCTGCTGGCTGGTCATTCAGGAGTGTGCTCTTCAGAACCAGGTACGATATCTCTTTGGCAGTGTACAAAGTCATTTGGAAGTGGCCAGGACGATTCTTTGTGCCGCACTGAAGACATTCAAACAGCTAAGACAGCTCAATGTATCAGATTGCGTTGCCACAAAGCAGAGATTTTGTTTGCGAAACACAAATGCAATAAGATACGAAGCATGCTTGATTGGTTTAGAAGACCATTACTCTAGAAAGCTAATCGGAAAGATAATTACTATAAGGTCTTAACGAATAACTAGTGGGGAATAATCATTTGTTGTGGTGGTACACGTGACTTGAACAATGAGTGTCACCCAGCTCATATTAAAAACTGTCAACAGTTCATCTCGGGTGTGCAGTACGAAATTAGCTTCTGATATTGTTTAGCTCTGTCAAAAGTTTTGTTGGCTCATCAGGTAATTGATGTAAGTAGAACATAGTTTCCTGTTTCGACCTCAAGTGACCAGGTTTTTGAATTTGGAGATTTTAAACAAGCTTTCTTATGATTTTCCTTGGCGCAAAATCCTAGAGCATCCTTTGCATCTTTTCTGGCTAATAGCTAGCGTTTAACGAACTATCAATAAGCTTTCAGGAAAAAACTGCACTTTACTTACAATTTTCTATTGTAAAATACCTCACTTATTCCTTATTTGTGTCATCTTTTTATGTAAACTTCGTATGCCTTTCCGTCAACCTGCTTTCTCATGTTTTCAATCTTATGTCATTTTCAGGCTAATTCCAAAAAGTCTTCAAAAATCATCAAGGTGCTTCGATTTCTTGTGAGCATGCTGCTGCAACTTATCAAGGTAGCCTTTAAACCTCTCTTCAAGTATCTAGTCAAAGATTTTATAACGACCAAATGCCATCAGTACTGCCGCAGCAGTTCCAAACAGTTGATAAACTCCTTCGTCAGATCTCGATGTTTCTAAAACGTTGGAAAGGTTCTTTCCGAGTATGAATTGAAGGTGTTTTTGATTTCACAAGGCTCAGTCCTATCCCCACGCTACCGATTCTTCTTCTTTTCTTCTAAGATCTCAGTAAGATTGTTTTTCATGATATCGACTTGGAACCTTTATCCCTTCAGCGCTACTCTTACTAAACAAAGAAGGCACAGGCGTGTCCAAACCTCTAACCTTAAGAGTTGCAATCTAAAATATGAAACGTTTATTTGAAAAAGTTATATTTCAATGCATTGATCTTAAATTTTGTATTTTAAGATTTTAAAACTAAAATTGATCTTCTTTTTTAAAGTTGCTTAAGATATTGGCTTGTACAACCGTGCTGGTATCTAGCTAAGACTAAGTCGCTAGATTATCATGTTTTATCTGAATGTTGTGTTTATTTAAGTATGCTGTTGATGTATTTGTTTTCTTGAGGTATTCACAGCATTAGCATTTTTAATGTAAGCTTATGTCTCTAACGTGTCCTTTTTAAACCCGCCTTTTCTAACATGAATTATTTTCGTAATAGGAATACAAAAATGAAATTTATGGCGATTCCACTTCATCTATTATCGAAACCCTTTTGTCTTTGCAATGGTAGGTTTTTTGTACTTGCACAATATGTCTTCCTTTATATCTCTGTTATAATATGCCGGGCGAAGATCAAATTCTTTTTGATATCATTAATTGATAATCAGGTTGTGATTTTGAACATTTTCGAGCACAAATCTAAAGACTATCTGTTCCACAACCATCTTCCTGTTCAGATGAAGGGATGTTCTACAAATTATTTTCTACGAAAGCCAAGGTTTTTGTATTTCAGTATTTTCCAATTCTAAGAGGTTATGACAGAGTGCCATGAAAGCAGCAATGACCGCCACACTCATTTTGTAATTGTTGTGTTGCAGCTTTTGTGATGCAAGAATAGATTGTAGATTGATTTGGAGTTCCTGCGCAACTGACCTTGTCTGTGCTTTTGACTTAGGAAAAGGCTGGGCATTATTAATAGAAAACCGTAGTTTGTTGGAGGGGACTGAATCTCCTTAACCATAGAAGTTCAAGCCTCCTTCTAGAAATAAGGAAGTGCCTGAGGTGCATCTGTAGAAACGAGTTAAGAAAGTCACGTCGTGGTCACCATTGTAGAAACGAGTGGAGACGGGTTTCTACCGACTGCGTTGCTCAACCTCCATGGACGATCCGAGCCAAATTTGTCTTATTTAACGTGCAGAGAACGCGGAGCCAGGAAGAGAGAGAGAGAGAGAGAGAGAGAGAGAGAGAGACGCGTTGTCTGTTGTTTCTGTAGCTCTGTTTCTGACTGACTCTGACTGACTTTACAATTATATTTATACTGACTAATCTAAAAATAAATTTGCTGACGAGGGATGAAAAAGGATGATGCAATGTTGATGCAATGAGGATGGAAAAGTCTAGGCTGAGGAGCGAGAAAAGATGTGTCAGCATGACATGGTGTGACAATGGAAAGTAGACAAAGGAGTCACTACACATCTTCTCCATCTTCAGTACCATTTCATTGACTCAGACTGGTTGTCATAATCGTACTACAGATTTTCACAATCGTGTTTCTTTGCAATGTTATTTAGACTTGATTAGCAGCCTAGTACCTCTTCTTTGCAATGTTATTTAGACTTGATTAGCAGCCTAGTACCTCTTCTTTGCAATGTTATTTAGACTTGATTAGCAGCCTAGTACCTCTTCTTCCATAACCAAAACACGAACATAAGGCCCCTTTGTTCTTTTTTTAGGTTTGCCCCAATGTCTTTGCATAAAAATGTTCGAGGCACCCCAGCATACGACGAATTTTGCAGTGCAGTGTTAAGTGTGGTATGCTGATCATTTTCTAAAGTGAACCCAAACCATATTGATAACCTTGGTTTTTGTTGAAATAATATAAAATGATAATAGCTTTTATGAACTGGCAAATTACTGCTCAAAGAGGTTTTATAAAGGGCAATAGTCATCATCATTTCATTTGTTATCCTTAAAATTCCCTTGATGAGTTGAAAAGTTAGGCGCTTGGATAGCATTAGGTCTTGATCTTTGGCCATGCCAAAAGCTAAATGGTGGACGAAACAGCGTTTTGCTCTTAATTCAAAGTTGCGGAACGCATCAGATCTGCAAGAAAAGTCATCTTCCTTTTGTTCTCTTTGATCAACTTAGATAACATGGCAATGATGTTTAGCTATGGTACGAAACTACTCAATCCCTGAGCGACCTGCTCTCTACAAGTTTCCTTTGATGCTTTGTTTTATTCACAGGGCAAACTGAAATTCCCTGACGCGTGTAAGCTGAAACGTTGCTTTCAAATACTGACATTGAAAATCATTTGCAACCGGCTCAAGCCTCTGCAGTCCTTTCTTATAAGCTGCTTTCATACGGTTGTGAAGACGTTCTTTATCGTTGCGATTATGAGTAGCCTTAAAGGCCTCCCGATCAACAAAACGGAAGAGGATTGCGTTTTCAGATGTCGATTTAAGGTGACTGTCCACTTGAGAAGTAGGAAGACGGTCTCCCTCAAGAGAGCGGTCTGTGTTCTCTCAAGCAGCTACTAAATGGCTCTGTCAATATGAATGCTTGTCTCTGTGTACTGCCGTTTTATCCTAACATCTCCTTTTGTTTCTCATAGATGGAGCCATTGCTCTCAGAGCTACTCCAGGAAAGAGATTTCGTGACCAGGTTCTTGTCAATATACGGTACGTTTTTTATCAGTTTGGCTCTAAAAAGGACGAGCTCTGAGTGAGGTATGCGTGTCATTGTGTATACAGTTCGGAAGAAGCATCGAGGCACTTATATTTTCTATGCAGTTGACTGCAGGTTAATGTCCAAAAATGCTTTTTAGCGACTCACAAACGTGGAATATATTAGATTAGGGATGTTAGCGAGAACATGATGATATGAGACCAGCACTTCACAAAGAAATTATAATTGCCCTATCTCCTGTATTATAGTGTATTACAGTCCACTTGGTGAGTATATGACCAAGTTGAAATGAGATTAGTTGAAAGAGTCCATGCGATAAGTGAGATTAGTGATTCAGAGTACGGTTGATATGGCGAGAATCAGAAGTGGCACTTGCTCTAAGTGCAGGAGTTATCAGTCATAGCAGAGCAAAAGTATTCTCTTTTTTGATAGCAGAAAAGCCTATTCTAATCAGAAGAAACTTCTTGTGTTTAACCGCAGTTTATGCATCTTGCATAAATACATTGGGACTGTAGTTGGAGTCGAACAAAACACAGGATCGCATTTGAACTTGAAGTCCATTTTATTGTTACGCCATATTGTTAAATGACTACACATCAAACAAATAAAATGTTAAAGTGGGGTCATCTGTCAATAGTCATTTGTACGTTTCTTTTGAGGACGAAATTGGGGCAAGTATACCGACCCCCCAACCACCCCCCTTCCCCTCCCCCCTCCCCCAGTATCAATTCGCCTAAAATGATAGGCTGATGCCAAATTGGTGTGCCAAGGGAATTGCTTCTATGCCCCAACTATGCCAATTTCGTTTTTCAATTTCTTTTGTTTCCTCTCAATGCGGGCTCTCTGGAATTAATCTCTTCATTTTGAGCAAATCGTATCGATACTCCATCAAGCAATATTTGGTAGTGAGGTTCAAGAAATGTCAAAAAGCTCAGAGAAGAAGCAGGAGTTAGCAGCCAGTTTTCCCACAATCACCGCTTTTTCTACCGCTTTTGCAGAAAGACTGCATGACTCAGTCGACGGGAGAAGAGTGCTGTCTGCCCTGCTGGTTTCCACGTCAGTAGCGTCACTTCTTGTGAAAGCTGGAGGTAAGTAAGAAGCACAGAATCGAATGATGTCCCCACCTGAAGAGAACTTATTTCACAACAAAGACAAGCCTATTTGGCTGTTGTATCGCAAATTCCTCTACCGAGTTACCTTTCGTGGAAATTGGGTTGTTGTTAGGAACGGTCGCTTTGGCAATCTATGAAACTTTGCTGATTAGACATATTTCCGAATGCTCGAGTTGGTAGAGTATCGGCATTAGAGACAACATTTGTAAGGCTGTGACAAGCCAAGGGTAATGACAATTATTTCCAAGGAATGTGCAACTTGCTGGAAACGAAATAGTGGGCTATACTTCCTTGCAAGGTCAACGTTCGTCCCCGTAATATTTGATCTCTAGTTAAACCTTTTATCGGTAAATGCAGTATGTTTGCATATATGAAGAATGTCGATGCACAATGATGCTTGAATGTCGAAACTGATTTTTCAATACCACTTTTCAAAACACGTTTGACATCAGTACTTGATGTGCGTTCAGAACTTCCCTGATATTACTTTTTGAACCAGTAAATTCTTTTTTTAAGATGATATGAGAAGTTCCTGGATGAACGAGGTAGTTGCTATTGCGAAATCCTTTTAACAATGTTAACTTATCTGCCTTCATATTTATCCGGGGAATTTTTTCCCACAAAGTTGTTTTCTATGATATGTTCTTGCGATTTGCATTAAATCGATATATTAAGGCTACCTCCAGAAAATATGAACATGAAGATCAATTTGTATATGTCCTTATATGAATATCATGCATTTGTCCATTTCTTTATTTCTTTATGTTTTGTGTACAAGAAGTTCACTGAAGGCCTTGAATAAATAATGAATTATCTTTGTATTCGAGATCCCTTACTAACGAGAAATGGAACTACATGGGTAAGAAAACCTTTACCCGGGCATACCTGTTAAAAGGAAGTTTTGAGCTTGAAGAACATTTACTATTGTAATTTGATAGTTTTTCATGTTGTTAAACTCTTATATGAAGTGGAGCAATAGAAACTGATGGTATGATATTTTGTTGGTTTTGCAGGTGTCCATCTCCGGAAAACCGTCTCATGTAGTAGACCTTATAATCCTCCTTTTCGGAGAAAGTAAGTAACTTTGACTTTTTACGTGATTACTTACCAATGTATACAGTAAATTAGGTGACACAGTACGTAAGACCATTTTAATTCTTTACAACATGAAAGATTACTTAAAGACAGCAAAGTTATGCATAATTTAATTGCGAGGGCTGTTTTTCATGTTTTTTCGGCTAAAATAAGCATACAATCACAAAGTCCTTTGAAAGGTAATTCCCGTTCGACTCATACTCCCGAGGTGTCCAAAGCTTCAAGCTGTGTTTTGTGCGTAATAAAAAGCTTCGTCCTGGAAACTTGCGCTGTTGGAATTGAATATAAATAAGAACGGTCGAAATTGCTATGTGTCAGTAACATGGTAATCTAGTCGTTTGTTAAGGCTATCACCATGAGGGCTCTTACAGGGTTCACCCGTTCCCTTATCTCGAAAATTTTTGCAACGTTTTGGTTTTCAAGCAACAAGGTTTATAAAAATTGTACGCAAGGGACTCATTGATTTAACAAGATTAAAATGGATATTTCGCAGTACAAAGTTTTATACTGTCAGGGTGGAGCATTTATGTATGAAGAAATGATGACGTCTTAAAACTGTGATTCGCATTTGTGCCAGAATCGTGCCAATTCGAGTGGTTAATCTATTCATGTCATTTTCCAATATCTAGAGAAACACACTTAGCGAAATCTTTGTTGACTCTGGATTTCAATAATTTTACAGTTAAAATGATCGAAAATTTATTGTTTGAGTTAAGCGCCAACATCAAGGCGATTGATTTCTTCTCTCCTTGATTTTATAAATTTGCATTTCTAAAAATAAAGTGCAATACTTAATGTGTCTATTGTTCTTTCTCAAGATTTTTTGTTTCGATCCAGGTAAAAAGATGAATATGGAGACTGTTTGTCTTCCGAATTTTGTTGAGGCAGGACGGCCCTTGAGGTAACAGGTTTCTCGTTCAATGAAGTTTTCAATTTTGTACATAGTGGGTATTCCTTGATACACAGTGGGTCTGGTACCCAGTGTAGCAAAGTTTCTGCAGCACTTGTTTTCTCTTTCATGTGCACAAAATTCTGCAGGCGAATCTCAATTGGACGAAAATTTATCGCTTTTACGCCAACGAAAAGCAAAAACGGCATGGCACACAATCGCTAGCTCACAGTAGCCGTCGAAAAGATGTCTGAGGAAAAAACAGATAATCTGGCTTTACCGCTGGTAATAACAAATTTCATCATTTCTTTACGCGAGACAAAGCTACCTTCGGACTCGAATGTTCATTAAATGGTAGATTTCAAATACGCCTGCTCATAACCTTTCGCCAGCGAAAAGTTTCGCCCAATAGGAATTAGCTTTTACACATCGTAGTCGGTGTAACGTACATCGTAATGACGCTAATAATTGTAGCATTTGACATTATCTTATGGAACAAAACTTAGAGAGCAATGAAAAAAGGTCATAATTGGCTGGCTTTGGCGATGCTCAATTTTTCCTTCTTTCTCAATTTCGACATACACGCTTTTTTATAAGGAACCTACATTAAGGCCTAGTTCCAAAAGTTCCTTATTCGTAGACCTCAAATCATCAGATTTTAGTACCAAAAGTTCCTTAGAAGTTCCTTAAGTTCTCACTTTGGGTGCCTTGACTACAACAAGCCTTAATACTTAATATGCGGAAGTACTTAATGAAGCACTTGAAACACGAATAGCAAACAATCTATGCGAGTATTGGCTGCAAATGAATGGAACCGGCTTTTTAGTTCTCGATTCTTGCAGTTATAAAAAATTTTCAAATCGAAAAATTCCTTAGGGGTTTCATTTTTAGTAGTACTTTAAATATTTCGGCCTTCTACATGTAGGTTCCTTATATAAGAAGCGTGTATTAGTGGAAAATCTTTTTCAGAGCAAACGTGTATTAACAACTGCAGATTTCGCACCCTGGGCTCAACAGTCTAGGCCAGTGTTCATTTCCTATTAACAACTGCCAGTTTAAAGTGAAGAGAAAGTTTATAATTCTGCCCGAACACTGTTTATAATATAATTCTGTTTATAATTCTGGTTGTTAGGTTAAAGTCGCCCTTGTTGTTTTGAGATTGTATTGTTGTATTGCTTATCCGAGGTTTCCACGTCGTAAGTTCTCTTTTAAACTGCCGAAATGGCTGAGAATAAAGCTGGAAAGATGACACCACTGACTGAGAGGGCCCGTCGCGACTCTGAGAAAGCACCGCTTGTTTTGCATTTCATAATCCAAGAATTTGGGTCGCAGATGGTCTTGTCACGGTTTTAATCTCCTCATTTGCCCCCGCTACGCAACCTTGCTTCTAACGGACTGCGCTCTAATCAACTTGTTCAGCGTCTCCTTGTCCCTTCTCACTTTTCAGCTTGTTTTCCTCTTCAGGGAGATATCCTTGCACGAGCATTGCTATATTCGAACGTGTGCCCTTGCTGCGACCCTCTGCCAAGAAGATTTCGAACAACTGGTACGATCGAGCTGTATGACTTTTTAAACATGCTTGCCTGTGTTCCGATTATTCAAACAGGTGCTTTGTGTTAGTACTGAATTTCACAATAATTAAAGATAGCAGCACCAGTTTTTGCATGCTACTGGCTCCGCTATTGCTAGCCATTGTGAACTTCCAATTCTTTAGACACAAGAGATAATGAAGAGATTTTGTTGCGTTTTTTCGAATATTTCAGTTTATTCTACACTGCCTGGCAAATTGAGAACGAATGGCACTAAGATTATATTTGCACCTCATCCCATGAAACGAATATTGTATCCTATGTCAGATATCGACAACTTCCTGAAGCTAGGGCTACTGTTGTTAGGTTTCCTCTTGTTGTTGTTTTCATTGTTGTTGTTGTTTTCATTGTTGTTGTTGTTGCTTTTGTTTCGGCATCGTTGTTGTTGCCATTTAACCATTAGTTATTTATTCCCGTTTCTTCAAAAGCTTTCATTTGCAAGGTTTACATGCCAATTTTATTATTGACATCACATGCTTAATCTCTTTTACTGATGGAAGGAATTCTTTTTAGGAGTCAATTTTGCTCAAACATGTATTATCACCGCTACATTTCAGCCTCTTCGCTTCCGACATCATGTCGTTTATCGCAAGGTAAAGACAATTCTTTCATTTTCTTTCAATTTCAGCCAAATAAGCGTTTCTGCCTTGGTTACAATTTTGTCTCGCTTTTTTGAACCCAGAAACTGCTTGCATTACATCCTGGGTGCTTATGTTTTTTCTATTTTCTTTTTGTCAATATCTCATAAATTGACACTTTGCGCCGTGATTTGCCATATTAAGCTAAGTCTGACCTGGACGCTTTCTCAATATCGGCACTTAAAAGATTGTGACTATATACCTCGTAATGGATTTCTACAAATATTTCAATCAAAAAACACAGTTCCGACGGTTATCGATTTGAAGTGGCTTAGAAAATGAGACTCAGAAAGTGCTCTGAACAGCAAATTGCTCTGAACAGCAGAGTGCTCTGAACAGCAAATTTCTGGTGCTCATTATCTAAGAATGCTTCAAAGGAGTATTAGTGACATCAAGGGTGCCATGTTTAGGCCATGTTCTTTCAGCGTCCTATTGACTAAAATTACTTAGAGCATTATATTTCCAGACTACTGATTATTATTATTATTGAACTAACCTGTTGCCTCGCACATTGATGTCTTTGAAGGCATTTTTCAATTAATCATGAAAAACAAACTTTACCAATCATGATAAGCACTCTTAACCAGCCATGAAGCAATTATAAGTAATCGCGCTGAACTGCTTTGGTTAGACACTTTGCCTTAAGGTAACAGCCTATTTGAGGCTTTGAACCAACTGGTGTGGGTTTCCAAGTTTTGTAAAGCCCTGGCCAAACGATTTGATTTTTCACTAGATTTTTTACTCAACAAAGGCACCTTGTCGAGCGAGTCGAATGGCACGGAGTGAGTCGACCGAACGCATGCGCAATAACCTGATTTTACGAGGGAATTATTTTTGCAGCGAGGAGACAAGACAGACATTTTACTTGTGTAAAAGTTTGGATCGCAGGTGAAGTTTTAAGGCAATGAACAAAACGAAGCAAGCAAAAATGCAACATGGCGAATATAAAATTACTGAATTCTCTGGATCGGATTCATCTTTTTCACGTTTTGGCATGGGAAAGAGGCTTCAGAAAGAAGCCATTGAGTAAAAAATCGAGCGGAAAATCGAGCGGAATAATTGTTTGGCCATCCATGCTCAACTTAGCTCGATTTTGAGATCAAATGTCGAGAAAGAAAATCGAATGAAAAATCGAATCGTTTGGCCAAGGCTTAATCTGTTGTATCAATTTTTTTCACAGATGGGGCCCCGAGAGTCTGTGCTACCAACAAACTGAGTTTTTCGCAAACATGGTAACTATTTTACTGCCATGGGATACTTATCTCACCAATAGTATTTCTCTTCGTTTCAATGCAAAGATTTTGAGTTTGCAAAATTCTGCCAAGATATTTAAGGTTGCAATATGATTGGTTCAGTGCTTTCCTAGGTAGCTTTTTTCTCTTTGCCTTCAAATGGTGCTGTCCATGAATCACTTTCATATTACTGCTATTCGGGGTAATAACGGCATGAGCTTCAGTCTAGAAAGTTGCATATTGTATGGAAACCGATATCAACCAGAGACTCTAAATCTGTGTTTTATTTTAATGCATTATTAAACATCATCATAAGGCAACAAGTGAGCATGATTTGAATTCACTCAAGTTGCTCTGTTGATCTTGCAAGCGGCTGCGTCCCACCCAGCTCCATGTGACTCATCCCACGGGGATTTTCTTTCAGTTGTTGGCGGCATTTCAAGCATCTCCAACGCAGTCAGACCTCTACGATATTTGCAGCTCCATTTTCGGGCGGCTTTTTCTGTTACTTGGTGATGCTAGAAAGGTACAATGTTGCACTTGGCCAGTTTGCTTTTATCTTCTTATACTGAACTTGTTTTACCCCCGGTAGCGGTAAAAGCACACCCCAGCTTTTAATAAATATCTTCCTTCAAAATAGGATGGAGCACTCACTTTCGATAAGCACACAGGCATCAATTCCCAGATGCGCCATTTTAATAAGAAATTAGCCAATTTATGGACACTTGTTTTGTTATGAGGATAGGTTGCTAAGCCCCCATTTGCGGTCCCCACAACCCACTCTGACTACCCTAGATCCACCCAATTGGCCCCTTCAGCGAATGGCAATCAACCTCGAATCAATGCATATTGACCTCGCTTGGAGCGATGTTATGTGGTGCTGAAAGTGTTTAGGCATTTACTTTTGCGAATCTTCTTTGCAGGAAGATTTCATACGGAAAGCATTATCGACAAAGAAAGACTTTCTGGTCATTCTGGGCGAACTTCCGTTCAGCAGAATCAGTTTCGATCTGCGCAAGAAGGTGACTGTGTTTCAGATCGATACACTTGCACTTGCCATGCCTCGAGTTTCTTTAAAAGTTCCATCCCTGCTTCTTAGCGCCCAAAAATGCGAGGCTTATCTGCCTTGACGTTTGAGAACTTTGATGCCTGGGACAGCAATATGCTCATATAAGATTTTAATGGCGTCATCGAAACCTTTACTGTTCCTGTTTTGTGAAAAGCCGTTGACAATATTTTCCTTGCAAGTGCAATAAGCTCTGTTGAATGAGCAACGGGTCAGATATGTGTGCGCTGATCACTTTATGCCTCCTTTTCTCTTAGTCGGCTGGCCTAGCCCCCTCCACCACCTCTGGCCGGCTTGTTTGGCGGGTGATCAGTGTTTTGCCTGGCCTGGGGAGCGAGCAAGAGATTTTGACCTGTTTTGCCTATTCAAAGGCTTGCTCTTAATTACATCCATGAAGGCTCGCTCTTAATTGCACCTTTGAAGGGGCTAAGTCAAGAGAGGAGACAAGAGAAAAATTTCTGTCTGATGTTATGCTTTGATTTCTTAACCTATGTTGATTATAACTTAGTATAAAAAACCACTGATTAACGTCGTATTCTGTAATTTGAAGTATTTAGGGGCGCTGATATCCAAGACGTTGGATGGTTTAGAGAGCTATAAGACCGATGGCGATGAACATATCATGGTGAGAAACTTACATTGTTGCTAAATTTAAATAACATTAAGGTTTAACGAAAATCTCTGGTCCTTCTAGGACAGGTTCCTTTTTACTGCTAGAGTCATCGCTAGATACGAAATTACTTCTTTGTCATAAACAGACTGGAAATAAACGCACCATCGTGTTTGCTTGAGAACACGCCATCTCTTGACGATGTTCAACTTCATGTCTCTACTAGCTGGCAACAGTAAAGCTGTGGGAGCGGTGTCTTGTGGAGCCCCAAGCATTTCAGCTGCTTTCACCCCTCCAACGGAATGGTGTGATAACAACTCTGCTGGAATTTTTTGCCGAGTTTAAAGACCAAAAATGCACAGAAATGGTACGTTTTTTGTAAGGTGGTAGTTAGGAAATCTCAGCAAATTGTCCTTTCTTGTAGTATTTCAGCACCCTGTCTCTTTAGCTAGAAATGACGACAAATAAAGTTATTTTATCTGAAGAAGGGTCTAAAGAATAAGAGCATCGCAACATGTTTTGATTGGTATTCAAGGTCTACTTAACCATATAAAACCACTCCTAAAAAGCTATACCCTTTGGCGATTGAGAGATTTATTTTCGATACCAGTTGACTAAGGAATGTACATTATTTTACCAATGACCTTTACAAATATAAAAGACATCTAAAAAAGTCACAGATATTTGCTTGAAACAGTCAAGAATGTTTTTTGATGAAAATCTTTCATATCTTTGCTTTGAATAAATCTAAAACGACTTCCTTAAAAGATGGACTCTTATTAATATTTCTTAATAATTTGTGTTCAACTTGTAAAAAACAAGATCACCTTTTCTCGTTTGCATCACCTTCGACCTGTTGCTTGAAATCACTCTCTTCACGGCACAAGTAATGTTCACTTTTCTCAATGCTGATAGGCAATGTGGCACATTTATGTTCTCCTTGGACGACTTTCAAACCCACGTTTGAAAAAGATTTGATATTCACGAATGCCTTGAATGGCAACTTGGAAAACATCAATTCTGGCATCCTATCTTTCCGAACCCTCTGTTTCGAACGTGTTTTCGCTTGAAACATTACATCAAGTACATGTAGTATGGAAATATGTAGTATGGAAATATGGAAACCCGAAAGCTATGCGCAGTTTCACTTCTGTTATTCTTTGAGCTGTTTGTTTCCTTGCTGATTATGAAGTTTGTTAGTCAAGAAAAGTGCGCCGTAGGAATAGCGATCAATTCGTGATTATTCCAGATTCTGAAGGCTTCTCCCTTGACTAACTATCAGCCTTGTGAATTCAACAGACGTACGTACGTCTGAGTGGGCCTTATCCCTTGCCACCTGACTCTTTCAGCTCTGTTTGAGGTCATCTCAATGGTTTATCTGCGACATTTTGAGTCTAACGGTTGCAGCGAATATTTTTTTGAGGGCTTGGGTTTTTATCATATTGACAATGACATTTTTCACTGCCATGGTTTGCTTCTATTCCCAGGATGAGCGGCTTGTCTGCCTGATCCTTGCAGGAACCAGCAGAACAGCTCCATTCTTGACTATCAAGCAGACCGTACTGGTATGTCGGTCTGGGCCGATCCACTTTTTACATCGTCTACATTATTTTTCTGGGCTTTGCATTTTGGGTCCCATTGTTTTCAAGTTATATAGAAAAGATGATACATGATACATGCCCAAGAAATACTTGTTGCTTAAAGGCCGTGTAAGTGTGAAATGCTGCCATGCCAGTCGATTTTGTCTCATTTCCTGTTTTCATTTTTAGGCCTTGCAAGTGAGCTTGGCATTGGCTGAAAGCAACCAATCAGAGTGCCTTTGTGTCAGGCTTTGCCAGCTTCTTGCTGCCCTAAAGATGGTGGACCAGGGTCAGGAATTCCAGGTTCGTGAATACTAAATTCCGAAGATTGCATGTCTGACCAATAATACCTTTGATCAATACCTTTCAGTACCACAATCAAGAAGAGAGGCTGTTCTATGAAGGAGGCCTCAAGGAAGATGGAATTTGGCGCAGAAGGTTTCTTCTCACGTGTACCTTCTCAAGATTCTGGTACCATCTCTGTCTTCTAAACATTCCAAACGTTTTCTGATTAATCGGTCTTTCGAATGTCTTTGTGAAATAAAAGTACATTAGATTCTGGTCACATGCCTCAACTACTGTGACCAAAAGTGATAGGCAACAGCTCTGATTTGTCTGAGTCGGCTGTTTGATTTGCCAGTCAGCTTTTGGTTATTTTCCGACGTTTGCATACTCTGAGGAGTGTCGGACGAAAAAGTAATTTAAGTATGCGAAAAGAGGTTCCGCTATTTCTACCCATTGGGAAATTGTTAGGCCATTTGAAGCCTTTTATGTGTTCCTTACCTTTATAATCCGAACATTATGAAACATGTGCTGATTAAAATCATATCTATTTAAACATTTCCATAAATGATTTTGCGAGCAAAGAAAATTTTATTTGCCAGTTTTTTTCCAGATTTTTCAGTTCCACAGGAATTACATCAACCTTTGTCTAAATGCAGAAGGCACCAGTTTTATATTTTGACATTCTTTCATTTCAATTCCTTTTTTAGTGAATCTCTTTTGAATATCAGGAGAACTGTTACAGAACGGCTGTATTTTCTTTAAAAGGTTTATTACATTTTGAACCAGCTGTTCGCTTTTCTTTGCAATTCAAAGACGATTGCCTAATGGCTATGGCAATTTTGGTATCGCAACAGCAACTGTTTTGTTTCGCGAACCAATTCACTTTCAGTCTTAGAGTTTTTGACTTTCGGGTTTTCAATTTTCCCCTCTTTCAGTCTTGTCTCTTTCCCGAGCACCCTCCTTTTTGAGGAACTCACTCCTGTCTATTTTCGACTGCATTGTTTATTTGCTCTGCTCTTTTGTAGGGGGCTTGCTTGCCATCTGTGGTGAAGTTATTTCGGGTTTTACTCGCTCACAAAAGTTTCTTCGTGCAACATGAGGCCATGCAGACTTTAGTTCAATTTTCTGAGGTGAGATTACCAATTTGTGTCCTTTTCTAGACCCGACTTTTGACGAAAGTGTCGATTATCAAGTTGCGATTTCAGTTTAGCGATATCTCAAGTTCAATAAGTTTTTGGGCATGCCCATACCCACATTTAAAACCGACGAATTATGCTGACCTCGTTTGGCTAGGATTCACTCTCCGTGCTTCTGCCTTGGTGTAATGTCTACACTTCAAACTCTGTTTTTCTAACGTTGTAAATCTCACCATGTTTGCATTTCAAACAGTCCCTTATTCCATAATAGTAACCAGGTTTCTGTTTACATTTCCAACGCGATTTCTCATATGCAGGCCTTTTCGTTTAATGCGGGCGATCGCCATCGCCATCGCCCTCGCCACCGCCCTCGCCAGATCATTGACGCGGGCAGTTGACCGCCCTCGCAAAAACATGTGTCGCCCACCAAAAAGGAGGAGCATGTGGCTATTTTTGTTTTCACTATTATTCAATTAAGTACACGCTTTTTATAAGGAACCTACCACAAGCCTAGTTCCAAAAGTTCCTTATTCGTAGACCACAAGTCATCAGATTTTAGTACCAAAAGTTCCTTAAAAGTTCCTTAATTTTCACTGCACATCAATAAGCCTCATCACTTAATAGAGAGATAGGGCCTCCGACGAAGGAGGGGGGGGGCGGGGGCCATGGCCATGTAAAACAATAGAGCTTTTCTGAATATCTTTTGTTATGATTGTTAAAATCTTCCTTGGCCCCTCCACTTTCCAACCTGCGTCGGAGCCCATGAGAGAGGGACGAGATCGACTACGCGGAAACTACTCAATAAAGCACTTGACACACGAATAGCAAACAATGTATGCGAGTATTGGCTGCAAATGAATGGAACCGGCTTTTTAGCTCTTGATGCTTGAAGTTATAAACAATTTTCTAATCGAAATGATGATAATGTCTATGAAGTATTATACGAAAATTATCATTCATACCAATCACTTTTATTCATCTTTCATTTTCCACCATAAATGTTTATTGTTATTATGTACTCTAGCAAGTTGTTTTACAGATCGCTTTGTGCATTGCAGGTCGCATCCTCTACTGGCATCTTATCTCACTGTATACCAGAAACGATGGTCGAGTCTTTCGATTCATTTTCGCGTAAAGTTAGTTTCCAGCTTAATTTAATCTCTTATACCCATATACCAAATATTTTAGTTCAGTTAAAATTCGCTTTCAACGCCAAATTAATCATTACAGCTCCTGCCAAATAGATACCTTGCATAAACAGAGTGACTAAGGGGCAATAGCGATTATGACCTACTTGCTAATGTTGGCGCATCAAGACCGGGACAAAAATCATTCTTCCACACGGTTATGTGGTTGATTTAACAGAATATGCCCTCCTTGGCACCCTAACATGCTATCGACTATTCTTTACGCTGCAGACTAAGCTGTTGGATGAAGTTCCTGACGAAGAGAAGGTTAGTTTGTTCCCTTCGCGCATGTGTAATTACACATTTCTTTGATCCTGGGGCATTTGTGACAATCAGCATCTTGCTTTGTTTGGTTCTTTGCCATGACTGCCAACCTCGCCTTCCGGATTTTGGTCTTATTGTTTAAAATGAATCAAATGAATGAACATTTATCTCACGGAATAGTTTGTTTTACAGTGTAATTGGTTAAAGAAATGGTACATTAAGTTTTAAGCACGAAGCTTTGTAGTAATCATTTCGTTCTCTAGAACGAAACGGGACATCATGACTTGGTCGTTTCAAGAAATTGACTGTCACTAACCTTCCATTGTGGGCGAAAAATATATTATTGCTTTTCCGAACGTGGCCAAAAACGAATATATAATCGAATGACTAAAGGACTTTTTCATAAATTTAGTTTTTTTTGTTCACTTTGATTTTTAGGAGAAAAGATTAGAAGAAGCAGTGAAGATTCTTTTGACCACCGAAAAGAAAGTAATCAAAAAACCATTTGAATATTTTCTCTATTGTGTTTGTTATGAAATGAAATATTAATATGGAAAGATGAAGGGGGGGAGGAAGGCTGATAGATTCAGGGTAAAGACATAAACTGAGAGAAGGATACAGAAAGGTCAAAGGGAAGTGGAGAATGTTGGTAAGGGGGCTTTAAGATGGAGAGATATATCGAAAGTTGATAAAGAAAGAGCAAAAGATTTATAACTACTTTAACATCGCTCTTTGAGAGGCAAGCAATCACCGAGAAACCTGAGAAAAGAAGGAAACTCAATCACATCTCCCTGATGGGGTCTAGGCTGCATGTTTCTTTTCCGCACGCATAATTAGAGGTCCGCCGTGAGGGAGTGGCACAGTTACGTACATATGTATATATATACATTTGTTTGTAAGTTTGTAGTATATTGTCATTGTCTTTTGTTTGATTGCTGCTTTTCATTTTCTACAAAGAAAGCCGTGGATTTCCAGGGACACCTGGTCTCTCCTGTTCCTGTGCAGGAACCAGTTCCAGAGGTGTGTTGTTTTGTGCGCTTTGATCAAAGTAGATACTCTTGTTTTACTCTGTGCCCACATATGTTTCAATCTCGCTCATAAGTCAATACCACAAAATACCACGGTGTACCACAAAATATCACTATCTTTTATAAATTACCATCGTGTGCCAAAAAATCTCACTTTCTGCCATAGAATGCCACTTTGTACCAAAGAATACCCCGGTTCATATTGTATACCGCTGTGTACCAGTGCATAGATGTAAAAAAATTAACACTATGTACATCAAAGTATACAAATGTGTGACACAGAATACCACTTTGTAACATAGAACACCAATATATACCACAGAATACCGCTTAATACCAAAGAAATGCACTGTGTACCAGCGTATCAGTGTGTACAAATGTGTACCTACCACAAAATACCACCTTTCGCCACATGACACCACTGTGTACCAAATAATGCGAAGTTAACATGCCGCCATTGGATGTTTAATGGTCCTACAAATGCCATATGCCAAGTGTGAGAGAAGACGACTGTCCAATTTTTTACCAGCGTCTCAATTCACTTCTTGATAACTCTATGTGAAATGTGGCGGTCAAGCCGACTGCTGCAGGCCCTGGGCCAAACCCAGGTTTGTTTGTTTCATGTGGAAAAGGCCCATGCCTTCCCAGCTCGGCTAAATTGCTCTTTCCGTTGTTTGCTTGCTCGTGTTAAAATTAAGAAAAATAGTCCTACTTGTATGCATTGAATAGCATGATGCTTTTGTCCTTCCCCAGGAACTCCTAATGCTGGAGGATGAGCTAAAGAGCGTGGTTGCTGAGATTAAGAGATTTGCGGAGAAAGGCTCCATTCCTGATTGGATGGCCCAAAGCTTCAGTACTATTGCTCAAGAACTGAACGATGTAAGAACGTGAAAGAAAAGCGTCGTATTTAGCGTAAGATCAGTGTGTCAATGTGAAAATGTAAAATAGCCAGCTGAAAAGGTGCCAAGGTGGTAGGCCGTTCAAAGACTTCAACAATCTTCCAAAATATTTTCACCAGCTCTTAAGTGATGTGACGTCATTTTGGGCAGAGCTGCAAAGCGTATTTCTCCACATTCGCCGTCTACCAATTCAAAATAAGAACTTTGACGAGTGACAAGTGTTTGTCAGCTGCTGCCTGTTCTGTATTGACCTCTTCCGTGATCGTTTATCGCATTGTATTGACTGTGGCATTTCCTTCCCCTGGTTGAAGTATTGGCTAAAATATATTGTTTGTCAATTTAATGGAAGTGTCATTGCTGTACAGGGCAAAATGTGAATTGTCCTCACTTTCTTGATTGTTAAAGTCGTATTCCGATGTTCCCAATAAATTGCGTGTTTTTTCTCTTTTCGTATTTCTTTATTAATCGTCATCCACTAACTGCTGTTCACTGCTACATGTTTATATCGCCTGCCTTCCCTGGTTGATTCGACCTCTGTTCCTATTTACGTTGCCGGCTTTGTTTTCAGGAATCTGTTTCTTCTTGATCCTGTTTCTAGGCTCTTCTTCCATTTTTAGAATCGTCTTTGCTTTTAGTAATTATTCCCCGACAGAAGAGTAACGACGCCGTGCAGACAAATGCGACTTCAAAGAATTAATTCTGAATGTTCTCAAATATAATGGCTGCCGTAAGACTGTGTGATTGGTGCAAACATGAAGTCATTACATTGCAACTGCCAAACTAGGTTTAAACAAATGCCTTGATCTTTCAGCTAAGCCCAATATTTGGAGATATTCACCAATTTGAGATTTTATGACTAACGTTTTATTACCCAATAGCTATCCAAACTAGACATCCTGTCGAAATCCCGCCAATAAACAAGTAAGCAATTGGTAATTGTTGCACTAGCTAGCCATTTCAGTGTCTCCCCTCTTTAATTGCAATAACCCCTTTTGATTGCACTATTTAGCAATCTTTTTCTACATTCCTACCCACATTTGACGGAGCCGCGGGGTCTACCAATATTTTTCTTCAGTCTTTAGCTTTCAGAAGCAACAGGCTTTCTGGTCAAAAAGTTTCTGGAATTGTTTCCCCGAATCTTTTGCTAAGTTTTCAAGGCAGAGTCTGAGAAGAGCCATACTAAATATGACTCTATCTCAATACGAGGTTTCGGCGGGAATGGTGGAAAATGGCGTAGGCAGAGAGAAGAAATTTCAGTAAATACAGCCTTTCTTCAAACCAGTTTTAAAAGCAATTTTTTTACTTGTAGAGCGCTTAGCTTGGGGGAAAACGATGAACGAGCTGCTGTTATTTTGTTCTTTGGAATTGCATGGGATTGAAGGAAAACCATGATATAAGTCAATGTGAGAAATCTGACTTGGTTTTTCTCTCTCTGAAATAGCCAAAGTTTATTTGGAAGTACAGAAGACACGTGCAAGAATCAGGCTTATTTTGTTTTGCGACGTTGATTCAACTTCTATACAATTTCCTAGTCCCTTATTTTGGAACATCCCATCGTTATAAACTATGAAGAATGACAAATGTCCGTATATTGCGATCCAAATGTCCAGCCCAACATTAAATCCCTCCTCCAGTTCAGCGGATTATCAACGAGTGTCCAGCACTCACATTAAAACATTTTGTCAATGCTATTGTCTTCATTCACTACGTTAAATTATCTAACTTGCCTTTGGCAGCTCGTTGCTGCTACCTGGGTTACGTCAGTGTTGGATGGTTACCAAGCATACTTAGTACCCCCATTTAAACCGTCCCCAAAAAGCAAAATACCACTGCGTGGCGTGATCATCCCTGCATGGTTCTAGCCACTACCCAATGTCATTAGTGCACCACATGTAGGCTCTTTTGATCAATCTTTTGAAATTCTTCCTGAACTCTCGGTTCATCACTGAGTAGATGAAGAAATTCAGCGTCGAATTCAGGACTGGCAGGATATCCACGAAGACAGTGGTTTGCCAGGTCTTCAGTGAAATGCAACCGGGACACCAGGCGTGGTGCAGGGCAATGACGGAGACGGGCAGCCAGCAGACGACGAATGTGCCAAACACCGCCATGATTATCTTGACCGCGCGGTAATCGCGGAGCACTTTCTTGACGCGGTTGACGAACTGCTTTGCGTGCTGCAAAGAGGTGGCTTCTTCGCTGGTCCCTTCCTTGTTGATAGTCGACATGGGTACAGACGCGTTGATATCCCTGGAATGCCTCAAGGCTATGAGCAGCATTCGTCCTTGCGCAAGTCCCATCAGAATAGTGGGAGCGTAGAAGACGACGGTGAACAGCAAGGTGATGTAGATCCTGTTGTCAGTCCAGCAAGCGCCGGTCCTTTTCTTCGAATCGTCGGACCATTTGACGTTGGAGAGACCGCCAATGAGGAGCGCGTTGAACCAAACAACCGCAATGGCAATCTTTGACCGCGTTTTGGTGACTATGTCTTGGTACGTGTACGGCCACTCGACAGCAATGAACCGGTCAGCGGTTATCACGAGCAGGTTGGTGATGGATGCGACGAAGGAGATGCTGTCCAATGTCTTGAAGAAGTGACACAGGAAATGACTGATGCAGAGCTTTCCAAAGGTCAGCGAGGAGTAGATGTGCACTGGGACGAGAAAGATGCCCACCATCAGATCACTGACAGCCAAAGAGACGATGAAGTGGTTGGAGAGAATACTGCGCAGCATCTGGGCATTGTAGATGACGAGGCACACAGTGACATTGCCGCCTACTGCCACGAGGAGCACAACGATCCAAAATGTAGCCAGTCCCACAGAGCCTTGGTTGCCCCCGGCGCCGCACCTCGGTTGCAGGGTTGACGGGCTGGGGCAGTCCTGCAGCCGCTCCTGGGCGTCGTGGTTCATGTTGATGATGTAGAACAGGATGTCCAGGATGCCATGATTGGGTGGGAAGCAGGGCTTGGCAAGGAAGTAGACGTCCGTTAAATTCTTGATCGAATTGTGATAGGGGGCAACATTCCTTTTGATGCAGCAGTCAACCGTCTTGTTGAACGTCGCCCTGCAAGAGACATCTCCTCACTTGATAGGCCTCACTTGAAGAATTTCGTCGGGGTGGGAATTTGTGCAGGAGAGGAAGAAAATCCTCACCGCAGATTTGTTTGTTTAAACACATTTAGTGTTGTGTACAGTCTTTTGCAATTCAGAATCAAATAGAACTTTGCCTTTCGTTACGATTTAATTCAACACCCCCAAACCAACTCCTTTCGATAGTCAAGACCCTATGGTGGACTGTACTCGGCTATTAGTCTTCGCAAAACAGAGCCCATATGTTCTAATTGCCTTGCACGTGATTTGTATTGAAATTGTGGCAAAGGAGATGCGTTCTGAATTGCGTTTTGGGACGCTAAAAAACCCAGCCATAGCTGATTGAATAGGAAGGTTGTCGGTCATTAACAAGCCAATCACATGCACTGTGGGCACTGTGGGCCACTGGGCACACTCTTTACCAGGCCCCTTTCACTTTTCATTGAACTAACCCATACTCCACATCCATGGAGTGCTATTCACTTGTAAACATTCACTTCTAGAACCTTTTGAGTGACTTTGATTGAAATGTTTTGGTCAAAAAGCTTGAACCATAAGGAAACTCTCTTATTATCTAACTGCCCTTCAATGTTGTGGTTTTAGAATGAATGCTTTTTGTTCCCAGAGTGATATCTAGGGTGCTAACGAGTGATTTTATAGTTGTTTACATTTCTTTTCATTGCCAAATGAATAATAACAAACTAATGACAATCAGCAATAGACAATGATGAAAAATGGTAATAATTAGCAAATTGTCATGAGCACTATAATGCACTTCTCCAATAAAAAGTTCAGAATTGAAAACTGTTTGGATACGGAAATGTTTGGCATCAGTGGCATTTCAATTGCAACTTTTGAGGTATGGGCAACAATTATCACACTGAACCTGGCTGATAAACCTTGTTTTCATGGATTACATGTAAAAAAGTGGATTATTGGGAAAGGCGTTGTTCTAGATTATTGATAATTAAAAGCTTCGTTAATCTTCGTTGCGTAATCTCAGAGGACAACAGTTTAATCGTCAACGCTGTTGCACGCGATTCAAAGCGAAGCAAGCAAAAAATTGACAAAATCAACAAAATCGGAGACACACACCAATCTGAAAGTTGAAGCTGTTGCCGCCCGCAGCTGCTCCGTAGACGATTACACAAGACAACGAACTTTGGTTATCAATGGTTATCAAAAACTTACTTTGTTGCCATCGAAATGCTTGTCTACGTTCTCTTTATGGCCTAAATCTGCCTGTCACACTGTCAATCCGAGCAGAATCCAGTCCTCTTCTGATATTAAACACTTAACCTACCTCAAAGAGAATTTCCTTAACTGCGTCGTTATCTCGGGAATGAGCAGTTGAGTGGAACCTATTAAGTTCTAAACAATATCTGTTGCATTCTTCCAAAAATAGTACGAATAGGCTTGCTTTGTTCGAAGGAAATTCAGTTTTCATAGCGGCAAAAGACCAATGCTTCTTTCGGACGACAGCAGAAAAAGCAGCCAGGATATAGTGTTTACTTGGCTAGGCCAATATGCCACAGCGGATTCCCATGCGCCGTCCGAGGACCTTGGCGGGCGGCGAGCCCTTTTTTCTCCCGCCATGAGAAAGAGGCTCGCAGTGGGCCTTTCCTTTAGTATGACATCTTTTACTGCCACCAAAATATATCCTGCTCGAATTATCTCGCTTTTACTTATTTCTATTTAGAACATGGCTGCGGCTAGTATGAGAAGGTCATCATCATCTATCTTAAGAATTCTAGTTGCTGAAAAGTCAGTCGTATGTTGAAACGCTTTTCTAGATTCTGATTTTCTAGATTTTTGAAACCTGTTATCCTTGTTTTTAACGGCAAAGCACGATTGAGACTCTTCAAAGCCTACAGAAGAGATTATTCTTGTGTGTTATCGGCTTTGCTGCAAGATAAGGGCAGATTTGGAAACTAATGCAAGGCAGGAGGTTCAGATTTACGTACTGTTCACCATGAGTCAGCGCATTGCCAAAATGGGCATGCCTTTCTTTGTACCAGGGTTGGTCAGAACGGCAAAGAGAAACGTTGGAGAGGGGAAGGGTGTTTAACATGAACATTAAACACAGATACCGTGAGATACCTCTGCTGGTGCAGTCGCCTCAAAGGCTAGGGGTGGTTGCCCCTACTGACTCCGTGATGTAAACACCCTTGTTTTTCACAATAAGCGCAGCATTCATGCTATGAAGCAGCTACTCAACAGATAGAAATGGAACCAAGGGAAATCTGAACTACTTGCCCCCCGGAGTAGCAGGTTGAGTGTTCCAACACAGCCTCGTCTTCTAGAAGAGCTGTCTCGTCAGATGGAGACCGTGCCCGTCTGTCAGTGTACAGTCTGACGTCAGAGCTTGGGTGGACACAAATGTAAAATATTAGAGTCATTAACTTTTTTATGAAAGCTTTCGATCAAAGCAGTTCGAATTCGACAGAATCTGACAATCGAATTCGACAAAATCTGACAATGGAATTCGACAAAATCTGAAAATCGAATTTGACAGAATCTGACAATCGATTTCGACAAAATCTGACAATCGAATTCGACAAAATCTGACAATCGAATTCGACAAAATCTGACCGCGAAAGAGCGCCTTAAGAACAGTGCACATAACTTTGTGATGATTTTTGCTAGCTGCACTAAAATGGCTTTCTTGAAATGAACAGTTCATCCGCTGCAGTTTCTCAATCCAGTCGTAATCGAAATTAAGAGGCCTAAAAGGATTTTAAGTAGTGAGATTATAACCGGCATGCCAAATACATAGGTTTTGAGAGCTAGCTGCTTTTAGGTAGCCATTAATTGGAATACCCATCTAGCACTAATGATGCTCTGAGAATAGACCTAGAGATAATTTGATCTTCAATCACTCTGCCATCCATGTGATTATTGTGATTGTGATTATTGTGATTATTGTGATTATTGTGATTGTGATTATTTTGATTGTGATTATTGTGATTATTGTGATTATTGTGATTATTGTGATTATTGTGATTATTGTGATTACCATATTTTTAAACAATCAGCATGATATTCACCGTGTTTTATTCAATGGTCAGATTGTTCATTCAAATTTTTTTTTTCAAATCCATTAAAGATTGCTCCTCGTCTCCGAGCCTTTCCAAAATCTTAAATGAAATTAATGGAGAAATTCCATTAATGATGAACCTGAATGATGAACAATCTATTGATTCACTGAAACAAGATTCATCTTTTGTGGCAATGTTAATTATTTACAATGCATAACATGCATTTTAAGCAGTTTTTGCAAGAAACAGTTTGTTTTTTCTCTGTGTGACTTTGTGATAATTTACTGCATACGCCAAGGTGACTGGTTAGGATGATTTAGCGTAACGGGAAAATGGATTTCCATTTTTTGCTTAAGTTTCTTTAGTGACAGCCAAAGTTGCGAAGGAACTTCTTTTACAATCATTCGTAACTGAAGAAACACTTCGCCGAGATTTTCTCTTCAAGACTTACAGAAATCACCTGTTCATCTTAGGACTAAAAGTTAGTTTCTTAGCCAATCATTGCTCATATGCAAAAAGAAAACGCAGCATGTGTGCTACTCTCCTATCTGATGGCAGCTCAGATCTGTTTCTTTTGTTGATCTTTCCGAGGGCTCTTTCGTATCTTCGGCAATTCCTGCATCTCATACTTTAAACCACGTGACTCTCACTTCAAAACTATTGTTATAATTATTATTGGTGTCATTAAGATAAGAAAAGGAGTACCATCGATCATAGCTTAGGTATATGTCAAAACGAGACATTTAATCATGTCATTCATATGTCAGTATAGAACGAAAGAAGATTTAGCTTGAAAAGTTTGCGGTGTGGGGCACACTGGCTTCGAGCATGGAGTCTTGAACGATAACTTAGCGAATCTCTCGTTAATTCAATTGTATGAAAATGGCTCGGTAATGAATGAAATTTGTTCAGAGGAAACGCTCGTATATTCTTATTGATTTTCTCTAGTGTGTAAACATTTAGCGCGCAAGTCAAGCAGGTGCGTCGATCTAATTAACTCAATCTCGGATCAAAAGTCGATTCGAATTTCGAGGCTGGTTTGCGGACGTAAAACGTATACTCACAACTAAGACTTTCGATAAGATGATTGGCGCTTTAGCTTTCAGAACCTAGTAGCAGAGATGTCGAGAAGGGGGCAGGGGAGGGGGTGAAATGTCCGAGGCTCAAATGGGCCCGAGGCTTAAAAGGGCCCCTAAAACTTCCGGTCGATAAACAATTTCGTTAAAACTGTACAATCCTTTTCCGGCAATCGACTAGATATCAAACATCAGTAACCACCTCAAGTCCATAAAGTGTTGGTTTGATAAGTTGAAGTCTTGTTCCCTGTATTTCCACTTGTTAAATGCATTTCTATTCTATTTTCCCGAGAAGAGTCCGTTCTAAACTACGGTCGGGACTAGTCGTTACGTTCGAGTCTTTCTAAACCTCGCATACCAAAAGATTTCAATGAATTAGCCATGTTTCTTCCTTTACAATAGATAACATAGATTTGCGCTACACGAACCCAAATCGGTGGATTTGCTAACAGTCGAAGAGAGTGCTTTATATTTGGTGATATGAGATAAATGTCAAAAAGCTATCTTCCAACACAAACTCAGTTTCTCCATAAACAACATTGCGTATATTTACAACAGTTCGTTGTGAGTCTGTTATTAAAGCTTCGATGTTCTTTCTTCGTTTTATAGTCAAATGCCGCGCCCCCATGTAACTGCGAAGTCTTTATTCGGCGTTATTAGTTTGTCCGTTCAAACGAAATGTATGTGACTGAAAATGAATTCAACTCTGTACAATATAGCCAACAATTTGATGCTCTAACAAAAGACGGCTTGTACTTTGAATAACTAAGCGACTCGCACAATATATGCTTGGTTGAAGACTGTTTTCCCGAAGACAAGGTCTGTACCCTTCTGCTTCTGCGATGAATAAGAATTTCACCCGTACTTTACCCAATTGCCCATCAATTTGACTTTAAATGACAAACAATTTTTATAAAATAAACATACATTTTACATGAACCTGGTTTTTTCACGTTTTCCCTACCTACCCTCTTAATTTTACTTAAATTCTCCCCATGTCCCTGCTCCTAATTCTTTGCTCAATTAACTATACCGTGCCCGGATCAGCTGTTTCTTTTGTACATTAAAGCAATATCTGTGCTTGTATACTGAAGCAAATTTTCTAAAACGCAATCGAACAAATCGCAAGTGATGGTAACAGCAAATGCACACAATATATATTCTCGCAATCTTATTCCTCACTCTTATTCGGTTTCCTTAGCATCCATATCTCTACGCAAACTGGTATTTCACTTGCATGCGAATGTAGGATTTAGCTACCTCAAATCCGTGGAGCCAGCAAAGTACTTGTATTACATTCTTCTTGTTCTTGGAGAAACGGTAGTCCCGCTCTAATAAAAGATCTCTTGCAACAATTAGAACGAAAATAAATTCGACACTTACAGGGACGAGTTGGTTCCAGCCAACATACCAGAGGAGTAAGCCACTCACAATTTTGGCTTCTGCTTTCCGTCAGAGACTGCATGTGACCGAACGCTCTACTGTCCTCGAAAATCTGAAGCCTGAAAATGCATTCAGGCTAGGAAATCCCATAGACAGGTGGAATTGTGAAATCTAGCATTCTCCACACCTGCGAATTAAACCTCTACGCCTTTAAAATGAATGATGATCGCTCGACTGAGAAAACATGGTAGATTTACCATAACTGTAACACGTGGTGTTTTTTTATGCTTGTTGTCAACTCAAGTAAATGCCTATACGCGAAACTCTAACGGGCGCTCTTGAGCCCCCTCCATTCAACTTAACAAGTCAATGGTCTATGCTCCTGCTTACTTTTGAAGAGACATGTCCTTACTATGGGAAAGTGTCTAATTAATTTGCCATGCCTTTTGTTGTTGTTTTGTCTTTCCACAAATTTTTTAGACAATATGGAATTTTTAAAGCGCATACTTGCCGTTCCATGACCATGGAGTCTTTTTCCAGAAATATTTTTGTAGCCTACTTGTGGTTATTTGGAATGGCCTACTTGTCGAAGAGCATCTTCTTGCACGTTCTACATAAGGATCTTCTTGGATGGGTCAAACTCAAAATAACGGAGTGTAAGAAAGCTTAAAATAAGGCGTATGAGCTTCAGTTGGACGAAACCCAACTTGTAACTAAGAACACATCGAAGCCAAGTATGTCAGAACAAAGCTGATAGCAAATGCATTAGAAACTTGTTTTTCGTTTCTGGAGGGAGCTACACGGGAGCAGATGTCCTGCAAACGACATAACCATTTTGTTTACTTTGAGTACTTTGGGTTTAATTCGGCTATTATCGCTTATTTTCAGCAACGATACTCGCTGCGGTTGGCACAACAGCAACCACACCCTGTCCCGATTGTGGTTTACCGCAGAAGAAACCCCGAAGCACACCTCCTAACAAGTTTCTGTAAAAATTATATTCTATGTTGTCAACGACAACAACGTAGTTATTCCCACCAAAATGTTTTTATCCACCAAAAAGTTATTCTCTTATATTGCTCTTTTTTAGCATGAACTGCCACTAGAATTTGGCCTGTAGACTCATTTGGTAGCAGAAGTTGGTTCTTAGCTGATTAGAAGTTAGAAATCAGAAAACTTCATGCTAAGCGGTGGGCTGGATCAATCGGAAAAACGAGCAATTATTTTGAAAAGTTTCACATGACGGGATCAGCGGATTTGCCTGCAAGTTGAGCTACTATGCAGGGCCCCCGACGAAGGGGGTGCCGGGGGCCATGGCCCCCCTCACTTTTTTGTAAAACAATAGAGCTTTTTTTAAACATCTTTTGTTATAATTGTTAAAATCTCCCTTGGCTCCTCCACTTTCCAACCTGCGTCGGAGCCCATGCTATGAAATAACCTTTTCTTGAAATACCTTGCCTTACAGATTGCCTTTAAATGCCTTGCCTTACAGATTGCCTTGAAATATCTTGCCTTACAGATTGCCTTTAAATGCCTTGCCTTACAGATTGCCTTTAAATGCCTTGCCTTACAGATTGCCTTTAAATGCCTTGCCTTACAGATTGCCTTTAAATGCCTTGCCTTACAGATTGCCTTTAAATGCCTTGTTACAGATTGCCTTTAAATGCCTTGCCTTACAGATTGCCTTTAAATGCCTTGCCTTACAGATTGCCTTTAAATGCCTTGCCTTACAGATTGCCTTTAAATGCCTTGCCTTACAGATTGCCTTTAAATGCCTTGCCTTACAGATTGCCTTTAAATGCCTTGCCTTACAGATTGCCTTTAAATGCCTTGCCTTACAGATTGCCTTTAAATGCCTTGCCTTACAGATTGCCTTTAAATGCCTTGCCTTACAGATTGCCTTTAAATGCCTTGCCTTACAGATTGCCTTTAAATGCCTTGCCTTACAGATTGCCTTTAAATGCCTTGCCTTACAGATTGCCTTGAAATATCTTGCCTTACAGATTGCTTTCAAATACCTTGCCTTACAGATTGCCTTCAAATAATGCAGGTGCTACAATTTTCATGTAAACTGACTATATATTAAACGTCGAGTAAGGTGCAAAAAATTAGAATATATTGCATTTAAAGTCTGTGCAGTCCACTTTTATGGTTATCACGAAACTTGAACCTTCCATAATTAAGCAGATAACGCAACTTCCTCCATCCTCCAGGTTTGAGCATCTCGAAGAATACAGTGTCGAAAGAGTGTCGCTCTTGTCAAACAGTGATTTCTAGCCTTTTGAATGCATTGCAATATCTACCTGCAACCTGGAAAAATTAATTGCAACCGACTAAGGTCATATATTTGTTTTGCAGAAATGAAACACAACATGTTAGTATTTCAAAATGCCAGATGAAGGTTCAGTGAGATGACTGCAAAATTCAAGCTGTCCTTGATAGGGTATGCAGTACTCTAATCATTGTTAAATATGAGGGTACAAAATCAGCAGAAACTTGTGATCCTGTTCGCAATGTGAAGTTCCTCTTGGTGGGAACCTGAAGCTGCAATATAAGTAGACCAGGGTTTTGACCGCACCATATCAAACTTTTTGATGCAGAAGAGACGATTGTAATTAGACTGCAAATAACTGGGCATTTTAAAGTCAAAATTTATGGTCAAGATTACCTTAAATTGCCGCTTATTTTCCTAAGAAGCTGAAATTACGATTGCTTTTATTTCAACATAACCATGTTTTAAATACCATATTCCTTAGTTCTGCTCTCACGCTGCGCCACTGAATATATCAAAGTTTTTCTACCAAGAAGAATCCGGATGTTTGCAAACAGACATGGATCTCATTAAAATAATTTTCAGACGTTCAAAGCTCAAATCAACTTCTAAAAAAAGAACGTAAGAAGAATATGTAAATAGTGCACCTGTTAACTCTCGTCAATTATCCCTCTGGCCAGGTCGAAATAATTTTGCTCTAAGTCATACATTAGCAGCAATGCGAAACGTGAATGCAAAAATAAAGAGTATTTGGGATGATTGATTTTTTAAACGCTGCAGATTATGCAGAGCTGCATGTGAAGAATGTACCAAAAACTCAGTGTTAAACTGAAAATGAGATATCAAATGATTACTCTGTTGATCAGCCCAGACATTCGAGGATAGCATATTAGTTGCATCAATAGCTAGTGCATTATCATAAAATTGTTTTGGATCAATTAGGTGAAAGTACATAGATAACTTTTTCTTTGCGCCAAACAAGCTTACCGGTATCTTCCTTGTCAATGAAATGGTTCTAATTTTTACATGACAGTTTACCACCTGCCACAAGGCAGCGACTAGCTGAACTGGTAACTTTGCCAAGTGAAGAGATTTTGAAACATCTCTGAATGAAGTGTAATTTGGCTTATGAGTCTTAAACTATTTCTTAACTGCGGGATACGAAAAGAACCTCTCATCAACACGCTGATTCATCAATGATTTCCCACTTCAGTCTTTTTCTTTAAGAATCGACACCTTTGCATGCGTGGATCTTTACACCATTTCAATAAAACATCACGGAGGAAAATACATCAGGCATAATAGCCTGTTTGCGAATTAATTCCATTCATTATTGACATCCATCGGTAAGAACTAATGTACGTTGCTTGTAATAATATAGTCATGTGATATTAGAAGATTAATTTGAATAGTAAATTATGTCAACAAAAATCAAATTCTCTAGAAGTTACTCTACCGAGAAATGTAAACATCTTCAAAGGATTATGAATAGCGGCTAGTCCAACTGGGCTACGCATTATCAGGGATTAAGATGTTAATATGAAGTTGTGAAGTTGATAAAGCAGTTTCTCTAGTGGTGATGCAGATACACCAACAAATAATATTTGGACGTGTAAATTTTTGAAGCTTGAAGTTTATGCCTTTCTTAAACTCCTTTGTAAAGTGCACTCACTGCTTTACATTGTGCTTTACACTGAGAAATTCAGTAACTTTTATCAGTAACCTTTTGCACAATCGTTCTTGAAGATGTTTGTGGTTTGCTGTAAGTTACCTCAGATTTGACATTAACCCTTGACACGTGACCGTTGACACTTGACCGTTGACACTTGACCGTTGACACTTGACCGTTGACACTTGACCGTTGACACTTGACCGTTGACCTTATTGATTTCTTTGGAAGTGATTCTCGTTGGCACATGATATTCATCATACTCATTGTTGTAGTGCGTGTTGCGTTGACAAATCAAGTTTTGGCTCTATCCAGTTACCTAAGAGGAAGAGGTACCAAGGCAGATGCTGCTTGGTAATGGAAATAGGAAAATATTTCGACTCGTACTGTTGCATGTAAATGGACCTCTTCGATAATGATAAAAGATGGCGACCATTGGTGTATAACTACAAGATAAAATCGCAAATTCAGGAGATGTTGATGTTTGGCTGCAACAAAAGTACAGCGAATGTTTACGTATGGCTACAAAATGGAACCAGGTAATAGTGAAAGGAATATATTGATAAAAATGCTTGCACTTTTTAGCCATATTCCTTCTTTAGAGTTCGTTATATTTAGTCTGCAGAAATGCCTGGCTGTTGAGAAAGGCTGCTTACAACAATCTTTCTAGTATTGATAAGGTATTTTGCCTTCATAGGCACCACATCCTCGTTATAGTTATTATTATAACTATCAGTAGATACTAAGAGAAAGTCTTGTGCCCTAAGGCGAAGTATGGTAATCATCAAACCTTTTTTCTCTATAGATAGGTAAAGAAGACATGCATAACTTTATCATACCTAGCATTTTATGGTAAAGGTTGTTTATTTACTACAAAGGCAAGCAATACAAACTTTCTTTTTCCACCTCTTCCTAGGAATCGTAATTTTATGACATGTCATATGTTTAAAATGCATTCTTGAAAAGAAGGAAGATAAATAAATTTCATTTATTGGCATTCAATGCATTTCATTTTCAATAGTAGCATTTATTTGTTTAATTTTGATTTTTCCTTCAGGTAGAACTTGGAGACAGGGTCCTTTTTAGTGATTTTCAAGTTGGGGGGAGGGGCTAAAATTTGAAAGGACGACTCTATATTTACAGAGCTCCATATTGTCTTGAATAAGTGCCTAGGAAGAGTTTTTACATTTTACATTGGCACTTTTTGGCACTTTGATTGTTGCTTTTTTCTTGGGAAAGTGATCATTTTGCGGCGTATAGCATGTTACAACTTGAGGTTAAACTCGACCCCATGGCAACGTAGCCACAAAATGGAATCAAAACAGACACTCGAACCTATACCATGGGTACCATACCAAGGCCTACACAGACTGTATGTTAAAAAAAGCCCTGTCACCGCTGGATAGAAACTGTTTTCATTATTCTCCAGATGTGAACTGGCTAAAGGCATATATCTACCCTTACAAGCAAGCAAGTCGTATCACAATAAACAAAGAATAGAAGCTCCTTTTTCTACAAACTCGAAAGAAGCGCCGAAGAAAGTGTGACATGCTAACCTAAACCGCTCTAAATGTTGTCAGTTTCAAAAACTTTGCTACAGTCAGATACTCTCCGAGACCTTTTAAGAGATTTTATCACCAAGCTGGCATGGTTTTTATGAATTCTGCACATTTCCAGTTATTTTTTCAGGTGTTTCATATCTATGTTTGTTGCTGTGGCATGCTCTTTGCTACACAAAATTTGTTTTGCATGCGATAACGGCATGCGAAATTGCTTTCTCTTGAACGAATGATTGGATAAACACCTTTTTAGACGTCAGGACAGAAAACAAGCCGCGTAGAATCAGCGTCATGAAAACACCTGTCCAGTAAAAAAAAAACTCACGCCATTTTGGTTGGGGCAGTAATGTGGTTCCAATGGCTGTTTTATCAAATATTTAATTCCAGCAAGTCGTTTCAATAATGCTTACACATTCTATGATATCGAATAGAACATTGATAGGGATTTCTGCTGGAATAGTGGGGTCCTATCAAAATAAAAATGAAGTTATCGTATAATTTGTTTGACACAACGAAATTTGGTGACTTAGCCTCTGCCGACAGCCATGAAACAGCCTTGTAATTTCAACTTGCGACTCAGGCCCCCATCGAACATTTTCCTTGTGATCGCCTAGCCATGACACGTGACAGGAGCTTCATATCAGCGCATCTCCAAGTGACAGCAAGTGAAGGTTATCTCAAACAGAAGCAGGTTGAAGTGGTGGCTATTGTTACTCACTCGTGGGTACTGGCTCCTGGGCACTGCGCAATGACTGTGATTTCTTCCACTTGAATAGCGGCAGCCTTGAAAGTGAGTCGGAGTTATAAGCCCATTTCTGACGGAGCACTGTAAGTGATTATCTAGCTGGTCAATGCTTAAAAACAGGTTAAAGCAAAAAACTAAAATGCTAAACGAAATATCAAGTCTGGAGAGAGTAGTTTTCGGTTGCTTGACGATCACATTAAGTGTGGCACCCGGCGATTCAACTGCGGCCTGTCCCGTTGTTTGTATCATAGGCGTGCGAAGCCTGGCCTACAGGTCTTGGGGCAGTTTAGGACGACAGCAGCCAGTAGTCTTGAGCAGAGCCAGAATATTTTGCACACTATTTTCAGAGCTGGTTCGATCATGGTACACTGAAAGCCTCGAAATTACCTTTAGGGCAAGAAGAGGGTTTACCATCAGTCAAATGGACAATAAGCACGCAAAGTTATCATAAACACCGTCTTATGCCCCGAAAATGTCCTTATTTCTTGGCACTTTCTCATGAAATTGCTTCTCGTGAAAACAGGAAGACCATTTCTTTGTCATAATAACGAAGTTGACAACCTCGCTTTCTCTCTGCCAAGACAATTCCCCCTTGAGACTCATCAGGAAACTGTTAATTCAATTTGTGGATTACGATTAGGTTTTTCAGAATGTTTTCAAGCTCAACACTTTTGTAGAATCGTTTCAACCTAGTTATTCATTTACAGTGCTGGTGTGTGCTGCGCATTCGTGTACACACGGAGGAGCTACAGACTATTCACGTTTGGTGTTTGTAGGGTGGACAATGCGGAGAAAGAAAGAGGCGCCTACAACAAAACACACACGTGTAGAGAGAAAATGGAATGCGCTAAATAGAAACAAATTATTGGAGGCATCGTGATGCCGAGTGCATCGAAGATGGGCATTTAACAGTACGTTCACAGCTTTGTTGAAGAATTATCGCTCAAAGCTAACGACAGGTAAGCTGAGTGTATCTTGTTTGTGCCATCAATTCTTAGGCCGTCTCCTTCGCATGAATGACTTTGACACCGGAATGGTTATTGCGTCGACCATGAATTTCTCGAGGAATGATTTCTGAAATCCATTCTCCTTGACTATAATTAATCGTCAATAAAAATGACACGAATGTCCGTGAAAAATACCGCGAGCATCTTTCCTGAAGAGGCGATGGGGCGTTCTTTTCTGGAAATTCCCGATTGCTGGATGGAGAAATGATGTCATAATCTAGGATGAAATAACAGAAGGCTTTTTGTGGTTAAGTCTGAGTTATTTTTCGGCATTTGCAAAATATATTGCCACTAAAAGAAGTCAAGCCAAACGCTGCTACCGGTGCATCAGAGTTGCAAGAAATTTCTATTAGAATCATCTCTTATTGACATTCATGTTATCGTGTTAAAAGTCAAATCTCAAAAGAAAAGCAATTCTCGCACATCAAGGATAAAGATTCTTAAGAATAACAAAAAAACAGTTGAGATATTTTTAGACGTTTTGATATCAGGACATTTTGCTACTCTGTAGACTGATCAAATGCAGTCTTGATAGGTAGAATGTTGCACCTAATGCCAAAAGAGGTTGGTTGTAAAGGATTTATGAAAGTATATGAAAATTGAGCTTAAAATATGCTTAAAAAATAACAAGCAATTCCCAGTAACCTGCTTTGTTCCCCATAGGCCTAAAGCTGGTAAATTAAGTTGTTGTCCATGAGTGTACAACTGATTGAACCTAATGCTTTTATTTACAAATTTATTTACATTGCATTGCATTTCCAAATTTATGTTGGCATGTCATCCTAATCAGAAAAGAGCTTCGGAAAGAGCATCCATAAAGATAGTCAGACATCACATCCAACTGGCACCCAAAACTATCAGTTTGTGCTTGTACCCTTTTAAGTTTACTTTACTATTTGATTCAAAGCATCTACATTAACCCTGCTTACCTGGTTAACTGAAGATTAGGAGATGGTCCACACTGATTCATCACCTTTGAAAAATTAGAGAAAGAGTTAGAGTAGTGTTATTGTTTTTTAAATGGCCTTTCTACAAACTCGCTTATTGTCAACACTGCCATTCAAAACATTACGTGATCCAAAAAATTAAATATGAAATGTTTCACACAAAATGATTAGCTTTGTTTGCTTATTTACAATGAAATGCCACACCCACTAGATGGTCTATTTTTCAAAAATAAATCTCACACAAAAAGTTCTCATTTAACTCTCTGCAATAATCCTCTCTCTGGTAGCACTTCAACTACTTTACTTAAACAGAAGCTGAAGCCTATTTTGTTCAGAACTATTGACATTATAAAACTTTCTGCTCTTCAGTAGATTTTTCAAGATTGGTATTTTTTAGAGTTTCTAGGCATTTCAATGTAAATGGATTATACCAGGATTGGTGATTTGCATTTAAAAGTGGGTGGGAGCCAAAATATGAAAAAGGGATTTAGTAAAGGGGTTAACATATCGGAAATATATATATAATTGTTCTCTGCCCACCTAGGTATCATGGAAACACACTACGTGCTCTGCTAATGTAATTAAACTACTAGGGAGTAAAACCAAATCTTGACTTGATAATGGGCCTGCTCATCTGGCTCTATCAGCGGAATTGGACATAATCCACTGTAAGTGCAAACTTCTGTCAAACAGTTGAGTGTCCGTGGTTGTACTCCTTCCCACGTCCTATCCGGTGTGTTTTCTGGCCTAGTCGTTGTGGAAAATCTCAGGAAGTCGCGGAAGAGGTTTTCTGAGAAATACAATGGAACAACGGATCTTGTTAAATCCTGTATCTTGCCAGACCTATCCGTTAATATTATATTAGTTGTAATATTTCTAATCCATTTGTTTTCAACAAATTCTTATCCGTTTCTTGTTCAGCCATGGGTAGTCAAGAGGAGCAGATCACTTGGCTGATTCCTTTATCCACTTAATTCTGTAGAACCCGCAATTAAATGAAAATAAGGTTCTTCTGTCTTAATCCTGCACACCTTGATATGTTCTAGTTCATCCTTTTCAAAAAATATTGTTTGCATTACCGCCTTATAAATAGTGATGTAACTACCAGCTACAGCCACGTTGAAAAGGCTATCAAGAAACCCATCCAGGTTACAATTGTCCACAGGCGCCTTGCTTTTTAAGTGCACGTGCCTGCCGCAAAGATGTGGAAGAACTCGTTTATCAAACAGGCATTCTTTTTAGCGACTGGCTTCTAAGTAAAACGTCTCTCACCGGAGCGTCTGTCCGATGGCGTTTGTATCTGATGTAGGCTACCCCCGTACTCAGTTCAGCTTTAGTCACGTGACAAATCTATACTCGCTTGTAAGCTGCCATTCGCTATTCTGCTGCAGTACTTGGTAAACTAAAAATATACCCTTAATCCTATATTATAGTAACCAACATTACTGCATGTACAATTGGTGCGATGCATTTACAATTTATTGTCTCCGGGTCCAAGTCCATTTTCAGACGAGGTGAGACTGAACTCAGCACTGCTCCATGAAGGCCGGTTTTTTTCAAGTCACTAATAAACCTCGATCTGATCAAAAATGAGTCAGGCAACTTTCTCGTAAAGTTCCTGCTGTCAGCCTCCTTTCCACGACAGGCATTGTTTCCACGGGATACCCAGGCGACAGGGCCGCCGAGAAGATTTGGAGGCCCTTGGGCAAGGCTGAATTATAGGGCCCCCTGCCGGTGACATAAACAGTTTAGTCGTACTCTATGTGGACCCCTATGGATTAAGGCCCTGGGGCAATTTCCCCTCCTGCCCCCCTCTCTGCTGCACTGCCAGACAAAATGCATTACTTGCCTTTGTTTTCAAATTACAACGGCTTTTGGAACAGATTTTAAGCCGAGTTCATTAATATCTCTTTCATCTATGAATCACAATCCTATTTGGTGTATGACAGGGAGCTGCTGTTTTCTGGAAGACCTTTGATTAATATCTCGTTAAATCTGTAAGCTTTGCACGCTCCTTCGCTTTCGTCCTTTATTTCCATTTTAATAGAAAACGGAGTCCAATTAGCTACTTGTTGCCTCTTTTAGTGCGATTAAAGGTTTTTTTGCGAGAATCATTCAAAGTGTCTGCCATTGAGTTATGGCGCAAGCTGTTTTATCACATAACTCCAATAAGCCATGTCTCCATGACAAATGTCAGATCCCTTCGAGAGTATAAGCATAATAGGGCTTCACATTTTCGCCATACAAAATGGCGTTACAGCCATTCGCAACGTAAACACAACAGCTCGAGTCGATTAAGCAAAGACGAGTGTCAAGCACTGATTCTTTGCGAAAGGTTTGCATTGTTGATTGCGCGTCATGGGAATTCTATTCTCAACAGTTTCTCGAAAATATCACCTGAGGTATACTTTTTGTTTTTCGCAGGGTCAGAGGGAAAGTTTGCAATGCCACGAAGCGACTATATTTTCTGCATTGATAATAGCTGTGACATGAACGCTAGATTTGGCCCCGCTCCAGGTACGCCCTTTTCGTTGATTACCCTTCTTGTGAAGTTGTGTGTTTATCCCATCTCGCTTTCCTTACGAATCGAATTTATTGTTAACAATTTCAAGACCGGTTGAACCGTAGGACCGTAGAGAGGTGAGTGAGGATGTTGGGGTGGGGCGGGGGTTTTGTGGCTTCACGACCCAGACAATGTGAAAAACGGCCAGCCGCCCCCTTCTTCTCAGCAGCCTGGATATGAGTTCTCTGACCAAAGTCTGGGAAACATGCAGAATGAAAAGGGATTCTTGCCGTAAAGGCTGGAGTTTTATGATGAAAATGCAAGACAATATTGAGTACCCTTGTTCAAGCTTCAATAAATTCTTGGCAGTTAGTGTTGAAAACAAGTTTTGTTAAATTCAAACGCTTTATAAGCACATATATCAAGTAAGACGCTTCTTTATGGGGACGGTCCGGTATGGCTTTGCCTAGGCCGTAGCCCTTCCGTATAGTCCCGTCTACAGGAACTTGCAGAACAATGCAGATTTTGCCAACGTTGGTCGAAGTAATCGGTGAAGCTGAAGCCCACGTAATTGGTTCTTTGTAAAAACGTCCTAGGCAAGGGAGACGTATTCATTGACTAGATAAGAGGCGTGGCCTTTTCGTTCCGTCTTACCGCGTTTTTGTTGTGAGTTATTGAATTCCGATTTGTGACGATTTCGATGACAATGAGCAGCAATAACGTCACAATGAATTCGAAACCCACCCTCCGTGGAATGGTGGGTCAGCCACGATCCGTGTGGCTCTCTAGTTTTAACGGAATTGCCTGTAATGGATGCTGTTCAGAATCAAGACACGGGCTCCAGTTTATTACTTGGATAGCAAAATATGCCTAGTCTAAGAAAATTTGGTGAGTGTGTGTTTTTATAAGAATTTTGCTCGTTAAAGATAACAATGAGCCGAAAGTTCTTTTAGAAGCCACTTTGAGACGCATCTAGTTTTTTGGTTAATGTTTTGCTTATGGTTGGAAATTTCTTGGCGACCGGTAAATGTTTACGCCGGTGAGTTGCTTGGGGTTCTGCTTTTGACTGGACAAGTGTCTTTTTGCGAGGATTGGGTTCAATGCGTTGGCACCGACGGAAAGAGCTTTAATTCTCCTACTTGAAAACGACGTAATAACTATATAATCCCTCGTCTAATACTAATATTTTTGTTTAATGTTCACATTGTCAAAAGACATATAGCTCTGTCGTTTGAGGAATGTTCGTTTCGTACATTGTTCGTTTCGTTTTTTGAAGCCTATTGCAGGCGGGATTACCATTTGGCTGTTTTGACGACCCAATTTCCCTTCTTTGGCTGCTTTGTAAAACCCTTGGCCATTGAAAAATATTTTCGCCGATAAGGGAATTTCGGCGGAATGTAGAAAACTCGTAAAATATGAAAAAGCACATTTCTGGGTAGAACTTAAACATAATAACAAATAATTCTATCCAATCAAACATCAGATCGTAAGTTTGTCACCTATTATCCTAGTTACTATGACAGAAAAGCCCTTTGGAACTGCTCTGCCATTTCAACTTGAACTTTCAACCTGGTCAAATTTTTGTTGTGCATTTATGGGAAATAACCCTTCTCTTCTTCCAAAGTTAGGCAAAATTATTATCATTGCATTGAATTACACCTTCTAAGAGTTTGGCGGAAAACAGAGCTGTCCAAGCGCCATCTGGGAATCCTGGTAACTAAGTTTGTCGAGAAATCTGTTTACAAATTTAACCATTTTACTGTACTTGCTAGCTTTCATCTAGCAGCAGGCGTTTGTCTTTGATTAAGCTTCGTGATCTTTTTCGTCAAAATTTTAGCATTAAAAACATTACATAATGCTTTTTTAGCTACTTTTCTTAATTTAAATACAAAATCCATTGATAATTTGTTAGGGAATCTGTTTGTCATCACTGAATTAAGGGTGCCTGTTTTCCCTACAGCCTCATTCCCGATAGCCGCTTTGTACAAATTGACCGACAAATGAAACACTGGCAAAATGTTTCCCACCTTAACATTTCGAGATGTACTTGCGATCATTTCTTCATGTACCTTGACCTGCTCAAGATGCATTCTAGTTGCTCAGCTCGAGAATCATATCACCGAAGATTGAGGCTTGAAGCTTCGAATGTTCTAATCTCTCTCTGATCAACCCTTTTGTCGGGTCTATACAGAGACCACCCCCTGCCCGTGTAAATAAGATATTGGCTCATAAGGATGTAAATAGGCTCCCATAACATTTAGTCAATCGTTGTTCATTGCTTGTTCGGTTTCATTGCATTCGTTTTGTGTTTAATTTGCAATGTCGTTCTTGATTTGAAAGCAACTGTCAAGCCCAACCAATACCAGTTTCGTTTGTTCCGCCTCCAGGTTTAATCGGCAGTAAGGACACCAAGATGTGCCCCTTGGAACAGCAACGTCAGCTCAAGCGAAGCAGCAGCTGCAGGGTTGTCTCCGTCGTCGAGTATGTTTTGTTCTTGTTTATTCTTTGCAAGGGATAACTGGCCTTTTTTGCTGCGCATAGTAGACACTGCGTTGACGCGTTGCAGTATGCGGTGATGCGTTGCACGTATGCGGTGATGCGTTGCACGTACGCGGTGATGCGTTGCACGTATGCTGTGATGCGTTGCACGTACGCGGTGATGCGTTGCACGTACGCGGTGATGCGTTGCACGTATGCTGTGATGCGTTGCACGTATGCTGTGATGCGTTGCACGTATGCGGTGATGCGTTGCACGTATGCGGTGATGCGTTGCATGTATGCGTTGCGTCTATATGCTGACCCACGTACGCGTTGCTCGACTGCGGGTACGCGTTGCCCGTACGCGGTGGTGCGCTCCGTAGCTGCCTTGATGCACATCAATCGAGGCTTGAATTCTCCCGTGGATTGCTAACAAGGCACTAATTGTTTCTTCGTTTGCGTGAATTTAAGAAACTCTGTTTCGCGGTGGCATAACATTTAACAGCCGCGCTGTTGTGTTTTAACACCACTTTTTGGACCAACTTTTCCTGCTGTTCTTTTGCTGCAGCTGACTTGCAGTTTACTGTGCATGTCGAAAGTTGAAAATTAGATTACATCTTATCTTTCTCACTAAACAACCTAAGCCTGGATATTTAAATATATTTAAAAGATGTATGCTAATTATCTTTAAGTTTTAATTAACCTTTTTGCCTGGTCGTGGCGTTTTCCAAGAGACGAGGTATAAGTAGTAGCCAAGTGCTTTGAAATGAAAACAACAAATTCCGGGCATTATTTGGACCCCGGCCAGTTGGCTCCCGTGTCAACCATCTTCTCCGTTTTTCGGCTTCAGCCGCCCATGACTATTCAAGCGGCCTTTTCAGCCTAGTCGTTATCTGCATCCCCGCCGCAGGACACCGGCCTTTCACGTGTGATGTTCTCTCGATCCGTTTGATTCATTTATTCACTGATTCACGAAAACGCTGGTTTTTCAGGAAAACAACGGACTTGTTGGATTTAGTCGCCGATTTGGGGCCTGCAAAGGACACTGGGAGCAGGCTCAGCACATCGCAGTCGTGTTTAGCTTTGAACGAAATCTCAAAAATTAAAGACGTTGGCTCTAATTACAAGCCGACTTCCAGCAGAGACGTTTGTTATAGCAAGCGAAGTATGCTTATTAGAAAAGACAGCGGAACAGAAAGTGGCTTTGTCGAAGCAGAGACAGAATCTGAATGCGAGGCTTCTAGACAGATTCCAGATTCCTTTGATTTGCTACCACCTTTGGAGAGACGGCGCCAAGTTGTAAGTTTTTCAAACTTTTAATTGCATGTTATTGTTGTTGTTGCCATTGCAGTTGCTATTATCGCTATCACAATTTTTGTTATTTACTGAGTATCAAATCAAAACATATTGGGGAGATAAAGCGATTGCGTGGAAGGGTGGCTACCCTCCCACCCCATGCCTTGCCCCATGAAGATGCAGACCTAACTGCCCATGTTCTTTTCAGCCGACAACGTGATCTCTGCTCACGGTTGTGCTGAAAGCAAATGGTTCTTGCCTAAATGCAGTTGGACTTAAACCAATTTAATTCAAGGCAAAATACCGAGCGTTGATCGAAAAATTCCCTTTTCATAATTAATGGACTCTGCAGAGAAAAACTTAACAGTGCTTGGTGCTTGTAGAGTCGGTAGTTTTGCCACTCATTTATTTCGTATCATATGTACGTCTTGCACTGTCGCACAATCAGATGTAGTTGATTTGAATTTTTCTGCGCCTACATTCTTTCTTCTCTAGTGATGAGTGCAGAAAATCATATGTTTTTCAATGTAAACCACAAGAAGCGTAAAAAATGGGTACGGAATTGGTTGTATATTCTGGCATGTAGCGACATAATCAGCTTTTCATTTTCTTTAACTTAGTTTCCAAAACGACTCTAAACAAAATGAGTTCTAATTTATATTGATTCATTCGAAAGGTTTCTGCCACATCCATAGCCAGAGTCTTGTGAATTAATCGAGTGACAGAATCAAGTTTATGATGCCTAGCTTTTATCCAGCGAAGACATAAATTTTTTTTCTCAAAGTCAATCATTTTTCAAGAAGACGATCATTCGCCTACTTCAGAAGCTGATCATGCTGCATTTCACTGTTTTTTTCCTTCCAATATTCATTCATTCCCATGGATAGCTTGTGGCAGGGCGCGTTAAGTTTCTTGAAAGAGGATCACCTTATTAAAATTTATGGAATCCCCAGTTGATTGTAGTCGAAATGTGCTATCAAAATGGTCTGTTTTCCGAAGTCCCGAGGGCAACAACCTATTTGATGTCGTCCAGAATTTTCTGTCATGTAAGTTTGACTCGCAGGTTAATTGTGGCCGTGCTGTTTCCCCAAAGATTTTTGCAACAAAACTTGGGCGGATTTTCGAACAATGGACGGGTTGGAAAGTGGGAAAATGGGAAGGGACGGTTGTTTGTTGACTGCGAGAAACAGTAACTCATGTTATCGCTTATCGCACTTGAAGCATGTGTTATGGATTTGGAATTTCTGTGAAGCACAGTGAGAGAATTATTCGTAACTGTAAACTTGAAATGTTTTCAGAAACGATACACGTGAAAACATAGGTTGCGTAGGTTGCGTAACATGTGATACGGAATGAATGAAGTGAATACAAGGGATCAGACTAATGGAGAGGTGGAATAGGTTGGTGGATGAGGGAGACTGAGACTATACTTGAGTTCAACTCGCTGTTATTTCTAACAACAGATCAGGAAATAAGGCAACCCCTGCTTAAATGTCAAACAAACTATTGGAGAATCAAATGCCCATCTCAAAAATCTTTTGAAACACTTCCTTATCTTTTCATGTTGATTACAGCTAGACATCATTTTTTGGCACCGACATGGGTTTGCCGTTGCTAGCATGCATAAACTCTCATAATTTTGAAACTGCTAGTTAGATTTGTCTTTGCTGTCTAGAAAATGTAGGCCATAAGATAAGGACTACAAATACACAATCCTGGCTTTATATGCGTTTTTGCTCAATAAAATTTTGTCTTTCAAAATCTCCAGTTTCAAATTGTTTTTGGTTCAGAATCACAGCCTTAAAGACTAGTGCGCATGCGCCCGCAATTTCCACTATGTCGGGTTAATGTGTCCGTTAGGCTGCGTTAGGGTCCAGACTCCAATACTAGGGCCCAGACTCCAGTACTTGACAATTCCTTTGCGTGCAACATTTATTCACAGTTAATAAACTTTATAGATAAAGAAAAGGTGCAGTGCAGTTTCAATGACTTCCATTTGCTGCTCATATTTTTGTGTATGATGTAATGGTGTAATGATATGATTTAATGAAAATGGCTTCCAGCTCCAGCGAATAATGCCAAAGTGAATCATTAATCGCCAATCATCCTTAGATTCTTTTTCGTTACGCTCGAGTATTGTGCGGCCTATTTTGTAGGCAACGAAATGGCAATGGGAATGCTTCTGTTCACGCGCTGGTTGAAGCATCCACCAATGTTGTTTTGAATTCTCGTTCACTGTTTTCTCTTAACCATCAACGATCAATTTAGAACACTCTCGTTGTACAGTATCTAAAGGTGCCTTCGGTACCATGGTACTTCAGTTAAGTGCCCATATAAACATTACTATAAATGGAACTCAGTTATTCATCTTCACTTTGTGCTTTGCAGCACAAAGGAAAGGGTCGATATTTGTCACCCCTGGACACCTACCTCAAACACCTTAAACTTCTGTTAAATGAAAAACGGATTGGTTCATGGTGTTAATATACGGTCAGCCCAATCCACCTTCGAAAAACCCTAACTCCTCTTGTTGTATTTCAAAATCTTATTGCATTGCGGTTGTAATTTTTTGTGTTCACGTAAATCAATGCCAAGATTAATGATATGACTGTCTGTGTACATAAGTGCCACAAAATTTCCACATTTTCTGGCTTTCCACCTCGTTATGTCGTCAGTGTTTCTTTTCTGTCGTAAGAACGAGACGACGAACAGTCAAAGACGCCGAGCAATCGCAACACTCTCCTAGTTTCACGTTATCTCTACCGATAAGAAGGCAATTCTTCTGCAGAGCGCGTGCAAAAGTAACCTTAATTACCAAATTCGCAAGTTTTGGGAAAGAACCAACAGCAAGTGTGGTGTCATATCTTTGTCCGCAATCATCTTCTTACAGGAAAATACCGAAACTTCAGGCGCCACTGATGCGATGTGCTTAGCAGCTATCAGCGTTTACCTAAGCGCAGCAGTTTTTATCCGAACGAAAGTTTTTCAACGAATTTCTGGATGTTTGCGTTTCTGGATGTTTGAGGTATGCAGCAGAATAAGTTGGAAAAGCGCTGCTTTATTTTTCAAACATGTTTATATATTGATAGATTTGATAGAATCAAGCTTTGTGTGTCATCAACTCCTCTTCTATTCTGCTTTTAGAGAATCCGCGAATTGGTGCTGTTGGCAGAGAATCTCGCAAATGGATTCAGTTGCTCGCTACAGGTAAGCCTATTGCGTAGTTGGTCGCTTTGTCCATCATTTTAACAAAGTCCGATGCCTTCAATAATAATAAGTGCCTTTCGAAATTATAATTAGTAAGAAGTATTTAAGATTTTTGTTCACACCTTATGAACTGTGATTACTGGGTTTAAACGTTGTGGCTTCTCTGTCGATTCGTGCAATTCTTCCCTTCAGAAGCTAGAGTCAGCTGTCAGAAGTACCTTCCCAAACACCATCGCAATTTCATTGGCAAGGAAAATTGATGCACTGGAAAAGGTAATTTCTATATAGTGGCATTCAAATTCAAATGGATTACAGAATAGTTGGCATCAGTAGTTTTCAAATATTGAAAACCCTGTTCAGACATTTCACTTCAAGTGCTCATTTCCCTGCACGATATAGCCGGTTTGACTAATCCTTATTGCTTTCTTTGTTTGTTTTCAAAATTGTTTTCTTTTTGGCAATGAGGTTCGAGTGTTTTTGTTGATGTATGCTTGACATGTTCTTTAACAAAATCTAGGCCTAACCCAGCATTATTCTCGAATCCTGGTTGTTATATGCACACCCCTCTCGCGATGTTTTCTATCTCTGACAAGACCTATTTCTACTCCAATTCAGATCGAGAGCGTGCTTTTCACGCTTGCCAGAGATCTGTCGAAAAAGAAGCTCAAATTCACGCACCGGCTCACATCAAAAGGGGATGACGAATTCTACGTTGATGCTGTTGGAAATCTCTTCTCTTCAAAGGTTCTTAAGAAGTTTTCTTTATTGCCCAACCTTCTTTATTATAAGTACTTTTCAATGCTTTACTCTCACGTTTGACTTTTGATTTGACGCAGTGCTAGGTCTTGGCCTGTAATCAGGCAGTTAAGCTTTTCGCATGTTCTCGAAGGCCCTTTGCACGATCTGTGAGTCAGGGAAGGTCGTTGTATTTTTTCGACGAATGGCCAAATTCGTTCGGGATTTCTCTGAGATTAGATAGAATCAGCCTGTCGGGTTATTATCACTATGGCTGCTTTAACCAAGAACACGGAGAGGCAGATTGTTTTTTATTGTTTGATACCAACTTCATTAACAGATCAAGGACGTTTTGGTGAAGCATAATGAGCTGCAAGAAATCGGAAGTGGTGCCGACATGAAAGGTTCGCAGTCCAACGAGATTCATTTGCTGCACGGGGATACGCTCGGTGTGCTTTCAGAAGTGAGTAGGCTTCCAAACTGTTGGACAGCCTTCAGCGCACGTGGCTGTTGCACAGGCTCCTGAAATTCTCTAAAATTGAGCTCTGTAAATCTCTCTAAAATTGAGCTCTGTAATAGAATTATGTTGTCGGCTTGTAAACCTTTCACGTCAATTAAAGGTGCTTTTCTAGTGGCCTGCTGACATGCCTGTCGATTTCGACCTTCAAGGGAAACGTGCTTTTAATGAACAATAATTCAATCCTTTCGGGTCATTTTTCTGCATGGCCACATTGCTTTGAAAATCTTTCTCTTATAAGTTAAACTTCATGTATAGCTTTTGCTTAGAGGAGACGCCTAGAAAAACTTCTGTATTGTAGGCAGAAGCTGTTGGGCTCTTCCAGGAACCTTTGTTATGATAAACACTAGCGTATGAACCATCATGTATTGCAATAAATCAAACGACGCTTTATTGCACATTACAAATCAAGCCTTTCTCGGGGCTGTTGGTTTCCTTATCCTTGAAGCATCAAGCCGTTTATTTGCTAACTTCAGTTGTTATTTGGTATTGAAGCACAGTCACAGACACTCTCGCACCCTTTCTGTCCCATAAAACGTTTTTGTACCACTATACCAAGGGCCCTGATGGCGTTACAATGAGCTTGTTTCTATGGCAATAGCTCTGCTACAAACTTTGCAATAACAAGCCTTTTAGCGTCGTTTTTAGAATCGGTTCGCATTATAAAGATAAAAGAATAAACTTTTTCGATAAAAGAAGGGTTCGAGCATTTTACAGTTTTTTGTGTTTTTCTTATCGTTTGCAAATTTAGCGAAGACTTTTGCCCAACTTTTACAAGAAAACCATCTAAGCGCGCATCTTTTCCACAACCTGGTCATTGCCAGATATTTTCGAAAATGTCCATTGAATTTATTTTAGTCCGTTGAATGAGGAAAAATTTCCAGATTTGTTCGCAATAACAGCGCATTTATTGAGCTGCTTTGCCTTTCAGTATTTCCTACGGCTTCAGCTTGCATTGAAATATGTTTTGTACTGCACTCCAAGACAGCATATTGATCATCGACCACTGACTAGCATCGTCGAAGGTATCTATTTGTTCATTGTTTTTGTCAATCTTTATAAGAAGTGCTTCGAAAACATTGCATGCAGAGCTTAGAATCCACAGAATTTTTGAATGCAGGATAATTTTTATGCATTGTCATTTTAACTGAGCTTTATTGAACTGAGCAACTCTTTTGTCGGCATTAGTTGAGCTATTTGGAGCCGTGAAAGGTAAGGCTAGTTTTTCGATTTATTTTCAATGGCACTGTAACGTTGTTTTATCGCGTTGGCTATTCATTTGCTTTCTTTTCCGTTTTGGAACTGTTTTTAAAATCTTGGCCATCAGTTGCCTACAAGGTGCAACAGGTAAGGTAAACACTCCTAGGTTCGTGTGACGCTTCAACAGTTTTTGTTGGTTCCTGTATGTCGTTTCTCTTGCCTAAAATCTCTCTGGTTGATGCAACCGCCACGCTCTTTCGTCCGTTCGTCGCCCGCCACACGCCATGCAAACGGCATTCTGCATATTTTCGCTTTGCCTTTCTTTCGTATGCCATACTTTTTACTCTTTTTGCAGACCTGAATCGGCTTAACCGACGTAAATTCCACAAAGAACCAAATATCACAGGTGCAAAGGTGGGAAGATGTTTTGTTACATTCGTATTTACTGCGTTTTGTTGACTTGTGTATCCTTAGACCATCCTGAAAGCGATGAAAGCGGAATTTATTTTACTATGTTCGCAAGGTCAGATGGTCGTGGAATATTGTATGAACGAATTCGGCAGCATCCATTTTTGTTTCCAAACTGTGTAGCGTTTTGAGAGAATCCCAATGATGTTTTGAAAGTATTTCGAGATCGCTAACAATTTTCAAGCTCCTTGAGAAATGAAGCAGCTGTCCTGTATTCCCGCCGCCTTAACACGCTCTCTTCATCTTCCACTATTCATTGTTTATTCATTAAATATTTGCTTTTCAAGAGAAGCACTATAAAACGTTTTGGTCAATTTTTCTGAAAAAACCGTAATTGAAAAGAAACTGCAGTACATATTCTGTTGATCAGTGGAAAGTTTGAAACGTGCTAGATTCCAGGAGGTCTCCAAAGTAATGTCATTGCCGTGACAAGATCTATTTAGGGCCCTATTTGCTTTTCTCAGAGAGTTTAGAACCGTGGCTAAAATATTGTGTCGTGAAAGGATTGGGGAGTGGGCCCGTGTGGTTGCATGGCAACAAATTTATTTCATATTCAGCATGCTTTGCCTAGTTGTTCATAAATTAACAGACCACTAAACCTATTACATTCTACAAATATGTTACTGCACCTTAGCTTGCACCCGTGCATCTGGAGCCATAAACTTAGTATTCGTCGGCCCGCTCGAATTTCAAGATAAGTGACAAACTTGACGATGGTGGTATTATTAATCGTAGGAACAAGAGGACTGTCTGTCGTCATCTGACAAGGAGGAGACGACAGCTAGTGAATCAAAATGCAACGAGAATGCGCTGGAAAGGAAAACTAAGTTGATGGTAAAACGAAGACACTCTTGCGATAACTCCACTCTGAAGAAACTCAGCTCCCTGACCCGAGGAATAGGCTTCCTCCGCAACTCTGGGCGTCGGTCAAGACAAGAGGGAGAGGTTTTGTTAAAAAAAGCAAGCTCGAGCGAGAGCGGAAGAAGAGCGAAGCAGCACAAATCTGAATCGCCGCTTCTGTTTCACTCGACTCCAAAAGAGGCCCGTAGTTTACACCGTGAATGTAAACAGCACGGCGTTTTAGAAGACAGAGTAACTAGTTTTGACTCGAATGTGAATCGTTTGAGCGGGCAAAGAAACACGGACTATAGTTACAGGAATAATGAAAGTATTTCTTTTGATAATGATTCTGCATCGAGCAGTATCATTGCAAGCGAAGCTAGTTGTTTAGGAAAGAGTGGAAATGTTTCTAAAGAGGACTGCCAGGCGATCGTCGTGGGTGGTTGTACTGCAGGCTACAAAGGTCTCTGTCTTGATAGAGATTTAGACTGTGGCACAAAGAGGGAGCGGTTCCAAGGTAGGATGAGTTCACTCGGGAAAACGGACAGTGGCATCACCACAGAACCCCACAGAGAAAGGGACAGGAGAAGTGGCAGTGATGGCACAAGGTCTCAGGGAAAGAAGCCCAGCCAAAGAGCCAGTGAAAGTACCCCCTCAAAATGTGCAACGCTCGACGCCTCTCATGAGGTTAGCAACACCGAGGATACCCCAGTCCAGTGCCTGAAGGTTTCCCCAGGTAGCAATCGACGAGATCCCCACTCCCTGCCCCTGAACCCCAGATGCTTAACTTCGTCGCCAACGCTTTTGCCAGATTTTTCTCCGCCCTCACCTAGTCTGCTAGAATGCAGCATAAATCTTTTTCCTTCCACTTGCAACAGCATGTCAGAGAGACGTTCGTCTGATGGAAAGCAAAGCTCAAAGTTAGAAGAACGAAAAGTGACAAAGGACAAAGAAAGCCCAGGGAAACTGCCTGTTACAGTGCCATCTCCCCCAGAAAGCTGTGCAAGTGATGAAGACATGCGACTTGACAAGTTTATCGGTAAAAGCTGCTCAAAGATTGTTCCGAAGGTTATTCTGCATGAGAGAAGCAACAGGCCTATTGATGAATCACCTTGTCACGTCGCCAGATATAGTGCGAACCATTGGAAAAAGTTGAAATATAGCTGCAGTGAGGAGAAGCGATCCGCCCGAGAGCTGGAAGCACATTCCAAGCCCAGAAAAGTTTCACTGGATGCACCACTTTCGAGCAAAAAGTCGAAGAAACTTTCTCTGGACCCGGCCAGAGGTCTTGAGCCAATTGAAAACAACGCCAAAGGTGTACGTGTGACCATTTCTCGTGCGAAGAAAACTTTTCTTGATTTCACTTCTCCAAGAATTTCAAGGAAAAAGGAAAAAGTCTTGAAAAAACATGGTGACGTCCCTTTGTATTCGTCGGGTGAAGTAACAGGCTCAGTGGGAGAAAAGACACACCACGGTAATAATAAAGGTCCCAATAAATGCATCACATTTGTAAGAGAAGTAGATAATGGAAGAGAGAAAACTTTGAAAGAGAACTGCAGGGCGTGTGAAGAAGGTTGTACAGCAACGAATTGTAGGCGAAGTTGTTGTTGTTGTGAAAATAGCGCAAAGAAAGGGGAAAACGCGGTCGCCGTTGAAAGAGACAATTTGGGGCACCCTAAACCGAAGCCGTCAGACGGCTCTTGTCATTTGAACCGCAGACTGCTTGATGACAGGATAACTGGGGAGGAGGAGCAAGTCTCGTTTGCAACTGATCAGCGTAGTAGATCCTCTTCTGTGTCCAGCAACCTGTCTATCTCTATGGACTTCAATGTGACAGTGGCAAGGTTCCTGCGGTCAAACCGGGAAAGTGCAACGGAGACAGTTGTTGGCAACTCGATATTTTACCAAGCATCTCCTGATAAGTCAAGTAGGCCAAATGACAAGGAAACTCCGTCTGTGCCAAGGGAGATTATCCAAAGCCCTTCGGAGTCAATCGAGAGCGCATTGGCGAAGGGCTCGAATGACCATGTCAGAGATCCACCGCTCGAAGTGCAACATGGCGGCCAAACGAGAGAACGATTGCCAGCTACCAGGGTTGCAAGCAACAGTGCCATCGAAAGCAATTCGCAAGAGACCAGCAAACTGGTCAAAATGAGGTTTGTAATGTTTGTAATTTTGATTTTGCGGATATCCAGTCCATTAGGACTTCGTCAAACTCTTAATTGAACTGACTTTTGCTCTTTGTTTTTAAGAGACGTCTCTAATTTGTTCGACTCAGTCGATTATGAGCAGCTAACGCATGCGCAGTGGTGAGTATTGACTCCCGCCTAAGAGGATCCGGCTCTGTGTTCCCCTTGTCCTCAACATATTTTTCCTGTATGATGTTTGGATGCAATATATATTATTGTACGATGAAATATATGGTGAAAGAACATATAGCGACAGGAGAAGCTTGACCTGCCACAAGACCACAACACCAGCAAACCAAAGTTTCTTTGTGGAGGGTTGTGGTTATATTGGCCCTGTTTCGCTTTCTGTCTAATCAGGCTGGTCAGTGCGAGTCGTCTTGCTTCTGCCATTCATTCGTGGCTTGCACGTGGCCCTCGTTGAAACAGGATTGAGAACTTTGTTCAGATGTTGGATGGGTAAATTTTTCGTCCTAATTCCTTTCCTATGGACAGAAATAGTCGCTGTTTTTTCAACCGTCCTCGCATGTGGCTCTCTCCACCAGTGTAACATTTGCGGTCATAGAACTTCAGAATGGAAGTCTTCGCACGCTCCCCAACCTCAGGGCCCAGCGGTGGATACTAGTCTTTTCTCACTTCACCGTGCCTTATTCAAACGACCTCCTAGGAGTCTGTTGTAAGTATTGAAGAAAAGGTCTGCTTATGCGTCCTTGGGTTGCTGTGGACTGAATTTTGATGTTGCTCACTTCTGTCGAAACAGTTCCGATGCTGCGAAGTAGGATACTGAAAAGCAAAGGTTCCCAAAAGATATCTCCCTGATTAGGTACCTATGTTGCTATTTCTGAAGGAAATTGCTTTATAAGAGAAATTCTAATCAGGGCTCAAGGTAGGAACTGTAAATGATCGAGAAGTGATACCTGGTCGTGGCCATGAGAACTGGGCCTTTCACAGAACTTCACGTCACACATTTGTTATCACACTAGCTGACCTGTGTCTCGAATCTTTTTCGGGCGCCCGCGCAGTTCCTGAAGACCATGGGAATGTACTGGCAAATAGCCAAAGTTTCGAAAAGACAGTGCTTAAGTGATTGCAGCTGTAGCCACTTACAATGAATGGTTAGGTTTCTGACGGTTTCCCCTTGCTTCGTACAGTAAAGCTGCCCGCTTCTTTCAAGCTCCTTTGCTGAAACGATGTAATGTTGTTAACTGTTTAGCTTTAACGGCAGGAATTCGTTCAATTGGCAATGTTTTCAAGGATCTGTTTGTTTAATGTTCCATTAACAGTGAGCATTCTTTCTCGTCATCCTTACTCGAATCCTCACCCGTTTGTGCAATTACTAGCGCGATAGTGCACTCTTTTTGCAAGTACCATTCTAAATTCGTGTTCAACTGTGATGTAGTGTTTGATTACTGTGAATGGAGACGTTCTTTTTGTGTTTAGTTTTATTCAGTAAATACCCTGGGAGTTAATACCAAACGATTTCAGTTGCCTTCAATCTTTAGCAAATTCAAAATACCGTGATGTCTTGAGCAACCAACAGAGCAACCTAAGAGAGGTTCTATGAAATCCTTGTCAGTGGTGCCGTTGATTCGGTGCACAATCTTAACAAAAGAAAATGCTTCTACTTGAATCAACAAAATCACCGTTACAGTGCAAAAGGGTAGCCAGATATTCCGAAGTGTATAGGGCCTTCAGCCACGAATTAAGCCCCCGAAAGTTTCACTTTGGGCCAATAAAAGCAGATAATGGGGGAGGGGGCTGCCAAAAGATCAGTCCTTGTGGCGAAATGACAGTTTCACGATTGAACATTTTCAACGCGACTGAATAGGGTGGAAAGTCTTTTTCTGAGTAGCTATATGTATAGGAGACGATCGAGAGATTCCCCGATGAGTTGTTTAACCAGGAAACAAGCCTCTAGAGATGTGAAAGATAGTCCGCTCTCCTTTGTCTCTAAGTTCATATCACACCCTACATCATGACTAACAGTACAACGGACAGACCAAATTACAAACTCCATACATGTATTTATGTGTATGGGATAGGAACGTATGTGGATTATTTTAACGCCCCGGTGAAGTTCAACTGGTATCCATAAGTGAAGTCAATGATAGGTAGATTTTGTAATTTTAGGATATCCAAGTCGGACCCGGTGTTAAAGGATTTGTCGACTCAATCGCAATTGAAGAACGCACATGGCACTTCTAGACCAAAAGCAGATGCATTATTACATACGCAAAGGGTGCTGGAAAAATTGCACAAGATTCCCAAAGCTCGTGTGTCGTCCTGGAGTGAAAGCTTTGATAATCTTCTTTCAGATAAAGGTTTGTGCTTAGCGATGTTTGTTCCCAGTTTTTTCTTTCAAACACAGTATTTACGTTTAGAAACGGCATCTTCCTTTTCAAATTTTTGAGGCCTACTGCCGCATTGTTGTGTTTTAACAACCAACGCCTGTTTTGCTCTAGTACGCTTCGAATCGTATTGATTAGCCTACAGTACAGATTCAACAGCACAGATTCAACAGCACAGATTCAACAGCACAGATTCAACAGCACAGATTCAACAGCACAGATTCAACAGCACAGATTCAACAGCACAGATTCAACAGCACAGATTCAACAGCACAGATTCAACAGTATTAATCAACTATATTCAAACATTGCTACTTGAAACTATGCTACTTGAAACGGGCTTTTTGCCTTCTGATTTCTAAGAGACTTGAAGGCAGCAATAACCTCAAGATCCTTTATCGAGGGCTCCAGTATTCATCCTTATAAAAAATCAGAAATGTCGCATCAACGGGTAAGTTGGTGTTTTCCGCCTCTCCCCTACAACATTTTTGGGTTCTCTCAGCTTCAGGCGTAATACCAACATTCTACTTTCTAGATGGTGTCAAGGTCTTCGGCCACTTTTTGAAATCAGAATTCAGCGAGGAGAACTTGCTGTTCTGGCTAGCTTGTCAACAATTCAAGTCCACCCGTTCCTCGAGAATCGCCAAAGAAGCCCAGAAGATATACGAAATGTTCGTTGCTGTGTGCGCTGTCCACGAGGTATGGCTTGATTTATCACAGACAACTCGATTTGGTATGACATCACTGAATGTGTTTGAATTTGATTTTGGCATCGCCTTGATCTTGCAGACATTTCGGACTGGGCCATTACATGGCAAGCAGACTAGTCTTTTTGATTATGTACTCGTTTTGCCCGAGTTAGTGTGTCTTAGTGTGGTATAGTACATGTGTGTCAAAACATCACGTGTCACATTTGGAAGATCTCCTGCCTTGTGCGCTATTAAAGAAGTGGTATGCAAAAAATGCCCTTTTAACTCGTTTTACCTTGGTACTTTTTACCTGTTTTTTGCCTGTAATTTAGATTTACCCTCCCCCTTTTTGCAGTGCCATTTCGTGCCTGTAATTAAGACTTGCCCTCCCCCCTTTTTGCAGTGCCCTTTTCGGCGTGCTCATATTCCTTCTACGTGACTTCGTACGTATTAAGCTTTTCAATATCGCAAGTCATAGTAGCCATAACAGTCACCTTATTTGACGTCCCAAAAATCTTCGAAATCCATTTGGCCGCGTTTGACCCAGACCAAGTCTGTGGGGTATAATGCGATAAAGCCAATTTTTTCCTCGTGAACAGTTTCAGCCGTGGCTATGCAGATTTCTGTAATCTTAGAAGTTCCTAGGCGGCTATCATTCACAGCATATGCGTGAAAAGGCTATCTGTGTCACAGCAAAGGGTGCAGTGCTCAGAATTGAGTCAGCTTGGCACCAATTACTCCTGGAAAGCCTTTCCGTCTCCCGCTTAAAGTATGATGACGTCACGGTGCGGTTTTTTCGTTGCAGGTCAACCTCGACCACCAAACCCGAAGCTCAATAAAAGACTCGGTCCAGGCCCCAAGCAAGACCATCTTCGACAGCGCCCAGTCGAAAATCAGGTTACTGATGGCTCAGGACTCGTACCCGAGGTTCATAAGGTCGCAGACATACCAGAGTCTGGTCGAATCGCGGTAACAGTTTTCTTCGCAAGATTACGTGGGCCACTCTAAGGGAAATGGCATGTGAGAGCACACCGCCATGTCGCTGTGGAGGAGATAGCTTTTTGGGTTCCATCCAAGCCAACTCCTTGGCATCTAGCTTGACGAATGGAATTGTTTCCACATGCACTGTGTCCGATTATTCTCTCTCTTTATGTCAAGCAGAGCTTCTTTTTTGCATCTGCTATCCTTAGACGTAGTGCGATCAGATAACGGAAAATTGATTCTCGTAACAAACTCTGGCAAAGAAATTACGAATAAGTGCTTGCATTTGGAATGCAACTCGCCCACCAATGCTATCGTCGCTTTAGCATCAGCATTGTCAATGCCCTGTTTTCTGTCACCGAACCGTCATAGTAGTTTTTTTCGAAAACCTTATCCCCTCCAGTATAGGTAAATTTATTTTTCAAGCCAGTACTGCTAGACTAAAAGAGAACAGGGAGTATATAAGCACTGTTTCGTCTGTCCAACCTAACTTGTTGGGCCAATTCGTCCGTTTTGTTTTTGCTGTATACACTGTACGGGGGCCAATCTAGTGAGGCTGGATAGAATTCGTTGAGATAACTGAATTGCTAGTCGGAAGTGTAATTTTGTACTGTTTTGTATAAGTTATGTTTAAAGTGCAAGCGACAACAGTGCTGGGAAATTAGACTGTAAAACAGCGCTCTGTGATGTCTTGTTCTAACAGTGTCTCGTCTCATTTCGACGCATTTTACTTCTTCACCACCATGTTTGCCTGCCTCAAACAAATAATGGCCTTTCGGCTGCCACCACCGGCAAACGTTCCTATTGCTGCGTCTGACTAGCTTAGAATCCGTCAAGCTGACAATAGCGATTTAATTCTCTCTCCTCATTTAAAAATCTGCGCTTCCTTATAGAAGAGCTAGGAAAATTGTGGACGTAAATTTATTTTTAGAATTAGCATTAATTGTGTTTTAAACAGCTGTAGAGTGATGAAAGTCGGCATTCTTTGTTCGACTTGGCTTCCTTCGTCCTAACAAGCCACTAATGAGGTTTGAATAATTTTTAAAATTGAATTTGTGTGAATATGTATATTTTGAATAGAGTTATTTATGCTGTACAAAATGCGTAGTTTCTTAGCATGTTTAACGTCAATATCGAGCTAGAGATGGAACGAGGGCGTTGAATTAGTGCAGAATAAATGTCGCTGGCGCGTTCTATAAAGAACACCAACAGGTAACCAAAGACCATAAGTTTAAGCCGGGTTCCCTTAAAATCGTATAGGAACGTGTTGCCGACTCCATCTGCCAACTTCCATCTTCTAAGTGATCAAAATAAAGTGTTCCCATTGATCGGCGATATTTTGGAAAGTCCAGTATCCCATCATTCTTTTAGGACTCCAGGAATTTCACCAAGAACAATTAAACACTTTCCTTTGATTGGCCAAATGCATCAATGAGACCAACATCGGTAACGTCCGCAACCAGTGTTTCCATTAAAATTTTCTTGAAAGTTGAAATCAGATCAGCTCTCCCGACCGATGCGATGCACAAACGTAGCGGTTGTAAGGAAGTGTTCCCATTAAAATCGGAAGACCAACGCAGAATGACCTTGACTATCTTACGATTTCATGGTAACAAGGCTTAATAAACGTTCTTATCAGTTTGGCCCAAGGTTGGTTTGGATATTCCACCATGGAAACATGTGTTTGTCGGCTCTGCTCAAGCTCTTTTTGATATGTTTGTCATATTCTGTGCTCTTTTACATACTTGAAATCTGGAGAGTCTTGATCCCCATCTACACATAGTTTGCAACGGAGGTACTCGTCTTGTATTTATTTATATTTTGCGACTGGATTATTACCGTAATTTTCAAATGTTAGCTTTATACAACAAGAATGCTCATATGAAGTGGTGCAGTTTTATATTTTATTCCTGTTAATGAAGACAAAAAGGACCCTGTTGCTGCCTTTTCTGACCTCTCGTTTTGTTCTTCAATCAAAACATTCTCTCGAAGACGGTTAACATTGCTGTATTTAAGATTCTTTTGTTAAGAAGAGGCTTTCTGCGTATACCGTTTTCCTACATAGCCGGCGAGTGATTTACAATGTGTTTGCCACGACTGTCGATTTCCAGGAAAAAGATGCTTGAGGGCTTTTCAAGTGTTCTTGGCAGAGCGGCCTTTCCATCTGTCAAGTGGGAGTCTTAATCAGTTTATCCAATATGATGCAATATAAACCGAAACATTACTAAGTTATATAGAGGTGTTTTATAGCAAGGGTAGATATAGCAACTAAAAATTCGGGCACTTGTAAAGTTCTGTGCTTTATAGTGACGGCCTGGCTTTTGTAAGTCGGGGGAGAGAGCGACAGTGATAAAGGCGCCCTTCCTGATAAAAAATAGCATTAAAGCAGTAGTGAGGATGGAGGGCGAGGTTCACATGCAGAGTGCTACTTGTTTAAGCCACCATACGAGGGTCACTCCAAAATGATTGAGATATTCAGTAGCCGCTTGAGATATGTGTTAGAAATGTTTTTTGGTAGCTTGTACCGTCTGTTTTTTGAACACGATGCGGGTTTTGAATATCTCAATGATAAGTGACCCTCGTATAAAAGCACATGACGGATTCATCATTGATCGAGGCTTTGGGGTATAGAACCTTTTCCCGCCCTTTTTCTACGAACTTCTAGGACCAGTTACAGCCACGTGAACTCATTTCAATAGATCGTGACATCACCAAGAACTGCAACGAACATTCCCGTTAGAACGGCAGAATTCATTACGTGCTATGCAGGGATCAATCGTCTTTAAAGCTATTTCTGGATTATTTTTCAAAGTGCGATAATTTTTCATAAAAAGTTGCGACACACTCGATTTTCACCCAAGCAAAGTATTAGTTCCTTGGTAGGATCATCATTATTTTAGGAACTTTTCCCAAAGGAGAACGCATTGAAGCAAATTCTCGAGTAGAGACCTAGGAGAAGGAAGAATCTATCATGGGACACGTTACTCCGCTTCGCATCTTGCCTTTATCCGAAGGCAGTGTCTGTCTATTTATTCTCCTTGGAGTTTTTATTATCAAGTTGCCATTATCACAAGGAACCTTCGTGTCCTACATTCGCGAATCCTCAACAAATCAAGTTGCCTTTATATAGATGAAGTCATTTGTTTAACCCAACACTGATTGATAATGAGCGCTCTCGATTAACCCCGGTTTCCAATTATGGATAACATCGGAGAAGACCAGAAGACGAGCTTAGAAATTGAGAGATACCTTTGCAATTCATAAATTCTAATAGCTTCTCTTTTCTTTTTACATCTAAATGGCAGTAGATATTTCCTTTACACAAGACAAAAACAGATATGTGATGACTGCAAATTATGCAAACACTGTTACATGTGCAAAATGTAAAGCAGGGATCAATGGAAAAGCTGTGACTCGGAGAAAAAACCAAACGAAACCATAAATAATTGACTAACCTCAACCGTAATGGCTAAAAATCAACACATGACACTTGATTACTTACTTACAACTAACTTGATTAAGGTTTGTGCTGCATTACATCATCCTATTCTAAAATATGAAATGTATATATATATGTATATTTAATAAAGAAAGGAATACGTACTGGCGCTTCAATACTGAGCTAAAATAAATTGCTCATCATTTATAAAATGTCTGTCTTGACACAATACGATACAGCATTCCCATTGGTAGTACCATTTTGCTTAGAAGATTATTTAAAATAAACATATTTCAGAGACTAGAGTTTAGACTATCATTGAAAATAGTTTTATATTTTTATTGTTATCGCTGCAATGGCCTAAGCACTTGTGTCTTTCATCAAGTCAATTACCGCTTTATAATGTTAATAACCGGGAAAAGAGGAACCACGCTGAAATTTGAGCCAAGTTGGTTGACATTTCCCCACTTTTTTGCAAACTTGTAAAGTCTTCCCAAGTGAAAATTCTACCACAGCCTTACCTAATTACACAAACATTTTACTAGCTATTGTGCGTGTACACTGCCTACAAACCCTTGGATAACAAAATCGCAAAAGTTTTTAATTGCGTCTCAAAAACACTAGAAATCCCCTGTCTTTGCTATTTGAAACACAACCAATGTGACATTGTGAGACTGCCTGCCTTTTGTTTGATAAAACAACAGAGTGAATAACTTTTTTCTTAACATCAGAAAAATGTGTAGCTTCTTCTAATGCTGTGGCGTTGTAGATAAACGAGTTCTCCTCCGGGGTGTTCCCCAACCATCATTAGCTCAACCTGCAAGAAAGAAGGGTTCGTCTACACGAGGAAAACACACAGCTTTATCGTGAGCGAAACATTCACTGAGTAATAACTGCACACGAGTCACTGCAGAGAAAGTAAGAGCGACCAACGAGACACTCACAACAACCTGACTTCGAGACAGCGCATTTAGTAAATCCTGGAAGCAAGGCTCTACGGCTTCTGATATGTCTGCGCGAAAATATTTCAGCGATACGTAATCAACTGAGCTATTATCCTGGTTTTATGACTCATAATACAATCTTATAGGATAAATGAATTTATAAAACAGGCATTTTGTAGAAAGGAACGGTGATAGCAAACCGAAGAATATTCATTTCATTAACCAAATGCTTTCACCTACTAATCAAACAAGTTGCCTTACTTCCTTAACAAGATTGTCTCTAAAAGCTCTCATATCTTCCTGGAATTTCAGCGCCTTTTCCATCAAGCCACTCTGTCTTTCTCGCAGTTCCGCCAGCTGATGCATATTTGCCTGATAATTAACAAGATAACAAATACATTACAAATGTGTGTTCGGCGTTTATCCAAACAATTCCAACTTTTAACGCTGGTGTTTTCAAAACTTGTGCCAATTGGCAGCTTATCAAGGAACAATTAAATCGAAAAGCCTTAATTTTGAGCGCTGATAGTTCAGCAGTAGGTAGAAACAGCTTGGCAAGGAAATGCATCAATTGAGATAAGGCATGAAATTCTTCGCTAGAAACAGTATTTTATTGACGTTTATTTTATTGAGTTCTGCATACTTTAAATATTTTTTCATCCTAACTCTTTCTGTCTACAATGATTTAGGTTTTTCATAGAAATGTAGACAGACTCCAAAACACCTATGTGAAAAGACGACCTAGCTTGCCCAATTATACGAAAATTGTCGTCACTGTATGTTTTGGCGCAATCTGGGTTCTCCAAAAGTTGTTGTCCTATAGTCGACTCACAATTAATTTGGGCATTGCGTCTTTTACAATTTCGACGCGGATCCTCCCTATCTGCAGAGGTTTTGGTCCTTATGCTCGTGGTAACAGGCTGTTTTATTCTATCCTCCAATCTTTGAGTAGTGCGTCCTACATACTGAGCTTCACATCGGCAACAAAATTCGTAAACGACTGAACTTTCTTTGAGGGCAGGAACGCAATCCTTTTGGATGGAGGGAAACATAGTCTTAGCATTGTAGACCACACGAGGATTCACAGCTGAATAGCAGAAATTTAGGGCTTTCTTTATTTGGTTTTCAAATTTTAAAGAAAAATCACCAATACAAGGTAATTTACGGAAAACATGGCACTTTTCAAGTCCAAATAGCTTGGCAGATATAAAATTGGCAATTTTTTGTTTGAAACACCTCGAGATGATATCATCAGGGTAGCCATTTTCAATTAGGATACGTTTTATTGTATCGAGTTCAGGAGTGAGCTTAGTTTTGAAGGAAATCATGAGCGCCCTGTGAACTAAGGTTTTGATGAGACGAATTTTCCTTTCTTTAGGGCTAAAGGAATTCCAGCGAATATATTGACTAGTTAATGTTGGTTTCTTATAAAAACTGGTGAGAAAAGAGGCATCATTCTTGACAACCGAAAGAATCAGGAAATCAAATGAGTTGTTTTGCTCCATTTAAACTTCAAGGCTTAATGTAACGAGTGTAGTTTTTGGAAGAAATAGTCACACTCCAGGTCCGAACCGAAAATTACGTACTTGTCGTCGACATAGCGAAAATAGACAGTGAGTTCATTAGTTTGCACAAAAAGCTTGTTTTCATGAGAACCGACATTCCAATGAAAAATCCCATTCTTTGTAGACAGAAAGAATGAAAGTTCGTCCTTTTCCTAGGACTCTTCTAAAAGTTATGTCATAAGTGACGGTGATTGGTCAATTATAACCAATCATACTCTCTTCTTTTGATTCTCTAGTGTCTTCAATCCGCGATTGGCTTTTGATCTTTTCTAAAATTTGCATAATCATGAGAGGGTCGGACGAAAAATTACTTCAAGTATGCAAAACTGGTTCCGCTATTTGGAGATATTGCGAAGTTCTGTGGAGCACTTGTTCATGTGACATTCTCCGTTAATTGTCAAGAAATGAATGACGTAGTGACAGTTGTTTTAGTGAAAAGTCAACAAACCTGCATCGTCTCCAACCCTTTGCAGGTGACAGGGTAAGAAATTGTTCGCAACATTTGGGTTGGCTTTTCACCTCGCATATAACTACAAAATTGAATATTTCTAATCAAAGAAAATGACCATGCAATTATACAAGCTGCAGTATTTTACTGAAATGTTAAAATATGCACCATTTTTCTCATCAAAAGTTGCTGTAGCACCGACATTATGACCGTCATGATAGATGAAGAGAGATGTACACTATGACATCTTCCTGAGTTTATTTTTTTCAGGGAGTAAATTCTTTATATTTTACAAAATAAGTTACTTCGACTGTAACCACAAGAATAAGCAACATCGCGAAATGCATTCCACGAAAATAAAAGGGCCTTTTTGGTGTCGCCAGGGACAACACATCAGGACAAAGTATCGTAAACACATTACAACCCTCGACATAAAAACTTAGGAGCAGGTCAGTTATACTAATGGATGTAAGGTTAGGTCATGAATAACGATTCGTGATTCTTGTCACCGCCTTTCCGTATTAGTTAAAAAACGATAGAGATGGCTCGCACAGCTTAAAAAAGACAGCAGATTACCGATCAAACTCTTCTTGGGTCATTTGCAGAGAAGCAGCATCGAGTTTCTCTATAAAAGCCACCGCACAGCACTAGAAAGTAGAATTTCACAACTCTTAGATCATAGCACGTGCACATAGAGAGATAATTATCTTGTTCGATTAAGAAAAATACTGGATTCAGATTTACAAAATCCATTTGTGTTGGCCTGTTCCAGATTTTAAACTAATCTCGTACTGTGCAATGCTATCCTGAAAGATAACACTAATTTGAGCTAGCGTGTTTCCGCAAGTAAATGTGCTCCTGAGAGGATTTTAAACAAGATCTGACGCAGTTTAAGGAAAACGACTTTTAGACTTTTGTTAAAAACATCTGAACGCAAGGAACAAGCAGATTGCTGAATTGATTTGTTGGGAAGTAACAGAGAAAAAAAGGAAAAAGCATTCTAAACTCCGTACCAAATTGGTGAAGTAATATCCAGCCTCTCCAGCCATCAGCTTGTTTGAATTGCAGAATCTCGTGATATACCTAAAAAGTCATTTAGGGATATTGTATGTAGAGACAGGACTTGTCACTCAATAGAAGACAGTCATATGTTCCAAGCCACACCGTACAACATGAGCCAGTTAATTGAAAGCACCCTAATAAAAATGAAAGGGCCCATAAACTGTGAAACACAGATGAAATATTACTTTGACTTCTACTTTATAACATGACAACATCGACATTTTGAATCAGACGAATATAGAGTTAATGGTTTAACTAAATTCCTTGCATGTCAAAACATTCATCCCTCTCATCTAGGACCAGCGACTAAGAGAGCGAAAATTAATCTAATTCAATATGATGTGTTCGATTGTAAATACTTACTGAATGTTTGATTGAAGAAGGGTTGGGTTTGCTTTGAGAACAACGAATATTAAGCAAGGAAGGAAGTCATCAGCACTGGCCGCTATTTCGCTGCTTGAGAGTTGGAGTATTTCTAAAAATCTGGTCAAGGCGATGCTCGAGACATTTGTGTAAGTAAACAGCTGAAAACGATTGGGTCTAGCAACGTGTCTCACACGCACATTAAAGACTGGACATTTATACCGAGACGCTGGCTAAGTTATCCAAGACTTGAGCATGCAAAATCTGGGCTTTTTAAAGAGTCAATAACAAAGATATTACTTGTCAGGTCAAAGTTGCTATCATCTGCAATATATCACTTTCATTTAGCATACCAATCTAGCCTATTTGACAAGTCAAAACAAAATAAAGTGAAAGCTAGATCGCGAAATTTCTGATGAAAGGATACGGAAAATGCACTTGCTGCATTTAACGATGCAAGCCAGCTTGTCTTGCGGAGCTCGTTTAGTGTTCATTTCTAATAAATCTGAAATCGAGTTGCATATGGCATAAACAAACAATGCAGGAAGAAGAAATCAAACAATGTCCTTAAGGGTCACAAGTTGTCAACTCTTGAAAGTATCATAAAAGAGTAAGGTTATAAGAATCAAAACAAGACAACAATGGCGTCATGCCTCGTGTCAGAAAAGGAGAGAGGCAGCCAAGAAGATCGCTTTGGGGACTACAAGTACCTTAACTGTTGGATTCTATGCGGATGCCGCCAAATGAGTAAAGCTTACTAAGATGACTGCTTTATATGATAGTCACGTGCCAATGTCACGTGCCAATGGCATCAATTGACCAGCATCAGTCACACTACTTTCATGTACACCTGTGTAGCAATGCAAAAGGGCATAGAATTGGGCGTGAAATTGGGCGCAAAATTGGGCGCAAAATTAGGCATAGAATTGGGCATGGCGGCTCCCATACCATCCTGGGCCTCCTCGACCAACTTTCGCACGTCTTCCCTCTGCATCTCAATCTCTGCTTCGAGGTGTTGCTCAGTGACCCATTGAAAGCCTCTGATTGTTTTTTGCAGCCACAGGTCTCTTTCCTCGTCATCAGAGGACGGGTGACAGAAAACCCTGGACAATGGCAAACAATTTTACTCAACTAATGACTACCTTGTCAATCTGCTTATCAAAATTTGTTAAACGGAAGGCAAGGTTGACACTGCAATGCGCATCATTATTGAAGTGACAAATTAATAGATAACCATAAATAGAGACATCAATGCTAACTATTTCTGTTAAACGACTTTTTTATCTTTTAAGGCACAATCTTCCTAGCTGCAATTACAAGCTTTCGAAACCTACAAGTTTATCTAAACTGTATTTTGAATTGTGACGACTAGGCGGATTATTAGGGAGCTGTTGCAGCAAATTAAACTGTTAAACGTTAGAAGGTCAGAACGAAAACGCCAATGCCAACGCCGTTTTCAGCTGTAGAAAACTGAAGGAAATCAAGGTTTAGATGACTACCTCCAAAGGAAACCCCGCACTTTTCTTACCCGAAAATACAAAATCTCCTACGAAAGTTTGTCCTGACTACCAAAATGATTTCGATGATAATTGAATGCTGCCGGATGATATGAAAATTTGCATAGAAAACAACATTTTGAGACAATCATCGTCTGGCTATGAAAGAGCGCCAATTTGAAACGACGAAAAAGGTACGTAAATATTTGATTGGAGACAGTGCACAATGCAGTAAATCTGCAAATTAAATTTAGCGTCTCAAAGCAAATATGAACTTAATACGCGCTATAGTCACTGCCTCGTTCAATTCTCTAAAGCAAGTTATCTGCAGCTTCAGCGTTCTCTCGCAGCAAGAAACTGTGACTCGTTTGTACAGCGACTTTCGCTGCGGATATGCTTATAATCGAGTCAGTTTCTGGACGAACCACTAACGAATTTCGTCAGACTGTACAATCTTAACACTTACGCCTTGTAAATCTGGGTCATTATGTACTTTTCAATTCCATCCACCATCTTTTCTAGTTCATCAGCATTTGTGTCCTTCAATGTTGGGTGTGATTGCAGGTCTTCGGCCATTTTCTTCAAATTCAAATTGTATTCAAATTTATATGTAATATGTTGAGCTTCATTTGCAAATTAATCATTGGGTAATTAATAATTCACGGAGAGTAGAAAAGGGTTTTGATTTGCTTTATGAATGGAAAACATGAAGAAAACGTTGGAATTTTACATCAAGTCCAAGTAGTTTACTTATCGTTACGTTCACATTGCGGATCAACGTTGAACAAACGAACAAGAAACATAGAGGGAATATAAAACGGAAACGTGAAGCAAAAAAAAAAGACTGAAATCCTGACAAGATTCAAAACTGAGACACGTACAACATAGAAGTCTTGAACAAGTTCGCTGTGCTGGCTGACTGTCAATTGCGGACTGCTCATAATTCGAACAATAAACCTAGGAATAAAGAAGATTGAATTAAGGACAGAATGGCCATTTAAATGACGTGTCTACTTAAACAATAACTACTGTACAAGAATAGCCTCTTCTAGTCAGACTTGTCTCCTACCCAAATTGAATGTGACAGTTGTGACCTGGCAAGTCATTGGGTTAGATGAGAAGATTTAGTTCTTCAAAGCAACGCCTGAATCAATGCGTCAACAGAAAAAAGGATGGCATGCTTAGATACACAATATTTTGCCAATTTTGCTTTTATGTAGGAAGACTATTCTATATATTCTGTAGATAAGGGTAAAATACTGTATATAACCTTCTTAAATTGCACAATTGCTAGAAAAAGCGGAACTATTTTTCGCATCCTTAAAAGTACTTTTTTCGTCCGACACTCCTCAGAGTATGCAAACGTCGGAAGATAACCAAAAACTGACCTAGGAACAACATCTTTTAGAGAATCCAGATTGCGCCAAAACATACAGTGACGACAATTTTCGTATAATTGGGCAAGCTAGGTCGTCCTTTCACCTAGGTGTTTTGGAGTCTGTCTATATTTCAATGGAAAATCCCATTCTATGTAGACAGAAAGAGTTCGTCTTTTCCCTTGGGCTCTTCTAAAGTGAGGTGTTAAGTAACGCAGATTGGTCAATTATAACCAATCACGCGCTCTGCTTATCACCCTCTAGTGTTTTCGATCCGCATCTGGCTATTTATTCGGTCAGTTTTTGGTTATCTTCCGACGTTTGCATACTCTGAGGAGTGTCGGACGAAAAAAGTACTTTTAAGTATGCGAAAAATAGTTCCGCTTTTTCTAGCAATTGTGAAGTTTTGTACCACAAAGCACTTGTTCACTTCTTAAATTGCTATATTTCTTTGGCTTTTTCGACCATCTTGTGATGCTGCTGCTAAATTTATAATTTTAGGTTCAACGAAAATGGCTCACTGTAGCAACCAATTGCTGTCTATATTTCAAAACTAGACTTTTTTGGTATTTTGAATGCTTTGCTGATGAAATGTTCACCATGTAGAACTCAATAGCTTTCAGGCACAAAGTAAGATCATTACAAACTTTATGCAGGCTTTTCCTCTTGAACTATTTCCATATTTGTTATCTAAATACAACTTTTTTTAACCTTATAAATTTTGATACCATGGTTACCTCTTGCACCTATCTGCAACACCTTGCACTGCAGGAGTACGGAGTGTCTTTAAAAATTCCACAAAGTCCCTAGAGGCTCTTGCCCTTTCTGCTTTGGCATTAGCTTGCTCTGTTTGAAGGTAAACACATACAAAACTTGAACAATTTCCCATAAACAAATTAAGCAGCAGTAAAAAAACAGTGTGTTAATGGGATCTGAAAATCCTCCAAGACAACTTTTATCCCATATATGAATTTCAACTTTCAATGCAAATAACCAAAAATGGTTCTGTGTAATGAACAGTATAGCATAAGCTTGAATAGTACAATGCAATAGAGCATCAATTTATTTTCTACAGCAGAGCAAACATCTTTGCAAATGATTGAATGGTACACAAAGACTTGATGTATAGGGAAGGACATGATCCAAGTGATTTATCAACCCATATTAAAGTCTGCTTTAAAACAGAAAATGGCAATGAAAACCTTAGTTCATTTGGTAATCATTCAGTTACTATGGCCGGGAACTAGAAAGTGACAATCCAGCTTTCTGATTAGTCTTGGGTTAAAGCTTAAAAAGAATATGTATTGTACTATTTTGATCTGGTTTTGAAGTGGTGATTTTGGCTTTGACAAGGACCCCACCATTTACCAAAATATTTATCCAGTTTAACTTGTTCACTTGATACAAAGAAAAGCAAAATAATAGAATTCCAGTAATGCAGCTATTTGTCTAATTTTTTCTTTGTATCAACTCTAATCAGCTGGATGATACTTAATAGAAGAAAAACATTCTAAACTCCTAATACCAGATTTATTGATGTGTGCTGCAAATTATAAAACAGCTCACCTTCCTTTGATACAATAGGTGTTTTGAACCCTGGGCTTGGTGACCTTCCAGGTGATGAGGGTCTGACAGAACTCTTCTGGAAGAATTTCTTAACGCTTGCCCTAGAAAACAAATACAAAAATCACGAAGCTGCCATTTTCCTGGCCCCACCACTTCCTAGATATCGTGGAGGGGGTTTGAAATGCTCAGAACTAATTGCATACTCTATTTTAAAAATTGAGGTTCATTCTTGCAGTTAATCTGATCAACCAGAGATCATCATTTATCACTGTCTCTGCCTGTGTCAGAAATCACATTTATATGTGTTAGCTGCTTCCACAGGGATATCAGCAGCGCAATTACAAAATATGGAGGTCCTAACTGACTGACATTTGATAACAACTAATTGATGAGCTATTTATATTTTAACAATGAGGTAGATGATGGAAGGAAGGCTCATGCTCTTGAAGCAAATACAGAGGCCCAAGTGTTCTTGCCACATTTCTTGAGATTAAGATACAATAATGATAAATATGCAAAATTCATTAAAACTGCATATCTTTATATCAATATATTAGTTTTTACATAATTTCAAGCCACATGCAAGTCCACAATTGAGATAACTGTTATGACAGTCAAAAGTTATCAAATCCATGGCATACTTTTTTGAATCTTTTTGCTCCTTTTTCTTTTCTGCAAATTTTGTAAATTTTAGCTGTCCAACTTCAACACCTTGATATTCTTCTAAAAAACAGAGCATTCTTAATTTGATTTATTTTGCCATCTAACATTGCTATCAGAAAATTTTGTCATGTTAGGGTCAAGACTTCTTCCATAATCGCCAATTTGTTCTTTGTCCTGACTTTTTGTCATGTTATCTATGCATCAGCATATGATTTCAGTATAACACAGATCAATATCAGCAAATTAAGCATTTGGTAAATTCCTACAAATGAAATATCCTTTACTTATGTTATCCTTATGTTACTTGACCATTTAATAAAAACAATAAAGATTTTATTGATGGAAGTTTCGCAAAGACGTACGGGGGGTTGGTAAAGGTTTGGTGAGGAAATCTTCGGAACTTAACGATGTTGTTCTGTGTTGGGTTCTTTGCATAAACTCCTTGTAGCACTTTGAGCAATAGCCTTCCCATGCTGGATTTCCATAGAAGCCACATCTAAAAAAAATGACCAGTTTAAATTAAGTCATAAGTTCTGAAAAAATCATTGGGTGCAATTATGACAACCTAAAAAGTACCAAGATCTCCATTTGCTTTCTAGAATACAAAAAACTAGGATTATATAGTTGTTCATACCACCAACTTTATAGTGACCGTATCTGAGACAGCTTTGGTTTTCAAAAGTGAGCAAAGTTACGAAACGCTTGGTGTTTATCGTAGGGAAATGGGTGAGCAACTCAGGTGACAAAACATTTGAACGGAAATCAAGCGCACTGCAACACAAAATGGATCATTTGAATAATTCGTTATCGTAATTTCTAGCCTAGTTCCTAGACTGGCCAAGAATTTTTTGAAAAGTTAGTGCTTTTGCGAACTTACCCGGACTTACAATACAAAGCTGAATTGTTCAGCCTTTTTGTTGACCTTCTCTTTTCTGTCGTAGAGGTACTCATCTTGAGAACAGCTATATTATTTATCTCGTCAGTTCCTTTAAATAACTTCCATTATTCATCTTTGTCCTCATCACAAGACACAGTTATTGAAAAGATATTTACAGCAACAGCAACAATCACAAAGCGCCGTCGCAGAGGTACTTTTGTAACTTCGCATTGTTCTTGAAAAAGACTTTCCAAATCACAACAATAAAGCATGCATAAATTAGACTTTGCTTCTTCTGGAAACCTCCAACCAGAAAATACATAAGTCTGTTTTTAAGTAACTTGCTGACAAAAGAATAGGGCAAATTGTTTTGGTATCTTAAAGAGACGTTTTGTAACGAAACAGCGGTGCCGTAAATTAATTTTTCATCGCCAAAATGATTAAAAGCAAATAAAAAACCCGCTTGCTAGATCATGGGCCAACTAAGGGACACTTAAGGGAGTGTTGGGGGATTTCACCACTAGGTTGTGTGTAAAAATGTCCTGACTTTTGCAACTCAGGACAAATAAGACAAGGGTTGGACGCGATCCTTCACCAACAACCTTATGTCCCTCATCTTTTTGCAAAGAGTTGGTAGCCATTTTACAAATTCTTTGCTGCTTTTCTTTCAAGATCATCTTATCCTAAACCCCTCAGTTATGGCTTCAAATGTTTCAGTTTTGGTCTTTGGCCTTTCTTCAAAGATTCAAGAAATCGCTATCTTTTAAAGCAAGTATTAACACAATTCGTATACAGAAATGAATTTAAAGCTTACCAAAAACTACAATAACTGCAGCATAGAAATTCCCTCACTTTTGATCTTAATCTGCTTCTTGAACCATGAAATGTTAATTCTGCTCATCATTATAAACTTCTTCTTGAGAAAAATGGGGCTTAATGAATCAAATCTCTCTTGCAAATAGAATAATTTTTTTAGATAACACCACCAAATTCCATTTCAACTGCTTATTATTTAAGATCGACCCTGGTGCTTGACGTGTTTTCTCTGACATTTGCTTCGCCGACATGGTCCGCTCATTTTAATCCATCGCGAATTAGTCTATTCGCATAGGACATGTGCAATTTCATGCAATGTAAATCTGTGACACTTTTTAAAAAAACTCGACTTATTCAAATGTTTTAAGCATATCTTGAACTCACCAAACATATTTAATGTTTAGAATTCTTTTTTAGTTATCTAGTCTATTTTTTAATTAGACAATAGAAGATCACAGATCTCTCTTTCGAGCCATTGTCGAATTCATACCAAGTAGAGGGACATTGGAAGGTTGCCAAATCCTCGGGAAATCGTATGCGGGTGTATCAATATTGAATTTGTGTACTTCTTTGAGCATACATTTTTTAGGTCTGTGGGCTCTACAGGCGCAAACAGTTTAGATGATACAACAACAACGGCAATGACAACAACAGCAAAAACAACAACAACAGCAACAACAACAACAGCAACAACAAAAACAAAAAGCAAACTTATTCGAGGTACGTTGGTGAGGAGCCCCAGAAAATAGCGGACCCATAAAATAGCGGAATCCCAGAAAATAGCGGAATCCCTTCTAGCTCGTTATTTATGCCGCGAATGCCGATAATTGAGTAAGATAACCATGCTATGGCTAATTTTACGTGTTTCTGTCAATTTTGGGCACAAATAACGTTAAAACAACCCATTAAATCAAAAGTTACAGTGTACCGTAAATTCGTAAACATGCAAAATCAACCGTTAAATCATCTAAAATTAAACAGAAGACTAAAAGTGACCTAGAAATGGCGAAAGCAAGGGAAATCCTTTGCGTATAGTGGAGAAAGAAGCGAAATTCAGGATGAGAAAGAGTTGTCCTAACGAAGAGAGAGTTTTCATCTCTGAAGAGTTCCCCAGTGTCATATGTCTGAGGTAGCTCTCCAAAAACTGGTCAAACGGCCACAACTCTTTGGATAAAGAAACTCTAATTTCAAGTAAAATTTACAAACCTAAAAAGCTAAAGAAACAAACTACTGATTCTACAGAAAATATTAGCATGTAGTGTAGTGGGCGGGGAGAAGTTAAATTTTTTCATGTTGAAGTTTCGGTGAGTGACCGCGTTGGCCGCGCAGTTGGCGTACGAGTGGCCTTGCGCCAACCAGCTTTGCAGACGGCCGCTGAGTGAAATTTCCAAACTTATACTCTCTGCACAAAATATAGGTGACAGTTCAACTGGGGAAGTGCTTTTTCTTTGGAAAATCCGTGTTTAGGGGTCAGAATGTCGTGGCTCTTTATGGAGAAAGCTCCCAGAAAATAGCGGAATTTTGAAATAAATGCAACAAATCAAGTCTCCTTGACGAACAACTGTTTGGAATGGAAGGAGATAGGTGCTAGTCACTCAACCAATTCATGAAACCATGTTGGTTAGGGTTAGGAAGAAGTTTTTTATCAAGTTGAAGTTTCGGCGAGTGACCGCGTTGGCCGCGCCAGTTGGCGTACGAGTGGCCTTGCGCCAACCAGCTTTGCAGACGGCCGCTGAGTGAAATTTCCAAACTTATACTCTCTGCACAAAATATAGGTGACAGTTCAACTGGGGAAGTGCTTTTTCTTTGGAAAATCCGTGTTTAAGGGGTCAGAATGTCGTGGCTCTTTATGGAGAAAGCTCCCAGAAAATAGCGGAATTTTGAAATAAATGCAACAAATCAAGTCTCCTTGACGAACAACTGTTTGGAATGGAAGGAGATAGGTGCTAGTCACTCAACCAATTCATGAAACCATGTTGGTTAGGGTTAGGAAGAAGTTTTTTATCAAGTTGAAGTTTCGGCGAGTGACCGCGTTGGCCGCGCCAGTTGGCGTACGAGTGGCCTTGCGCCAACCAGCTTTGCAGACGGCCGCTGAGTGAAATTTCCAAACTTATACTCTCTGCACAAAATATAGGTGACAGTTCAACTGGGGAAGGGCTTTTTCTTCGGAAAATCCGTGTTTAAGGGGTCAGAATGTCGTGGCTCTTTATGGAGAAAGCTCCCAGAAAATAGCGGAATTTTGAAATAAATGCAACAAATCAAGTCTCCTTGACGAACAACTGTTTGGAATGGAAGGAGATAGGTGCTAGTCACTCAACCAATTCATGAAACCATGTTGGTTAGGGTTAGGAAGAAGTTTTTTATCAAGTTGAAGTTTCGGCGAGTGACCGCGTTGGCCGCGCCAGTTGGCGTACGAGTGGCCTTGCGCCAACCAGCTTTGCAGACGGCCGCTGAGTGAAATTTCCAAACTTATACTCTCTGCACAAAATATAGGTGACAGTTCAACTGGGGAAGTGCTTTTTTTTGGAAAATCCGTGTTTAGGGGGTCAGAATGTCGTGGCTCTTTATGGAGAAGGCTCCCAGAAAATAGCGGAATTTTGAAATAAATGCAACAAATCAAGTCTCCTTGACGAACAACTGTTTGGAATGGAAGGAGATAGGTGCTAGTCACTCAACCAATTCATGAAACCATGTTGGTTAGGGTTAGGAAGAAGTTTTTTATCAAGTTGAAGTTTCGGCGAGTGACCGCGTTGGCCGCGCCAGTTGGCGTACGAGTGGCCTTGCGCCAACCAGCTTTGCAGACGGCCGCTGAGTGAAATTTCCAAACTTATACTCTCTGCACAAAATATAGGTGACAGTTCAACTGGGGAAGGGCTTTTTCTTCGGAAAATCCGTGTTTAAGGGGTCAGAATGTCGTGGCTCTTTATGGAGAAAGCTCCCAGAAAATAGCGGAATTTTGAAATAAATGCAACAAATCAAGTCTCCTTGACGAACAACTGTTTGGAATGGAAGGAGATAGGTGCTAGTCACTCAACCAATTCATGAAACCATGTTGGTTAGGGTTAGGAAGAAGTTTTTTATCAAGTTGAAGTTTCGGCGAGTGACCGCGTTGGCCGCGCCAGTTGGCGTACGAGTGGCCTTGCGCCAACCAGCTTTGCAGACGGCCGCTGAGTGAAATTTCCAAACTTATACTCTCTGCACAAAATATAGGTGACAGTTCAACTGGGGAAGTGCTTTTTCTTTGGAAAATCCGTGTTTAAGGGGTCAGAATGTCGTGGCTCTTTATGGAGAAAGCTCCCAGAAAATAGCGGAATTTTGAAATAAATGCAACAAATCAAGTCTCCTTGACGAACAACTGTTTGGAATGGAAGGAGATAGGTGCTAGTCACTCAACCAATTCATGAAACCATGTTGGTTAGGGTTAGGAAGAAGTTTTTTATCAAGTTGAAGTTTCGGCGAGTGACCGCGTTGGCCGTGCCAGTTGGCGTACGAGTGGCCTTGCGCCAACCAGCTTTGCAGACGGCCGCTGAGTGAAATTTCCAAACTTATACTCTCTGCACAAAATATAGGTGACAGTTCAACTGGGGAAGTGCTTTTCCTTTGGAAAATCCGTGTTTCAGGGGTCAGAATGTCGTGGCTCTTTATGGAGAAAGCTCCCAGAAAATTGCGGAATTTTGAAATAAGTTTAGCCTAATATATCTATCCTCTTATAAACCGAAGGTAACGGACTATATGTGAGCAATTTTCCTTTTTCTTTCCACATTGCCTTAAAGAACTTAAGTTTCGAGACTGTTTACCCACTGAGGGGAAGTCGACTTTTTGTGACTATTAATGATAATAGAACTTTCACAGCTGTTTGATGCAAATCACAGATGTAGTAGTGCGGAGAGAAAATTGATGTGTGATACCATCCCACCACTCCTGTTTGTTTTGTTCCAAGCGCCACTCTATTTGGGAATCAAATGTCTTTCAACGCTTGATGTACGTTGATCTGAAATACGTTGCCTCCTGTGTGCAGTTTTGCTTCTGTCCTGTTTCGTTCGCTTCAGTTTATCGGTTATCATGGTTAGGCAAGGAGCGAAGCGCGTTACCATAAAGGTAAGAAACCCTAGCCCTAAAGACAAATGCACTCTAGTACACTCTGATCTAAAGCTTCAGTCAGGTTGCACAGAGCACGATTGGAGATGGCGTGGACAAGAACGTCGAGGGTTGGGTCTTCGTGGTATCGCTGCACGTTGGAAACTAGGAGCAAGTGGCAAGCAAAACCGGGCCCATTTGCCGTCTGATGGATTTTCCGAAGAAACTGTATGTTGACTGTTTTTAAATTCAAGTGCTTGTTTTATTTCCATTCGTCGGTATTCTCTTCAACAATGGATGATTTCGTGAGAAGATGCTTTCAAAATGCATAGAAAAAATGGTTTCCAAGTTTTAGACTTGAAGTTTTGTTGGTTTCCATTATCTATTTCAGCTTAGTGTAGGACTGAGTTTGAATTCCCGATAACTTGTTATGTTGTAGGTTTGTGTGTTTTCCGACTCGCAACTACGACCAATAGTGCAAAATGAGGTGCAATGCCCAAGCAACTGGTACGTTAACTGCACCCCGGGTGGCACATTTAACCATGTTGCCTGTGAGGTTAGGAGCTGCCAGATATCAGCTAGCCCTAAAAGCATTGTATTTCTAGTTGGCACCAACGACATGATGCAACATATGGTTATGGAGCGAGCAGAGAAAGGTTTTCTTAATCTCGTCGAGAGCACAAGGGCACGCTTTGGTAGTCCTAAGGTAAGCTAAAGGACCAAAGTATTATTACCAAAGCAGCAGGGGCCTATGCTCCGAAACATTATTGACTGTATCCTTTTTAATGATTGGAAACGCTCTTTTTAATGTAGAAAACGAATGAATCTCTTCCTTCAAACATTGTAAATTCAATTATGTTAGGGCTCTTTGCTCGGCTAGTTGTTAGTCATCTAATGGCAAACTAGAAGGAGTTGTGATATCAACATAGAACGTTTCCGATAGAAAAGTGTACAAAAGGAAATCGGTATAAAAATGCCATTATAACATCTAGATTATAATCTGTTACTTAGATCCATATGGCCGGAGCATCTTTTTATATTTCAAAGGAATCAGCAATTAGCAACTCAGTTACCAAGCCGATGATCTGTCGACACATCATTCTGTTTCAGTGTCACGGCACTTCAGCAAATAAAAATAAGGGTAACTTGAAACCAATTTTTCATAAATTAATATTGCCTAGCTTAAAGTGGGTAAAGTTTCTAAATCATTAAGTTTCTGGGAATATGAAAGTACCTTACAAAAATCTCCACGTTTGCTTTTTGTAGATATTTTTCATCTCAATTCTACCGCGCTTGGATGAAATAGATGCCAGAAGAGGTATGTATAACTCGGCCTTAAAGAAGCTGTGTGGACAATATGCTGTTGAATATATCGACATGGTCAGTCTATTTCCTACATGGGATCGTGTTTTGTGGAGCAAAGCTGACAGTCTGCACATTAGCTCTAACCATGGAGTACCCCGCATAATGAACAAAGTATGCCAGTCGCTGATAGAGGCAGATGCCCCTGGTGACGAGAGCGTCCGCCAAAGTGCACAAACATGTCCAGATTGGCTTTGGCGTGAATTGAAACACCACAATTCGCTAGGTATATACTGTTGTAGGTGCTATGTTGTGATTTATTGTGATGCATCGACATTCATGTTGCAGAGAATTGATTTTGACGCTTGATTTTTTTTCAAAATAGTCATAATCTGAAATGCCGAGATGTTGTGATTGGATGAATTCTCCCTAGGTCGCCAAAAGGTACCCGTGAGTAGCGTTTTGGACGAGAAAAGCAACACCCTTTCTGCTAAACATCGTCCTCCTAACCAAAACAGGATGAGGTTGTAAGTAAATAAAATATTCAGCATAAAATATACTTAACAATATCATTTCTGTCCTTTCAAACATCGAAGTGGTAAGGATGAAAATTAAATCTTCTTTATTTTTAGTAAGAGCAGCAAGGCCACGAAAAGGATGCCTCCAATCGACATGGAAAGGGGCATCATACTGCTTGACTCTGTTCAAGTTGGTTGGAAATGTCTATCCAGCATGTATTTGGTAAGACAATAGAGTTGATTGCATTATTCACAGATGGTAGTTGTGATAGATCTTATGCTTTAGACTGGTATTACTTGACAACTCTCTTTACCAAAGCTGCAGAGTCTGGTGGTGTTTTCCAGTTATATCTATCCCTCTCCTTTCATCATAGAAGCGTGCCACTAAGCCCGATGCCAAACCAGTCCCGTCGAGCAATGCAAACCAACTTCCAAAGGTAAGTCATACATTGATATTACTTGCAATTCTTATAGTAAAAGGGTTTTTCTTTGGTTACATCTAAATAGTACTAATGACTTTTTCTTTCTTTACATACAGCCATCAACATTTGTTAATGGTGGAGGTAGATCTGGGTTACCAGGGAAGGTAAGAGTGCCTTCTATTTTGGGTAGTTTTTATCATCCGTTTTTGGTCTCAGCTCTACTTGTTTCCTTTCTATTAAATTTTCACGTTCCCTTTGAAGCTGACTCAATTATCCTTTGTGCTTTAGAATTCAAAAGCCGTTGAAGCAGATCCAATCGAAGTCGATTCAATGAATGAGCAGGAAAAGTCTGTGCTGCTTAGACCTAGGAAAGAGTCATTATTATTCGATCCACCTAGCATATTATCAGTAAACGTAAGTGGCTATTTCATCGTCACATCTAAAACGCCATTGTTGGTTGACATCCCTCAGGCCATTCCTTCACTTACCACTCTTTGTGAAGCAGAATGTGTGTTAAGGAAGAAGGTAAGCAATCAACAAAATTGGTGTGCCTTAATTGGAACGAAATACTATGATTTGCCAGCTATTAAAAAATGCAAAGACACCTTTGAATTCAAATCGATAAAAGACCAGGTGTTGGAGGAAAGAAGATGGCTCGATCGAATATCTAGGCATTTTGAGCAGCCGAAAGGGACACCTCCAATTGGCCTTGAAGTAGCGAGAAATTTGATAACGGCTTTACAGGAAACTGCCGCAATTGAAGAGGTGGCCAACGTTAAGGTGAGCGGGGCGAACCTGAAAGATCTAGTTCAATGCAGATGGATTAACGGGGAAATACTCGATCGCGTGTCAGAAATGATCAACGATCAATGTCCTGACACGTTCTCTTTCAATTTCAATAACGTTATGGATAACACTGTACATAAATTGGTGGAAAGGCTCAAAGAAAAGCAATGAATTTAGGTTGCCAAAGAAAATTATTTTCTCTGTAAACGTTGTAAATGTAAATAATCGTACCTACTTAGGTCACACAACCATCGACGGGGTTTATTACAGCGGTAACCATTTTGCATGTTGCGTTTATTTTTCGGAAACGAACACCCTTTTCTATGGTGATTCCTTGGGATATGAAATACCAACTGATGTCCCAAGGATATTTAAGGAGTTCCTATCGCTGCTTTGTGACAGTGAGATAGCCGCTCAGTGTGTTGTTACTCCCATTCATTATAATGAAAATGTAACTGATGGCCATAAATGTTTCAAAAGCTGCTGGGGATTCTTTCCCCTACAAACAGATAGTAGTATCTGTGGAATATCAACAATTATTTGTATGTGCTTGGCAGCTCTGGATGATGCATCCTTCATGGCCCTACGTGGTTCCCTTTATACAACTATTGCACTTTCAGCTATCTGAAGCATATTAGTCGTTATAACGACTTTCTGCGACTGGTAGTTGCCAAATGGTTGCTTGAAGGGTGCATCGATCTGTCTGCACTTCGTGCCGAAGAATTTTCCTCGGGGCTGGGAGACAATGCTTCTCGGGTGCATTTAGGCACGCTTAAAGAGCAGACTGACACGCTGAAAGTAGATGACCATGCTTCTTGCTCCAACGTTCCTTCCTTAACTACCAAAGTGTCCAAATCTATAGGAAACTTTAAGGCACCTAGCTTGACAAAAGGCGTTAAAATCGTCAATAATGAGACTGATTGCAACGACGTTTGTAGGGAACACATTAGTCACGTGAGAGATATCAATTCGTGGTGGGATCTGTTGGTAGATTGTAATAATTCAAGTGCAAGTAGAAGATGCTCTGAGAAGACTAAACATTTTCATTGTGCATTGTGCCCCTTGTCTAAGGTTGATTACTTCAAATCGTACACAAAAGATCACATTTTGAAATGCCATTTAAAACCAGAACGCATTGTGAGATTTGGATCACTGAGTATTTTGCCTTGCAAGCTTTTGCACCTGGAGAAGGAGTTCAAAAATTGCAGGGTCTCCCATTATCATTGTCCTGAATGTGGCAACATTATACAACAAAGGAGCTACTTTTTGCAGCATGTTAAATCCCATTTATTGGGCAAGCGCAATGATAGTTACACCCATAGGAGTAGAATTTCTAGTAAAACTCCGATTACAAAAATTGAAACTGATTTGCGAGAGGATTTTGAGGGCCTAAAAGAAATTGAAGTACGAAGGCGCAAGAAAAGTAAACGAGATCCCTGCAAAATATGTGGCAAATATATTGCACTTAAAAATATGCAAAGACATTTGAAGGCCACACATGAAATAGATACGAAGTATACGGCTATATGTTGCGATTGTGCCCGTGGTATCTATATGGTTCGTAGGTCTAACCACGGAGGCATTTCCTACCCCATCCATGTACAAAAAATAATAAATTCTTCCAACGACAAGGCTTTAGACTGCGAGGTGTTGAGTTGCAGGGAGGAGATGGCTATAGCTGCAAGGTCAAACATGAGGGGGAGGGAATGTGCTCACCTTCTTCTAGTCAATGATGCCTTTTTTCCTGAAAAAGTAAGTTTAGACAACAGTTACCTCATAGAGCTAGGTTCCAACCAAAAATTCAAAAGTTTGAAAAGGGAAACTGTCGACAAATGCATTCAGCATAAAGAAAAAGCGGCACAGGAAGATGCTCCACTTGTTGTTGAGTGGAATGATAATAACTTTATACATTTCTCAATTTTTGATGGCAAATACTCCAACTTCCCCGTACGCTCTCGAGTAATTGTGACTTTTGACAAGGGTAAATGCAGAATGAATTGTCGCTGTCGTCTCAACCATTTCTTCTGTCTACACAAAGCCATAACCCTTTGGTATTTACATCAAAATAACTTGATTGTAGATGAGGTTGGGGAATATTTCCAAGAGGAGTGTCGAGTTGCGGAAGAAAGTTCAGATAATGATGTATGCGATGAGGAAGGGACAGATTTTGGGTTTGCTAGTTCCCAACTTGATACTCTTCTCTACCCACCAACATCAGAACAATCGTTAATGCAGATGGTCAACTATTTAAAGCAGCACAAACAAATTCCATTTCCTGCACCTGACCATTTAAAAACGCTTAAACTCTCAGAAGTACCCGTTTCTTTAAAGCCTTCTGAAATTTTCTGTATATATTGCAAAGACACTTTGTCTGGTCCCTATAGAGTAACACATAGGGCTAGAATATTGACGATGCAAGGACCGATAGATGGCGTCGAGACATACTTCAAAATGTGTAAGAAATGTAATTGGTTTGTGAGATACCAGGAGTATGCAGATGGGATCCACAATTTCGACGACACCTTTCTTCTTGGAATAGATGTGTGCATCTTTTTGCGAGAGGCAGTGAGAAATCACATCGCTGTTGGGACAATGGCTAATATTTTTGAAAAGATTTGGAATTTTCAAGTGGATAAGCAAAAGGTTTTAAACGCGTATGCACACTTCGAGGCCTTAAGCGACCGAACGTATCAATTTAATTGTGTTATATGCGGATACCATCCGGTTATTCTGGTTGCCGATTTGAATCGCAAAGTTGTTTTCAAATATCAACCTGCCGGTGATATTCTACCTGATGAAAATGACGAGGACACAGATTATGTGCATTGTACGGATTTCTGGGAGAAAGTTACATTAAATGTCATAAGTAAAGGTTTCCCAGGTATAAAGCCTAGCACTTTTAGCTTGAAACCAACCTTGTCATTTTGGGCTCCGTACATAGGACCAGACTCCCGTGTAAGTGACTACGTTGTAAATAGTGAGCACCGTAAAATTCAGAGGGACTCTGGAGAGATGGAAGTGGAATGCCGGGAACTGAGTGAAGAGCGACTTTTGGAGCAACTTTTCGAAAGTAGGTTGGTTGATGTCCAAAAACTAGCAAAGAAGGTAAATGTTAACTCAAAGGGCTCCAAGTTGGATATCATTAATAGAATTAGAGAGGCGCTAGGAAAAGAAGGCTCAAAATTCAACAAGATTTTTAAAAAGAACTTCGGTTGTTCAGGCGGGTGGTTGACTGTCGCATGTCAACATGGCATAATATATGCCGTGAAATTCCTTTTAAGAGCAGAGAGCCCACGAGATTATGTCGACGTTTTGAAAAGCTTGAAATTTAGACCAAATGTTTTTATTTGTGATATGGCACACATGGTTGCTGCTCATGGTAACCGTTATAACCGTGATTTCTTCTTTCCGTTCGACGGGAGGGTAGCACCAAGTACACCTGAGAATATCGAGCAAGCCACTTTGGGGACTCTAACAATCTCTCTCCCCTGGCTAAAAGACGCAAAGCCATGTCAGTCAATTCCAGACCCCTCGTCTGGGATTCACCCTGTAACGTCAAGCCCCAACAGACTTGTTTTGTTTGACCGATTTCATGAGTCAAATACAAATAGGGAGGAAGAAGCTCTAAGGCGAATAGGATGTATTAAGGAGCTCAAGGGACAATTGAATAGCGAGGTTGCCGAGCAAATTCATGGGTTGTACAACAAGAACCGAAGTTTTCTCAACATGATGACCCCTCAAACACATATATTTATGTTCCGGTCAATAATTGACTTGCAAAATGAAGTTAGTAACAACGTTTTTCTCAGAGGGAAAGAGCGCCATACTGGTTTGCAGATAAGGTTTGATGTAATAGGGAGGGCAATATTTAGCAATCGGTCTTCATTTCTCAAAAGTAACGTGAGCTTACGCACTAACTCTAAGAGCGATAGAGTAAAAGAACTGGGAACATCTGATTTTACAAAACAAGTTTGTATAGATGAAATAATTGCAGATGAAGTTGATTTTGGCATTGACCACGAGGAATCAGTCTATACTGTTTCTGATAAGGCGAATACTGCAAATTATGCAGAGGAGCCGTTATCGCCGGGTGTTTGTGATAGCATTCCGAATGTAGACCATAAATATGCGCTTGAATCGACTAGTGAGCCGTTATCGCCGGGAGTTTGCCCTAATGTACCATCGCACCAAGGCCGAGAGGAAAGTGCAAATATTGGTCTCGAGGAAGAGTATGTACAAGTTACTGACTATTGTGGAAGCATATGTAGTAGCACTGACGTTGAAAATGAGAGTGATATCGAAGGTATGACATTGCGTGAAGGTTGTTCTCCCACTTTGAATAAGCGCTGGCCTAGTTTCCTGGAACTGACAGATCGCGATAAGTTAACTATCGAATCCCGTGCTCCAATTACACATGCAACTTGCGACGCAGCAATGAAAATTCTGAGGAAAGGTAACCCTCAGCTTTCAGGATTGCAGCCACTTTCTACCATTCACAAATATAATGGCACCGGTGGGCCATTTATACAAATAATAAAATTAAAGAGAGGCAGGTCATCTATTTCCAGCTGGGGCACAGTCTCCAATGTAATGTCTCCTGCAGGACACGTTACCCTTTACGATGCTGCAGTAAGACTGTATAGGGACAATTGCAAAAATGAAGTTCGTTACCATGTGTCCCTTGAAGAACATGCTGCTAGACTTTTGAATACAAAGTTGAATGAGTTTGTGATCGACGTTGCTGACGTAACGGCTGTTAACAAAAATGCCCTGAGTGGAGTTGCGGCCATATTTCACGCCATATGCCTTAGTAAGATGGTGAACCCCCAAAATGTAGAATTTCGGTACCAAAAGCTTCGCAAGGCTCTTAGACAATGTTTCCTTGCAAACTCATTCGAGGGTATTTCATATTTTGGATCCCCACGTCGTAAGTATAAACCTATTTTTGAAATAAATGTGACACTTTATTGTCATTGTAATATGCCTTATGCGAAAGAGCCTATGGTAGAATGCTTTTGCTGCAACAGATGGTTCCACCAACGTTGTGAGACCGGAGACTTTAGCTCTTCTCGTTGGCAGTGCAAAGACTGCATACATGAGACACGACGTACCCGCCCAAATCCCTCAAGAAAACGTGTGGCTAAACAATCTATGTACGTTCCAACAAAATCATGTAAAAATGATGATTAATGTAGTTCGAAACTCGTACGCGTTATAACTTTGCAGAGCCGCTCAATTACTTTTGCAGCCACACTTCAATTTCAGAACCATACGTCTATGTCAGTTTGCAAGTATCATTAGATAAATCGAAGATTCTTCACCAGTCCCTTGGTTTCCCTAACGTCAAATCAAGGTTATACTATTTCGTTTTTTCACTGCCCCGAAGACACCTCCAAATTTCATTCTTTGCATCTTTTGGGTAGCCCAAGCAAAAGATAAAATTGTTCCAAGTTTTGTTTTCCTCCATAGCTCTGGTGGAGCTTTTTCGTATGTATATATTAATATTTATACATGTTCATGGTTTAATTCTTACCAATTTTCGCTTTGTATCAAAATTGCACGTAGAAACAGATAAATTTGACTTGAACTTATGGTATATCTGCATTTACTGTAAAATAATTATATATTCAGGTAGCAAAAAGAACTTCTAGCTCTTCAAAACGTCTTTAAAGTCAGTAATTTTTGCAAAGAAAATGTTCTTCAAGCAGCTTCACGTCGTTTTCTTAATATTGATTCTTCTGTTCTCGAAATTCACATACCCCTAAAATCCTCTTTAAATTCTACAAAGGACTGTAAAGTGATGGCAATCACATATCAATCTCCGATACTTCCATTCTGACCCCTCGAACACGGATTTTCCAAAGAAAAAGCACTTCCCCAGTTGAACTGTCACCTATATTTTGTGCAGAGAGTATAAGTTTGGAAATTTCACTCAGCGGCCGTCTGCAAACCTGGTTGGCGCAAGGCCACTCGTACGCCAACTGGCGCGGCCAACGCGGTCACTCACCGAAACTTCAACTTGATAAAAAACTTCTTCCTAACCGTAACCAACATGGTTTCATGAATTGGTTGAGTGACTAGCACCTATCTCCTTCCATTCCAAACAGTTGTTCGTCAAGGAGACTTGATTTGTTGCATTTATTTCAAAATTCCGCTATTTTCTGGGAGCTTTCTCCATAAAGAGCCATGACATTCTGACCCCTAACACGGATTTTCCAAAGAAAAAACACTTCCCCAGTTGAACTGTCACCTATATTTTGTGCAGAGAGTATAAGTTTGGAAATTTCACTCAGCGGCCGTCTGCAAACTGGTTGGCGCAAGGCCACTCGTACGCCAACTGGCGCGGCCAACGCGGTCACTCACCGAAACTTCAACTTGATAAAAAACTTCTTCCTAACCGTAACCAACATGGTTTCATGAATTGGTTGAGTGACTAGCACCTATCTCCTTCCATTCCAAACAGTTGTTCGTCAAGGAGACTTGATTTGTTGCATTTATTTCAAAATTCCGCTATTTTCTGGGAGCTTTCTCCATAAAGAGCCATGACATTCTGACCCCTCGAACACGGATTTTCCAAAGAAAAAGCACTTCCCCAGTTGAACTGTCACCTATATTTTGTGCAGAGAGTATAAGTTTGGAAATTTCACTCAGCGGCCGTCTGCAAAGCTGGTTGGCGCAAGGCCACTCGTACGCCAACTGGCGCGGCCAACGCGGTCACTCACCGAAACTTCAACTTGATAAAAAACTTCTTCCTAACCGTAACCAACATGGTTTCATGAATTGGTTGAGTGACTAGCACCTATCTCCTTCCATTCCAAACAGTTGTTCGTCAAGGAGACTTGATTTGTTGCATTTATTTCAAAATTCCGCTATTTTCTGGGAGCTTTCTCCATAAAGAGCCATGACATTCTGACCCCTAAACACGGATTTTCCAAAGAAAAAGCACTTCCCCAGTTGAACTGTCACCTATATTTTGTGCAGAGAGTATAAGTTTGGAAATTTCACTCAGCGGCCGTCTGCAAACCTGGTTGGCGCAAGGCCACTCGTACGCCAACTGGCGCGGCCAACGCGGTCACTCACCGAAACTTCAACTTGATAAAAAACTTCTTCCTAACCGTAACCAACATGGTTTCATGAATTGGTTGAGTGACTAGCACCTATCTCCTTCCATTCCAAACAGTTGTTCGTCAAGGAGACTTGATTTGTTGCATTTATTTCAAAATTCCGCTATTTTCTGGGAGCTTTCTCCATAAAGAGCCATGACATTCTGACCCCTAAACACGGATTTTCCAAAGAAAAAGCACTTCCCCAGTTGAACTGTCACCTATATTTTGTGCAGAGAGTATAAGTTTGGAAATTTCACTCAGCGGCCGTCTGCAAAGCTGGTTGGCGCAAGGCCACTCGTACGCCAACTGGCGCGGCCAACGCGGTCACTCACCGAAACTTCAACTTGATAAAAAACTTCTTCCTAACCGTAACCAACATGGTTTCATGAATTGGTTGAGTGACTAGCACCTATCTCCTTCCATTCCAAACAGTTGTTCGTCAAGGAGACTTGATTTGTTGCATTTATTTCAAAATTCCGCTATTTTCTGGGAGCTTTCTCCATAAAGAGCCATGACATTCTGACCCCTAAACACGGATTTTCCAAAGAAAAAGCACTTCCCCAGTTGAACTGTCACCTATATTTTGTGCAGAGAGTATAAGTTTGGAAATTTCACTCAGCGGCCGTCTGCAAACTGGTTGGCGCAAGGCCACTCGTACGCCAACTGGCGCGGCCAACGCGGTCACTCACCGAAACTTCAACTTGATAAAAAACTTCTTCCTAACCGTAACCAACATGGTTTCATGAATTGGTTGAGTGACTAGCACCTATCTCCTTCCATTCCAAACAGTTGTTCGTCAAGGAGACTTGATTTGTTGCATTTATTTCAAAATTCCGCTATTTTCTGGGAGCTTTCTCCATAAAGAGCCATGACATTCTGACCCCTAAACACGGATTTTCCGAAGAAAAAGCACTTCCCCAGTTGAACTGTCACCTATATTTTGTGCAGAGAGTATAAGTTTGGAAATTTCACTCAGCGGCCGTCTGCAAAGCTGGTTGGCGCAAGGCCACTCGTACGCCAACTGGCGCGGCCAACGCGGTCACTCACCGAAACTTCAACTTGATAAAAAACTTCTTCCTAACCGTAACCAACATGGTTTCATGAATTGGTTGAGTGACTAGCACCTATCTCCTTCCATTCCAAACAGTTGTTCGTCAAGGAGACTTGATTTGTTGCATTTATTTCAAAATTCCGCTATTTTCTGGGAGCTTTCTCCATAAAGAGCCATGACATTCTGACCCCTCAACACGGATTTTCCAAAGAAAAAGCACTTCCCCAGTTGAACTGTCACCTATATTTTGTGCAGAGAGTATAAGTTTGGAAATTTCACTCAGCGGCCGTCTGCAAAGCTGGTTGGCGCAAGGCCACTCGTACGCCAACTGGCGCGGCCAACGCGGTCACTCACCGAAACTTCAACTTGATAAAAAACTTCTTCCTAACCGTAACCAACATGGTTTCATGAATTGGTTGAGTGACTAGCACCTATCTCCTTCCATTCCAAACAGTTGTTCGTCAAGGAGACTTGATTTGTTGCATTTATTTCAAAATTCCGCTATTTTCTGGGAGCTTTCTCCATAAAGAGCCATGACATTCTGACCCCTAAACACGGATTTTCCAAAGAAAAAGCACTTCCCCAGTTGAACTGTCACCTATATTTTGTGCAGAGAGTATAAGTTTGGAAATTTCACTCAGCGGCCGTCTGCAAAGCTGGTTGGCGCAAGGCCACTCGTACGCCAACTGGCGCGGCCAACGCGGTCACTCACCGAAACTTCAACTTGATAAAAAACTTCTTCCTAACCGTAACCAACATGGTTTCATGAATTGGTTGAGTGACTAGCACCTATCTCCTTCCATTCCAAACAGTTGTTCGTCAAGGAGACTTGATTTGTTGCATTTATTTCAAAATTCCGCTATTTTCTGGGAGCTTTCTCCATAAAGAGCCATGACATTCTGACCCCTCAAACACGGATTTTCCAAAGAAAAAGCACTTCCCCAGTTGAACTGTCACCTATATTTTGTGCAGAGAGTATAAGTTTGGAAATTTCACTCAGCGGCCGTCTGCAAAGCTGGTTGGCGCAAGGCCACTCGTACGCCAACTGGCGCGGCCAACGCGGTCACTCACCGAAACTTCAACATGAAAAAATTTAACTTCTCCCCCGCCCACTACACTACATGCTAATATTTTCTGTAGAATCAGTAGTTTTGTTTCTTTAGCTTTTTAGGTTTGTAAATTTTACTTGGAAATTAGAGTTTCTTTATCCAAAGAGTTGTGGCCGTTTGACCAGTTTTTGGAGAGCTACCTCAGACATATGACACTGGGGAACTCTTCAGAGATGAAAACTCTCTCTTCGTTAGGACAACTCTTTCTCATCCTGAATTTCGCTTCTTTCTCCACTATACGCAAAGGATTTCCCTTGCTTTCGCCATTTCTAGGTCACTTTTAGTCTTCTGTTTAATTTTAGATGATTTAACGGTTGATTTTGCATGTTTACGAATTTACGGTACACTGTAACTTTTGATTTAATGGGTTGTTTTAACGTTATTTGTGCCCAAAATTGACAGAAACACGTAAAATTAGCCATAGCATGGTTATCTTACTCAATTATCGGCATTCGCGGCATAAATAACGAGCTAGAAGGGATTCCGCTATTTTCTGGGATTCCGCTATTTTATGGGTCCGCTATTTTCTGGGGCTCCGCGCCATTATGGTTGACTTATTCTAGAAGTTGTTGAAAATAAACCCTTAGTTTTGAACTAAACCTCTAATCTTTTAGTTTGAAAGTTTAGGCAAATAAACTGCTGCCAATATAACTGCTTCACAATCAGACCTCAGCTGCTGCGGCGCCTCACTCTTGTCTTTGTGTGATGGAAATTCAATATACTAAGGCTGTGGGAAGTAGCAGAACCTTCTCTTGGTGTGGTCAGAAATGGTTTGCAAAAAACTCAGGACGTGAAAAGGTTGGTCCTGGACCATCTTACTTTAACAGTGACAATATAGAGATTGGAAATGACAGCAGCCTGAAAATGTGGGTGAAGTCTGTTGATTTGAAAAGCAAAAAAAGTGGTAAGGATCACTTCGCATCAGCGGAGGTACACACTACACTGCCACTTGGGTATGGACTTTATCAACTTGATGTAGATGGCTCTTTAACTGGTTCTCAGTGGGAAAGTCTTGTCCTCGGCTTTTTTACCTATGATAAAGATAATGCCTCTCAGAGCAGCAAAGAAATTGACATTGAAATAGGGACGTTTGGTGGAAGACATGCTTCAGGAGGTGTTTTTTCTAATCAAAATGATGAATTAGGTGGAAAGCAACTCATGGATATATCTCCCTCAAAAATTAGCAATAGTCATAAACTAACTTTAAACTGGTTACCTAATTCAATTGAGTGGACACTCACAGACCTGCAAAACAACAAGACTCGTAATACTTTGAAGTCAATGAATTGTGTACCTAGCTGTGAGGGAGCATTGTTACATATCAACTTATGGCAATTCAACAATATTGTACCAAATGGAACAGAACAATCAATTGTTTTGAGGAATTTCGCACATGAACCATATGATTTGACAAGTTCCAAACTCAGATATGTTGAAAAAGTCTTTTTTAGAGATGGTATCAATACCTTTATTGCTGGTAAAACATACACAAATAAAAAAATTTCTATAAAAGCCAGCAGGCATATGACTAATGTACAAGTCTCAATTTGCCCCCATGTTGAAGATGTTGAGGCCAGCTATCCAGGAAACAAGGAAAAAGCTAGTTTGAATGGTGACATTGAAATAGCAGGTGGCAAAACTGACTTTGTCTCCATGACATTGAGATTTTTAGATGCTAAAAGAGACATTCTTCCTGTAAGAATTCAATGTGATCAATTTGTATCAAATGAAGATTTTTTAGTTGATGTTAGAGTGAAAATGCAAACAAATTGAATCTAAAAGGGTAAGTCTACACCATCATAATATCTTTTTTTTATAATATCTTAAGAATTTAGCAATTCAATATATTATCTTGCTATTTTAATGATGTTTTTGTATTAAATAAGGTAATTTTGTTTGCTGTAGAAACTATTTGACACATGCAGGGCAAGATCAACTACTGCATTTGTTGACTTTTATATTTCTAATAATGACAAAAGCCTCTACTAAGACACTGTTATGTACAGATGTATTGGATGCTAAAACTTGCTTGCTTCTTCTATTCCAGGAGAGTTTTTATTTAGCATTGTTCTTAGAAATGCAGGCCAAGAACTATTTTCCGAAAGTAGTATTATCCTAAAGTATTTTGCCTGCTCTGGACTTGTCTTCAGCATGTGATTAGCCAGACCGTTTTTAAGTTGTCTTTTCTTTTTCTGCAGGAGTTTTTGTCTTGAAGCTCGTTGGAACATATTTCAGGCACATGTACTTCATGGAATAATATACAGCAGTAAAATTAACTAGAGGTTATACAAGATTTTATGATCAGGCACGTAGAAAGAACCTAAAAGGTGGGGAGATCTGGTCAAAGAAGGAGTGCATGACCATTCCCTTTTTTATTTGAAAGTGGCCTTATTGGGCCTCACAAGGGTACTACTAGGTTTAGAAAAGGCACATTTGCACAGTTTGCTAAAAAGCAGGTGATGTTATTCCCACTGTCCCTCTGGCTGTTTGCTGCTTGATCCTTTCCACTAATCCTTGTCAAGTGCCTCCTACATGCCAAGTTTCATATTGGTAAGAATATTTGTCTACCACTAAACATATTTACTTGTTCACCTAATTCCAGCATGGGTTTCTCCTCTATAGTTTAAACACTCTTTATCCAAGAATTCTCCTGAAAAACTCCTAGGACAATTTACCTAGGACATCATTTTTTATGTCAACTTTACATGCCCATAGAAGATTACAAATACGATTTTTCTAAAATAATTCCCCCATTAGCTATTTGCCGAGAAGAAATAAACAGACAAAAAGCGTAAGATAACTGGCTAATCAATTGATACACAGAGGCGGACTTGCAGCAAATCTCTCGGGTTTCAATATTTAGAAAAGAGGCCCGTACTATCTGAGCTTCAAATCAAAACTTTACCAGCTATACCTCAAAACAATTCATTAGAATTCGCTATTATCAGCACAAGCCACTTATTCTTCGAGAAACTTGAATTGAACAAGTGAAAGCTAAATTCAGGTTTGAAGCAATTTTGGGCGCATGGGCTAAGCGGCGATGTGCCATGCAACAGTCTGTCTGTATGAAGCAACATCTTAAATCAGTTTCTTTTGCAGTCCTACGTACATTCGAAAGAATCGTAACTGATTTAACAATACTTCAACAAAACAAAATGAAAAGTTCTTGCTCTAAATAAAATCCATTAAACGCTCAGTTCTCTTTGAAGCTCCGGCGAAGAGCACGTTTACTGATTTGTTATGTGTTCATTGTCTAACGGGAAGTTTCACTCTTCATTTAGAAGAATTATCAGTGATTCAATCAAAGTCGGCGGTCAATCTCTGCAACTGCTAGGTCCAGCGTGGCTTTGTAAGGATCGATTTCATAGCGGTATTTTGCTGTGCCCATTGATTCAACTTCATATGGACCTTCATCGATGGTTAGCCTCTTTCTTACTCTTGGTTCCTTGAGATCTGATGCATTAGCAAATTCTTCTTCCATAAGACTTTCTGAAAATTCTTTCCCTCTTATGCGTTTCACAAAAATTCTCTCTTACGGTGGCTAAGCTGGTTCCAAGGCTCTGCCCCATTCTAACTCAATCATAACATCTAACCCTTGAATTTGAAGGTACTTTGAAACAGGAGTAGTAAACTGAAATATCCTCATAAAGACAAACGCAGATAGTATCGTCTCGAACTTGATCCAGTTCTGATAAAGTGCTGAAGCCTCGTAAGTAACTTTAGAATCAAACTCCTCGGCGGATCCTAATTTCAGTAGAGTCTGTAGCAGCCCAATAAATAAGGGTAACGGTAACGTATGTGCCAAAAATGTTTCTTACTGCTGCACCTTTGAATCACCATCGAGTTTCGCCAATGCAGCTTGTTACACATGTCTTTGTCACATTCTCTCTAGACGTCGATTCGTTTAGGTGAGTAACTCATCAAAAAAAAAGAGCAAAAATTTTGCCCAGTTCCAGTAAATAGGGGAGCTGTTTCCTTTGGATTCCAAAATTAGAAGAGGTGTTCCAAGGACATTCGGCAAACAATGTAGCTTCAAGGTCTTATCTTTTTTCTGTAGGTGCCATCATATGCGGGGTTTTTTTAGAGGCCAGATCCATGATGCATGTAAATTTAAACGGGCCCTCAAACATTTGATTTATAATTGGTGTTTGTATAGCCTAGAAGAGGTCAAGAAGCTTTTAGCCGAACCTGATGATGTAAGAAATATTGAACTGTTTTTTCTGAAGATTTTATCTTCAATTTTGTGACTTGTGTATTCTCTTGAACAAAGATATCTTTGAAATCAACAGAGTTGTTTTCGCGAATTTATCTGCGGAGGGCCCGGTTCACTTTTATAATGTATTCATCGGTGAAAGGCCCTGTAATATTAGAATCTAGAAATTGTTGAAAAAGTTCTGTAGTTCTTGTCCCACAGTTCCTCCTAATACTGTACCAATCTCCTAAGTTATCATAAGTCTTTTCTAGTATTCTCTCTTCGTTTATCATACGGCAAATTTCACATGACCACGATCTCGGTGGACCAAGCACATAATTCTCTCGCCATATCTGATAACTATTGTATGCATCATCATTTTGATCAAGATACTTGAGGTAATAAGCCAGGTCCTCTATTCTTTCAAAGTCTAATGCGTCAATATACGAATACGGAATGGCAATATCTTTATAATCTGCTCCACCCAAAACAACAGGAACAGAGTAGCCATCGAGTAAAGTTTTATGAAATTTCTCAGTAATGTAGTCTTGACAGAACGAATTTTCAAACGCCAGATAGAACTTGTACCGTTTCTTTGTCTGTTCACATTCTTCCGTTCCCTTTTTGCAACTCCTTGCTGTTTCATAGTACCTGTTTGAACACTTACCATAAACGTCAACATTAATGTACTCTTGTAATTTCTTTATATATCTTTCACGAAACAAGCCACAGTGTCCTATGATGGCAAATGCAAGCTTGTCCTAGTTAGTGCTGACTGTCGTTCTGTTTTGTTCCCTTCTTTTCTCCCATGTACCCCACTCCCAGTTGTATGGCACAACGATATCGGCATCACATTGGTAACCCATCGTCCAGTTGAAGTATCCATTGAAGAAACCTGGCCTTGGCACTGCATTATAACGGTTCTCGTGGATGCAATATACCCATACTTGCTTCGGATGTCGATATTTCGAGATGCGCGCAAGCTCCTTCACACTAACTCAACCCCGGCTCCGATTACCTGGCTACGGGCCAGGCCGTTCCCTTCTCACGAAAACATCAGCCCTGTCCACACCACACAAACTAACCCAGGTTCGCCCCAGGTTAAATCTAACCTAGGACGAAGCCTGTTTTGTCCACAATTGTTTTTATTTTTTGTAATGTGGACACAAAGCCGGGGCGAACCCAGGTTAGCTGATGCTACGCATGCGTAGTAAAATTGCAACAACAACAAAACAACGACAACAAAATAAATTTTCCACAAACACGATCAGGATGGAAGTTGCCGAAGTCGCAGTTTATTGTATTTTGTCCAAAATGTTTTTCCTGGCAATACATTTTATTTTTCGGCGCGCAAAATGAAAACACATTCAAATATGCGCATGCGTTAAAAAAACTAACCCAGGGTGAACCCAGGTTAGTTGTGTCCACACTGCAAAATCTAACCTGGGTTAGCTAAAACCAGGGTTGGCGAACCTGGGCTAGTTTGTGTAGTGTGGACAGGGCTATCATGTGACGTAAGAATTTGTCGGTGCCTTTGAAAAAGGTGATGAACTCGATTTTACTCTGCTTTCGTTCAGAAATTTCCAGTGATAGAGGATTAACACCCAATTATCGCATCAAATTCTGCAGCGAAAATGGACAATTCCAGTATGTCACACGATCACTTTTCAACGTGTTGGTCCAATATCGAAAAAGTGATGGAAAAAAGTGATCGTGTAACCCGGCCTTTTGCGGCACCCTAGATCAGCCCTTGTACACACTAGCAGTGATTGCTTCATTTTTTAAACTTTACCGAGTAAACTTCAATTTTATTCGCAAATTACAATAAGCCACTTCCCAAATATTTGCAAAAAGTACTCTAGAGGTAAGAGCAATTTTAAAAACATGTGAGTCGAAAATTTTCAAAAACCAAATAACCAGGAGGCTCGGCAAAAATTATCTTGTTCTTCTAAAGAAAAGGAGTCCAGCAGTTTGAAGTGGAATTGTTTTAAGGTTACGGTAAACGTTTTGAACACGAAAATTGGTTTTCCTTTCTAAAGGCCAAAATGTTCAAGGAATCTGGGTAAACTATATATCATTCGATGCACAAGATTATGGCGTATCTAGCCAAATCAAAATTGTTGGCAAATAATGTTGAATGTTATTTTCCATGCAAATTTATTGGTCAAAAAGTGTACCACCTTCAAAAGCTATTTTGTACCCTTGCGTTTGAGGTAACAAAATGTGACTTGTACCAGCAGAAGTGCAGATCCTAAGCTACCAAAGAATGTCTCAGATTTTTTAAATTCCTCCTCTTCTTGAAACTATACCCTGTCAAAAATTGGCAAACAATTTTTCCACCCTCCCGCAGCTGTATTTGGGTATAAAAGACGGACCAGAGCAAATAAAAAAATTTGAGACATTATTTGGTTGCCCAACATCTGCCCTGGCCGTGTGCAAATTTTCGAGCCATTCGATTGGTTCCTTGGGTACAAAATAGCTTTTTCATTTCTGTATGTAGAGGAATTTCGAGTCCGGAGAAAACGGGATTCTACTGATCGCACTTGTGATAATACACATCGGGATAATATTACCAACAATGTAATCCGGGTCAAGTAGTTTAGGCTTTAAGATCAATTAGCGTCTTTAAATAAGCACAACAACCCATAGATGTGCCCTACTCTTATACAAACCACAGGAAGCAGAACAAGGATAAGCGGCTTAACAGGTCGAGGGATTTGAAAACCGCTGCTAGAAACTTTGATAAGAAAATTATGGAAACCTTCGTTTATACGGGATTTTCTCCATTTTCAAAACTTCTTCTAGCTTCAACATGGCATCACTATGTACCTTATTAATTCGGCTATCAGAATTTGAAGTAATCGAAAAATGGATGTTTTCGTCCAGAAACGTTTACCGTAACCTTAACCAACGGTTGGCGCCGTGAAAACAGGATGAACATTGTTGACACTTGTCACAAAGGTTTTCACGCTGTTTTGGCCAACACCGCTCTTGCGGGAAACAATAACAAAACAGCACTTGCCAAATCATTGCGGAGACTCTTCCGGTCGACTTTTTTAAATATCTTTTGTTGAAGTGTTGCAAGCCTTATTTCATTTCAAGGCAGTTTCTGTGCATACACTTTTGGAGAGTCTAAAAGAAGATTCAAAGAAAGGTAGAAGTATGTCTCGTTTTTCTATTTGTACATGCAACACGGCCTAAAACGAAACTGACCGGCCAAGAGTTCTTGCGCGCAATTATTTTATGTTTTTGTTTGCAGCTTAGAGTTGAACCGTACCTTGCCTTTTATTTACAGACCACTGCAAGAAATTCTGTAGGGTGTAGGGCTCGGGGATAAAACGCAGCCTTTTCAGTTTCTGGCGACTGTGATGGTTCTTGGAAATTTTGAAATCGTGTCATATCGGCGAGGTTAATTCAGCTTTTAATTGCCGGTGAAATTTCTAGAGAAAAGATGTATTTTCTTATGAATAATTGGATATGTATATGTATATTCGGAGTTACTCACTGTCTGCACAGATGTATCAAAAAATGATTTGGTAGTTATTTTTTCGAAAGTGAAGGCATCAAAAAATAGAACGTTAGTTGCTTTATGGAAAGGATCTAAGATATGGAAAACCAATAAAAGTAGCTCTTTACACATATCTGTCTTCTTTTAATGACTTTTTATGAAAAATCAAATCTCACCACTCTGACACTTTCTGTGCCAATTCTTGTAGTAGCCAAGAATTACCCGAAAAAAATTGTCAAATTCAAAATTGCCTCTCTGGGTGTAATCAACATTTCAAACCATGCTGTTCAGTTAGTGTGACTAATCTGACGAGGTTTAGAATTATAAGAGCTTTCATTTGAAGCTAAATATTTCGTTGTTGATGTTTCACCGCAAAGCTTTGACAGTCTGGGTGTGGCCCGAAAGCTTGGTTGCTATGAATTTTGCATTTTTTACCTGTCGAAACTGAGAAACTCGTGAAGTTGGAACTGGTAAAATATCCTAATTTTTCTTATGTATCACAGTCACTGGCTATTAGCATCCCCCTTAGATCATTTCAATTCGATGGGTGATTAAACTATTTTTAAAAGCAGAGGACTTGAAAATATTTGCTTATTCAAGAAGCCAGAGAATATTTCGGCAAGTCTGCCAAAAATCAGAATGAAAAATGGCCACAATTTCCTCTGTTGCCTTCATCAAAACAACAGCGGACGGATCCAGGTCTGAAGTTCAATTTAACCGGAAATGTATCATTGTTTACTGAAAGCCGAGAAAATGTTACATTATTAATGGATTATAGAAACAATCTACCTGATCTTTGGCCACAACTGAAGCAAACAAACTTTTTCCATTTTTTGCCCTTTATTCACACCCTTTTGCTCCAGACAAACACGAATTCAACTCGTCAAATATTTTCGTACCTACTTCAGACCATTTGTTTTCTGCCATGAAGTTTCTTTCCTGTACCAACCTTGAACATGTTCCAGTAGAAATCAATGAAACTAGAATAAAAAGGAAACATTTTCCAAGTCAACATATCTATCTATTTTTTCTCTTTAAATCGAGCTAAAAAATAGACAGACTTTGTAATTGTGTAAATCTATTAACTGTTCCTCTTCTAGCAACATGGGAAAAGGGTTGCTGGCCCTTTTTGCGATCGTGCTCTATGTGGCCGATTTGGGCTTGTGTGTCGAGATTGATTTAGACGGAAGACCGACAGAACCTCCAGAGAAAGAAGGTATGCCTTTCTTTCTGACTCATTTAGCTGCTACCGTACCGGTTACGAAGGGTTGATTCTGTTACCATATTCTAATTGCTCCATTCATGACCACAAAACCAGAACAGCTTTAAATCTTCAGGGCAACGTGCAATTTTAATGATATGGTGCTCTCTTAGATGTCAATCCATTTGATGTTATATCCAAGCAAACAAAAGACGACGTCTTGCCAGCAGAGGGAAGATCAGGTAATCATCTATCATTTGAATTTGGAGTGTATAATGATTTGCCAAAATATCTTCTGGCGTTCAACTATTCAGAACTAACACATTTGTAGTTTAACTATATAAGTGATAACAACATATGCTATATGTGATGATAGCAGACTTCAATCCATTTGATGTCGATAGTTTTGAAGTAGTTTTAAGAAGTCCAATATGATTCTTTGTTAATCAGACCATTTGTCAAATAATCTCCTCAAACTACTACACTATTTTTAATCTTGACAGTGGATACAAAGACCCTGTACCAGGGCGACATAGTGCTGAGTGATGATGAGAATGCGGCACTTGGATTGGGTCGATCTGCCAGTCAGAATATCATGGTACTCACGTGGCCACGAAAGATATGGAGAACGAGGACCGTCCCTTACACCATCTCTGGGCAATCTTACGGAGACGTGCGTACGTTCCAAGTAGTTAAGCTTATATAATTTACCTTATTTTTGATTTATCACGCAAGTGGGATAGTAATCTTTCAGTGTGAAGATTTTGCAGCTCAAAACACCGGTAAATCATCCTTCGTTTCAGCGGTATTTAACAAGTAATATTGAATCGAAACAGACAAATAAAAAATATATAAAACTGGATTCTGGATAGCATTCGTGGCCAATTTGCGAATGATGGAGGTTCAGCCACAACTACCCTTTTCTTAACCAATCTTTGCACCATGAGAAAAAGTTACCATAACGAGGTAGTATGTATCACAACGAGGCTGGCATTTTTAGAAAATAGTATTTTAAGAAGTACCACCTAAAAAGGGAAAATTCCATTGCCATTGATCTTCCAGAAATGAAAGTCGAGCCTCTAAATTTGCTGTTCAAACCTTTCCTTTTGAGTTCTGAACACTTGATAATTCATCTATAAAGTCATTTTGATTTAATAATCAATTGCTTCCTAAATATATATTTGATATTTCACTCATTGCAACCATTGAGCTTGTTTGAATGCTGCAAAAACATCACTGTACAGTCAGTGTTAGCGACCGAGCAACTCCGATGAATTACCCAACGCAATAGCCATGTAACGGTGATTTATGAATGATTCTTACTCACGACAATGGATATGGTAATCTGAGATGGTTCAACTATCTTTTGACTCAGAAAAAATTGAAGCTGCGATGAGAGATTTGGAAAAGAGAGTTTGTCTTAAGTTCAGAAAGTACCAGTCAAGTGACAAGGCCTGGCTCAATATCTACAGAGGAAGCTCGTGAGACCATTTTGTTTCTTGACTTTCTTTTGAAAAAGCTAGTTAAAGAGCAGACAGCGTTGCAATTATCTCAACATAGCCTTTAGTCAAATTATTGATTTAGAAGCAATTAGATGCTTTCGCGTTTAAGCCAAGTTCTGCTTGTGAAATGATACTAGCGAAACTGCTCCATAGGTGTTGGGCTAATATTGGAAGAAGCATGGCCTTTGGGAAAACCGATGTGAGTCTTGGTCCAGCATGCTTGTCCCAAACTCTGATCCAACACGAGCTGATTCATGCGTTAGGTAAAAAAATTTTCAATTTATCAGAAGTAAGGAAATAAATTTACCATCTTCAGGGCTCTAGTAGAATTTTCACCGACTAGTTTAACAACAGCAAAGCCCATCAGAGTTGAATTTCGGGAAAATAAATTGTTTCTGTTTTATCTAAAGGATTCTTCCATGAGCAAAGCAGAAGGGACAGAGATAATTATGTAAAAGTCTTGAATTGGAATATCAGTCCAGGTGAGATACGGAAACAATGTTCTTTATATCTATATTTTTTGAAATTATGGAATAGCTACCATTTTGACTTTCTTTATTATCTCTTTGTAATAATACTAGTGATTTAGTAAATGCTGTTTTGGTATATGTTTACATGAGAATAATTTTTTTCTTAATCGTAAATATAAAGCTATTTATTTGTGTTAGTATGTTTATGAAGTTTAATCAATATATTGTTTCTCAGAATTTCATACATAGTAAATGTAATGGACTCAGTAGACATGAAGTACACGGGAATTTACCATTATCTTTCCCTTTATGACTTTCCATATTGTAGCTTTATTCAACTTTTCAGTTCATGTTTTTCAATCGTTCCTAGTCAATGAACGAAAGATAATTTGCAAATCGCCAATTATAGTGATACTCAGAATCATAGCTTGATTTGTAAAGAAATGGAATAAAACATTTAACAACAACATCAAAATTAAGTGTTTAGACATGATCGATTTTGGGTCCAATCAGAAGTAACCATTTGTTAGTAGTCACTAGTTGTTATCATTTTTAATTTGTTACTAGAGACATACGGCTTATGTGTTGCAAGTATCCATTCCTTTGTTTTGAAGCAATTTTGCACAAAAGATCGTATTAATTTGACAATGCACTTCCCTCTTTGCGTGGCATTAAAATAGCTTTTAATGTTGTCATTTTAACAGAGAGAGAAAGTTTACAATAACGTTGCTATTCGCTTTGCGAAGTGATCAAATGATAGTTGACCCATGACATATATCAATGTTGATATTACTCATTGGTGTAATCAGCAGTTTGTAGTGGAGTTTTCAGGTCTATGGAAATGCACTGTCTAGTTTCACGGCTATCGGAAGAATCTGTTTCTACCAATAAAACTATGTTGATTTTCTAGCAAATTTGTACAATTTCGACAAAACGAAGAAGTACGAGGCAGATACATTGGGTGTGCCATACGACTACAATTCAATCATGCATTACACGAAGACAACATGGACGAAAAATGGCCAGGACACAATGCAAGCGAAAAATGATCCCAACCTACGGCTGGGAGGAACCGTGTTGAGTAAATACGACGTCATGAAGCTGAACTTAATGTACCATTGCCATGGCAAGTATTTCTAGATTGAATTACTTCCATAATTTCATACTTTGCATTTTCAAGTAACTTTGGATGCAGTAATTCGAGTCACTTGATGCATTGAAATCATAGATATGAGAACACTTATAATAGAAAGAGTAGAAAGAGTATATGCGAGGGGAAACAGGACAGTTGGTAAAATGCGAAACGAAATAGAACTGCTGAACATTGTTTTCATAAAACAAGTGAAAGACTCGTGGTTGTTTATAGCACGAGCGTCACCTGAAAACTCCCTCTCAACTGTTGGACGTGACCTTTATTGTTTTGACTTTTACCAGAGAAGAGTGGCGAACGATGGACCGAATGGTCAGACTGGTCGAGGTGTATCCGAAACAACTATGGCTGTTATCGAAGCAAGTATCGAATCTGTTTGGTTGAAAGCCTAGCTTTATGTCCAGGCGCAGACGAATACGGGGTGCAGTCAAATGTCCAGAAATGTCCCTCTGCGAGATATTGTGATGGTAGGCTTCAAAATTACTTCAATTTTTTCATGTCAAGTTTGACCAGACCCAGTCGATGGCGATGTAAACAAACTTTTCAGCAAATCCTGTTGTTGCTTCTTCTACTGAAGTCTGATTTTTTCACAGTCGAGCCGGTGGATGGTTTCTGGGGAAGCTGGTCATCGTGGTCGGCCTGTTCAAAGTCATGTGACAAAGGAACCAAGAGAAGGTCCCGCCAATGCAATTCACCAAAACCAGCAAATGGAGGGAGAAATTGCAAGGGTGCAGCGACGGATACAGAGAGCTGCATGAGACGAACCTGCACAGCCAGTGAGCTCCTTACTTCCTTTCCTTCTTCCTTTAGAATGTTATGTTGATATTGGCAATGTCTGGTGTTGCTGCTTGAGTTCTAGAATGAAATGGAACTTGAGTTGGAAATTCCAGTTAGCTGGACCAACCAAATGTCAACTTGGCTCTTTAGTTAGTTACCATAAAAGCTCAACCACACAAATGACCTGTCACAGCATATGTTTTTTGCACATGAGTCAAATGCTCAAAATAACTTGAGGCTGTTTGTATTAATGCACCCGTATCTTCTTTGCAGATCGGTACTTCACGAACTTTAACAGTGGTCTTGGTGTCTGGTCGAATGTCGGTGGAAGCAGCGATCCTTTGAACTGGCAACGAGGTCGTGGGAAAACTTCGAGTTATTCTGGGCCACAGTCTGACCACACTGATGGAAACGGTGAGACAGTTTTGTATGAAGTTAAGCATGGAATTCCTTAATAAACCTGCATAAACAGTCTCCTTTTTGCTTGAAAAGTCTTGACGCCCTTGAATTATTTCCGATTGGGTTTAGGTTGGTATCTTTACGTCTCGACTGCAAGCTATACGAGTCACAAGAAAAGAGCTGGGTTAATTAGCGAATATCTTTCCGGCAAAAAATGCATCTCCCTGGCCTATTGCATGAATGGCAAGAACATGGGACGGCTGGACTTCGCTCTGCAGACAAGAAGTGGAACGTGGTACAACTTCCCGTTGCATTTAAAAGGTCACCAGGGAACGGGCTGGCATCATGCTGAGTTTTCGCTCACGTACCCCGATTACACGAAGACTTCATATAGGGTAATTGTTATATGGCATTGAAATGGTCTTTTTTGCTTCATTTTACAATTTTGACTGGAATTGATTTGAAAAACTCAACAGACAATCAAGCCAGAAGCATTGATGACTAGCTTAAACTGGTCAATTTTTAACTACTGTTGACACGACGGTTGGTTTAACATTGATACCCTGAGATGTGACATTCTGAACTTAACAGCATTTCGCCATTTCAAACTGAAAGGGGCTTTTGATCACTATACTTTTTCTTTTTTCAATTGATATTGTTTCTGGTAGTTTTTGATTGAGACGACCACTGGCATTGGACCATATTCGGACATAGCCATAGACGACATCCTGATAGAAAACGGTGCATGCGGAGAGAAAGTGGTCGCACCGAAGCCAAAGCCAGGTATCAGTACTGGAACAAGCCTAGGTACGTACAGGTCAAAATCTGACCTTTGACACCATAGTCAATAGAAAAAACTATGTTGACTATTGACTATGTTGACACTAATGACCTTTCTTGCGAACTCATAAAATGTTGCACTTTGAAGATACCTTGAATAATCGAGGAGCATGTGTCCATATTTGGTCATCCTTTAGTCTTGAGAAATAGTCTACTGATGGTTCTGTGTTTATGTCTATGATTGTGCGGATTTTACCAAATATACTGTCATGCAAGCCTAGTATAATCAGTCCGATATGACTCTCTCTGGCGAAGCTTTTATTAGGTCTATTGCTGAGATGACGCTTTTCTTCGTCCTTCAGGCTGCAAGAACAAACATAAGCAATGTGTTCCATGGACTAATTCTGGAGAATGTCAGCTGAATCCAGACTACATGCTTAAATTTTGTTGCCTTGCTTGCAGAGGTAAGGGAATTCGAGGACAATGTTCTCTTTCCAGTCTACTTATCTTACAAAAGCCTGGACTATGTTTGGAATTGTCAGGAAGTATAAATTAGCTTGCAGATGGTTATCATCTTCCGCAAAGACACCTTTGGTTGTGCAGGGTAGCCAGGTGTTGGGCACACCCTATCTTTTGAATTTGAATTATTTTTGAAAAAGTCGTCAAATTCTTTCAATAATCGCAACATTCAGACCCATCCAACACTCCATGCCAATGCATTATGTGAATCGACTTTCTTTAAGAAACATTTTCACGTTCATATTGATCACGTTCACAGGATGCAAATAATTTTTCTCTTCAGCCCAAAGCAGTGAAATCTTCTAAGGGTATTTCGTTGTTTGGCTAAGGAAGTCCCAAAAAATGATTTGCAGGAAATATACCCAAAATTCTTGGATTGACGTCACGATATTTAGCAGCACTTCTTCTCCAGTCTCGAAGTGGTATGGTAGGAAGGATTAGAATTCATCACAATATCTCTTTAAACCTAAGATGGCTTTGATTGTTGGAAGAGTAGAACCAAAAGGAAAATACTCTGCAAGATTCATGTTGAGCCTCGATCTCTGCTTCTTTCTCAACACAGGTATGGGTGACTGCAATAAAAACTCTTACAGTGCAACTGAGTGTCCGGTATGGGCAAGTAAAGGCGAATGCGTCAAAAATGAAAAATGGATGTGGAAAAGCTGTTGCAAGTCTTGCAAAGGTGCGTGAATTGTTAGAATTCTTTCACGTAACAATACCTTTTGGAACTATGTTTGTGCAAATATTTATGGTAGTTATTCTGCATTTTCTGAAAAATTGCTATATCTTGTGGAATATCTTGTAAATTCAAAGAATTTCTATTGTATAGAATTATACATTTTCAGAGCAAGGGCGATGCAAAGATAAGCATAAATTCTGCAAGATTTGGGGAAAAGATGGATTGTGTGGTATGAAAAAGCAGGCTGTTTTTATGTGGAAAAATTGCTGCTTAACGTGCAAGGAGGGTAAGATATGAAACGTCTCGTAGGAATTTCGAAAAATCTCGAATATTTGATAATTTCCTTGCAAAATTTGCTTTTGTTTCCTATCAAAGTTCTGATGTTTTTTGCTAGAGTGAAATTCAGTCTCAAGTGTTTAGAATTGGTTCAAGAAAGATTTGTACTATGTTTTGCATATGAAATGAATTAAACCTTTCAGCTTGGAACAAAAGCAAGAATTGCAAAGACTCTAACAGTGAATGCCGCAAATGGGCCGAACAGGGAGAGTGCAAGAAAAACCCTGGATGGATGTTGAAAAATTGCTGCGTCTCGTGCAAATGTGAGAAAACTATGCAATATTTATGCGTTTTACGTCAGAGAACATTAATATTTTCTACGTGACTTAGATCTCTAGATTCTAAGTAAAACACCATTTAATCCCTTACTGATGTAAGAAACTTTATTTTAGCTGCAAACTGAGTGAACGAAAGAGGGAAGAAGTCAGTTGCAACAATTGCAAGACAAGTTATTTTGATGAATTTTTTATTGCATCTTTAGATTTCAAGCATTTGTCTATAGAAAAAATGTTGTGTGTTAAATCTCTGAAGCCTTTTTACACAACAATGTCAATATATTTCTGACATTTTTGAATACTTTTAATATTTCGACGTGTTTTAAAGCAATATTTGCTTCATTTTCTTGTTTATAGAGAGCACAATCTCCAATTTTTTGCTGTTTATCTTGATTTGACGAGGTTTCTTCAAGCAAGCTCTGTGACAAATATTTCATCCTAATGTGGGTTCATAGCGATCATATCAGTGGGTACAAAAACTGCATATTTCGACAGTCCTTTTCTTCTTCGAATAAGTGCGTACAAAATGCAAAAGATCTTTCAATACTTATCAGCCCAGCCCTTCTAGTTAAGATTACGTGAAAACCCTATGCTTTGAGTATCAAAAGCACACATTTTGACGTTATGCTTTGCGTTTTGAAAAATCTTTGGAAGAGGAGTAATAATGAAAACGCATATGGGTGCAGGAGAGGTTTCTTTAAATCGAGTCTAGAGAAAAGCGGTAAGCTGAGAAACGTCAGTTTCCAATATCACCACATTGCACGCACGCTTAAATTACGACTTTCCTCGCAAGTGTATCCCCAAGAAGATTCACAGCTCTAAATTATCCACAGGTAGTCCGGTTTCACTTTCAAAGATTAAACACTTGAATATTGCTCATATAATCAAAGGTGTAGTAGACCTAGGGAAGACCCTGATAGTGCCAAAAATTGGCAATTTTTATTATTTTACAATATCTCCCCCCTGTTATTTTGATAGCGTTGCATAGAAACTGCACCACTGCATTTAATGTAATTTAAATAAGACATGGCTTGGACGGTGTATAATTCAGAGATGCTATTATAATTCAGGCACCCTTTTAAGGGTTCCCCCAAATTGAAGTTCTAAAAAGGTCCTTATGCAATATTGAAGTAGGGGAAACCCCATGGAGTCGCGATCGACTACGTCACTTCCTGTACACTATTGTTGATTTGGCAGACCTGAAACCGGAAGCACTGTTTTGAAGTGGGTATAAATACGGCGCACGTGATCGCATCAACAGTTGCAGAATTTTTAGGCTGGCTGTTAGCAAAGCCTATAGAAGAAACAACTTAAAGCTTTGCGTAAGTATGAACGTAGAGTCTTTTTAAATATTTCAGATTGGACTGGCTTGCCCGGGTTTTATGCAGTTTAAAGATTTCTGTTGTTCTCCTATGAAATCGAGACTGTGGCTGCGAGTGAGCAGAGAGTTTGGCTGCGTGAAATACATCTAGCCACTAGTCGGTCGAATATCCTATAATCGCTACTCCCATTAATAGGGAACTCATTAACAGTTCTGGATTCATAAAGAAGGTGAGAATTTCATAGGGCAGCAAGATGACTGATTTGACTGATCTCGCACTTGTACACTGTACATGAAAACGGTCTACAAGATTCCCAATGGCAACCAATGTCAAGAAATCAACTATGAACGTTTTCCTTTCAAAATTTTGTTTTCGCATAGAAACCATAAGAAATATTATTTTTGGAACACCACGAAGAGGTCTGCACTCCGTTGCCAGAGAATAGTTGCTGTTACCCCCCTTGGCAAGTCAAACAACCTCATAAAGTTAGAGGAATAGAACCTTTCTCAATTCCTGGCATGCCCTGCAGACTTTTGTTGGTTAAGTAAATATTGCCTTTCGCTCTGCAATCAGTGTTTATACAGTCTCAAGTAAATGTACTTTGTCCATTGTATATTTGTTTTAGTTATCAACAAGAAAAGGCACTTCAATTGAATTGACGGATTTAATAAGATTGGTTGTATCAATAAAGTGAGATCAACGGTGTTAGATTGAAATTTTCAGTGAAATTTGCACTGGCACAAATAGAATATGCGGAGAGGAACGGGTTTTGTGGATAGAGGAAGAGCGATATTTTTATTGAAACAATGAGACATGTGAACACAAGATAACAATATCAAAACATGCACTTATTGAGCTTAATTATTGCATGAATTTGAAATGACATATGTTACCAGGCAACTTAAATGTAAATGAAGAACCTTACTAAGAAAATGCCCTTTAAATACAAAATTGGCCTTGCATAATGAACCATTTTTGTCCTAACAGGACGATATATAAAGGACAATTTGGTCCCTTAATTTGAGCGACTGAACAGTTGACCTCTGACAGAATGTTATTGTCGATAAATTCCAATTTGGCTTGAAAAGTTGATGTCAAGACTTTATTTGTTCTGAGTTACAAGCGGAGAGGCACATGTTCCACGATATTTCCAGTCAGCTCTTAAATGGTCAATTTAAAAGGTTAGGGTTTTGGGGTGCAGTTTGCGCAATTTCGACCAAAGACGGCACTTCATTCGTGCAATTGTCCCTTCCTCGAAGCTGAAGTGGACTGAAAATGCGAGCGTTCATGCGGAGCAAATGCAAAGAAGCCAGTACACACGGGATCTGGATTGTTCAATGGATATGAAAACGTAATAGCTGTAATATGTTGTTGTCAAAAAAGCAACTGTTGTTGCCCGATTTGTTGTTGCCTATATGATGGCAATTGCCCTAGTGCTATTTGCCATAGCCAATACTTGAGGGGTTAGCTGCAAGAAAAACTCCTCCCACCATACACTGTAATCAGCTACTTTGCCAGTATACGTTTGCAAAGCTACTGACATTGCATCGTTTGTTTATTGATGATCTGGTGGTGGTGGGTATTAAACGAACGCAAGCCTGTGTGAACAATTAAAGGGTGAATAGCTTCATTCAGCAAGAGTATCGCTTTTTTTCTCTCCTCGATAAGATAAGCCCCCTGTGTATTCTTCCAAGCGCAATATTACAAACAACAGTGCATACCAGCAAAGGACATTCAATATTTCACAGGACTCCATTCGGTAATGATATAAAGGCAAAATCCAAACCAATTTTGGAAAAACACATTCTGGTGTGGTTTCTTTCCGAAAAAGGGAGTAGTTTGACACAAGGCAGACCTGGATCTGTAGAACAAGAAGGGGTTGCACCACATTTACGTTTATTCCTAAAAGCAAAGCTTAGAAATCCTGGCTCAGCGATACTTCCTCCATATGCGAGCTTTAATGGAAAAATTGCAGCTTCAATAGAGTACAAGAATTTTATACTGGAAAATTGTATTGACAGTGTCAACTATCTTGCACTCAAATGTTCAAAGTGCCAAATTTTGTGCCAAGTAGCAGCTTCCAAGGACCACAGTCAATAGAAAAAACTTTTTTCTATTTTCTATATAAAGTTTTTTCTATTGACTATGGTAGGACCAACTTCATTGTTTTGCAGTACTCAACACAGCTCAGGCAGTATCCTTGGCGTTAGTACCTCTGCCAAAACCACAAAAACCAATCTGCTTTGCAGGGCCTTCTCAACAAAAGAAAAGCTGCCTTTCTAAATTTTTGCTAATTCCTGTTGGCATTTATTTACAGCATGTTTTACCCCATAAGATTATCGACAAGAATGGAGTTAATCTTGTTTATAATCTTTGGGCGAAGCCACAAGTAAGGGCCACAAACTGCAAATTCAACTGTGCCAAGGACCTTCCAACTCAAAAAACATAAATGGGATTGTAAAACTGACAGACCATTGCCAAGGCAAACACAGTCCCGCAGATCCAATGTTATCATCGCTAGAAAATCAATTGGGGTCCTGCCTTAGTATTGTTTATTGCTGGCATTCAACGAGAAAGTCCATATTTTGCCACGCTTATTTATTGTGAAAGTACACTAAAATGTGCTTCATTTTTATGCCTTTGAAACATTACCAACATTCTTGAGACAAGGAAATATCGTATTCACGAATGCTGCCCTTCTTCTTTCCTTGAAGTGCGTCATTAGGTCTATACATGTTCCAAAATTTAATGAAGAGATAAGAGAATACTATTTGTAGACGATTGTCAATCTTTCAATCAATATTTCAATCAAACAATAATTGACCACAGTATTACGACATTGCTGCCTCGTTTGATGTCTGATTCAACTGCCTTTGATCTCTCGGTTTGCAAAAGGAGCACGACCATCATTTTAAGATGTTTCAACGCTTTAGATTTCGGGTTTTGGTTTACGTGAGATCCTCAGGGTGTTGGGTGTCAAACACTAATGATTATATCACCATACCTGACAATGTAACTCCTCTTTCTTTAGCCTTAAGCCGTCCGAAGCTAGATATCATTGTTCTAGGTACCATTGTTCTAGGTACCATTTTTTACAGATCATACCATTGTCAGATTCAGTCGAACCACCTTTGGCTGCAAATTTGAACTCTGTACCCATTATTAGTTCCAGCTTGCAACACTCTTGTTTGCAGCGAGGAAGCAAACCTGAAAAATTCAAAAGATGCAGATCCAAAGTCAGCTCTAGCATTGCCAGGAAGCTAGAACTCAAAACATTCCACAGAAAGTTGGAAAAATTTATGCGACGTTTTAAAGGTCAAAAATTGTACGTCATTAAAAACGCCAAGTTGAATTATTTTTAAAGTGAGAAAACATCCTTTCTGTTTTACGTCTAGAAATATGGCAAAGCAGCTGTTGCTCGCGTTGTTGCTGACTGTCTCTCTAAGAGATTTCTGCCTGTGTGATGAGGTTGATCTTGGGACCAGACCAACAAGACCCGTTGAGGAAGAGGAAGGTAAGGCTTGGACGTTGAGAATAACAGCCAGAGGTGTCCATTTTGAAACGTGAAATCTGATAATTAGGCAAAAATGCAGCTTCTACGATCAATACGTTTTATCAAGTGAAGTCAATTACATAAAAATTGAACCGTCAATCAATATTTCTCCATGGCATACACACGTGTCGTGTAAGGATATTTGCCAATAACACCCTCTACAATAAACGATACTTTTTAAGTGTGAAAATATTTTTAGAGGAGAATCCATTTGATGTCATCTCAAAGCAGACGAAGGATGATGTTTTGCCATCTTCAGGCAGATCAGGTAACTTTTTATTTCTTTTGAATTCACTTAATGAAAAATCCAATCTTAACAGCAGTCTCATTTGAAAAATAAGCCCGAATGCTGACAATATTTACTAGAAGTGTAATATATGATATAATACGTCAGAGGTCTAGAAATACGATGCACTATTTATCTGTTAAAAAATTTTTTTGCAAAAAATTAGTCATAGTGAAAAATCAAACGGAATAAGAGAGAAGTCAGAGAGATTTCAAAATTCAACAATCATAGTGAGGATAGTTATTCTGTAGTGTGTTTCTTTAAAAGTGTGTTTCTTAACCATTGTTCATTAAAAAATACTAGAAAGCTGTTTTGGATGGTAGCTACTATTGTTTCAATGCATAGGAAATAATTCTTATTACAACCCTTATAATTCTGTAATGGTAGCAAGCAGTAAAGGGGCTACCTTACTGTATGCTTAAAATTGTTTTTGCAAGTCGAATCAAAGACGCTGTACCAGGGCGACATAGTGCTGAGTGATGATGAGAATGCGGCACTTGGATTGGGTCGATCTGCCAGTCAGAATATCATCGTGCTCACGTGGCCACGAAAGATATGGAGAACGAGGACCGTCCCTTACACCATCTCTGGGCAATCTTACGGAGACGTGCGTAAGTTCCCAGCAAGCCTGAGGGCAAATTTTGAAGGATAGGGACATTAGAGTTTGAAGGATAGAGACATTAGATTTTGAAGGATAGAGACATTAGATTTTGGAGGATAGAGATATTAGATTTTGAAGGATAGAGACATTAGATTTTGAAGGATAAAGACATTAGATTTTGGAGGATAGAGACATTAGATTTTGGAGGATAGAGATATTAGATTTTGAAGGATAGAGACATAAGAGTTTGGAGGATAGAGACATTAGATTTTGGAGGATAGAGATATTATATTTTTGAAGGATAGAGACATAAGATTTTGAAGGATAGAGACATTAGATTTTGAATGATTGATTTTGGAGGATAGAGATATTAGATTTTGAAGGATAGAGACATAAGATTTTGAAGGATAAAGACATTAGATTTTGGAGGATAGAGACATTAGATTTTGGAGGATAGAGATATTAGATTTTGAAGGATAGAGACATAAGAGTTTGGAGGATAGAGACATTAGATTTTGGAGGATAGAGATATTATATTTTTGAAGGATAGAGACATAAGATTTTGAAGGATAGAGACATTAGATTTTGGAGGATAGAGATATTAGATTTTGAAGGATAGAGACATTAGATTTTGAAGGATAGAGACATAAGAGTTTGGAGGATAGAGACATTAGAGTACTTTGAAACTGCCTAATGATAGGTTCGGTGTTGGATTTCTTTGGAACTTTTTAAGGCGATGTATCAAATTCAATTTCAAAGGATGATGTATCCTTAAGAAATGATTCATTTTAAAGGAGCTGCTGTCTCTTTGCATTAAGAAGACGTCCTAACACAGTGAGGCAGTTATACTTTTTGAATCCCAAGAATGCTGTTATTAAAAATTTTTCTCTGTTAAAAGACAACTAGATATTTAAAAGAGCAGTGACAGATTTAATCGTAACGCATTTAATCGATTTGCGAAGCAAAAACATGCCTCGTATAAGGGTTAAGTGGACCCCAGACCTTAAAGCTCATTGATCACATTATTTCCTACAGTTAAAAATCAACACTTTGTGTGAAGATCGTTACTGACCGTTCTTTAACACATTCAAATGATTCGATTAAAGCTCTGAAGTTTACTTACCATAGTCGTTTGTTTATGAATCAGAGTATAAAATTGATATAAGCCAAGATTTACTAGCTAATGCTTTGAGGTGCTAATGTTTCTTTTGACTCAGAAAAAATTGAAGCTGCGATGAGAGATTTGGAAAAGAGAGTCTGTCTGAAGTTCAGAAAGTACCAGTCAAGTGACAAGGCCTGGCTCAATATCTACAGAGGAAGCTCGTGAGATCATTTTACTTCTTGTTTTTTTTAAGAACGCTTGTTAAAGATTTAGAGAATGTGGACACTTTAAGTCTAAATTCTCTGCGTTGTAATAGTCTGCGTTGCAATTATCTCAACATAGCCTTTAGTCAAATTATTGATTTAGGAGCAATTAGATGCTTTCGCGTTTAAGCCAAGTTCTGCTTGTGAAATGATACTAGCGAAACTGCTCCATAGGTGTTGGGCTAATATTGGAAGAAGCTTGGCCTTTGGGAAAACCGATGTGAGTCTTGGTCCAGCATGCTTGTCCCAAACTCTGATCCAACACGAGCTGATTCATGCGTTAGGTAAAAAAATTTTCAATTTATAAGAAGTAAGGAAATAAATTTACCTTCTTCAGGGCTCTACAATCTCTGCCAAAAGTCTTGGAACACTTGCCCCAATTTACGCATCACGCAAATTGCCAAATCCCCTCGCCCCGCAAACAATGTTGTGTAGCGCAAAAGTGAATAATCCTAAAAACAAAAGTGAAGTATTCCCATGTACCTATGGTCTTCCTCTAAAGATGCAACATTGTTTAAGGGAGCAAGGGGGTTGCAGCTACCAAGGAGAGACGGAAATAGAACGGGGGTCGCAAAATAAAAAAAATCTCACGGCGTTCCAACTACTTTTGACAGAGATTGTAGTAGAACTTGCACCGACTAGTTTAACAACAGCAAAGCTCATCAGAGTTGAATTTCGGGGAAATAAATTGTTTCTGTTTCATCTAAAGGATTCTTCCATGAGCAAAGCAGAAGGGACAGAGATAATTATGTAAAAGTCTTGAATTGGAATATCAGTCCAGGTGAGATACGGAAACAATGTTCTTTACATCTATATTTTTTGAAATTATGGAATAGCTACCATTTTGACTGTCATTTCCTTTTATTATCTCTTTGTAATAATACTAGTGATTTAGTTAATGCTGTGTAAGTATATGTTTACATTGAGAATAATTTTTTTCTTAATAAGCGTAAATATAAAGCTATTTATTTGTGTTAGTATGTTTATGGAGTTTAATCAATATATTGTTTCTCAGAATTTCATACATAGTAAATGTAATGGACTCAGTAGACATGACGTACACGGGAATTTACCATTATCTTTCCCTTTATGACTTTCCATATTGTAGCTTTATTCAACTTTTCAGTTCATGTTTTTCAATCTTTCTTAGTCATAAACTAGTAACTTCTTGTCAATCAACGAAATATAATTTGCACATCGCCAATTATAGTGATACTCAGAATCATAGCTTGACTTGTAAACAAATGGAAGAAACATTTAACAATAACATCAAAATTAAGTGTTTAGATATGATCAATTTAGGGTCCAATCAGAAGTAATCATTTGTTAGTAGTTGTTATTATTTTTCATCTAGAGACATATGGCTTATGTGTTGCAAGAATCCATTCCTTTGTTTTGAAGCAATTTTGTATAAAAGATCGTATTAATTTGACAATGCACTTCCCTCTTTGCGTGGCATTAAAATAGCTTTTAATGTTGTCATTTTAATGCAGAGGAGAGAAGTTTACAATAACGTTGCTGCATTCGCTTTGCGAAGTGATCAAATGATAGTTGACCCATGACATATATCAATGTTGATATTACTCATTGGTGTAATCAACAGTTTGTAGTGGAGTTTTCAGGTCTATGGAAATGCACTGTCTAGTTTCAAGGCTATCGGAAGAATCTGTTTATACCAATAAAACTATGTTGATTTTATAGCAAATTTGTACAATTTCGACAAAACGAAGAAGTACGAGGCAGATACATTGGGTGTGCCATACGACTACAATTCAATCATGCATTACACGAAGACAACATGGACGAAAAATGGCCAGGACACAATGCAGGCGAAAAATGATCCCAACCTACGGCTGGGAGGAACCGTGTTGAGTAAATACGACGTCATGAAGCTGAACTTGATGTACCATTGCCATGGCAAGTATTTCTGCTGTGCAACGAGATTCATAATGGCGGCACCGCTGCAAACGTTCGCTGTTGCAAGAAAATTTTTAATCTCGTGAAAGTTGTCGCTGACATTTCAAAACGTTCGCTGTCAGTTTAAAAGAATCTCAAAGGATTTTCAACATAAATAAGACAAAAATTGAATTTGTTGCGAACTTTTGAGATTGTGCATAAAAGCTCCCAAAGCGGCAGCAGTCAGTGGACTAGCGACATTAGAAGAGTTCAATGTTGTCAGCCCTTCATCATTGTCGAACTCAGTTGTTGACCGAAAAGCGAAGAAACATTCCATTTCATCGTCCAAAACTTGTGAAAATTGCAAAAAGCTATAATATCTTTTACGTAACAGAAAAGTTAGACACCTTTCAAAAAGTTTATTTGCTAGCAAACGAATTATCGCGCAATGTTCGACTTTTGGTTTTCCCGCGTTTTCCAAATGGTAGGCGGAAGAAACAGACACAATCGTGGCTGTTTGCTTGCTTTCTCTAGAATTTAGAGGTGAAAAGTGGATAATGAAAATTGAGAAATTGAAAAAAGGCTAAGCTTTGACTTGCTTTGAGAGTTCCTAAGGACTCAATTATAGACGAATAATGAAGATAAACGGCGATCTTTGCTACATGATATGCCGGGTTTGTGAGGTCAATGCTGTTTATCGTTCACTAAAATATCTTTTTATGAGATAGTAGATTCACTAATTGAAAAAACAACTTGTGAAGGTTTGTGACATATTCAAGACTTGTTAAGGTTTATTTGAATATTTTTTTACCGAGGATTGAGCATTTCAATGCAGACCATAAACTGAGGACTAGAAAAACTCGTACCTGCTTTTATAAGGGTTTTCACTCATTGAAATTTTTCACTCATTGAAAATATGGGTCTCCAGCTCCAATTTTGTTGCTACAGAATAACAGCCGTAAAGTGTCCATCCTAGTGCGCATGCACTCGCGATTTCATTATATCTGTGAAGTTAATATTATTTCATTTCTGCTCCTTTTCGATTTGCACCAAAGATTTTCACGGTAATCTTCCTATTAAGATTGCTATGTTGTTTTTACAGAGAAGAGTGGCGAACGATGGACCGAATGGTCAGACTGGTCGAGGTGTATCCGAAACAGCTATGGCTGTTATCGAAGCAAGTATCGAATCTGCCTGGTTGAAAGCCTAGCTTTATGTCCAGGCGCAGACGAATACGGGGTGCAGTCAAATGCCCAGAAATGTCCCTCTGCGAGATATTGTGATGGTAGGCTTCAAAATTACTTCAATTTTTCATGTCAAGTTTGACCAGACCCAGTCGATGGCGATGTAAACAAACTTTTCAGCAAATCCTGTTGTTGCTTCTTCTTCTGAAGTCTGATTTTTTCACAGTCGAGCCGGTGGATGGTTTCTGGGGAAGCTGGTCATCGTGGTCGGCCTGTTCAAAGTCATGTGACAAAGGAACCAAGAGAAGGTCCCGCCAATGCAATTCACCAAAACCAGCAAATGGAGGGAGAAATTGCAAGGGTGCAGCGACGGATACAGAGAGCTGCATGAGACGAACCTGCACAGCCAGTGAGCTCCTTACTTCCTTTCCTTCTTCCTTTAGAATGTTATGTTGATATTGGCAATGTCTGGTGTTGCTGCTTTAGTTCTAGAATGAAATGGAACTTGAGTTGGAAATTCCAGTTAGCTGAACCAACTGTGTGTAATGTCAACTTGGCTCTTTAGTTGGTTACCACACAAATGACCTGTCACAGCATATGTTTTTTGCACATGAGTCAAATGCTCAAAATAACTTGAGGCTGTTTGTATTAATGCACCCGTATCTTTTTTGCAGATCGGTACTTCACGAACTTTGACAGTGGTCTTGGTGTCTGGTCGAATGTCGGTGGAAGCAGCGATCCTTTGAACTGGCAACGAGGTCGTGGGAAAACTTCGAGTTATTCTGGGCCACAGTCTGACCACACTGATGGAAACGGTGAGACAGTTCTTTCTAGATATTTAAACATATTTAATTGATAATAACACATTATTTACACAGGGTGATTCAGCCTGCTACTATACCTTAGCTGCTATCAAGAGAAGCCCTGTTTAAAAGCAAAACAATTAACAGATTAACTAAATGCATCTACATCATTGTTTAGAAATGAAAGCTCATTCATAAAAAGATTCTCCGAGTCCTTGTTTAATAAAGGATAAAAGGGATGAAGGGAAGGTTTCGTTCATTGTCTAGTGCTGGTTTGTTTAGTTCATCCCCTCAAAATAGTTATGAAAGACACAAGGAGCAATTTTGTTTAAACACCTGAACACAAAGTCAGCCCATGCATTTTCAGTGTATTGGCAAACGAGCGATCTCTGCATTGTGCCCCAAACATTTTCTGATATTTGTCCTTCCAAGTATGAAACTACTTATTAATCTTGCATAAACAGTCTCCTTTTTGCTTGAAGAGTCTTGACGCCCTTGAATTATTTCCGATTGGGTTTAGGTTGGTATCTTTACGTCTCGACTGCCAGCTATACGAGTCACAAGAAAAGAGCTGGGTTAATTAGCGAATATCTTTCCGGAAAAAAATGCATCTCCCTGGCCTATTGCATGAATGGCAAGAACATGGGACGGCTGGACTTTTCCGTGCAGACAAGAAGTGGAAAGTGGTTTAACTTTGCATTCTACAAAAAGGGCCATCAAGGAAATGGTTGGCATCATGCAGAGCTTTCACTCACGAATCCAGCGTACACAAAGACTTCGTACCGGGTGACTGGCCATTTTCATTTTGCTTTGCTTGAAGATTAACAGCGGTTAAATAATGGGGAGAAATAAATGTTTATTAAAATATATATAGTTCTACTAAAAAACGCCACTGATATTCAACAGCTAATGAACATAAATGAAGCAGTTTCAATTTTATAAGTGTTTAAACGTTGGCAGGGATGAACATCACTGTATGTTTTACGAATTCCAAGTAAAAAACAACTTTTTTCCTATCTTTTTTGAAAGAAATATTTTTTAGTTTGTGCCCAAACTAAAGCAGTTCCCTATTAATCGAGATTTTTGTCGATAGTTTGTGATTGAGACGACCACTGGCATTGGACCATATTCGGACATAGCCATAGACGACATCCTGATAGAAAACGGTGCATGCGGAGAGAAAGTGGTCGCACCGAAGCCTGGCGTTGCTGCTGTTGTTAATGAAGGTAAATACGTATACATTGGCGGTTTATGCTATTGCAGTGATACATTAGTTACTATACTAACTCAGCTTTCTTTGCTTCACAGTCTAGACATTCCGTCTCCATTACATCATCATAGCCTCATCCACTCATCCATTGTCAACATTATTTATTTTAAGGAAAATGATGAAAATGTAATTGTAGAGTTGAGTTAGCAGGCAGAGTACAATAGGCAATGCATCATCCCTCTCTCCCTGGCTCAATGTTATCTGCACTTTTTAATAGTAAAACAACGATACCTCAGATCGTCCATAGAGGTTGAGTTTAACGCAGCTAGTGGGAATACATTACACTACACTCTTACACTTTAACAAAGCCATTATCTTTATGTGCCTTCTTTGTTTTGTCAATTTGCTAAAGGTCGACAGCTTGTATTTCCCAATTAATCTCATGATTTTCGTTAGGCTGCAAGAATAAGCACCAGAATTGTGTTTCGTGGGCGAAATCTGGTGAATGCCATCTGAATTCAGGATACATGCTGAAAGCTTGCTGCCTGGCTTGCCGAAGTGAGTTTACATGAAGCTAGCCACCACAAATAAATGAATAATTAACTGCATTTAGAGCCAAAATTAAACATCGACCTAGATTCTTTTTGTTGTTGTAATAAAAGCTCTGTGGACCATGATTAAAACTTATCAATTTCGTTATTATACTGTTCAAGAACAGTATGTTATCTGATTTTTCATACTTTTTACCTTATTATGCAGTATAAGTTTATGACATGGAAAAGCATCATTGATTTTATAAGGGAGCAAATAAGACGAAATTTCTTCAGATGAAATTTCTTTAGGCCAACTTACTTCTGTCTGGTTTTAAAGAAGGGGATCTAACTTATATGTTTTGGATGAAAACATCATTCTGAGCTGGATGAGACATCATGTCTCTAATCTTTAAGTGGCAAAATTAAAATTTGAAAACAATCCCTCTTAGCCAATGGTTGGGTAGAACTAGCAAAATAATTGCCAAATCTAGCAATTTGTTGACAAAATTTTTCTCTTTTAAAACCAGGTATGGGTGACTGTAATAAAGACTCTTACAGTGCAGCGGGTTGCCCAGAATGGGCAAGTAAAGGGGAGTGCGTCAAGAATGACAAGTGGATGTGGAAAAACTGCTGCAAATCCTGCAAAAGTATTACCTTCTTGATCTTCTAAACGAGCCTTTTCATCAGTATAAATATCTGCATTTATCTAAGACATTATATTTAAATCTAGTAGATAAACATTATAAAGGTAAATACCTTTTCTACAATATTAAATGCAGTGTAATAATAATTCGAAATGTAATTCTTACAGAGCAAGGTAAATGCAGTGACAGCAACAACAACTGCAAAACCTGGGCAAAAGATGGTTGGTGCAACAAGAGTGACTATGTTGTTTTCATGTGGAAAAATTGCTGTTCATCCTGCACCGATGGTAAGGCGTCGTGGTTTTGTGAGTTCCTTGGTGAAAAGGGGCCTAATTTACAGATAAAATATAAATGTTTTTAGGCAACTAAGACTAGGTACTAAATAGAACTTTGGCTTGAAGAGAAGCTCTTAATTCAATGTATCCTACGAAAATATGACGAATTTTTCATAAATTGGCATTATTTGCTTGATTTAAGTCATGGACACATTGCAACAAAGAGGCTGCGTCAATATTGTACCAAGTAGAGTAGCAAGGCCTTGAATTACCTATTTCAAATATCTTTCAGCGTGGAAGAAAAATCAGAGCTGCTCAGACAGTGATGAAAGATGTAGCCAATGGGCCAGCAGTGGAGAGTGCAAAAAGAACCCGGATTGGATGTTGGAAAACTGCTGCAAATCGTGCAAATGTGGGCATCTTTAGTAATCTCCTAAAATTCCTAATATATTTGCAGATTTTTTATTGCTTGCAGAAATTTCTTCACCCGGTTAATCGTTACTTCATCATCCAGACCACAGGCCATTATTTGGGTGAACTGCACTAGCACGCTGAGCGATTCTCTTGAAATGAATATTCCTCCTTTACAGCCCCATTTTAGAGATTTTAGTCTACTATTAAACTGTTATCATGCTCTCTGATTTATAACAAATGATAAGCCAGCTAAGACAGTAAATACATCATTTCACTAAATTGGTCTTGGAAAACGTTCGAGTTTAAGTTTCATTTTAAACGAAAAGTTGTTCTGTTTGTTTTTACAGCTAGGTTATGAAGCAATTTGCGTTAAATTTTAGCATTGACAAGATGGTGACAAATTTATCCGCCTTCACTTGATCACGTTTTTATTGTTCAACAAAATGTGCATTTACATCGCTAAATAACAGTATTTTTTCTTTAGCTTGAATTCCGACTGCCGCGTTCAAGATGAGAATGATAAAAAAACTCGGTTGAAGAGCTTTTTACAAGTTAACTCACGATTCTGACTTTGTACTCTTTGCAAACGCCAATCAGAGACCTAAGTTGAAAGGCCCAGTTTGTTATAACCACTACCTCTTTGTATTATTGTTTGTAACGTTTTTTAATCTTTCTATTGCACAACGAGCAATCAAAGTATAATGAAATCGGTTGTTTTGGTTTTTCTTTGGGATATGACCTTTCAATACAGGTAGAATGTTCTATGCCTGTTCTGCTCTGCTGGTATGCAGTACTGAAGCTTTTTCTCCAAGATCAGAAGCCAAATTATCTTAGATTATAGACTTGGTTGACTCCATAAGAACATTAAATCTCTAAACATATTACTTTTGAAGCAGATAAGTTTTAATCATCTTATTTTGCCAAGAAGCCGAGCTGAGGCAGGTAGAAGGTCGAATTGCAGTCAGCCCTGAATAATGATTAGGGTAATGTATGATATATATAATGATAAGAATAGGAATATCCTTTAAAGTAACGAGGGTAATCTCTTGACATCGAAGCCCAAATAATTTGCTCCATCCAGTGCGAAGATATAATCTTTAAAAATAAAGTTTGGTCCACGCAAAGACTGCTCTTTCCTGAATTTTTTAAAATAGTGTGCATGAAGGCCAACTATTTAATCTAGGGTATGAAATATTTAATGTTTGTGTTCCATGCAAAATTAGTGTAATTTCCTTGTGAAATATTCCTTTCAAAGTCTTTTGTCATCATCTACCGAAGAAAAAGGTCGAATACTCCTTTTGCTTTCTCTTAAATGGAAAAACAACGCGTGTACTCAGTCACCACCAAAGCCGTTGCGCTATGAGCATTCCGTTGCTTTATAAGCGTTGCCTTATATGTGCTGCGCTTTATGTGTTGCGTTATATGTGCTGCGTTATATATGCTGCGTGATGTGTTGCGCTATGTGTATTCCTTTGCGTTATATGTTGCGTTATATGTGTTGCGTTACATATGCTGCGCTATATGTGTTGCGTTATATACGCTACATGCGCTCCATTGCGCACGTATTTGTTGGTTTAATAATTTGCCCTGGAATTCCTGTCTTTATTTATGTCAAGGCAATATAGATTAGAAAGATAAAAAGGTTCCCTTCAATTCACAACTTGGCTGATCATTTGGTCGCCTTAAGAAGCATCGATGCACAATTAAAGTATGCAAAACTGCTACAGCTAAAAGCGTAAGGTCGCCGTGGATTTGGCCCAATGTTGATTTAAAAGTGACAGACTGGGAGAACTGTTTGGTCAATGGAGAACAGAGGTGGAACACCTGATTGGGGCTGTTAAAGTCACACAAGCTTCCGGGCTGGTGGCTAGACGAAGCAAGCTCCATTCTTGGAATAAATGCAGTTAGCTTGCAACTTATAACTCAAAGAAATGTCACTATTGCCTCTGCTTACCGCCAGACTACACCCCCGTCTAAGTGCCCCGGTGAGAGATCAAATTTTTGCCGGGGTCACGATGATTGTTTGGCGGGGAAAATGATGGCTAATTTTTTAACCGGGGAACCCTAAATTTCTACCGAGGATAGTATAATTTCTGGCGGGGACATATAGCTACATGGACATGATAATTGTAATTTGACTGCGTCCAGTCTTCCTTTTGTGGAAGACTGCAAACAACTGGTCTTGTGTAATGGACTCGCGATCATACAAACCTTAGGAGCAGAGAAAAGTTAACAAAGCAGCATACTTGAATTTCTTCCGGGCCCTTTGATAGAAACTTGGACAAGCCAACAGTATTAAGTGACTGTTATCTTAGACTGTGTGCAGTCTTTTTTTCAAAATCAAATTAAGAGAATCGTTTACTGATGCGTATTCTTTCGATTTTCTCGCATTTCTATTTTACACAAAAGGAAGACTGCAAGCAAGCTACTATTATCTATCCCTGAAACATCTGACCCATATATGATAATATTAGCACTGTGGACAAATAGGGAAACTTTTTTTTGCACTCCTGGATGGCTGGTCCAACTGATGGCAGATGGCAACCTACACAACTAGAAAATTGAAACTTACATCCCCTTTTTGCGTTGTAGCTCCCGTTTTCAATAAAATCAGTTTAAAAGAGCATTCATCACTGTTGCGTAACGGTTACCACGGCCTCTCCTTTCTCTTCGGTTTGTATAGGTCAACTGCGTTCCTGTTTTAAAGTTTTCAGTTACATCGACATCTGATATGTCTTTGATAACATCTCCATCTGGTAGGTCCATGGCTTGCTGTAATGTGTTTTCGTCCTTCCATCCTGTACCTTACTGTGTCATTCGAAGTCGGCAGACAAAGAGACAGCTCTACTGCGATAATTTGATCTTCCTCGTCCCGCAATACATGTGAAAAGGACATAGAGCCCCCTTTCCATTGGGGATCCACCTTGTACAAGACATCAGAACTGTTTTCTTCGACTTGGTCTTGCGTCAAAAAATTGCCTTTAATCTTTTTGCGTGGATTCAATTCATCTCCTCGATAGCTCTTTACCAACTGCAGCATGTTAAATGAATACCCGTCTGAGCCTCTAAAAATGATAAACTCCCCCAACTCAAGGGCAAATTCTTCATTGTCGTGCAATAGTTACATCAGCTGCAAGATCTCGTTCACTTTGTATTGAGTGTATTGTACCATTGACACTTTCAAGATCCTTTCTTAAACCATGCGTACCCAGAATCGTTGGAGCTGTACCAAATCTTTGTTTGCTAAAGCCTCGAAGACTTCTCATCGGCCTAGACTTTAATGCAGTTGCAATCTCTCGCCGTGCCGCTCTAGTTTCGTTGTCAATATTATCTTTTGATGTCAAGTCCATGTAGTCCATTACACCGTTCTTAGTCCCGATGCAAAAACATGACTTCCTTGTCTCCCCTCCTTCAAGATTTGTTCTTCTACAGTTACGAAAATCTTCAACAGTAAACAGGTCTTGTTTCTTTACTGAAAGAAATTTCCAGAGTAATTCAGTATGGCCTATATCAAGTCCATCTTGTGAATATGAATATGTTTCTGTACCTCCTCGTTCCTTTTCACTTCTAACTGAAATGCCAGTTTCTTTTGAATTGACATAAGGAAGCAGAAACGTGAAAACATCGTTTATAAGATGACGCGACATTTCAAGGTACCTGATGTTGTTGCCTTGAACGTTTTTTGTGATATGGCCAAAGAAGCACTCAACTGATCTTGTGGTGAGACATTTTAATTGTATCTTCTCTATAAGTTCCCCCTGTCCAATGTATGTGAAGTAATCTTTGATGTAACGCAGTGCACACAGAAGGGTAACGTACACCGCTTCAGTGGTCTGGGAAGCCATCGATCAATCCGTGATGTCTAATAGATCTCTTTTTGCCAGATCCCTGATCTTTGAAATTAATTCTGACAGCTGTTGTGCTGGTTGCTGTAACTTTTCTAGGCCCTCCTTGACATTGCAAATCTTTTGCTCAAACGAGTGGTCTTTTTTAAGAAGGGCCACTTTCTCCCTTCTTGAAATCATTCCGAAACATCCTGCAATGCTTCTCCAGATGGATTTGAATCTTACTATTCCTGAAAGTGGCGAAGCTACCCTGACAGCTCCTTGAGTTTCTCTGGGATTTTCTGCAATATACAGCACAAGACCACGACTGCACAGCCACTTGCATTCAAAGTGTAGCTAATCACATATCAATATTTCCTGTTGACTTTGATAAGTTACCAAAATATGGTGCTGCACATGCTACAGCTTTTTGTCTTTGTCTCTGCATGGCTATTTTCTTGAAAAGCAGCTAATACTTTTTCCGGCGTCTTGGGCTTCTTGCTGGATGCTCGAGATTCATCATTCATATCTTTTGTCGTTGAAGATACGGCTGGTACAGCATCTTTTTTAGGCCCGTGATATGCCTTATTCCCCTGTGGATGTGAAGCATGCATGGCTTGTCTGCAGCAGACTTCCGGATATACTCTTCAAATATCTTATATGACTTGTCTTTCAAATGGGCATTGAAAGTCTGTTCCCCGAAATTTTGCTCGAATGTCATTGAGATTGTTTGCTTTGCTTTGATGTCGCAAATTTCTTTAACTTCCGTACAAAATTCCATCAAAGTCAGGGTACCAGGACAGAAAATAAGTGGATATTTGGTCGAATCGCCATTTTCTGATATCAACAGCGTATGACTAGGCCGCTGCTGCTCTTCGCGTTTGCTCTTTTTCTTTTCTTCCTCTGACGTTCTGTGTTGGTTGCGTCATTTGCTTCTTCTAAACCAAACGAGCCTTCATCTTCAGCTAAATCGGCATACTTTCTCTTTTTGCTCTTCTTTTTCTTCTATGCGTCCGACATTCTAAATCCTCCTCTTCAGTTAAATCTAAAAATTCAAAATGGCAATTTGCGCCCATGTGCGTGAGTGTTGTGTTGAATCAATTTAGTTCCGCTGCACAGAAAAACATATGTCATGGTGTCACGTTGACTTTTGTCTAACTTGTTTGCCCAGAAAGAAAATTAGTTCCGGATTCCGAAATATGCTGTCAGTTGGACTACCTGGGAAACTTTGCAAGACTTTATCGCACCGGGGTTTGCAAAATTTATGACCGAGGAATTTATTGCGAGGCGATTTATCCCGGGGAGAGTGATTTTGTACCGGGGAGATTCTCGCCTTGTCCGGGGCAGGATTTTGCTTAATTTTTTTCACCGGGGAATTCGCCGGGGCAGGATATACCGGGGCACTTAGACGGGGGTGTCAGACTATTACTAAACTCATTTGGAAATCAATCAGAGTCCTTTTGTGGCTTGCAAATCATTTTGTGATACCGATGCAGATACTGATGCATCAACTGCCAAAAACATTCTCAAATTCATGGGCCGGTTTGAAGCGTTCGCTTGCAGCATTCATGGCCACATTGCGAGCGTAAAGGTCTGGTACTCTCGTTCCCTGAAACTTTAAATAGGCCAATAGCACATGATAAACATCCGTCAGACGCACGGAGATGCACAATCAATTGACATGCAAACTACTCATAGTTCTGCTGGCCTAAATACATCCAATACGACTAATATAATTTTAAATAACTTCCTGTAAATATTTCACTACACTTTATTGGAAACGAAATACATGTCAACTCTCAGGCCAAGCAAGAAATGCTCCCCAAACCTTTGACGCATTTTTGTCGTGAAAATGTATCTTCAGAAAGAGCCATGAGGAAAATAAAATAAATGTAAGATAAGATAAAACACTGCTTTTGCCAATCTATATCCAACTATTTCAGAATTGCCAATTGCAATCATCATCAAGAAATGCCTCTAATTTTTAGAAAACTGTTCTTGCTACTTTTAGAATGCCCTGTTCTTGTTTGATTGCAAGAGAATTGATCAATGGCTTTGATTATGTTTTTGCTTTAGAATTATACGGCTTTGGGACATCTTAGAAAATCAGCCAAAGCATCAGACAGTTGGCGATTGCATCAGGCTTTTTAAAAGTAAACCATATAAAATTTGCAGTCTACATGGCTTCTGCAAAGTGTACCATACCAAAAGATAGCATATGCCCCAGAAGGTTCAATATTACTTGAACTTATCTGTCAACAACATTATGTGAAGTATGAGATATATGGCTATATTGCCTCATCTGGTATACTTCTTCTTAGCTTCAGACTTGCCCTATAGCTGGGTAGCATTGTTCAGGACTACTTTTCTGTATAACGATTGGTTGCATTATTGAAAGCATTTAACAATCTTTTGATGGGCCACTGGTATCAACTATGAAATCGAGTATTGAGCTTGAATACTCCCCTAACATAATCCATAGAAATGGAGAGAAGAGTTTATATCTCATCCTGCATTGCTCTAAATCCTACAGTAAGTGCTGCAGGCTGGTGATTTCATGATGATTTCTGATAATTATTAATGAAAATGCAGAAAAATGTTAAATGAAAATAAATACTCAAGATAAATGTAAATGAAAATTTTTAAAGCTGGATTAGACAGTAGATATTGTCAAATTGATGTAGATATTGACAAATTGATGTAAACTGCTTTTGCTTGTGTCAAATGATAATCAAACTTAGGCAGTTTGTTCTGAAGATGCACTCTGGGTGCATTTTTGTTAGTTTACTCATCGGTCCTTTCCTAAACGTGAATTTTACTCCCAATCCCCTATGGAAGTTTAACATTTCCTTGCCCTTCTGCTTTTCCAGCTTTGATCTGGTCTTAAACTTGAATTACTTGAGCATCTTTTATCAACAACACTTTTTTATAGATACTCTGTTGTCTTACGCTAAACACCAGATCAAATAAAAGCATAACTTATCAGGATAACCTCTTTAGATCAAGTTTATCTGAAATCTCGAGCCTCTGTTGATAGTTTTAAATCAGAATTAGAAAAAAACAGTGATGCACCAGAGTTATCTAATCGGGGCAAGGACAAAAAGGAAATGCTTTTACTGAAACATTTTCAAACCACCTCTACCCACTAAGGTGAATTTATTGAAACTTTTTATATAGGTTTTGTGATTTATCCAGGGGATGAACGCTCCCAGCTCCCTGCTAGAAATGTTAAACTTACTCAATTAAATACTGTTAGTAAACAAGGCTCTGAGCTGGGATATAACGTGTTAACCTGGACTAGACTTAACCTCAGGTAGTGATAACCTTGCTACTCGCGTTGGTATGAAGAGGAAGTTAAGACGAATCAGCAAAGAGAACCTTGCAAGACCTATTATTTGTGAGCTAAACGCAATATTCAACAGCATTCTTCTCATTTCTCAAATCCAACCCAGGGCGAAAAACAACAACAGGAACAGAAACCTCCTTTTAAAACGAGTTCTACGAAAAAGGCAGCTTGAAAAAGGTAGCCTCGTTTTCCGCAGCAGGCCTACTGACACCCCATTACTATGTGATGTCGGCCAACGTCAAAGAATTAGCCGTCCTAGAAGGTTGAATAGTTTTCTCGTTGTTTGATGCATACCATACTATCTACTTGCTGCATGACAATTATAAGTTTGTGAAAAAGGGCCTATTGCTGCCCAGCTAGCGAGATGTTTGACGGTTGTAAAACATCTTGCACCATTGCACGTCTAACAATTTTGCTCACTTCTGTGTCTGTTTTTCTGGTATAAAAGGTCGTAGACACACCATTGACTATTGAATCAATTCCTTTGTTGTCTGGTACATTTTAATGTGAATAAGGGGTATTTGAAATTTGAGTCTTCTGCCCACTTCAAGTACTGACTTGATGCCGATACATGAACAATGTTTATCTTTATTTTCTAAAAGGTTTTTAAATTTTGAAATCAGTGAAAAGTTAGCAAGTTTTGTATTTTATTTTGCAGTTTGTTTCAACATATGTTTGATATTGTTTGTATGCTTTAAAACTATACAACAAAAAAGCTGGACTGTATTAACTGAATACCTTTCTGAAATTTTTATAGGACATGAAGAAAGAGTCTGGAATCTTGCATGGAGTCCAAGTGGGAGTCTTCTAGCAACATGTTCTGGAGACAAAACAATATCTTTTCTGTGCTAGAGGAACAAGTTTTTTTCAAAATTCAAAATGTATAACAGTGTGCAGCTGTTTTTAGACCTTTGTTCTAGTCATTTCCTGCAATTAAACTTTCAATATCCTTTCAAGAATATTTCTTTAACAAGTTTAAATTAGAATTTGGGGCACTGAGGGAGACAAATGGGTTTGCAAGACTATTCTAGATGATGGCCACACAAGAACAATAAGGTCAGGTAAGAAACTGGAAATCTTTTTTGCACACCAGTGGCGGTATCTCGTTACTTCTCTGCACTTGTTAGTTATGAAATTATATTTCCCAGGACAATTATCATTGTCCTAATTTTATAAACTAAATTATTTGCTATAAAGGTGGTATCACTGATGTCTTCTGAATGTTCATTTTTATTGACAACAATATAAAGGATGTATACCAAGAATTAACAAAAAGTTAAATAGACCTATTCATTCTTCATATGTGTTACATTGAGAATTCACAATATTATCTTGTTCTTTTAAAGAATCACAGTATCTTGTCATATTTCTCCAAATGTATAAAGTTTGAAATTTACTAATGATGTCACATAATGACAATATAACAATGATATTTCCAAAAATCTAACTGAGCATTTCCAAATGCCATTTACTCATTACTTGAATTGATATTATCTTGATCAAATCAAGCTACACCTTCAGAATTCTTTTTCTCTAGTTACATGGTCACCATGTGGAAAGATGCTTGCTTCAGCAAGTTTTGATGGAACTGTTACAATATGGAATAGAAGCAGTGGAGGTATTGTTGATGTTTCAGTAAGAAAATGATGCATTCATGAATAAGATGATAATGCAATTTAAGTATCTTGCTTGCTGAAGTCAGAGTGTGTTTTAAAACTGTTTTCTTTTTCAATTGATAAAAGACTTCATTATCAGGTGTCTATTTTGTTGCAATAACACTCAGTTCATTAACCCTGAGTTTTTTAGAATTGAATTGGCAGTATTCTTGCTACATGATAAGACCAGACAATTTAACCAATTCTGATTGGGGAGTACAAGGAAAAGATGAATAAAACAACTGTGCTAAGCCAGTTCAAATGCAAATAACTGCAAACGAGCCAATTCAAAGCAATAACTGCAAATGAGTGAAGAGAAGCTAGCTAGGTAAAGAAAAGTAAAATTAGAAGACAAATCTGAGACACTGAAGGAAGACATAGATAATGGTATTTTTCTATGTCTTGTTATCACATATTTGCAACAATGTATTCTTCACTCATGAGATACAGTGTTTTCCGTTTTGGTGTAATTTTCCTGCATTTGTGTTGTTATGCTGCTATGTGAGTATTATGGTGCCCTTTTTGGGTAATATTGTTAAAGCAAAAATACTACAGATTAAACAAATAAGTTAATCAACAGTTCAGCCTTGGAAAGTAACATTTTCATAAATTTGTAGACAAAAAAAGATTAATAGTATATGAATTTTGATATGAAAAAAGTTTCAGTGTTACAAAAAGCCATGAACTACTTTTTTATATTTTTTTTCTTCCATTATTACAGAATTTGAGAGCACAGCAACTTTAGAAGGACATGAGAATGAAGTTAAATCATGTTGTTGGAATTCTTCAGGCTCTCTCATTGCCACCTGTAGTCGAGACAAAAGTGTATGGATTTGGGAAGGTAACTTAACTAAAACAACTTGCCATTACTTACATATATCTTCCTCTATCTTGTTTGATGTACCATATCTCACTCTCCTTCAGAAGTAATCCATGACACTTAACTTCAGCTCTTCTAGCCGAGAATCTAACTGAATGCCCTTTCTCAATAGTTGAAGATGAGGATTATGAATGTGTAAGTGTTTTGAATCGACATACTCAGGATGTGAAAAAAGTGATATGGCACCCAAATAAAGAGGTATTCTGCATTTCATTTTTCCAATTATTTATGATTTTTGCATTTCATTTCAAATTTACATCTCAAAAATGTTGTGATTGACTGTGGAAGCAGATTTGAATGTAAAAGCAATGTTAAGCATGACTTCTAAAACGTGGCTCATAGTAATAGTTTTTGTAGATAAATAAAAATATCCATTAAATGAATTAAAAAGGCTTAGAAATTGCTGACTTCTAAGTAAAGTACCCAGTACTCTTTTCCAAACTGCATCAATAATGTGATGTATTTCCCTTTTTTCAGTCAAAGTCATTGTTGTTCTTACCAGTGTTTTTCAAGAAGTCCTTTCTGGGACATTTTTTGCAAATAAAAGCATTTTAATAAACTCAAGCAATAATACAAATGTGTTTTGTTAAGGTACTAGCATCTTGCAGCTATGATGATACAATCAACTTATATAAAGAAGATGAGGATGACTGGTATGTTATGCTTTCAATTCAGCATGTCCTAACTAGAAATAAATGATAAAGGAGAATCCATTGGCATAATTCATTGGTTTACATCTTCATGGGTTTAGGTATAAAACAACAATCCAGGAATAACATTTTTGTTACTTCCAGCGATCTTTTAATTACCCCTGGAGTTTGGAATTCTATTGGTATTTGTGGCCAAATTGTGGTTTTCATCTTCCAGCCTTTAAAACATTTCTCCATCAAATCATTTTTCATGTTCAGAGCAAATTTCAGAGATGCCAGTTTATTCTGGTTTTGTAGCTTAGGAGATTTAGCAGACGTTTTGAAGGAAAGGCTTTAGCTGCGGCCTTTAAAAAGTAACCTAAAGCAGCTCAGCATTTTACAGTTCTCATGTAGGGGCATATATGTCTTCTACTTTTTTGTTATAGTTCAATATATAAATCAATTTTTCATCATCATTTCCACAAAGGTACTGCTATGATACCTTGAGAGGACACACCTCTACAGTATGGTCAATTGCATTTGACAAAACAGGAGAAAAGCTAGGTATGCTTCAATATATTTTGAAAACTATTGACCTAATATCTATAGAATTATTAGACAGTTACAAGACCCTCAATTGCAGTTCATTTGCTAATGGAGTGATGTTGGGCAGTGAACATGGGTATCGTTTGTGCCTTTGTTCCTGCTTCTTTACTAGAAAAACATTATTCATGAAATTTGTGTGGGACAGAGAGGTTTTTTCAATATAAAAGAGTTATAAGTGCCTTTCTATCCTTAGTTTCAGGTGGTGATGACAATACTCTAAAAATATGGAAATGCTTTTACCAAGATAACCAAGAAGGTTTGTTCAAATGAGTCATAATCATTGTGTTAATTTGTTTATGGCTGTCTTAAACAATATTTCCTTGGTATTGTAGCATTTTGGATATCCCCTTCGAATATGTTTCTTGAGAAATCATTTTCTATCACAATCAGATTGTCTAGTAAAAGGATTTATGTAAGTCAGCAAGTATTTCAAGTAACACAAGATTGCTGGAAATGTCATGAAGGGACCATGTTTGTTTACTGGCTTTTACCAATGAGAGTTTGCCCCAGTATACTGAGCTGAGCAGTATCTATAACGGTTGATACCCTAGTTTTCTTCTTTACATTCAGTTTTTTGCATAAATTGTTTATCTGCTATTTTTCGTTTAATAATTTGAGAGTGCTTTGGCCATCATCAGCATTATCCATAGCTACTCTCTTTTTACTATCTAAAACACAACTTCGTTGTGATTATGCCAACCAAGCCCCAACGAACAAAGCAAGATGACACCCTGTAGTTTGAAAAAAACAGTTTAAACCATGTTATGCTCCGATTTTCCACTACTTGCCATCGTATTATTGTGGATCGAGATGTAGAAAGATTTTAGTGTACTTTGGGTTTATTAAGCAAGGTTGTCGGGAAAGTAGCGAACTACTTTTAACAGGGAACTCTACTTGGGCTGCTATTTATCCTGAAGATGTGCGTTATACACTGCTTGGCTATATGTTGTCCAAAAACACTATGTTATCTATCAAATTTACCAACATTCAGATAGAATAAAGAGTATGGAGCATCGATAGACACAAAGAGACACAGACAGGATAGACATAAATCGGTGTCAATTATATAATTATATAAGGCTGTGATAGCCAGTTTAAATTAACTTGATGCTAAGCAAATACTTTCCGTAGTAATCGGAAAGAGTAAAAATTATTTGTCTAAAGCATCGCAGTGTTCAAATCATTTTATGCCTTGATAATTTACGTGTTTGAAGGACCAACGTGCCTTCGATGCCTTACCATATACTTATAGCATCCTAATGATTTAACACTTGATATTTGATATTGTTTAAAGCCGTGATTCATGTGCATAGTAGCTACGAATATTTAGTTTGATATATAAGTTTGAATTGATTTTTTTAATTTGGTAGGAATTGCTACTACTGGCAAGGATCCAACGTGGAAATGCATTTGCACCCTGTCTGGATATCATACTCGTACTGTATATGATGTTGACTGGTAAGAGTTTGCTTCAATTTAGGCCTTCCAGACAGAGCGGAGAATCATATGCAGTATGCTCAGTTTTTTTCTCAAATCACAATCATAGATAAATAGACTCAACTTACTATTTTGATGCGCAAAATTCCATAAAGTATAATATTTTAGCCTCTTCTTTTAACTTTCTCTGCTACCTAAAGGGAATCAAGTTATGCATAGCATAAGACTTAGTACGGCAAAGTTGAATGAAGCTATAGTGACCAAACAGGTTTACTAAGGAAGAAAATAACATTTAGAAAACGTTCGCTACCTCTTTAATTTTGTTTGGGCCTTGTAGGGAATAGCGAGAAATAAAAATTAAATTAAGTTCATTCCGAATTTTGAAAGTTATTATCCGTAACTGAAGCTGCACTTATCACAGAAAAGGTCCTCCCAATGCTGTTTTGTTTTCCATAACTTCATTTTTTCCAATAGGTCTCATACATCTGGCCTCATAGCTTCATGTGGCGGTGATGATTCTATCAAAGTATTTAAAGAAGTAAATAGTTTTTCATTTCAGTTTCTGTTTGGCTAGATTCCTTTATAATTACACTGCCTTTTTACCTATGAAGGTAATTATTTCCTGTGAAAATAATGAAGGGTTTTTTGTTAATTGGCTTGAACCATCTTTCCTACCATCATAATCTGCAAGTGGTCTTGGAATATTTTTGTCATCAAACTTGCTTCAGAAAAGCCACTTGATGCGAAAAAATGTTTGTACCCAATCATTTAACCTCTTTTAAAATTTTGCACAATTAGTTTTTTGCGACTTTTTTATGTTGGGTGAGAACGTACGTCTACTGTAAAAACTCTAAAAAGGGCGATATTTTAATATTATTTAGCGGTATACCAAAGCAATGTCGCTGCATATGCTTGATAAGGTCTATGTAATCCCTTTTTGCAACTAGTTTGCTTTTAGGAAAAATTTCCACCACAAGTTTGGCAGACGAATATTTAATAACGCTAATGAATTTTTACATTATTGTATTGAATGAATCTGTGTATCAATTCATTTTATACCTATCTTTTTTTTCTACGCCTATTCAGGATAATGAAAGTTCTTCAGAAACTTCACAGAATTTTGGCATTTTTGCTAACATCTCTAAGGTAAAGTACTCCAGTCATTTGCTATACATGGTGTTGATAGTTTCATTGAAATGTATCGCAAGACTCCCTTTCGTCTGGTGATAGATGCAGAACAAGGTTTAACTGGTTTTTAGCCGGTTTCCTGTTGATTTTCATTTATTAATTTTCATTTCGTGGATATTTATGACCCATGGTTGAATTTGAAACTATTTTGATGGATCCTATCCCCATCTTTTGTTTATTTAGGCCCATTCACAAGATGTCAATTGTGTCAAATGGAACCCGAAAGACTCCACTTTGCTTGCCTCTTGCTCAGACGATTGCTCCATCAAGCTCTGGAAAATTACATCTAGTTTATAGCTATTTAAAACATTTCTGTATTCTCACCTAATATTTTGGAATAAAAGACTATGTGCATATTAAACAATGTCGCCATTTTACAGCTTGCCTGCTGCTGAGATAAGAATTTAGTGAGTGCTATTTCACAAGCCCAATTGGATCCTATTTTGAGCGTTGAAAAGGACATTGATAATTTTGCAAGACATTGAATGACTATTTTATCTGCAAATATTTATTTGTTCAATAATTTGCAATGTATCTTATTTTGATTGGCCTACCAGCTCCTTACCAAGCTGTAAGGAGCAAGAAACTGGATGATGAATTTACAGGTCTGTTTTATAGTTCGTTTTTATACTGAAGAGATATTGAGCGCTATGAAATTTGAGTTTTCTTGACGGCTTCGAGTAAGAGTAGTTATTTAGATTGTTCTGTTAGAAGCAAGGATATTGAGAGCATTTTTGTTGATCTGGTAGCCTTTTCGAGAATCTCAGTGCCTATGGTCGGGACATGGGAGAAAGTTTATAGGAAGAAAGAAAGGAGATCAAATATTCTGTAATTTATTTTGCTTAGGAGGGCCCTGACCATGATTATATCACAAACATATTTAAGGTTGGCCGCGTTTAATAAGCCCATTCATAATCTACACATTTTGGCCCCCCTCCCCAGAAGTATGAAAACTTTTTTCCATATCAAGAATCACATCTAAAACTTACTTACAACTGTATGCAGGTACAGTCCTATCGACGTTGTCATTCTTTGCTGACGCTTTCAAGGACTAAATTCAGCTGAACCTGTGTTGAAGAAGTTCTTTTGCCATACCCTTTGGTATGAAAATTCAATTTACATTATCCAAAGTAAATAACGCATGCCTGACAAATTGTTTCAATTGATTTTCTGACGGCCAACTTTATTTTAATTTTTAATTGTAAGCATAAAAATGACGTATTCCCGCCAATATGTATCATAGGGATACAAGATCAAACACCAGTTAATACAAAAACTGCAGTTTGTATCTCGTCTTAGTCCAAAACCTGATTATAAGAGTTATAACTGCAATAAGTATACAGTAATATGAATAACACAGTTAAGTCAGAAGATTTACATTGTTTTACATGCTATGCATGGTAAGAGTTTTAAGTTTTTGGTTTCCTCTAAACTTCATTTAAAAGCTGCTCGTAAGAAAATCTTTCAAAACATTTGTGAAGCAAGCAAGTTTTATTTCCATGACAGTTCCAATAACGAAGAGGCCGTATACTTGGCAATTTCCCAGTTACGTGTCAATGACTGTGGTGTCTCACAAATTTAGGGAACCGAGACTATGGCCGTAGCTTGCAAACCCTTTGCCCAAGCCCAGTACTGACGTCATCAGCCAAGTCGAGTTGACGACGTACTGCTTACATTCTTCAGCGTTGTCACTAACTGTTATTGAAGCTGTAAAATGCGTCACTTGACTTGTTAAACTCCCGAATCTTATGACTTAAGTACCCGAATCTTGTCATTTACCTATATCATTTACCTAGAAACAGTGGCGTAGGAGCCGGGGGCACGTGCCCTCCCCCCCCTTTTTTGCCGAATATTATGCCTGCCCCTTTTATATCTGAGAAGTGCCCCTTCTTTAACTTTGAATTTTGGACTTTGGCTACAAAATACAATGGAAATATTTTTCTATTCCAGAAGCCTCAGAATTCCAGAAATATTTCTTATAAAATGAAACGTTTTAGTCCAAAAGGGGCTACAAGAGCCAAAGTAACTGCTTCTATATGCAAAATTTTCCCGACCACCCTAGAAAGGTGCGCCTTCTGCACACTTGCCTAAGTGCCCCTTATTTCACGTGCCCCCTCCCCCTCCACTTTTTAGTACCCTCCTACGCCCCTGGTTACAAATCACAAAACTACATGAAGGAGTAACTGTACATTACTGAAGTCAAGGTAAAATAAGGAACCTCCTTATAGGAAAGTTCCTTATTTTATCTTGCTGAAGTAAATTCTTCTATTCATTGGAATCCACCCGTTGTATTACAGCCTGTTTGCCTGCCTTATTTCATACCTTCCCAAGTGAGCTCAAAATATTATAATGCGCGGTTGTGCAAGCAGCGTTCCAGGAAACGCATATGGAGAACCCCGAAAAATGGCACGCGCAAAGTCCTTCTAAAGTCTGAGGGTACATTCAGCTCTAAGTATGAAAATGATATTATTCCATGTTTAAGAATAAAACGAGGTTTCCCGCTGAATATGGCCCGTCGTCCAACCTCCCGTAAAACATCTGTCAACCATTTTTGGGGCTCGTTGATCACATGACACGTTGTTCACAACGTGGCACTGCAGCCTCGATCCCACCATCTCATTGAAAACAGAGCACCTGATGAGGACGAATCTCTGGCAAGGAAAGGCACATTGACTGCCCACTTTTTGACTCTCCCCCGAAGGAAACCGTACGACTGTTGTAAAAGATGCCTGGCACACCACAGACCGAGATGATGTCCAAGGCAGAGGACTTTGCTGATAATTTCTTACGCCACTCTAAGCATTACTTACCACACTTGGCTCGATTCTGTCTCGTGTCTACATTCTTCGAAGATGGAATACGTATGTGGTTCCAGTGGCACGAGCAGCGGGACTATATCGATGCCCAATGGGGCTGCGGCCAATTTCTAGCCACTCTGTTTGTTTTAATCAACTTGTTTGGTCAATTAGGAGCATGTTTCATGGTTTTATCAAGAAAGAAAGTTGAAATAGCAGTTGGTGGCTTGTTCGGGATTATTCTTCTTCAGGTAAGTGATTTAGGCCCTCTCCCTTCAGCCAAATAAAAGCATTCAGCAGTAGAATATAACTATGGATATGCAAGCTTTGATTTAGAGGTAAATTTTTGGCTTGACAATTAAAAAGCAGAATGTATCCTTGCTTTACGCCCAACTTGAATGAAAAGGAAGATGTTTTCGACCGCAAATATGCGCTCTAAATAGCAATTAGATCGTATTAGCAATACGTCCTAAAAATTACTCCAAAAACCTTAGAAAATAGCCCAACTATTCCTTTTATTTTTAATTTATCCCTTTTATTTAAGACTAACTTCGAAAAAAATAAAACATCAATGCCAATTTAAACCCTTGAATTGCATTGGCACCTGCAAATTCTCATACCTATAAGCACCCTAAAAATTGTATACAACTATGCTATCAGCTCATGTTTAACCTTTACAGCTAGTAACCTTGATTATCTTTTTCTAGACTGTGGCTTATAGTATTTTGTGGGATATCAAGTTTCTTATGAGGTAAGTCTTTTTAAGTATTAAAGATATCATTGGTATTTTTAGAAGCCTTCAATGCAATTGAGATATTAACCTTGTTTATTAGTAGCATGGGCTTGTACGCAGTCTAGAAATCTTACAAATGGATCACATTATAGCTTAGCTTGTGAAGCTAACTTTGCCCTACAAATTCTCTCAGTTTCCACCTTTTTATTTTATATTGTCATCAAGTTCTGGCAGGGAAAACACACTTTCTTCTCCCAACCTTTTCCTCCTTAAAGGATCATTTTCTGGTACAAAATTAACAATAGTCAAACTAAAATAATGTAGTAATTGTATGCTCATCACTTAGTTGAGCCCAAAATTCATAGCTTCTGAACAGTGTCACATGCAGTGCCTGTTGGCAGGTTTTGTCAAGTTTCAAATACAATAGGTGTTCTCACAGCTGTTTACAGCAAACCTCTCTCTTTGTTCATTGTTTAGATAGTATAAGCCATACTGATACCATTAGACAACACTTAGGACAGGTGAAGAAATGAATTATACTTAAGACAAAACTGATTGAGGTCTTATTCAATCATGAGTAAACATTGTTTTAAGACAATTTTTCAGCAGAGAAGAAGCATCACATTGGAGTAGTAGATGTTCTAAATACTATGGCATTGAGTTGCACAGTTTTGTAACAAATGTTTTGAAAGAATTTATACTATTTTTTGGAGCTCTGTATTAGGTTTTTTGACTTGTATTATTGCCATTTTTTGATCATCCTTCATTATAGACACTGACAACAATGTTTTATGTTTCCACTTTCAAAAGACTTTGAATCCTTTCCTTTTTCGCCTCTATGTAGATTTCAAATATTCAAAGCTTAGTCTTAGCTAAATTGGTATATCCAGCCAATTGCTATGACCATGTGCAGATATTAGGTGAACCAGACTTATAAGGCTCTACATACATGACAATGCATGAAACCATGTTGATGCTACTAAATAAATGTCTCCTTCAGATTCTTTAAAGATAATTTTTTTGTAAATAACCTGGGTCTCCTATTATCAAGCTAAAGGAAAATTCAGGATGATCACTTAAGGGTTATTAATCCCATTTTCATCAGTTTTCTCTTAACTCTTCTGAAATGTTATTGGTATAAAATATGCCTTATGTTTTCAATTTTAGGAGTCTTGCATTGGTAGGAGGTCTAGTTCTTCTGCTTGCAGAATGCCATCAGGAAGCCAAAACTTTGTTTGCTGGTGTACCAACTCTTGATTCACCAAACAAGCAAAAGACTTACATGCAGTTGGCTGGGCGTATTCTCCTTCTCTTGATGTTCATCACCCTGCTCAAGCTTGATATGACACCCTTCCATATGCTGCAAAACCTGATCGGAACAACCTTGATTCTACTTATTACAGTAGGATTCAAGACAAAGCTGTGTGCTCTCCTGCTTACCTTCTGGTTGGTCATGCTGAATGTCTATGAGAATGCTTTCTGGATGGTGCCTGCCTGGAAGGCAATGAGAGATTTCCTTAAGTATGACTTCTTCCAAACAATGTCTGTCATTGGTGGCCTTCTTCTGCTAGTTGCCTTGGGTCCTGGTGGAGTGAGCTTAGATGAACACAAGAAGAAATGGTAAAGTTGTAGAAACAGACAAAAATGCAGATAAAATCCTTATGCCCATAACTTAGTAAGATCATAGGACTGACTAAAGACTAAGCAGTGACTAAAGACATATGGCAGCTATTGCTGCAGTCAGGGTTGCCTTCCTTCAGTGTAAATGCAGAATATACTGTCATTGACCTTGATCTTGTATACAATGATACCCATGTTGAATTTATCAATGTTTTTAATTACATTTGAATTCACTGCCTGTGTTGTTGAAATCAATGCCTTTAAAAGGGGGGGGGGTGGATTTTTTGTTAAATTGTTATGATTAAAGTAGCTGAGGCCAAGGATATTAAAAGATGAATTTTTGCTGAAGCTGATGATATTTTATAGTTATCTTTCTCCTTTTAACTCATTTTGTTACTTCCAGTCTTAAATCTGAAGTCATTCAAGAATAAGAGAAGTATCTTTATAATTCTTAGGAATCATTGAACCTTTTTAAAGCATAGGTCTCGTCTTTGAATCACTTGTATTTTCCCATTAAAGTTTCTCTGTTAGAAATATGTTTTCTAGCCTTTAGTGCATTGTTCCTATAAAGTTGTATGAGGACCGGCAACAATTGCTGATTTACTCCTATTTCTTCCACCAATCCTCCTAAAGAGACAGTCAGCAAGTGTGCTACTGTCAGACAAAATCATGTGACTTGTTCCTACACCTGTGCCTGGAGACACCAGTAATTTGTAATCAAGCAAAATGTCTGTGCTCATATGACGTAAAGGTTGGAAGAAATTGTTTAATGCTGTCAACCAAAGAAAATTGTTGTAGAGTACAGAGTAAATATTATAGCAGTTGTGCTAAGTTAGGATACTATAAAAGAGCTTAGGATGTAATATAAAGGGTAAGCTACAACCTCATCCTACACGCTACACTTGATTGCTTTACTTAGGAAACCACACATTTGGCTGGATCAATATGTTTTCAATTGCCTCCATTTAAATGCTAGATTTGAAAACATGCCTCAGGCGGTCATGTATCCACTCACTTTTTCCAGGCCTGCTTCCAGGCCTGATTCATCTAGCAATGACAATGTTTGCCCCCTTCTGTCTCTTCAGTTCAAGTATATACTGAGAGAGCCTAGAAAGATGAGTTTTCCAAGTAAATAATTTCACTATGACCTTGCTAGAAGCATACGCTCTATTCTCAGCCTTGATGATTTGAGTATTTATTATCTTGAGGTCACTAAACCAAAGTCTTCCCCTGTCTCAACCTCAACATTTCGTTTCTAATACAACGATACCTAGACCCTATTAAAAGTGACTTAATACTCCCTGCATTATTTTTCAATATCCCTAAGTCTGGCCTCTACCTTTGCACAAAGCGGACCTATTTCTGATGACAATGATGTGTTTTTGGTCAGGAAAAAATACAGGTTAACTATTGCCGTAAATTTTGTAGCTAATTTTTTGCCTGGAACCAGTATAAACGATAGGCTACGATAGCGCTTCAAACTCAATCTAATTTTACACAACAGTATTACGAGGGCTTTAGCCCATTCTTTAGTCATCAATGTGACGTCACAAAGCGAGATTTCACTTTTCAAATATAGTGCGAAATTAGTCGCCTTTAACTAGCACTCGGGTAGAAACCAATTAAATTGTTTAAAAGCAGGATCCACGTTCATAATAGGGGCTTTGAAAAGAATTTTTTCCATTGAAAAAGGTGCAACACGGAATTTCTAGTATTTTGGAAAGGTATAGAAGTTGGAACCATCTTCTGTTAATCAAACTTTGTTATAACTGTCGATTCAAACACTTGACAGTGGAGTCCCCTTTTTAAATTGTGCGCCACTTTTGAAAAAGTTATCCTGAATATTGAGGAGAAAAGAAGCCACCATATGTCACCCCATTAGCAGTTAAAACCTTTACTGCACAAAAAAAGCTTGCCCAAAAATGTGTGTTCAAGAAGTAAAATTCTCTCATTAATAAATGCAATCTGCCCCAGTTGCCCCCCTCCTAAATCTGCCACTAGTGTACATTCATAACGAATTTATGAAAAATTTTCGGACCTAGTTATCGACTGCCCCCTCCCTCCCTTCAATTTGTCTCTAGATCTATCCCTGCACTCGAATGAGTGTAAGTTAAAGCAAGGAGGTATCAAGTGTCAAGGAAGTCTGCATATGTTCATATGATCAGAGTGAAGGGTAAAATTTAAAGCATAAATTTAATGGTAAAACAATAATCAAACAAAGGAATTGAGCTCTTCAGGGTCACTGAGATTAAACAGGTTCACTGGTGTAGTGCCGTAATACATGCCCCTTTCTTAAGGTTATAGAGCTGCAGATGCCCCTGCAGCAGCAAAAAAATTGAATCACAGAAATGGCATGCACTGTATAAAAGATCTGGTTATACACAAAGGATAGCTGTTTGTGTAAAAGTGACAGAATATAAGGTATGTATTTGGTACACAAATGCGTAAAAACACACAGATCGTTAGAACCAATTACCGTTTAGGTAAGCAGTGGCATGGAGGGGCGGTTTCACTAGATGGACAAACCACTTTCACAATGCATTGTTTTTTCAGGATAGTCAAGAGGAGATTATGGACATATGCTAAGCGATGAAAGTTATGATTCTGACGTAAAGATGCCCTTTCACCTTACTAGTTGTTATTTAGTGGCATCACATGAAATAGCGTGTCCAGATTCCCACGGGAAAAATGAGACATCTTCCTATTCTTCATTTTGTAGACCTTTTTGACACTATTGTTGACAGTGTTATGTTGACAGTGTTATGCAGTCACCATGTAGTACCTAACCTCAGGCAGGCATTTTTGAGAAATGGTGCCCTCGTATGAGCATCTTGTCAGCCTAATTTTAGGAAGGTTTCCAATAGGAGGTTCCCACAAATATAATATTTCGTCGTGGCTAAAAAATTTGTGATGAGGTCTATTAAAAAATTTGGTGGACATTTTTGATAATTTTCAATCACAGTTTATGATGTGCAGCACCGTATTCATAGCCTACTCAGTTTCCCTTCTGTTTTTCAAAATGATGGCCAACACGTTTCCTATCCATATGACAAGAAACCTTCCAGCCTCTTTCCTTGACAAGTGCCCTTTTAATTAGAAACTAAACATGCTTTTTGAATAACGCAGTTTTCAAACTACTCTTGTTTTCAAACGTTTTGAGATGGCATGCAGAAGGGTAGCTAAGCCAAACTATATTCATCGGTTCTTCTATTTTGGTTGAATAAGTCATGCCGATTCTAGTTATCAGGTTACCACGAAGGAGGACGATTCTCGGAACTGACTCCAGAACACTGGAATAAAGATGACGACATCAGAAGCGCCATTGTGTCCGCCTGTTCAGGAACACAATAGTTCGAGCCAAAATGCTCTAAGGAAAGGAAGCCTTTCTGCACAAGATGCATTTGCAACCTGTCTTCTACTAAGCATTAAAGGAGTTCATACTCTTTTCTTAAACCTTTTCTTGTTTCTTCACGCAGGGAGGTGTTTTGAAAAACTGTCTTGGAAACAAGTCGCTGAAGACATTTCAGACAGTTTCCTTGGTAGCACTTGAGCCAATCAGGCAAATCTTGAATAGATTTCTTATTATGGTACCTGTAGGAAACGAGTCCCCTTGATAGAAATGAGGTGCATAGCATATGCAGATTAAACAAAGGCTTCTTCAGACCTTTTCAGCATTGGAGGTTTCTCCTGCACAAATACATCTTCAAAACCATTTGACCAGTGTGAATATGTAGAAAACAATTATCCCAAATAGAATTTGCTAGCTAAGTTTCACTATATATCTACACAAAGAGAGTAAACATTAAAGTTCCCAAAGGTAAATGATTGGGGCATTTTGAGCTGCGTTTCTGGACTGCCTTTCTTTTAAAGACCATTGCATCTCATCATTTGTTGAAGCCGATTTCACAACAGTCACAAGGAAAAACAATTTTTGAAAGTCTGCAAATTATGTTCACATGCGTTGATCATGATTAAATCAGATTTACACAGAGCAAAAAATGACAGGTCTGAAAATTCATGAAATAATGTCAGCCACATTGGCGCATAAAAATCATAATGCAATTTACAATTTCTTTCTCTTTCTTAGGACCTTCATCTGTATGAAATGATTGAATGGATGAGTGTATAAAACAACTAAAACACTGCTTTATCTGCCAATGCTTTCTTTCAAACAATGTTTACACACTAAAATATTTTTAATATTTATATTGACTTTTTAACAACAATGGCAAGTCGCTTGCCAGATTGGCAACTGTTGGCTTTATTCAGATGGTTCGATTTGCGGCGTAGCCTGGCAACCAGACTGAATGAGTAAGCGTTGACGACAGTTGTCAAAATATCCACAGGTCGCGGAATTTGCCAACTCATTTCTGTCATGTCATCCGTTGCTGAACATCATGTGACTTGAAGTGTTCAAACAAAAAAGTCATTCTTCTAGTGCCGGAATCAAATACTTCCTGGTGAGCATCCAATGGATTTCCGTCTTTAACCAACGGAGCTTTGTCTGAACGGGCATCCGACTGCTAATGGTACTTGCAAACAATTGGCGCTCAACAGGCCATGACAGAAACGAGAGAAAATGATGCGAAAGTGATAGGCCGCTCATAGCTGTTTGTTTCAACCAGCTCGTCAAAGCTGTCCCTGAACATGGTTTCCAAGCAAGAAACTGCCTGCGTGTCAACATCGCATGACTCATCAGTCCGAATCACTTTGCATATTTTAGTAGGTCTTGGCATGTGACTCATATCAAAGTCTGAATCCCGCGGTCTTTTAAACGCCAACGACTTACGTAAATCCGGTGTGTTATTCAATGCTTTTAAAAAGCGTCCGCAATCTTGATCTAAACATTTTTGTGACATGTCTCTATCCTCAATCGATGAAGTGCAAAGTTCATTCGAGTCTTTATCTGTCGATAATTTCAGTCCTGAGAGCAAATTCTCTTTCATATCCCAGTCACAACACTCGCTTGATGCACGCGGTTTCCATTCATGTTCAATGCTTTGAATAGAACCCGACCGTTGCACGGAACTATGAGACTTCATCATGTCTGTTTCTTTAGCTTTAACTTCGAAATTCGCTTCGTCAAAGTCCAAATCGATTATTTTAGGCTCTCGGTAATCCATCAATATATCTTGTCCTGGAAGATTATCTGTTTTAATTGCTTTCAATACAGAACTCACAAGTAGGCTTCGCCGAAGAGTGTTTGTATTGTGCGATTGTTTCCGTGAAGTTTTCGTACGATCGATTTTAGCGAGAGATATTTCCAATATTCTGTTTGCTTCATACTCCATGTTTGATATCAACGATCTATCCAAACTTAACGTCTGTGCAGAAATTTCAGCGCTGGAGTAACCCAAACAATGTAGGCCGTTTGTTTTTATCACCTAGCTTGGGTCCTCCGGTGTAAATGAAATGCCGTAACGCCTGCATTCAATAAATCGAAAGCGAGCGTGTTCTATTCAATACAAATTGACCAATCAGACGGGGTTAAACGCAAGTGATGTCATGGTCAACCAATCAGCTTCAAGGATACTTATTTGAATAACAATTGGCTTTTCAAAAGAATAACAACGATTGTTTCATCGGGTGCGGTCTTGATATTGCGTAAATAGGAAACAAAGTGAGCTAACAATCACGCAAACACGCCATTGAAAGCAAAAACATTATTGTTTCTCCAAAAATAACTGAACCACAGGCTCCCACTGTCCCCTGAGACTAAATACTATGACGGAATTCAGCACATTGTGCTATAAATGTTCTTCCATTGTTGATTAAATATGCGAATACAGTTTTGTTTCTATACGTGGGGTAAATCAATTTTCATTTTTCGTATCAATTTCGTCTAAGCAATAACAAGATGAAATAATACTTCGCTAATTCTAAATATGATGCTAATTTAAGAAAAGCTGTTTCCGAATAGGATAATTTCTGAAATTTTATTCTTGTTCTTATTCGTATTTTGTTTCGTTTACTTTCATTTAAATTTAAAGTTTTTCTCTGCTGGCGTTTTGAATAGATGTCTACAAAGGAATGACAATTTATATTTCTATTCTTAGGATTCCACTTAAAGGGTTCACACACATCCCTAGATTGCAACCAATTGTAGTATAGTCTGGGATCCCCAAACAATCAAAGATAGTGACTAGGAAGAATTCAGAGAAGAGCAGCAAGGTTTGTGTACAATAACTATGATAGACTTGCCAGCCCTAGCATAATGATTGAAGAGCTCGGATGGGAGCCATTGGTTGAAAGAAAAGCCAAGGCACAAGCAATAACAGCCTATAAAACCTTTTATCAGCTCATTGACATTCCACGAGAAATGTTTAGTCAATCCATCATTAACTATACCTTGAATCAAACAACTCTCCAAATACTTTATTGTCGTACAAATATATATAAATATCCATTCTTTCCAAATACTGGGAAATTGGAGAACATTGTGCCTGTTAGCAGCCTTCAGCAACTCTTTAGAGCAAATTCATTTACTATAGTTGTAATAACACTATAACACTAATTAATTAAAACCCACTAAGTAGTTAATTAACGAAACAAGATAAGAGCTGTGAGGGGGTCATTCCCGGGGATCCCTCAAGAGTATGTGGAATTGATTTCAAGTGCTGTGATGTTCAAGTGATTTGCTGCTCTGTCGCTTGTATTTACACAATTATTATCTTTAAGGATATATATCTCACATACTGTATCTATCTGTAATATCATGAATTACCCTGTGAACTTTAGACACAAAATTTACTTTATTTTCTGATTATTTAATATTCCAATACTCTGATGATGTCAGCTGATGATCCGCTTTCTCACATAATTGTTTCATTCTTCATCATGAAACAATTTCCTCAAAATGTAGAATCAATAGGAGAATTAGACTACCGTGGATATATTGGCTGAATTTTTTCATACATTTGATTCATGCATCATTTGAACGAGATTTCATTTCGAATAGACTGAACGGAATTGTCGCACTGCTGAAAATAAAGTAAAGATCAATGTTCTTGATATGAAATTGTTGAGAATTTTGCAAAGAGTTTAATCGAAGCACCAAGTCATTCCTCTTGTCTAATGAATCATATAAGCGGTGAAATATGAAGCCTGCTTCTAAAACAAATACAGGTAGCAGAGGTGGCTAGTAGAGTGTGTCAGTTGATCTTCATATCATTATACCACGTGTTTCACAGAGCTTTTATTCTTGGTAGACAAGGAAAAATTTATGTTACGTTTATACTTAAAATATACAGAGTGGACACTCATTAGCCACAAATCTCAAAAGAACTTTCCAAAATCCCTTTAGAAACCAAATATCTTTATATCAGCCAGAATTTACCATCAGGATTCTACAGAAGTGATGTTCAAGTGTGTTGGGGTATCAATTTTTGCGACACTTCTTATATATTGTGATGGCATATTATATGCAAATATTACAAACAGAACGCCCCCTTGCCCCCCCCCCTGGTACACTCCTAGCCCCGTGCCTCTTTTTATGCACATCTCTAACGTTTAGGGTCCCGCAGAATTCCACCAAGAAGAGACAACAGTACAGGCTGTAGAGAACACATATCCCCGGCGCTTGACTGCTTATGCTAAAACAAACTACGCAGCTCTATCTTGGAAGCATGTAAGCCTTATGTCACATGATACTAATCATATTACTATGAATAACAGGCCTACGTAACAGCAAGTGTGCCTAATGCAACAAAGCTGGCTGCTGTAACTGTCCAGTAGCCACGCAATACAGTAAGCGTGATGTCAAAGCATTCTGATGAAGAAAGCGAAGGACTCACAAAATTAAAATCTTTCAAACTGATTGAATTTGACTTTGTGATATTCTTATTGTTTTATGTAATTTTTTTAACCTTGTAAAGTTAGACTTGTGTTTAGTTCTTAGAGCTGAAGAGCCACACCATTAGTGGATATGCTCATTTATGCGTCCATATAAAAAAAAGTAGGCGTGCATTTAAGCATAAGCTTGCTGCTATTACTATCGCCACGTACTACAACCCTGCTGCATTATCGTGGCACGTTTTGCATTCTTAATCACAGTCAAGCTGGCTAGTAGCCTACAGTTTTCAAGTCATTCTCAGAGAATCAAGAAAACAAGGAGTTGTTTGAGGCAAGATCTAAAGAGTAGCTGAGTGAATAACTGAGTGAATCAAACACTGGATACAATGATATAATGACTGGCATTTATGGCAACTTTTGTCCCAGGTGTGATTCTCACCTGTAAAATTTCGACACAAAAATCATCAATTGTTGGGCAGACAATGAAGGACATGGAAGGTGAAGAAGCAGGCTGGTGTTTTGCTACACTCCTCTAACAGATGCTTCAGAATGCTTCTTATAATTTATAATTAAAATTCGAGTTATAATTGGCAACTATAATAGACCTAAATGATACTCTAATGCTTTCAAAAACATATGCAATAACAGTCATATGTAAAAGAACATTAACAACACTTTTCTTCTCCTCAAGTAGCCACTTTAGTGCTATTTTTCATTAGTATCAAAAATATTTCTTGCCAAAATCAGTCAATACCTTTCCATTTCTCTCTTCAGCATGATGTCAAGAAAATTAAATTTTTCAGGGTTCTCAAGTATTGTAAGGCCAAAACGATCACCAAGAGTAAAAAATGAATGATCTGGGAGATGCAGTTGGAGTACTTTAGATACTGCGTGCCCTTGCGAACTGTGAGGATGGACTTTGAACATTATTTGAGCATTGATAACAGAATAAAGGCTTGAAATGAAGCAAGCGGTCGCAAGAAATCGCAAAATTGTTGGCTTTTGTCATTCTCGCATTAAAGAATTTTGTCGAAATCAGTTGCAGATATTCAAGCTGGCTTTTTCTCAAGCCTGTTAAGGCAGTGATTTTTTTCCAGCACCTAAGAATGGAAAGGTGGGATTAGGTAGCATGCAATCAGTTTTAAGGTTAATGGAGAGTACTTTAGGACTGTGGACGAATGTTTGTGATTCTTAGAGTACATAACTGGTAGAAGCTTTTCTGCAGGAAATCATTGTCATAGTCACTTCTGAGCACCTTGCAAATCGATTTATAGGTACCTTGAACAGTTTGGAATTTAATTTGTTAAGGTGGGCAGGCGCTTATGAGCAACATTTTTGCTAACTTTATATGAATGTTTTTGGTACAAAATATACTAAAATTTTTCACCAGACACCCTCTTCAATTGGGATTATGCACAAAACTATCTATCATGACAGTCAATGCAAATTTAGAAGCAATTAAAAGTCACAGCGCATAGTAAAATCGTCTATTGTAAAATCTATTATTGTTTTCGTGTGAGGCTACAATGGTGCTATGGCTATAAACGAAAAGCCACAGCATGCCACAATATTAAATGGGATGTTTGTTATGACTTTTTAACAAATAGACGAGCATAGTATGTACACCTGTCTAGCACGTCAAGTGACTATGGGTATAGACGGGAGCTATGTATGAGCCTTAGTTTGCAATCTAGGTAGTAATTCCTACCAAATTCACTCAATCCCAAATCAAGGTTATTTAATCAGGTTAATCAAGGTTAATGATGTACTTTCATAGGTAATACTATTTTTCTGGTTTGTTAAAGTTTACATATGATAATACTTCGATTTTCAAGGGGGTGTATAAAAGAGGGGGCGTTTATTCAATTTTTCACTTCCTAGGCAATATATTTAAAAAACATCTAATGATGATCGCACTTAGCGTGAAACCTTGAGCAACAACTAAATAGATCTGGCTCCAGAAGTAAAATTCTAGAAAACATCTAAATGTCTAGTACAAAGTCATTAACATCGTCTTCCTCGATGATGGAAAAAGAGCAGCTTCGGTCTGTGTTTTTCAAATACACGCTCCTCTACAAGAGGGCATCTATTCGAGGCGGTGTTTAATAGAGGGGGCGTTTATTGAAATAAAATAAAATAGGGGGGCCTTTATTCCAGGGGGGTTTAATCGAAGAATTGCGGTAATACCTGACTTCGGGTTCCTAATTCCTAACAGTTTGGAAGTCAACGGTTCTGAGTTATCGTTACCACTGCGTGACGTGGACTTCGGACCATCATGCAATGCAACGCAACAAGATTGACGAAAACACAGCAACATCCATTAAACTTGTGATTGAGTGAAAAAGCCGCCGTCTAGTGATTTAACGCGACGTTATAAACTACTACAAAACGTTTTTCAATCATCAGCAGAATATAGCTTGTGATTAATTAAATTAGGGATCCTGTATGCCGAAGTTTCATGCCTGTCAAGTTTTGTTTTCTTGGATTGCAAGCCTCTCGCTGAGCATCACTGAAGTATGATCATTAACATGTCCTAGTCTTCTTGGAGTTTGTCAGTGGAGGCAATTTTCAAGATGAATGTGGAATCATATATTCGCAAGACTTTTCATCTAGCTATTTACTTCTTTGCAAGTGTATTCTGGGGATTCTTTCAACAATTTGCGGAAGGAAGTAAAACACATGTCAACAAAAGTGCTACAATTTTAGGTTAGTAGGTCAAAAGGATGTGTTACTTTGCTAGCGTGAATATTATTATTGGTGTCTTCTGCATCTCTGAAGACTTCTATGCATTTCTCTAGGCCATTAGTATTTTTTCCCGAATTAGTTACTGATTATGATTAACTCTATGCTCAAGACACGTCTTTTTTGCAACGCAGCTGCTAAACTTTCAATAAAGTTGAAAAATGTGTTTGAAATAGTGTGTTTGTATGATGATGTACGGATTTTTGACATTCATAGGCATTCCCTTCACGTTTCATGGGATCAATGCATTAAATTTGCATTATCCACTCAGAGTGCTGGCACTAATGTTTTTAATTGTTGATAATTATTTTCAGAGCATGAGAATTCAATTATTTTCAATTCCTTTTCAATACATTTATTATGAGTATTCCTTTTAACAGCAGCAACAACAAAACCTGTCAATAATACTACAAAGGCAGTTGAGAAGAATATGCCAATGCACATCAATGTTAGAGGAGTTACATTTAGAGCAATATATGTGGTAAGACTTGTGTTATGTAGGAATTTTTTTAAATTCAGGTGTCAAGAATCGAAGGATTTATGTAGTAGTTTAGAAAAAATCAAATGTAATCTTGATCTTAAGTCAATTCTGTATGTTCTTCTTAAACTATTCCTGGTATTGGAATAATGGTGAAACTAGAGCAGCATACTGCCAAAATCACAACAAGAGAGAGACCAATGGTCATCAGCCAGCAATCTCATTCTCAAAATTGGGTTACATCTTGCTACTGTCAGGTATATAAATACATAGAAAGTAACAATAATTAGCTGCTTGACACTGAATGGACCAACCAGTTCACAAGAGCAGTTTTTGAGAAATCAATATTTGCTGGTTAGTGTTTTGATCTTGTGAAATGGTGTGGTATGTAAACATGGTTAAATTGCACTATAGAGCTAATATTTCCTTGTTTCAAGAGCTAGTCACAACCTTTATCCTTTCTTGAATGATATTTTTCATTCCTTCCTGAAAATTTTTTACCCTAAACCAAAGTGAATCATTGTTGCGATGATACACTAGTCACTGATTTATCAATTATGATTGAATTAGGATGATCATTGGCCCTGTTCCCTCTTGTTTCAGATAGCTGCTGTTTCTGGAGTAATAATAGTTTATTTCATTGCAAAAGCAATATGCAACCGCAGAAGAAACAATAGGACCCGCAGGTAAATTCCATTGTCAATTAGAAAGGACATTTTTGCCAAGTTTTAAACTCTATTCTAAAGGGGAAGGCCTTTAAATTATTAGTAAATTAATCTGTTGTTGGTTCTTGACAAACATTATTATTATAGAACTGATAATTCACACCAATTCAAGTTGTAGCTAGATGTAAATTTGGCTATGTGAGATTAAGAAAGCTATTTTGGCCTCTGCTTGACTATTTATTCAACCATTAAGCTGTTTTTGTTACTTATGTACAGCTTTGTTAACTCCCTTGCTATTTTTGTAATTACATAAATGGTAAAAAAGATATGGGATATTGAATGATGAAAGCAGAGATCATATGGAGATGCGGCCTTTGTCAGAACAAGATGATGATGAAGATGATGACCTAACCCTATTTGACATGTCTAAACGCAAAGGAAAACGATGATCATTTAGTATCATAGTAGCCTAGAATGTAGTTACACAGTATAATTGATTGAGGGTGAAAGACTAAACTTTGATAGAACAGAAATTTTGTGGGTTTACTTTTCCAAAGGTTTTCTAAAATTGTTACAAAAATTTTTATCTGGGACCCATTTATTTCCTTGATGTTCCTAAAGAGGTTTTTGAAGTGGCCAAAAAGTTTCCGTCACAGTCCAGCCCATGGAAGATTTCATACATTTAACGATATTCCCCTTTTGTGTGCATAATTCATAAGAATTGATGTTTTGTCTTGTTTGGGCTGTTTACTTTGGCGTTGCCCCCAGCTGAAGATTAAATGGTAAAGGTAGATTAAGGTGACTTTATTTTTACCTTCAAGTGCACCTCTACCCAATTCTTTAATATGGCTTTCAAAAGCATGATTTGTGTTAAGAAATTGTGTGAAAACAGAATTTCTACCACACATTGTTTCTCTGCTACTCAATGCTAAAAATGTAAGATGACACAAATTGTGAGATCAGTGCCAGGCATAGGTTTCCAGGTTCTCACAGCCAAGTTGTGAACCAAATCAGTGGACACAAAGCTCAGGAAATTCCCATTGTGCAATAAAAGGTAGCCTTTTTATTGATGCATCTTTGACATGTATCCTCTCAAAAAGTTAAATGGAAAAAAAATTTGGGTAGAGGTGCACTTTGAAACACAATGACAATATTGTCAACTCTTAACCTATTATTTAACCCATTGTTGTATTCTTACATAACACTGTCTCATTCACCAACCAAAACAGTTTGTTAAATCTTCTTCCTGCATTGCATTCATTCATTAGTTGCCGTTTTGTATCTTGTTTGATTATGTCTTGAGATTGTAGCATTGGGAAGGCTCTTAGTTCTAATTTTAATTGTGATCTAACTTGCTTTTCTTTGTCATTTCATTGTTTAAAAATTTGTGCAAGTTTATATACTAAATTTTCCAGAAAATCAAACATCAATTTGTCAAGCACTGCATTTGACCAAGCATACTGCTAAAAGATGGCCGTTGTTATATTTTGCACTAGCAAAAACATTTCCTACTGTTCTTTAATGCCAGTCTCATTTAATAAACACAGTACCCTTATCTAGACAACACTAAGATTATTGTTGGTAATTCATTTGATTGTGAATGAATTTTCTGGAAATACAGTTTCTTTTCCTTTCAAACAAAAAGAGAAGACAAAACAAATTGAATCAACAATTCTTCTATAAATATCATTCTATTGAGAAAAGCATTTATGCCACCCTGAGTTCTTTTGCTTTGGCTTTTTCCAACTTCATGACTCTAGCTTGAGACTTGCATCCCATTATTCCTCCTCCCCAATGACGACGGATTTCATCTACACGGTCATTGTAATTTGATTTCACACTGTCACAGACCTTCTCCATTGAGTGCTTGTCCTCTTGCCTTGTGGCTGTCATACACACAGCGGTGGCCGTCTTCTTGTGTACCAGCTTTCCTAACCTGGAATGAAAAGCAGCAGTTAGAACAACACTTTTATTCACTAGTTGTTTCATAGCAAGAAACTAGGAAGGTGTCTAAAGGACACAATATTGAGAAAACATAAATCATTTTTATTTTATTTTCATAGCCATGCATTCACATTGTACATTAATCATTTAACAAAACAGATGGCAAATGAGCCAACACATCATGATCATAAAGAGTAAAAAAAATTTGCCTTATGCCAAAATGTGTGTTGATGGAATTACAACACTGGTATTACAAACAATAATTTTTTAACACCTTCACCAAGACATGCTTTAACTATTTGCAAACAAACAAATTAATTTTTCCTTTATAAATACAGAAATGGTGTCAGCCAAAAGGTACCTTGCTTTTCCTTTGACAATGCAGTATGGAACACCCATTTTTCTGCAAAGTGCCGGCAACCAAACAACAATCTGAAAAAAGAAACCCAAAGTTCTGTGACATGTCACTTTGTATATTTGAGAAATGCATTCAATTTTTCCTCTTATTGTCTGCATTTTTCATCTTAATTGCCCATGTCATATAAATAGGGTTAATTTTTGTTTATTAATATTCATTAGATATGCTAACCTCATGCTATCAGTTATGGCAGAAGTTCAAAGGACCACTAGACCACTCGCACTGGCTTCATCTCATAAGATTGCTTGTATATCAAACACCCAAATACAATTATAAAAAAAACCCCCAATACCAGGTTACAGATGCATCAAAACTATAACCCCTAATAATGCCCCCAAAAAGACTGTGCAAATTATGGTACAGAAGGTAGAGCCTAAATTTGAAACAAAGAAAGGTGTCATATACAAGCAGACACTACAAACAAACATCAGCAGCTTAATTTTTAAAAATCATGTGCATGGTATACTGTTTTCCTAAGATAATCACTAGAATGGGGTTATGTAGTAAAAGTTCTGACCATATATTACAGTGTTGAATGATTGTTTCTATTGACGAAAATGGTGTCAAAAGTTGCGCTCCTATTAGGTGCCAACCTATCTTACAAATATAATCAGCAATAGGTATATACAACAAATGAGTATATGATTCTGATATATACCTCAATTGGGTCAACATCATGTGCAATAACAACAAGCTGGGCCTTTTTGCTTTCTACCAGATTTGTGATGTGATTGATTCCGTATTTCAAGACAATTGGCTTCTTTCCAGGTGCTTCATCTTTGCCTTCTGCCTTCTTTTCTGCAATCTTTGTGAGCCTGGCCTTCTTCTCTGCCTTGGTTTCGGGTCTGTACTTGTGGAGCAGCTTGAAAAGCTGGGTAGCTATGAAACAATATAAACCAAATCAGTTGTCAGTAAAGTAATCTGGTGCTATCCTGATTATACACATGCAAGTGGGAGTCAATGAATACCAACCTTCTTGCTTAAATTTTTCCATGACAGAAAATGACAGAAAAGCTAAAGTTTATATATATAAATATATGCATATTGGTACAGGTCAGTTGATAACATCATGAGAAAAAGGGGGCTGGGTGCTGAATTGCTAATGGACAGGCTGCAATTGGGGGACATGGAGGACATGCTGCTGCCAGGCAGTACCCCTTTTGCCAGAGAGGGCCTCCTGATGGATGATGATGATACAGGTATATTTTTCTTTCTAGCATTACAGCTTCAGTAGCATGCAAAAAGCAGGTTCAACATGCCTCAGTAATAAAAATTCTTAGTAAAGCATATCAACGAACACAAGAAAAACCAGTATATACAAATGTAGATAATAGGGAGAACAGCAATGTAAAAAACTATCTATATATAGCAAAATTGAGCTGAAAGCCATCATACCAGTGTTTTTGTCAAGGGTTTGAGTAAACTGATTTACTGCTGGTGGAACCTTCAACCTTTGGTACAAAATGCGCTTCTGCCTTTGAAGTCTTATGTACTTTGGCCATCTTACATATCTTGTGAGATCTCTTTTGGGTTGGACATCAGCACCTTGTGTACAAAGAAACCTATGTAAAATTCTTTCACAACTTCACATAAACATATTTAGGACTTTACTTAAGCTCTGAATCTAAAAAACTAAAATATGCTATGTTTACAGACTAGCTTTGGGAACTTTTAACTGTTTTCTAACGAACCTTTGTAAACTCCACAGAAAACACACAAAACTAAGGTGAAAATATATGTTTCTTTAAAAACGAACAGCATAGAAGTACCATACTTGCTTTCCCTAGGGGGAATGCTAGCTAAGAAAGACATTTGACTTTAAAAGAGAAAACTGATTATAATACCAATTCCAAAGTTCTTTGGCCTCTTTTCAATAAGAGGGTTGATGACCTTCTTCTTGACAGGTGCTTTAGATGTGGTGTAAGGTGCTGCCGCAACCTTTTTGACCTTGATCTTCTTTGATTTTGGAGGCTAAAACAGAATGAGATGAAAGAGCTTTTACAATTGGACCCCCAAACACATTAACTGGAGGAAACAGAAAATTAGCTGCCATAGATACTTTAAGAATATAGATTCAAGTACCCCACATATAAGACTTAGATATAAACAATAATTAGATATAAAGAAACTGATTTGTCAGAAATTTTGCACTCAAAGTATGACTTTAAAAAATCTAAAACTTCTATATTGCTGAAATTTAGCATTATAAGTAGTATTCTATCAACACAAATAATTTCTTCTGTTCAGTTTAGAAATTTTGGCTTGAAGTGTCACACATAGCCTTGGCTGACTGAGATTTATCCATTTGGTTTCAAGAATGAATCCTCCAATACTCTAAAATGATTTGCTGACTAAAATATACGTTGGTATAACTGAAGATATCTGGAGAACCCTTAAAGATTTCAAAAATATTGGAGAACCTTTAAAGATTTCATCTGGCAACGTTGCTGTTTATATTCATGCATACAAATGTTTTTACTTCTATGAACCAAATTGGTTGACAAAAAAGGACCTGGCTTGCTTCTTATATTTAGAGTATAAAATTCTTTATTTTGGGGAATTCTTCATAAGAAAAGCTTATTTAAACATAAAAAATTACGAAGCAGCCAAAACGTCGCCCTTAACGTACAAATTTCGATCAGAAAACGATGATCAAGAACAACATGCATTCAGAACGAAAGTTGCAAGCGTTCACATTGGTAATACAGTGGTTGACGATGTTTTGCAGCAACACCTAAACCAATAACCATTTTCATATCAAATGAAAGGGCTCCACGTATTCAGTAGCAAACTTATACTCATTACATCTCGGCCAGTTGTGCATCAAGGAATCGTTGAAGCAAAGGTGCGATAAAGCTATCAATAATATACTTTTCATATTAAATAAGGATAAAAGCGAACACTCATTTATATAGAGATAACTTTGAAAAATAAGTCAACGAAATGAAATGCAAGATGAACATGATAGGCATTGATATATGGAGACAACTAAGGATCGGAACTTGACCCACCATTTTGTTAAGAATGGCTACCGCACGAGAGACAGATTGATGCGGGCCTCGTTGTGATATCCTGCAAACTGTACCATGGTGAGGTTATATGCCCCGCAGAATCACCTAACAAATATTAATTGCATGTCAGAGAGAGTTGGATAAAAGGTAGCAAATTAATGCACAAGCCCTAACAAAAGTAATATGATTGCAAGGTGCATCTTAAGCGTTTAAGATCGGAGGCTTTATTTCCAACCATTCTGATTAGGCCATTCTCAGATCTTCTTTAGATTCTGATAAACTCAAGACTAAGCCAATAAACGGGCCGGAACAATTCGTACTGCAAAGATCCTATCATAACATTTTGTTTAGCTTTTTCATGCATCTATATTAGAAACATGGGACTTCCTTCCTATCCTAGGGAGCTTTCTAAATTCACTGAAACCTTCGCATTTGCTTCGCTTTTGGGAAAGGCTGCTGCGCAGCAAAGTGAAACTTTTATCACCACTCCATAACAGCAGGAGCTTTAAGTGTCGATTTCAGCACGGTCAGTGTATTTTGCCAAAGCACTGGTGTTTCAGCCCATTCCATTCCAGTTTTTATCTGTTTTCGGCTCGAATCTGTAGAAGTAAATGAGCTCCTCAAATGGCCAGCATGCAAGGATAATAGCTCAAAACTTCTGAACGAGAAGAGAATAGACACCAGTTTGTAGAAGTTTTAACAACGCTACGTGCTGCAACAGTTCTAGTGGAAGCTGTTCAGTAACAAAAAGTAAGTGATGCTTTGTGAGGAAAAAAATACTGAGATAGAAAAATAGCAGTCGCGGAAGCAGAGCCCCACAAATTGTGGTCAAATATCTTTAAGAGTTTGTTGATGCTGATCATTTGTCATGAAACCAAATTATTGCAGAAACAATTTGATCTAGAGTTCAGAATTATTCCTTCAAGAAATGCACCTACTATCTCTTGTAGGAAGCTCTAGAGATTTAGGGCACACCGTTCGCTGTATTGCAGTTAAATGCTTGTGAAAAGTTCAAATAATTTGCGACCAGTTTAAACCATCATCGTCAAACTGCATCAACTCAGGCCCAGGTGTGTACAATAGAATTGACTAAGTGTGACGTCACAACAGCAAGCACCGCCAGGTCGCGCTTTATCATCTTGCGAAACCCGTTCAATTTCGAGGCCTGCGTAACCAAGCTTTTGTGAATATTGTGCCTGAAAGGATTTCCCGCACATTACGACGGAAAGGAAATTAATATGCGCTATAATCGCGGAGAAACGCTTCAAAGGAATGAGAAAAGCCGGTTGCTCTCCAGATGGTTTGTTTTCAATTAGCTTGTGAAATAGATTCCTGTGCATTGAGCAGCAAGAAGAGGCGAAGTCAGAGCAGCAACAGAAGAATCAGATATAACCGGTGCAGGCTGCAGCCAGAAGTAGAGATTAGTTACTTGGTGAGTAGCGTATTTGGCAATGATGGGATTTATCTGCAGTACAGAGCTAGTATTTCAGGGTTTTGATTAGGTACTTTTTATTTGGCATTTCCTACAGATTTCCACTTTATAAGGCGGACTTGTGACGGCGATATTCTTTTATCATGGTAAAAAATGGGTGAATAGATTTTCCGGTGGCAGCAATTTTCTTGCAGACTTGCTTTAATATATGTACATCTTCTTGCGACACCATCAAAAATGATCATAAAGTTGTAAGTAGATTCAAGGTTAATGGGTTTTGGAGTAAATACAACTTTCAACAACCATTTTAGCAAGTATTTTAGATTCTGTCTCCTATTGTCGAATTGGCGATCTGCATAATGCTTCATCCAATCAATAAATCCCTCCAGGGAGACACAATGGTGATACATAATTTGCTTGGTAGCTACCCTACGGTCTGATTCCGACGCCGACTATAAACATTGATTTTAACGCCTGCAAAAACGTTGCACTTTCAAAATATCGTTGGATTTTGGTGTGCTTTATTTTCCAATCAAACATCAACACCAGTGGTAATAATTTATCTATCTAACCATTTAAAGTGTTTCCAAATGAAGGCTAATAATTGCTGTCTGTTTTAAAGTGTTTGATGCCACGAGGGTAGAGCTTCTAATTGCTATGCCGAGTCTCACGCATAATGCAATCATCAGGCAGTAATTTGCCAGGCATTTTGCGCACAATGAATTGCGGTTCTTACTTTAGTAAAGGCTCGGTTAAAATGCCGAACTGCAATGTTTGTGTTGGAATGGAACTTGCATGTTTCTCTCAGGTGCCAGGAGGCGCAAGTACACCACTTTTTATTTATATTTGACTCGTGTGAGTAATGGCTATCGGTAACTGTTCTGCGAGGGAAAATGAGTCAAGTATTGTGCTGAAGCAACAAATGTGATAACTTCAAAGTTAAACAATACCGCTCTCAGACGCAAGTGAGATTGTATTATGGAGCGCAGCTGCTTCTCGAACACCTCCCATAAAAACACAATTAGCGACACCACGACACACTGTAATGGAGGAAAATCTTGGGAGACTTGGGAAGCAATATCTTGACTTGATTGTACTTAGGCCAGATAGTAAAGAGGACGTCAGGAAATTCCCACTATCATTGAAGTAATAACAAAGACACATTAGCTGCTTGAAAGGTTCATGCAACATGTTTGAAGGTTGACTGAGGTTTTCTGCATACGCTAAAAATGTACTAAAACTTGAAGCTTGAATATACTAGTTTGCACATCATTCTCTATTAGTACACAACTTCACGATTTGACAGCGTTAATGTCCAAATAGCTGCACGTACTATTCATAAAACAAGTATTTCGTGTACTGCTATCTGCATTTCACTCAAAGCCAAAGCTACTTGTCGAGTAACCAATTCATGGGCATATTCTTGATTAAAATGATAGACCAAAATGTGATAAAACAATTTTATACCTTTAGGAAAGATTTTCGATTTTTATTCAGTAAAATTGATGGAGCTGGGTAACCGGTATATGTTCCTGAACGGATTTAGTTGCCATTTAATTATTTAGTAGGCAAATATAATTATGTCTATCGAAGAGCTATGAACTCCAGATATCTTTAACTATACTAACGTATATTTAAGTCAGCAAAATTTTTTAGAGTATTGGAGGATCCATTCTTGTAACCAAATAGATAAATCTCAGTCAGGCAAGGCTATGTATGACACTTCAAGCCAAGGTTTCTAAACTGAACAGCCAACTAGGTTTTTGAATAGCCTGCGATGAAGTTTCAGAACTGAACGACAAGGCAATTTACATGTTCTCAGTAACTATTGAAACCAAGGTTTATTGTTTGTACGGTAAATTGACTGGAAGGCAAGGAAATGTATTTAAAATCTAGAACTCTTAAAGTCGGTAAAGATTAAGTGATTCGCTACATATTAAGCACTTTAGCTGCTTATGTCAGTTCTGTACATGGGAATGAAATTGCGAAATCTCTGAAAACAGTTAAGCTAGTGTAAAGATCCAGTTTATTGCCGGTGGAGCAGTAATCACCAAGGCTCGCTCCTTCCTACTTAAACAGATTTGTGGCCAGACTAAAGCCATTTGGTGTTGGACTCAAGCTAGCAGGGGGTTTACGGGAGTGGCCTTTAGCAACACATTACGTATCTAAGATCAGTATACCACTCAGAACGCACCCAGTACTCTCACGAATAGCAGACATAAAGAACTGTCCCACGTCTTTACAAGTTTCTCCTCTTTTCAACATTCTTAAGTAGTTTCATGTCTGTTCTGCTTCTATAGTCATTATATCCTCCTTTCACTGCCAATTGAAACAGAAAGAATGATTGCTTTCCAGTTTTTTGAAAACTATTTTGATATCATTGATAATATCAAAAGTCGCATTCGTAAATTTCCCATGAAAAACTTAAAATTCATGTGCAATTTAACTCTTAGAGAAAGTAGGAATTAAATCTGATTGATCGTTAAAGAGCTTTCATTGTATTTCAAAACCATTGCAATGACGGGTAATTATTTGACAGAACATAATATAGCATTGTGCCCCTGTGTTCATGGTTCATAAACTAAATATTAGAAATGATAGTTTAAGTGCGCCTTGATCTCCATATCAAATGATGCTTCTGTACAAACCACACCTACTCTGTCTGATTTGATACCCTCTGCACGTCAAAGCGAAAATCACTCTCTTTAGCGCGGGGTAAGTGTCAACCCGGAAGGCATAGTTGTGCTACGAATGAACCTACTCGACAAGTTAACACTCCGATTCGATTCAAAGTCGAAGAGATACTGAATTATTAACTTCAAAAATTGACAATCATAAGGTGCTCTACTTTACGCGAGTTCTTGCAGAGAAACGCGGGTTCTCTCGCAGGCTATACGATATAACGTGAATGTCGACCCAATCCGGTAGAGCTCATGCATGACGATGAAACTCCCCGGTAGCTATCCGATATATACTTAAATACCACTGCACCAAGTGATCTTGACATATGTTGCACTTCTTCATCCAACAGTTACAAAAGCAAGTGTCCTAAGCATTGGGCAAAAGTTTTCATTTCATCTGAAGCCACAAGTAAACCGGAAAAGAGACATTGTCAATGAAGTTTTTACAGGGTAGACTCATCTGTCATTGATAATTATATGGATTTTTGAATAGCCAACTATATTGCGCTTAATTGTAAGTAAGAGTTCCTGCTCTTTGGGAATTAAGTTTATTCGAAATTGCTTTCTTTTGAAGTTATTCATTAAAATTTCATAAAAAATGGGAATTTCTGATCTTTCTATTATTACTTGAATATTCAAAACGAAGAATGCGGCAAAGCTGTTTTAGTAATTAAAACCAAGAATACGTTATTTGAGGTGAGACTTTGCCGCTTTTTGAATAAAAATCTCCATTCTACTTATTGGTGTACTCGTGTGGAAATCTCCTCTTCTAGCGATTATTGCCATCCAAGGCTGTCATTGGAATAAGGCTCCGATGAGTGTCTCTTTGGCTTATTTTCCACTAGCGATCGACGTTGCTCATTAATGTGAAATAATGCAGTTGGTGGATTTGCATTGTGCGCATGCCCTGTGTCATAGCAGGGGGTAGCATATGTCATCTCTGGCATAACTTCTACTGTTATGAAGAAAATGTAGTATTGTTAAGATGCCAACCACCACAAAAGCAACTTGTCAAAACTGAAAGTGTGTTGTTGTTTGTGCGACGAGAATACCTCCGTGCCATTGAAGGATTTAAAGGAAATTTTGCAGTTGTATGCCGGGAGTAGGCAAGTAAAAAATTGTTGCCAATTTAGCTTCCTTTTAAGTTGTAAAGCAATGATGCGGTATACATTCAAAGAAGCGGCGTAAAACAGAGTAAGTTTGGACCTGATGTTTAACGAATTACACGACAAACATCGTAATAGAAGGAAGTTTTAAATTGAAGTTTTTGTTGCACCGAGGTCATTTTGCAATTCCTTGTTGGAGCAAAACGTTCTTTTGCAGGATAATCTCTTGTCTTTTGTGTGGCTTTTATATTAAAGAAAGTTTAAGAATGACGAAACTATGATGTTTTAAAACTAATGTTTTGATGTTTTTTAAATAAATTGTTGAATTGGTTTCAGGATTAGTGCATTTACCATACTTTCCTTTAATACAACTTGATGCTATGCAAAGAACTTGATTGCTTAAAACTTTTATTGAAGTGGTACTGTGTGATCGCTTTTGAAATCTGTATCAAGCGGATTGTATATCTTATAAATGATCAAGAGTTTTCATCTCATTCAGACGGAGGGCTGTATTTGTACTCATTGAAGCAAAACAGTTAAACGTGGACATGTACATGCTTTAGTTGCCAACATGGCTATCAAGTCGCTTCTACTCACACTGTGTTTTTGCCAAATTCAACTTTCACAATCAGTGAGAACCCCAGGTAAAGTTGCTTGAAAGCTAATTCTATTTAAATCATAGAAATAGACGGTTTTTCTTCACTCAAAGACGTTCGTTTTATATCGTTTACGTTTAAAATCGCATCGAATACTTGAATTGAAGTTCTGTGAGAATTCTGTTACACATTCCTGAATCAGACATGAATTTTGACAGGTCATTCTACTGTTACTTCTATAAATTAACTGAATTAAAGAATCATTTTTTAAGCTGGGAATGAGAAAGTGGATAATGACCAAGAGACTCGCTTACACAAGTATTTATTTCGTGGTTACCAAAAAGACGTCCATCCACTGAAGAAATCCAATCAGAGCGAGCCTGTTTCCGTGGTTTTCGACACTCAAGTCATCAGAATTCTGCAAGTGGTAAGATATATCTAGCTGTATTTTCTCAATGTTGACACGGAACTTCTGGTGTTCGCAATAGGACTGAGATGACTAGCCTCGATTCGCAATAGTAACAGGCCTCCACGCTCTTGCCTAGATTAAATGCCAGTGAATGTTGGAGACATTAAAATGACTTACTTTGAACATGTCTCTTAAGCTATAACGTTACCCTTCTAATCTATCTTAGAACGAACGACAGCAGTATATCAAAGTTTATCTTTGGGTAAATCAGGTACGTAAATTATCCACATTTTCATTGGAGCTTGACTTACTTACACTCTGCGTCTTTATGAAAAGTTTTTCCCTTTAACACTCTGAAAATACTTCGAAAACCAATGTTTATTTCTCATGTACGCAGAAACTAGATATCATGAAAAGTTAGCTTGTTCTTCGAAATGCTTGATGTTTCAATTATAATTGCGATTGAGAAATGACTTGGCTACGGAAATTTGTTGTCAATTTCACGTTTTGATGCTTTTCGATGAATTGTAGCACTTTACACGGACCACAAACCCACTTTTCTAACTTCTGTGCTTTCTTTAAACACAAATAAAAGCACCATATCTTGAATGAATGAGTGCGTGATTGACTAAAGCCTCTTGAAGTTCGGCATCTTTGATATGCTTATGAACCGATTTCACAATGTTTCCAATAACTTGCAGTAAACAATTTTGCAAGTTGCATTACCTTTTTAATGATCTGAACTTAATTTTGGTTAATTTGGCCTTTAGTATTGGCTGAATCCATTGCTGTCGTGGGATCCTCGAAAGTTTGGTGGAATTACATCAATACACGTTGCACCTGATTTACTTTGGGTACCAGACATAGTTCTTTACAACAGGTACTGGAAATCTCTTTTTTATAAACCAAACCATATTTATAGACTTATTTTTTCTATCAATATAAAAACGTAAAAAAGCACTTTCAGCTCGCTACGTTCTATTTTGTCACCCAAAGCAACAGAGGATACGTGGTCATCTGATTCCCACTTCAGATGGCAGTCACAATGATTACAGTTTTAACAAATGAAATAGAATCTAAGATAACTTTGTAACAAATACTAAAAAACCCTACACTTAAAATGTGGAATCCAATCTGGTTTGATGCTGTGAATTATGAATATGAGTTATACAGGCCTAGCGAAAAGGGCTCTATTTCCAACAAGCTCTATCACCCACGAAGTCACAGAATCAATGTGTCAATCAATCGACGCTTAGAGAAGCTGGGTGGTTGATGAGGAGGCTCAGAAGTTGAGCTGTTACTGTAATGATTAATGTTGTCATTTTGGCTGTGTCCAAGAAGCTTATGGGCCAAATAGCATAGACGCGATTATTTAGGGTAAGGGTGTGGGGTTTAAGGTGCTATTGAAAGAAACCAGGGGCTTTCATCCCAAAATGCCCATTATTGCTCCCATTCTGCAAAGCCTCGGCCACCGTCATTTCCATTTGCCTTTGTGTTATCCAAAAGGTTGTTAATGTTTACTTAAGACAAAACACGACTGACTTTGTGTCAAGTAAAGCTACGGTGCAAAGCAAAGGAGAATTGTTTTAGATTCCATGACAAGCTTTGATAGACGGTCTTTGACATCGAAGCTGCTGGCGTGAAGATACGATCTACTCTGTACGATGAATTGCATTCAAAATTGAAGATGCGCAGAATAAGTCCTCATTTATTAACTGATGTTTACTCAGACAGAAGGTAAATGTTTGACAGTTACAATATCTCGGCAACTTAGTAAGGACCAAGGTCATTACGGGTATAGGTTTCTAAATTGTTAATTGTTATTAGGACTTAATTGCGCAAAGTTATCTTTCAAGTTTCTTATTGATGAAGAACCCATAAGATAAGAGAACAAAGTCCCTCTCGTAATAGCCCATTTAATGTTTGCGTTACAAACCTACATCTTCGTCTTGAAACAAACAAAACAGGTGAAGGGCTGGTCCCTTTGTGGATGTGACAAATGTTTGCGATTTGTAAAGTGTGTTTTTGTTGCAGTGGAAGCTTCGAATAATACTAAGTTTTGCTCTCTTGTTTCAGTGTTGATGGCAACGGGCAATTTAGCGGCGGCTTGGATGTATACAAACACAAAGTTCAGATCAATTTCGATGGAAGACACAGCTGGCTCAATCCGGTTGTGTTCAAGAAGATCTGTCAGCTCGACGTGAGTTATTTTCCGTTTGATGATCAGGAATGCCCGTTGAAGTTTGGCTCTTGGGCCCACGATGCTTCGAAGCTGGTGACGAAATCGTCTTTGAAGTCATCTACTGGAAATTCGTTCTACGTTCCCAACGGAGAGTGGCAGCTGCTCAGCATCAAGACACAAGAGAACTCCATTAAGTACCAGTGCTGCGATGTCCCTTTCTCAGATGTGACTGTCACAATCAAACTTCGGCGGCAAGCAATGAACCATGCTCTGACATTGATCGTGCCATGTGCTCTCCTCTCCTCCTTGATTGTTCTTGGATTCATATTGCCTCCTGAGTCCGGTGAACGAATTGGCCTAAGCATTACAGTGTTGCTGGCTGTCACTGTGTTCCAACAACTGACGAGCCAAATCATGCCTCCCTATGACTTCCCGTACCTGGCCCAGTACTACCTAGCAACGATCATGCAAACTGCCATATCTTTGGTTGTGACGACCCTGATTCTGAACTTCTATCACCGTAGCAACAGGCGAATGCCTAAGTGGGTAAAGAAGGTCCTTCTTGTTGGGTTGGCACCTATCCTGTTTTGTCAACGCTCAAAGTCAAAGTCATACGGGGAGAATGAATCTTTTAAGCTAGTCGACGAAAACTCATGTGAAAACAGCCCAGTCCCAGAAGTATTGATTGATGGAAGGAGTGAAACCTCGTTTCAAGGAGATGAAGAAAACAGCTTGGAAGGCTCTGACAATGACATCATGGAAAATGGGACGGCTTCAAAGAACTTTCCAGGTAATGTATCCACGCAGTATAGAACAAGACTTCAGCGAAAATTCGTCAATTTTCACATATGCAGGAGAATAAAGAAGCCATCGACATCATCTGCCATACGATCCACTATGCACCCCACTGTTTTTCCACTGCTTGGGAGAGAGGCTGGCAAAAAAACCAAGGTTTACGAGGAAAGACGAAAGATCAAAACAATGAAAGAACGACGAGCGAAAGATTGGCTGAAAGCAGCTCGAGTGTTGGATCGGTTTTTCTTCCTTCTCTTCGTTGTCATTTCGACGACAACGCTCCTGGCCATTTTCTTCAGAGCCCCCAGGTTTTCAAGCAGCACTAGTGGGCAAAAATGAACTAAAAAATGGCACAAAGGTTGCCCTAGTTACTACCGCGCAATCATCTTTGCTTCCCGGTTTAAATGTTGCTGCGATGGACAATGTGCTAAGCACGTGGTATGGAGTGCGCGATTTGCCTTATCGAAGGTTCCCCGCCTACAAGGAACTTGGACTAGATTTGCGTGTAGTTATTTCGCAAGTGCTATTTGGTGACGGAATAGCTTCCCTTTTCTGGCAAAGTAACAAACTAATGAGGAACAAATAGTGTTTTATTGTGCATACTTTAAGTCTCTTTTTGTATGGAAAATGCTACTTACCATAAAGCATTTGCAATGCGTTTTTGAGGGAAAGTCCCCTCGCAAAGGATTTAAAGGGCTTACAGAATGCTATTCACTTTTCATCATGTTCCCTGGTGCAAACATCAATGTCAATAAAACTTTGTGACTTGAGCGGTTTTTTAATTGGGAGTTTTGTTTAATTTTGGTTGAGGTAGCCCACGAAATGATTCTTGTAAATGAAATCTCGAAAAGTGCTTTCAATTCAAATTCAATACTTTTGAAGACGCAAATCAGGGGTTGTCACGTTATTTAGTCAAAATTATCGAACTACCCAAGCGCAAAAATCCTCCTTTCATTTTTAAAATGCTGCTTGCAATGAAGTCGTGGTGTTATTTCTATCGAAAAGCATTGGATAGCAAGAAGCAGATCATTTGCTATAATAATGCGAGATTCATTTTTAAATAACGCACGGTGGGAAATGCCATCGATTATAACCAGGTGATGACTGAATAATGACAACAAATTGTTGTTAGGGTCTTCGCTTTAAACACGCAGCTGGATCCAGTCCTTTGCATTGAAAGCAAGACAACAAGCAGCAGTTGGAACAACATCTGTGTGCATGAATCATGTAAACTCCAAAGGTTGTCCAAAGGTCTTAACAGTGGGGCCTCAGCATATATTCGATGCTGCTCAGTTGTGAAATGCTATTTATAAACTTGTCTAAGATGATGGTTATTGCCAATTCCCTTAATTTTCTACCTATAAACAAGATAATATTTGGGTTTGAATGCAAACAAAAGGTATTATATACCTTAAAGCATTGTTAAGGAAAACTGTGTATCGATGTAGCATAAGTGATAAACGATAGTAAACATTTGAGGCTTTCCTGTTGCCAATAAAAATAGTTTTACTAGATTCATAGCTTCCCACGATGTTTCTATTATGAGCAAATTATATTTTGCAGAACAATCAAAAACTCTTGGTCAGCTATGCTTTCTTTACAAGATGATAGAGGCTCCTTTACAAACAGATTAACATTATTTTAATGCTCTGAAGATTCGTTAGGCCCGAATTCACAAAATGATGAACACAAAATCCACGTTTCTTGCCATCCAATTCAGGGATTTTAAATCAGGCCCTTTTTGCACACCCCCAAATTTTTGTAGAACAAAGTATTTTCAATGCTATGAAGCAAGAAATAGAAAGAAGTTTATAATTTTACACCCCCCCCCCCACTTTTTAATGCAATTTGCCTGCCCTGCAAATACAACACTAAAAGGGTAAGAATTCACTGTTTCCACATCTCAAGAGCTTTCTAGAGCTCTCTGATGTCAACACAATGCGTAAGCAGTTAGGCAAGTCTGAAATGTTTTAAACGCCAAGAAAAGCATGCCTCTGCATTGTGAGACCCGGAACACTAGGCTTCGGTGGTAATTTGCGAATTTGAGAGCCTCCTTCGCAATTACTTTAAGGCTTGCTGAACATTGGACTGCTTTGCTTCGTGCATTTACGTAATGTTTCTAGTCGCAACAGTCGAGATCATGGGATTCGTTTATTTTAACTCATTTTGTAAGTTGTTTAAATGTATTGCTGTATGACATTTGAAACGTTTAAATTTATTGCTGTATGACTGCTTAGTGAGTCCAATTACGTGCTCTGAAGATCTCTAGACTGGAAAATCGTTACCAGCAAAAGAAGTTGCTGCATCTTGATTCCCAGAGCTTTGAGAAGTGAAGAGCCTTGTCTGTGTGACAAATAGTCCTGTTTTAAACAATACAATTAGACTCTATCATTAAACTGAACTATTCTTCGTTTTTAACTTGTAACTATTGGCCTACCTTTTGGAAGCGAGATGTGCAAGTGTAATAGTTTACTTAATCCTAAAATATAATTTGACGCATCTATGCTGTTGGATTGTAGAAAATAAGATCGTTGGAGACATGACAAACTCTCGTTTTATAAATCTATTAAAAAAGTATGAGTCAACTTCTTTTTCGTGCGTTCTTGGAAACTACCATACCCAATTTAGATTAAAAGAACAACAGAGTCTTTCGTAGGAAGCAGCCTAAGACTAGCCCCCCTTAAGCAGCGTTTTCAGATCACTCCATTTTAGAGCGTTTCAATGGAAACACAAAGCCAAGAGCAGAGCCATTTAGCTCCGACGATTCTTCCAAATGCAATCTTCCAATGATCGTGCTTTCCCTTTTCGTGAATCTTTGTTGATGCTTTTAATTTGATAGTCTGAATCTTCATTAGGATTATCTAAATTGTCAGAAAAACATTTTTTGGAAACCCTGAAGGCTGGATCTCATCTAAAAAATTAAGAACATTCATGCTTCTCCAGACCTGTCAACTGTCCCGGTTTTGACGGGAGACTCCAGATTTTGCTTGCTTTCTCTTGGTCTCCCGGTTTTTTATGATTTTCTCCCCGTTTCTTCTTGCCTTGCAGTTGAGGTTTTCAAATGATTGACATGACTTTTGATATGGCAAAGTTTTTGTTAGCGTTTGCAAATCAACGAAAACATTAAAAACCATTAGGAAGATGCTTCCCATGATAATTTTTGTCATTAATTGTTTGGTCACCATGACTTTTCTGACAGGTATATTGTATATAAATGCAACAAACTTCAGGGACCTCTCTGTTTTTGGCCAAATATCCCTATTTTCTCAACAAAAAATCTGAAATCTCCAGGTTTTGATAATCATATGTTGAATTGTTGACAGGTCTGCTTCTTGTCTCTTTCTAAGCAATGCTGAACCTTCCCTAATTTTTTCGAAGATTGTAACAAGAGGGCTGCGCCCCCTGAGCCCCCACCATTTAGTAGGTTAAGGAGGTTTCCAGACAAGAGACTTCCCCGTTAGTAACTGATTATAGATTCAAATTTGATTCATTTGATTAATTCAAATCGTTTGATTCAGCGAGTCATTTTAAGTGGGAGCTCTCAGTATTACCCTAATTTTCACTTCATTATGGTATAAAAATCATTGCTGGGTTTAGTTATAAAGTTTCTTGTTATAACCTAAAGCTAGGTTATTGGCTGTTAAATGTGATTCACAGCAAAAAGGAACGCGGGTAATGCGCTCAAAAAGCGTTCTTGAGCTCAAGAATTTGTTTGCCTCAATGAGGTGATTTGCCTTCGGCTCCGCAATGAGGTCGGTGGGTATACTCGGCGCATTTCCGTAAGCGTGACAAAAATTGCTGTCGTCGGAAGGAGGCTACACAAACAGAACGTGGCAACAACAATCTTTGACCGGACAGGTCACTTATTGTGGAAAATTTTTTTTGCTGCTCTCAGTTTATTGCTTATTACTTCATTGGCTCAAATATTACACCTACAAGATGCATTGATTCTACACAGAAGGATAGATATTTGCTCTTTAAAGTGAAAGCCACACCTCTTCATGTTTTATTTGTTGGTGCTGGTTGTAGTAGAAGAAGGTGAGAACAGAGATATGGTTTTCCCAGCTAAAGCAATTAAATGGTCATCACACAGAAATATGGAAAAGCTGGATTTGACAAGTGCAAGTATGTAAGCAGAAGATAGGCTAAATAACACCAAAGCATGTTGGAGTCATACATAACACCCCTCTTGATGGGGTATGTTAATAAATACATAAAAAACTTGAAGCCGTCAGACTTGAGCCTATCTGTGTGGGGCGGAGACGTTATTTTGCAAAATCTGGAGCTTAATCTGGAAGTTCTGCAAGAGGTAAGTTTCTTAACCCTTAAGCATTACTCAATTCTCTCTAAATGTTGCTGCCTTTGTGCCTTTCATCACTCATTGTTCCTTTTTCAAATTTAATTATAAACTATTGTATAATAGAGAGGTTGAACCACCACCTACTCACATTGGAATATTATCACACAATGGGAAAAATAAGCCTCAAATAGAATCTATTCAAGCTCATTATGTAGTATGTTTAAAACATCTTCTACCTTCAGCAATGAAGTTTTTCAAAGCTTTTATAGGAACGTTGCTGTACACATAAACATATGGATTTTAATTCATGAATCACGCTTCAAGAGATTTGGATCTCATAGCATTGTCCTTTGTTGTGCTTTTATTTTAAAGGGGTATTGGCATGAAATCTATTATTGAACGAATAGTATTTTCTTTCGGAGTCAAAATGCACATGAAATTTGACAAACCTCTGGCAACAGACAAACAGAACTATTATGGATTAACCAATTAGTAGGACTGAAAAATCTTTTCTTTTTATCAGGAGCTTAGTTTACCAGTCAGATTTCTAAGTGGAAGAATTCATGAGCTGCAAATTCATGTTCCGTGGACAAGAATAACATATGAGCCTGTGGAAATAACAATCAACACAATTGAATTTGTTGTTAAGCTCAGAGATCCCGATGACGATAAAGTTCCAGTACAAAATGATGAGACAGAAAAAGCAAAGGCGAAAATGTTTAGGAAAGAAATGCAGAAAGCCAAAGCTGCTAGAGAGGCAGAACATCTACCTCCTGGTTACGTTCAGGGTGTCATGAACAAAGTGATAAATAACATTTCCATCAATGTGAATAACCTGATCCTAAAGTATGTTGAGGATGATATTGTATTTTCTTTGAATGTGAAGAGTGCATCACTTTTCAGTGCGAATGAGAATTGGGAGAAGGCTTTTGTAGAGCTCACATTGCCGAGCCTTTGTCTGAGGAAAAATTGCGACATCAGCAATTTGACAATTTGCCTTGACAGCAGAAATGCTGATGGTAAGATTGAAATGTATCAGGACCCAATTTTGTACAAGTGCAATATTTCTTGTCGAATTTTGTCAAAATATGTTGGGCTAGGCAGTGTTAGTGCTTATGAGAACCAAGTCAATATATACTGTGAGAACCTGGATCTTTCTTCTACTGATGTGCAACTCCCAATGATAATAAGGTTGCTGAAACTCTGCCTTGGCTTGTATTATCGCACTCTTGATCTTCCCGGTTGCAATTATAAGCACCATCCTGCAGTGGAAATCTTGGAACATCATAATCATTTAAAGAATACTTCAAAGAGCTCTGATGATGACCCAAGTGAGCTAAAGGAAACTGATGGAAATCCAGGTTGGGTTTCCTGGGCATGGTCCATGCTACCAAATCTAGCAGAAGAAGGAAAAGAGGCACAAGGCCATGCACATTATGACTTGGATACAATCTTGATCTTTGGTGTTTTCATAACACAGTGTTCCTTGACTTTGAAAGTGACAGATGAGGCCCATAATAGCAGCATTGTTGGCACAAGGAGATTTGAGTTTTGTCCAGTGTTGAATGTGGAATTATCTGGTTGTGCTGTTGAAATTAAATCAAAGGGAGAAGAGTATTTTGACTGTCAGTTTGGTGTTTGTAACATCGTTGGCTATATGATAGGGAACTGTCTTTGCAGAAAAGCAAAAGGAGATGCTTACAATGTTCGAGCTGATGCCTCAATTGACTTTGATGAGGTGGATAAAGAAGAGGAGGTATGTATCTGTTTCTATATTCAGTTCCTATGTCAGAAATTTCAAAAAGTTGTTGCTTTTTATCAGATTGCACCTGGAAATCAGATTTTTTAGTCTTTATTAATTCTACCTGTCCAACCAGCATGGATTGATGAAAAATTCGGATCTTTTTGCATTAATTCATGCAAACTTTTAGAATAGTCAAAATTGTAGAATGAATGTTGTTGTGTGTTTTAAGAAGCTATTGCTATGGAATCTTTTCTTTTATAGGATGAGCTTTTCTTTCAAATGGGTAACTCAAAGGAAACAGCAACAAGTGGAGTGAGTTTTCTTGAAGACTCTCTTTTTGAACAAAAAAGCCAAGAGCATCAAATGGCAGAAAGCCAAAGTATGTACAACAGAACCACTTTACCTGAAAAAGGGAAACAATTCAATGAGGGAAAGGTTATTAGAAAGTTTGGTGCATTGTTTCTTGATTACTTTTATCAAATGGAGTTGCCAAAGCATGAAGATTTGGGGCATGAGCTTGATAAAGGAAAGATAGATTCAGACCAAGCTGCTGATTTTGTCATAGAGGTATCTACTAAAAGAATCATCTTGGGACCATCAGTTTGCTATGTATCTAGTAAACTGGAACATTTGCTGAAAAGAGTATCTGGCTTCTGTGAGGATGACAGTCCATCCCGTAAAAGTGAGTATGTAAAAATAAGGAATTCATTTCAAACAAGGAAAATATCCTCCATGTCATGAAAATGCATGTAAGAAATTTTGGCATGCTTAGACCCAAAGGCACTGAACATATAACTGAATAAAACACACTGAATATAATTAGAGATGAAAATCAACAGCGATGTCACTCTACAACAATGAACAGGATCACAATATACACCACATTGACATAAAACAATACATACTTGTTAACAAGATTGAAATTAATCAGAGACAGTGCAGGCAACACAACTAATTAACACAATTCTAACATGTTATAGCAATATGTCTGTGACTTCTGACCAATTTTGTGAATCTGATACTAGCTTCTTGAAGACTTTCTGATAATTATCCTGTACCATGTACCAGTTGAAAAAGAAGTAATCCAGAAATACACTTTGTATAACTTTTTTGTTGCTCTTACATTCACAGTGAAGGAAGATGTCTTTATTGACCAATTTGTTGTAAACCAACTGAAGCATGGAAATTTGCCCACAAGGACACTTCATCTAACATGCCACTCCCTAAATTTGTCAGTATCCTATGCTGACCATCGGTTTGGTACAGAAAATGCTGTAAGTCTGATTATCATAGTAAAACTTTTCAATTTTTCTACTTTTCCAGACATTTTGCCAGTTTTTTGCATTGGTGATGAAACCATTAAATATCAGCCTTTTAAGAGCATGCAAAAAAGATTTGTTAGAATATGGTTTTCCAATTAGTTAAGTATCATTGCTAGTTAACATCTTGTGTCCAATTAATTGTTTCTTGTAGAATGAGCAATGTAACCTGTATGGTTTGATGCTACAAGTTGAAAGAATTGATTACCAAGTGACTTCACCCATGTATCCTGTTGAGCTTAATTATCTTTTAAGTTCTGAGATAAAGCAGAAAGCAATGTTCTGTAGAGCAGCATATTCTGACTATTTTGGGAAGGTGAGATCCATTACAATTCTTTGCTTCCAAATGAAAACCTAACTTTACAATATTTTGTTGATATTCAATCAATGTTCTTTGATAAATCTTCTACAAGTAGTTTCAGTGGCTTTTAAATTGATTCCAAATTTTTTTGTAGCTGTTTGGTGCACAGCTTGGAATTGGTCAGCATGGCCCCGAAGGGTCCGACCCAACTGTCCTCAATATTGTTCCACTGACTCATGCCACTGTGTATTCCAAAATATTTATTGGAGAAAGGTTAGAAGTTTGTTTGTGTTGAAAGAAGGCTGATGTAATCATTTATGCTGCAGATGGCACATAATATTGAATTGTGTATTTTTAGCTTTACAATTTATCTAATATAGAAATTGTTATGACAACAGTCTTCTGATATAAAGCTGTAGGCCCATAATCATTTCTTGAGCATTTTGAACTGTTCAAGCACAATTAAAGTTTCTTAAATTTCTTTGTCATCTTCTCTATTAACAGCTCCTTTGAACTTCTCCAGGTTTACTAACCTAACAAAATCTCTGAGTACTTCACTTTCTTTGTCAAATAGATTTGTTGGATCTCTTTGACAGTCTAATATTGTTATTTTTCTAGTAAAATACCAGACATCCAAAAACTAGAAATCAGAGCGCAGACGCCAAATCTCACCATTAATTTGACAAAGGCCCAATTTTTGATGATCATGGACCTGGTAAAGTCATGGACAAAGCAGGATCCAGCTGCTTTCAATCAAATACTGCTTGATGACATTTTTCACCCAAAAGGTATTTTTATGCTTTAGCAGTGCTGCTGAGGCTCAATTAAGTAAATTATATCAACTGTGTTGTTCAGTTGTCTGTGACTGATTGCCAGTCAAAGTACCTGAGGCACTCTGAAAGACTAGTTACAGTTCCATTCATAACGCCTTCTATTTTTTCATATGGAAGAAGGCTGCAGGTTTTTATATGAAAGTTTTGGTTCTTCATTCATTCGAAAATAGAAACTGTAATGTATGTTTGATTCACAAAAATAGCTTGATCTTTAGCATTAGGACAGCCAATTTTATGTTTTTCTCATTGGGAAGTAAACCACTTAACTTGATGGCTTTCTCCTCCTCAGCGGAGAGCCAAAGTGCCTCCTCCTTGCTTGAGATTTCCTTTATTGGGATGGAGTCGAAATGTATCAACACCAATCAAGCTTATGCAGTGAGTGGTTCACTCGGAAGCTTTAAAGTTTCGGTCCAGTCACTAGGTACGTTTCTTGTGCTATTACAGGTTGTCTTGGCGTTGTAAAAGCATGTTTCTCCTCTCGTATTTATAGAATTAACAACAATTATAATATTCAAACCCTTTTAGATTGGCAATGGTTTCTAGTGTAGGTCATAGAAGCTTGCATAGCTAAAAGTAGACCGTGTCTGTGTTTCATCCTTTCAGTAGCTGTCATTCTTATGTACGAACATTGGAAGTTTAATATGTTATTAAGTTTGATGTCGTGAAAAATTTCCTATTCCAAAGGCATATCTTATATTTGCCAGAAATAAGCAATTATGTAGAAGTTGTCGCATCCTTTTAATGCCCGACCAATCTTTTCTAGTAAGTTTTTATCAAGGACGCTTTTCGTCCAGAAAACCTTACCTGTTCGACTGTAGTGATTACGATGGAGCGTTTATAATGTTTATTTACATACCCAAATTGTTTCACTTATCTCAGAAGCACTTTTAATGTTTGCTGCTTCTTTTCCTGCTTCATTTTTTTGAAAAGAAGCATTTTATCTTCATTTTATAGACCAAGGAATTTTAAACAATACGGCTGTTGTTTATGGACCGCTGAGTACTAATGGCATAAACAACATTGAGTCCTTTCTGGATCGAGATGACAATAGCCTCCAAGACATACCAAACGTGACCCTGTTGCGTTTTAAGGCACAAGTTCCTTTTAGTGAAAATCAAGGCTCTGCTTTTGAAGGTACTTACTTGAAATTTGCTTTCAAGGTGGTTGTGGAATTTCCTATTAATTTGCAGTTCCTTGCTAAGGCTATGATGATGACCTAATAATTTTCTTGTTTTCATTCGATTTCACACGGTTTTTTGGTTGAATCTCAGCGAGGCTGTGTTATGTAGAACCAAAGTTCTTTCATCTCAGTTTTTCAAGTGCAGGATAATGTGCTACATCCTCATACTTGGCTTGATTTTGATTTTAATAAGTTTTGATAAGATTTTAATAAGCGAAAATTCTAGAAAATAAAGATCCTTGTAAATCAGCATTGATTTCATACGGTTTTTTGGTTGAATCTCAGCGAGGCTGTGTTATGTAGAACCAAAGTTCTTTCATCTCAGTTTTCAAGTGCAGGATAATGTGCTAAATCCTCATACTTGGCTTGATTTTGATTTTAATAAGTTTTAATAAGATTTTAATAAGCGAAAATTTTAGAAAATAAAGATTCTTGTTAATCAGCATTGATGCCCTGACTGGTCCTCATAGAAGGTGTTTTGGTGAAAAGGAAATACGAGGGACGGTGGAGGAGTGGCTTGGTACCTTGTATGTTATATCGACATCAAGCATGTTGCATAAGGGGGGAGGGTTCATATATATATATATATCATTATGACTGATCGCTGTTTTTTATTGGCATCGTCAAACCTGAAAGTGAAAAAACGTTCTAACCAAGCTCCACACAGTCTTCACATTATCACTGATGGAAGCACCCATGATCATTTTCACAGCATTTTTCACAGAAAAAACATTGCTTCTTTCCTCTAGGAACTGCAGTGTTTATGCTGGAAACGAAAGGAATTGTCTTTCTCGTTACCCAATCACTTCTCAAATGGACTGATTACAAGCCATCCTCTGTTTTGAGAAAGAGAATTCGCGCCATTGAAAAGAGACCATCACGTATCGTTTCACGAAGCATGTCAGCCAGCACTCCAAAGAAGAAGTCGTATGCCCGATGTAAGTGCTGTGATTTCTTTATTCTCTATTACTAGAAAGTACTCTGGTATTGCTCCTTATCTTATTTTAGTAGCAAAGGACGCAATTTTATCCATTTTAATAGGTGTGGTTGTTGATTTTGTGATGCCATATTTACACTGCATTTGATGTAGGCTGTGTAATTTTCTGCGTAGCTGAGGTCTCTAATAGATTAAAGAATATTTCCACAAGCCTCAGGATTAATGCATTGTAGTTTTTAATCAACACAGTTATTTTCTAATAAAAAATGTTTTTGTTAGTATTTGGAACTTCGCCTTCTAAGACGTCCAAAGAGCTGGACCAACGCGATAAAAAGCAGGAGGAAAGGATGCGACATCAAAGCAACAAAACCAATAAGGAGAATCTTTTGTCCTACTTCATGGAAATTATGAAGTCACTCATTTTAAAGGTTGGTTATATTTCCACGCATTTGTCTCCTAACAAAGTTTCAGGCACTGACATACAGAGACAACTTTGACCTTTTGGGTCAGAGGTCAGAGGCAAAAGCTTGCTTACTTTGAAGTGATTTTTATGTGAGTTTGTTTATTGTTGTGAGAACATTTACATCAGATTGCATCTCTTTGTGCTAGAAATAGCCAAGATCAATGTAAAAGGCCCTATTTTAAAGAGCTTATTCACATAATAGTGAGTGTAATTCTGGAGATTTAGTGCTACTGGAATTTCTGTGAAATGGCAAAACCGATTTCTACTTTCACAGCCAGATTAAATTTGCCTTGAGAATGTGTTATTCCATATAGAAGAAAGCAGATTTAAGTGAAATATTAAGAATCAATTACGTAGCATGGTTTGTTTCTATTTTGTTGACTTGCTATTTAATGCTATCAGGTGGACATGGATGCTATCATAGTCTTCATTCCAGTTGAGTCATCCAAACACGGTAAGAAAATTAGATTCTATCGAGGTATCCTTTAAGCTAAAATAATGACCACTTTGACCCTTCTCTGCAGACTATGAAAAGCGTTGAAAAAATTTTGAGCGCCAATTTTCACTGTTCATATGTTTATTGTTTCTGAGTTTGTTATGCATCTACAATACTTCTAACAATCATTTTTATATATTTGTAAAAAGTAATCAAGATGCACTTAACTGCAGCTAATCACCCATGAATGTTTTTATTTTTAATACTATCTTTGGAGTAGTAATCAATTAATACCAATTTATTCGCTCATTCGCAGTGTTCCACAATCTTTTTACAGGACTTGAAACCACTACACCACACTACAACATACCATTGGCGATAAAAGAGGCTTGCCATAATGACAGCTTTTCTGATACGCTAGTCGTCACTCTGCCAAGTATCAAAATAAATAGTTCAAACATGAAGGATTTTGACTTGTCAACTGACGTTTTTGTGACAAACTCGTCAGAGGAGCCCCAAAATAACTCATTACCATGGGCCTTGAATGGACAAGGATTCTCAGTCTATATTCTAGCAGCTGACGTTTTGTGTTCAAGAACAGGCTTTGAGTTATGCTACCTCTGGTATCCGGCCCCGTGGACCATGTTCCTTGCAGCAACACACTCCAATCCAAGGACACCAGAGGGCCGTAAAAATCCCTTTCTCTTCTTGCAAGATTCATTGACATTGGTGGGGATCAAGTCCCTGTCAAAGAGTCCCCGTCAAAATTATGAAGGCTTGAAGGACAAGAACCAGGAATCTCTTGCCTTTTGTGTTCATATTGATTTGTCATCTGTGTCCATCGGCGTATCTCAAAGGCAGGTAAGTGCCATATCAAAGCTTTTAGTGCATTGTTTCTCGTGATGCCAAGAATTTATTCTGCTTATTTTCTTTTGCTTGTCACAACAGTCTCTCCAGCCTCGAGTTAACAATCAGTGGATGACTTGAAATTAATGATTCAAGTCGATATCTTTCCCAGGACTGGTAGGAAATAAGCCTGAAATCTATTTGCAGCTGTAGAATCTCTTCGATTGAAGGTATTTTTGAAGGCCTTGGTTCGATCTAATTTGATCCAGCGAAAGCAAGCACTCAGATGTTTCGTTAATTGCGCTAAAAAGTTTAGCATTTTTGCTTAGTTTCGATTAACGCTATTTCTGTCATCTTCTCTTTCTTCAGGTGAGCGTCGTTCTCGCTCTACTTCCTCGATTCACGAAAGTCATCGACAATTTGAGCAGCAAAGGCGCGGGTGGTGATCTTGGGAAGCGAATCATAAGCGAAGACGTCACAAATTGTGATTCGAGATCAAACCGATCAGCCAGTAAAGATGTCGATCGACGATCGGTATCAACAGTATCAACTGCAGAGCAGCCAGACGCTTTGAGTGTCTCCACAGAGACGTCGGTCTCCTGCTCATCGCCAAGGGTAATCATTGATTCTATCTTGTCCTGATACAGTTGATACCTCAACTAGAGGACCTTAATGTTATAAGTTTTCAAGGAGTCAGTCAACAGCAGGGAGTTGATGTTCGTGTCTTAAAGGGCCGTGACCCGCAGCTTATGGATCAGCACTACCAAGGCTCGTCTTTTTTAACTAACTGCGGTAATTTTATTCTATGTTAAATGGAAGTATACCTGATGATATGTTGGATGGGACTATGCCTGATTCAATGTGAATGTAATTAGCTTGAGCAAAGTTATAAAACGTATTCGTTTTGCTTTCAAGGAATTAAAAGACAACTTGGCTGTATCGTTATGGCTGCAGTGGATAATTCCAAAAATGTCCGTTACTTTTTTCGGAGATCCAACTCACGAGACAAGAAATTGTTACAAGATTCCTCTTCAGCTTGAGGATCTCAGTTTTGCCTTCGATTATCGAGCGGAAGAGATTCAAATGACAAGCAAGGTTGGATCGATCTCTGTCAAGAGTTATTATCTAAGGTACTTTTGGCCTTATTTCAATCTTTTTCGTCATCTATTCTATAAGTAGATGGATGTAAAAGGTTTTTGTTATCAAGACATTTGCCACGTGAATTATGGTTTGATTATTCAATTGAAGGCCCTTGGTGCTCTAAACATAGTGCAGAGTGCTCATGTGACTTATAATAATCCCCGTTGTTCGTCAAATCATAACCCTATTGGATAAATATGCATGGAGAAATAGGTATGGGTAATTATTTGCAATTTGATATTTCAGGCCACAAGACAATAACTGGCTGCTTGATGATTTTGGGGGTTCTCTTCTGTCGTGCGAAGATCTAATCAATCATACCTTCGATGTCCAGCCCCCGGGGCAGAAACCGAGGCTAGGATCTTTCCTGACGGTGACATATACCAGAAAGCCACTATCAGGTGGAAAAATGAATACGAGGCACGATTCCATTCGATCAGAGGCTGCTATAATACCAACTGCTCAAGATCCTGAAGAGAAATCCAATGTTAGCGATCGATCCCCGAAGTACGTCATAAGTGACAGTGAAGCTAAACAACAATCGTTCCATATAGTTATGCAGGCAGTTGATGTGTTATTGGTTACTGAACCTGTTATCAATGTTGCTATGAGCTTTTTGCCTTTAAAAGGCGTAATTGACAAGGGCATTCCTGTAAAGCCAGCTAAAACATTCACACCCAAAGAAACAACACTCGAGAAGGCACTTTCCAGCCTCTGCCTCAATTTGATGTCGAATGTATGGGAGTTCGGATACTAGCTCCAGTACGAGACAAAGTGTTTCCTTCCAAAGCCAACGAAAAAGAGGGTGGCCCACAACACGAGGATGTGGTTGTGTTTCAAATTCGATCTGCCGTTGTGAAGTCGGATCCACTAAACAGGATATCTTCGACTGTTCTGCATAAAGACTGGTATCGCACCCTAAGAAGACATCAACGTGACAATGGAAGGCGCACAAAAGCATGGCATATGCAGTACAAGGTTGACTTACTTGGCATCAGCGCTTGGACTGGGAAATGGGGTGACCTAGTTAAGAACCCTGAAGCATCAGAGGTAGAGCTCTCTCTAAACGCAGATGGGCAGAACCCAGCCTTGGAATGGAATTACAAGATGGTGTAAGTTCCTATATACTTCTTTTTCTAGTTGTCACGAAGGCTTTCATTTCATTGTAAAATCCATCAAGTCACGCTGAAACTCCACAAAGAATTTGTCGAAGTAAAGCAACTATTGAACCGAAGTAAAGCAAGTTGCTACTTTGACTTGACCGTTGACCTACCCTTTTTCGTAATTCAGCATTCCCTTGTCCCCTATTTTCTGCAAAACCTATGCTTACATGATTACCCTTGAAAATTGCACTTTTGTCCTCGTGTTAGCCAGCCTTCGGTTTTTTGTCTCTTCTTGAATGTGAATTGCTACTTGCATATGGTAACAAGTATGCAGCAGTGGTGCTCTTTAGAGCTTTCAATGATACTAACCCAAAAAAAGCAATTGCCTGAAACGTTCTGGCTCCCTCTACCATTTCTGGAAACAATTAGGCTTGTTAGGGGAAAAACAATTGGGGGAAAAAATAGGGGGGAACAGTTGGGCTTGTGGGGCCTCACCCTATTCTGACGACAGACATCCGCTTTTTATTTCGACACATATGTGCTATTTTAACTTGATATGTTAAGCAGAGACAATTATTTCAATTTATCCAAGTATCTAATGTAATCCTTGTTATACCATATTGTTCCTTGCCTCTTGCTTCATTTTTATCCACCTATAATCTCTTTAGTTCTCATTGTCTTTTTTCTCCCGTAGAACTGACAGGCAACCTGCCAAGGTCAGCCCAATATTCCAAGAGTTTGACTGCCGATCAGTTGTTTCTCCTGCCATTCAGATAAAAAGAAAATCTACAAATAAGGTACTACTCCTTTTCATTGAATATAACCATAATTTTCGTGCAGTTTCCTCGAAAATCTAAGGGGCACAAATGTTTTTGCATAGGTTTTAGTTTAAGGTCCTGTAAATTTGGAGGTGCCTGTGGTTTCTGTAGTTATACTAAATCTCTCAAAGCATTACGTTCAATGTTAGGGAGTAATGAAATCTTTTGGGTACGGTCCGTTGACGTTTGAAACATTTGTAAATCTACAGAAAAAGAAAAACCGATGAACCTTTGAATTTCTGCTTTATATGCATACAAAAGTGTGTGTGTGACTGGCAGATTTTCTGACTATTCTTTTCATTTCCTTTTTTCATTTCCTTTTTAATTTTAATTTTGACAACAAGGTGTGGTTGCGTACGATGCAGATTCATCATGAAGCCTTTTGTTTTTGTTTTTTACAGGCCATTAACATTTGCACTACAGCGCTCGAGATAAACTTTCCAAAGGAAATCATTGCACACTGCAACCCAGAACAGGTATCTTGTCTTTGTAAATAATTTTAATATCTGTCCATGTAATGTAGAAGACACTGATGATATTGTTTTGCTAATTATTGTTCGATACTTGATTATCATATTGTAAATCTTGCATTTAGGGAATTTCTACAAAGTGTTAGAAAGTTTTGTGAAGACATTTTACATCATAGCTCGTCGGTTGCAAGAAATAATATCATGTGTTAGTGCCTGAGTTTTTTATTTCAATATTTTACTTTTTGTCGTTCAGGTAAAGTTGGCGATGCGTGTCTCTGTGCAAATTTCGTTGTCATTCAAAGATCTTGATCCGGACCCGGTCAGTCAGGAGCGGGTGGAAGGAAACACAAGTCCGGACGCGTTTGACAGTGGCTTCTCCAGTGCGCAGTCGCTCAAAGGTGCAAGCAGTACACACGGGGCCAGCAGTCCAGTGATCGAGAAGACCCCTAGCACCGAATCTGAGTGCCCCTTCGAGCTATTCCTCAGCATTTCGAAGTTCTCTTTGGCCCTTCATGTGGCCAGCTGTAGAGGTGAGCAGATGTTCCTGGAAGAAAGTGAGCATTTGAGGCCGATTTGTTACACAGAGCTGATTCAACCGACCATGAGCGTATCCTTCTATGACGCTGAAAGGTCATTTGAGGTGAATGTCTTTGATGTGCTAGCAGCCATTGCGCATGAAGACAAAATGATTCAAATTTTACCAGAACGCACAAATTTTGATGACGTCTTGCTGAGTACAAGTAAGGGAAAGCGTTGCAAAAAGACTGGCTTGTACCCATCTGCACTTGTGATAACAGCTGCAATGAACAGTTCGCTTGACTTCAAGTTGAGACTTGATCGGCCATTAGAGTTGGACCTCTCTCTCAAAGTGATGAACGTTCTAACAGTGTTCATAAGGAGGCTTGAAGCAGCTCACAAGCCAGTTTCTATTCAAGAACCAGGAAATGGGTCCCCGCAGAAGCCCAAAGAAAGAATCTCCAACCAGTCGATAACCATTGCCAAGTTGACTGTAAACACGAACAGGGTTCTAGTTTCTCTTTCCGCTCACAAGGCGCCTCACGAGTGCAAGCTGAACACCGGATTCCGATCGCTTGCTGCCGTCTGCGAAATGACTAGTGGCCCTGCAAGCCGTAGCAGTTGCTGCTTCAAGCTCGATCTCGATGGCTTTGAGACCAGTTTGCTCAGTAGCCAATCAGCATGTCCTTTGCTGTTACCGTGCATCTTCCAGTTCAATGCGGAAGTGGATTTCAATGATCGAGAAAAAGCGGGTGAAAGGCAAGGGTAGGTTCATAGCTACTGAGCCACAGATGTCTTTTACTATCAATATTTATGTTAGTTTATTTTGCTTGCTTTGAAATTTCCTCTCCTAACATTTGCAATTCTACATTGAAGCGAGATTTATCAAATTTGTTCCTATTCCAAATTTGAAAACTAGAATGCAAATTTTCAAGTAAATTTGGAGAAGGCTGCTTTTAAGACTCTAGCTGGTTTACCTGACGCTAAAACTTTAAATGTAGAAAATTAGTTGGTCTATGTTTCTTATAAGATTTTCATTCCTATTGCACTTTCAATCTAACCTGGGCACTTCTTACAACCTATTGTTAGCATTTCACAAATTGATGGCCTATCTTCTTTTTTTAAAGAGTATCCACAACACGGGCGATCCTATCTTTCAAAAGCGGACTGGTACATTTTCAAGTCAGTCAGCTTCATTTAGAGAGCATTCAGCTGCTTTTGAATTCTTTTGACGAAAAGCCTAAAGAAGGAGAAGACCTTAAGAGGACTGCATCTTGTTCGACCGAAACGAAGGACATGGACTCAACACGAAATGATTTTGTTGAAGTCAGCAAGGATGACCTTAGAACAGGCGACTTTGCATACGTCATGTGTAACGGTACTTTACATCCTATGGTTTTGGTTCATTTGGGTTTATCCATCTGATTTATGTTTAATTCTTCATTTGAATTTTTTCCAGTTGCGGGTCTTCCAGTAATTATAACGTATCTACCATTTAACCGTATGAAAGTTATTTTAAGCTGAAATTCTTTATTGTGAGACAGCCTTCTTTCAGAAATGTTTAGTTTCTAGTAAAGTTTTCGCATGACTTTGTTGTTGTGCTTGACTAGGCCAAGAAGCAGCTCGCCCGCTGCCATGTCAGATCATGTTTTCTGAAGAAGAGGCTGAGCGACCACCCACAATGACCTGGCGCTACCCGGAGCCTCGGTTTCTGAAAGAGGTTACCATACTGCCGTTGCCTTTTCACGTTGATGAAGTCATGGTTGGCGATGAATTGGCAGAGGTGACTATACTAGCTATTCCATTGCTATTCCGACTGTTGGCACTTTTGCCGGACTGTGTTCGAATCATGTGATGATTGACTGGACTGATAGGCTGATAAAGCCACTCTTCTAGGTTTCTTGACAATTGCGCCTCTGTTGTTTTCTATACCACGTAAATTTGATCAATGTTTCTTTTTGAAGATTCCGTGTGTCATTCGTTATTGGGACCACCTGGAACAAGATTACATAACCTGCAGACACTTCTTCCTGTCACAAAACAAACCAGAGACCCTTTCCTTTCCAAGTCCACTTCACAGTTCAACCGAAGCCAATCATGTTGCCTCTGAAGAATGGCAAATTGTTGTTGATGTTGCTATTGAATCGGAGACGGATGAGCGGAGGTAAATTGGTCTTTTTCTGAATGACTAGATAATTGATTTTACTAAATTTTGGCTTGCATTTTTCTCTTCCCTTTCCTTCTCATTGACCCTTTCGCCCTTCCTTGCCCCTTTCCTTGCTCCTTCTATTTCCCCTCTATTGCCTCTTTCATTCCCCTTACATTCTCCACTTTCTTCCAGCTACCTTGCCCCTTTCATTGCCCCTTTTCTTGTCGCTTTTCACCCTTTGCCAATCACCTTGCCTTATTCGCTGCCTCGTCTCTAGACCCTTTTCTTTCTAGAAGATAAACACGAAAGCCTTTGCATTCTGTATCTTCCGTTAATAGTGACGTCATCCCTGAAGATATCCTAAAACATGTCCAAGCTGTGTACAAGACCCCAGTATCATCCGCCTCCCTGGCGGCCTGCGTCAAAGTCGACTCTTGCTACATGCCTGAGAAAATCCCATACCTGCTCTTTGCCGCGTCAGTGGGCTCCGTTCAGGTTACAGTTGCTAATCATTTCAACACTAGCGAAAATGGTGAGTTTCATTATACCGTGATTGATTATCTAGCATTAAGGTGACGAAATGATATGGGCATCTACTGAAACCATTGGCTTTAGTTTTTACCACGTGCCATTTTATACAGCATTGTATCGCACAGTCATATATACAGAATTGATTTATGATGCCGCAGATTTAATTTCTGCTACCAAATTTGCTACTTCTCTTTGTGCATGTTCGTTTGTAGATAAATAGGTACAAGGTAGCGACGTTTGTGCCAATATACTTCGTTTAAACCGAGATGAATGCTAAGGAGGAAGAAAGTTTTCTTTGCTCTTGCTCGAATGTCTGCTCTTTCTTTCTCAAGAGTATTTCTGTAATTCATTTGAATAAGATTCCCAAATATCCTTACATTATGAAAGCAGGCATCAACATATCTAGTTTCCATTTCCAGCTGTACACATTTATCTATGATCCATTCATCATTGGTATATATTAAGTCACTTAGAACTGTAAAATTTCATATACGCTAAATATTTAAGTCATTTTCCGTTTCATCGGCCTTTCTAAGCCTTTAACCTCTTACTGCTAGCCTGCGCTGCTGAATATGGTATCGAGGGTGTCTCTTTTTCAGCTCCTCCACAGAAGTTTTCGCCGTTCTTTTTGGACTCATATACCTACCCATCAAATCAAGAGGCTTGCCGTTTAGAATTTGCCAACTTCCTCCTCAAAAGCTCCTTCACAGCTGGCGCAATGAAGTCTCAGCAATTCGCACTTGACTTCGATGCCTCCGTTGACATAATGGACTACCACGATCTCTCTTGGAGAAGATGCCTCACGCTGTCTTCATCCGTGGCTGAAGTTACTCTTGAATCCGTATGTTCTAAACATTATCAATCTCTATTTATAAACCCAAGAAAAATTGCAGCGTCTAACTTTTAATTCAGTTTTTATCTAACTATGTGATATAACTTTTCGTTTTTATTGTCAGAGACCCTTGATATTATTATTGCACCGATGCTAACTTATTCACAAAAGTTTCTCTTTACTGTTTTCTAGTTGGAAATGAAAATTAATAATGAAAATTAAAAGTATAATATATTTCCAAAAAAGGAAAGTATATTAGTGTAAAAATATTTGTCTCTTGTCATAAGTTTGAGTCTTCAGCTAGACTTTAGGTAATCCGAATCTACAATTTCCTTGTTACAGAATTCTCGTATTTCTTACATTCTGATGTAAAACAAAATTCTAATATAAAAATTCAGCATTTTGAGCTTGAAGTAGCCTAGACTAAAAATCGCATAGACGCAGTTTGGAACTTGTTTAAATTTATCCTGTAGGACACCCAGCCTGGCAATGAATCTTCAATGGATCTGATAAAAACCAAGATCGACTTCGAAGTGAAAGCTGCAAGAATCTTTGCAAGCCAATTCGTGCTTCATACGCTTGCGCTCACTGCTGAAAACTGGTCATCCGAAGGAAAGGGACGAACGGTACCCCTGTTGAATCATTACGTCATCTGCAATGAAACAGAGGATCCATTGAGATTTGGCCAGGTAACAATGACTTTTATTTGTTTATGTCATCATTTTTTGGTGAAAAGCAACTTGTCTTTTATCAAGATTATTTTGAATTTCATTTTGATAACATTAATTGTTTGCATTGTTTCTTGGATAGAAGTTTCGCATTGTAGCGAACACTGCCAATTTTATGCCACCCTTTTTGACAGATTTCTTTTCACTGTTTATCTGAAAAAATATATTCAGTGCAAATTACATGTCTAGTGCAAAGTATGCATTCGAATTCATAAACGTCAGCTAAAGGCCTTGCGAAATATGAAATTCTACATTGAAGCTTGAAACTTTTGTCAAAAAACAAACGTAATATTTGGCACAGTATTTTCTTAATAGAAATACAACTCCATCAACTCCATTAAATTTAGGTGCATTTTTCGATGATTAATAAATGTGAAAACTCGATTCGGTGTTGCTTTTATGATAATAATTTGTTTGTTTTTGTCCACTGGTAGATGAAATTGCTTCGAATTTTGCTTCAGGTTGATACCGATGAGGACATTCTTCTTTCGAGCGGACAAATGTACCCGTATAGCTGGAGATCTGCTGCTAACCAGACGCTGCATGTTTGCATTGATTCTGTTGGTGACTGGAAGTGGAGTGCTCCCTTCGACATCGATGCTTCGAAAGGCTGCTCTAGAACGATCAAGCACAGCACCCATTCGTCCATCATTCTCGTCGAGGTCAAGAATATTGGTGGCGTTCAAAAACAGGTCATCATTTACCTGTAATATTGATTAAAGAGGGTTATCAAGTGTGCCTTAAATGTGTCTCAGAATCTTGTGCTAAGGTTCATATCACCAAACAATCATAGTCGATATTATTGTTTCAAGGAACTTTGCTAGGTATACTGTACGTAAGCAAATTTTCTAAAAAGATATTTGTGCTACACTTAGGTGCATTGATACTGGAGTGTGCTGTGTTTTGCCATTGGATAATCCATGTATACTTTTTTGCATCAGCGAAATTAACTTCTGTCTTTGAGATTGATTTATCATATGATAATTACAAATGGAAAGTCAAAGCGTCGTACTATTATATCAGTTGTTTGAAAAACGCGAAAGTAAACTTTAACATCTTTTGTACGTAAAATGTTGTCAAGGAATCATGATCAATTTACAAAGCTTAGCGTTGCAGAAAGTTGTTGCTCGCACATTGATTTTTGTCGCTGAATGAGAATTTATACTGAAATGATACTGATCTTTTATTTTTAGTTAAAACTTTAGCCTTTTCTTTCTTCGTCCTCTGGCTTTTTAAATAACAATTGCTTTTTTCTCCTTTCTTAAGGTCATTTTTAAAGGTGGCATGACATTTAGAAATTGCCTCAAGAGGGAAGTGGAATTTGAGTTGGTCCTTCATCATGTCGAGGTAGTTGGCCGCTTAAAGCAGCAAAAGATTTCCCAGGTGAATATTTTGGCTCCAATGTACTCCAAGAAAGATGCATTCATCGTGTACTTCATTTCCAAATTTTTACCACCAGGCTACAAGCCTCATTTCTCGCCAAATGTTTTGATAGATGTTGCAGCTAACAAGATGCATATTTTGTAATTAACGTCAATATTGTGTATAATAAAGTAATTCTTTCTTCCTTCTAGCCAAGTTGTTCGATTTGATTTGAATAAATTCAGTGTTGTCCACTTCTTGTCTTGCAAGTGATGATATGGTAGCAAGCAACCTTCATTACAAGAGCCTTTTTGCTATTGTTATCGAAAGATGTTAGGTTTCTGGTAGAAACATTCAGTTTCAGGGCGTTCCTAGAAGGCTCATCGGGACTTTTTGTTTAGCTCATGCCTAGCACATTGTTGAGTAGCCCTCGCTTCTTTTCACATGTTTGTAGGCAAAAATTATTAAGACCTGTAGAAAATTTCGTGTATGTTACACGTTGTACTCAAAGTGCTTTTGCTTGGTCTTCTTGCTATTTCCTATCACTGTGGGTGTTTGATGACGTAGGTACCGAAGAACTTCATCATTCCTGGTGAAACTACAAGGCCTTCGTTGACGTTCTCTCCAACGACTGTGACATCATTGTACGTGAAACTTGCTGGTGACCAACATCATTGGTCAACGCCACTTTCATTGTCATCGGGAACTGCAGCTGACTTGTGTGTGCCCTTGACGGTCAGTTTTGTCTGCTGTTTCTACCTGCATGACTGCTATCTCTCGATTCTTCACTATAAATTTTGTATGAATTGCAATTTCATTGAAAAGACCGTATACATATAATGAATTGGTGCACTGTTTCGAGGGTCTTTTTAAATCAATTCGTTGTAGTTAAATTCCACGTTTTCCAGATCATCATTTCCCAAAATTTAAGAGAACATTAGAATGTAAACTCTTGTTGTGTGTCATGTTCTTTATTAACTGATTCAGATAGTAACGGTGTCCATTTGCCTGTTCGAAAAATGAAGAGCAGACAAGAAGCATTTTAGACATACGGTCAAGGGCTCTATGGAAATTCTGTATCATGTCTCAAAACCTTAGTCAACTAATACGCGTAAAGGCCTAAAGTCATTGCGAAAGGAGCTACTAATCATTGTATATCTACCACATCTGGTATAATGTATTTAATGGTATATCTACCAGAGTATGTTGTAAAACAAAATAGAGATATAGCTGGCTGCTTAAGAGGTCGCGTGGATTCGTCAGATGATCATCATTTCTAAGACCATCGTTGTCATAAATGGATAAAACGTCAAGACCTTCTGTTATGGTTTGGAAATTAGAAATTGAGGATCAAGCCCCAATGATTTTGTCTCAAGTCAGAATTTTTGTTGTCCTTTGAATCCAAAAGGGGATGAAACAGGCTTATCAATGAGCTGTTAATCATAAATGGCTGCCATCATATGTTTGAAACTTGTGTTCGTAGAGACAGGCCCTGTATCTCATCACTCTCAGAACAAGGGTATTGTTCTTTTCAGCTGACAAGTAAAGACGAATCTATGAACGTGTGGTATTTCGTGACAAGAACCATAAAGGACAATTTCGACCAACTTGCTGTCTGCATTTGTCCCATGTTCATTGTCCGAAATCATCTGCGTTGGCCGGTGGAGATGAAAGCCACATCACGTGACAATAAGGAAGTGTTCCACCTTCACTCGGTCGGTCGTGGTGCAGAAACAGAGGTGATGCTGCATCTCATTTGAATCTGTAATCAAAACTTAAAAGCAACATTACAGAAGTGGGCTTTAGAGCATCAATCACTGAATCTCTTGCAAATAGATTAGTCCCAGGTTCTTTTTTTCTCCAACAAGTATTATAGACGATTATTGGTGTCTAAAGTTAGATATGGAGCTTTCGATTGTGTATTTTTTGGTGCTAGATACCACAACAGGTTACTTATATTTTGTTCTTTTTCCCAGGTCTTCAGCCTGTCTGCCGATACTTGGTACCACGTAAGTTTCCAGTTGGAAGGTACAAATGAGTGCACTGATCCACCAATTCCTATCAACACGACGTTTGTGGAGATCTTGAAGAAAAAGAAGAAAATCGACTTATCCGTGGATTTTCAAGCCGAGTGGCCTTATGGTGATCAGTGGTAAGTTTCTATTTTGCGACATAGGTTGGGGAATTTGTTTTCCTAAATTAGTAATTAATAACAATCATCGCAAATTTGTGCATGAATTTGATGAGCAGTCAAGTACCTAGCAATTTCAACGTAGTGTTTGTTGGGCTTTTTGAGTCAAAATTCAAGTGAAAATCCGTTTTGGAATGCCGGAATGATCTAGATAAAGTGAAGATTCTCTCTATTTCTTTGGTAGAGTTCCCATACTGTGCTTACGATATATATGCAAAGCTAGTATATAATTTTCCTATTGAAATGAAGCTGCTACTTGAAATGACCTTCAATATGAGCTGCTATTCAAAAGTGTATTTGATCTCTCAGTTCCATTGTGGAAGAGCAACCGCCCCGAATATTGCCACAGAGGAGCCCCATACCGTCATCAGACACTGCCAGCCCGGATTTGCAATGCCAGCTGCTCCAAAAGTGGCCTGCGTTGCCTTCGATGATTGTCGACGTAAGGCCTAAGTTCATACTGATAAACGATTCAGAGGAAAACCTTTCGGTAAGGGATGCTGAAACCCATCTTGTTTGGGAATTTGCAAGAAATGCAGTTCTGACGTCACCAGCAATTCAGGTACACGGCCTTTTGTCTTTTGGTTTTTTCTCGAGTGTATTTTTCAAACTGCATTTTAAGTTAAAGAGAAGAACGATCGTGCCAAAGCTTATAATTAATATGCAGCCTCTTTTGAAAACCTTCCAGACTTTCTGACTAAGAAACAAAGAGTATAGTTTAGGGATACCAAAAAATATGTTAACTTTGAAAATGGTCTAAATGCTTTGGTTTATTGCACTACTAGCGCTACTTGCAGATGAGTAGTAGCTAAATTCCACGTTGCCATAATCTTTGATGCCTTGCTTTATAATTTTTTTGTCTAGAATGCGACATGGATGCTTAAAGACCTATAAAATTTCTGGTCTCCAACTTTTCGTCTAGTGTTAACACTACATCAGTAACTTTTCGACTCAATATCATTTCAATAAATTTCATCCCATTATCAGATTCTAACAAATGGAGAATTCGTATTCATCCTCCCTGTCTGTTGCATTTTAGAAAACCATTCAGTTTGGGAAAGTGGTGGTCGACGGGGGAGTAACGCACAGTTACTGGTCATCCTCTGTCCATCTACTGGAGCGACTTGAGGAGAGAATCATGCCCACAGGCCTGCAAAGGATAGACGAACTCCCACTGTATGCCTCTTCCAGTTTCAGCATTCTCGACCCCGGTGCAGGACAGTGTGCTCAGTTCGCCATTTCATCAAAGATCAGGAACAACATGATAATCATAAGCATTTCTGACAGATTCTGCATTCACAACTTCACTGGCCTCCCTTTACGTTGCTTTCCATGCCTTTGCGAAGGAGAAAAACCGACCGTAAGTTTTAATACGTAGTTTTATTCATATCTTTGTTCATAAAATGTTAATTTCAATCTGACCAACATGAAGGCGTTTACTGGATAATCAAATTTTAGAATCAAATTATGTTGGAACAATCTTTAGCTCCAAGATTATTCATAGTTCTGAAATGTAACTTGTAAGTTGATGAATTATGGAATGACACCTGCTATGTTCACAAGCAAAGATAAGCTTTTGCAACAAAATATATTGGTGAACAGTTTGCGTAAACAGTGTTTTTAAAGAGCTGATGTTATTACTAAAGACTGATTAAGCAATTATTAATATGATTATCGAATGATTCGCTGTTCATATTTACAAACTATATCTCTTACCCACCTATCTCTGTCTCTATCTCCAGATGACAACTCGTGTTGTTGAAGTTCATACAGATAACGAGCCAGTGCGAATAAACAGAATCTCTCTCGTACGTGAGACACAGGCAGAAGTGGAAGAAGCGAGCGTGGACTTGTCAAAGTTTTCCATCCTCTTCTTCTTCCAGGCTGGCAGATCATTGACACCGTTTTCTCTATCCAGTGAAAATGCATTCGATTTATCACGGGATCATTTGCGGGAGAACATAACCATAGAAGGGCCGGACAGTAACTCTTTACACTGCATTGCATTGACGTCCTTCTTAAAGGATGGTGTCATCAACATATACTTAGACATAGATTCATGCCCCAGTTTCCACTTTGTGAATCACTCTAGCGTAAGGCTATCAGTGAGCACTTGTTTAACAGAGAAGAAGCTCGAAGCCAAACAGAGCCAAGTGAAACATGACTTAGAATGGGATCCTTTTGCTGATATTGACCCAATGGCTACTTTCAGTCATCAGTGTAAATCTTTTAGAGAAAGATTTCCAAAGATCGGGGCGTTGACAGAGGGCCAACTGAAAGTCGCTAACAAAGAATCAAATTGCTCTCAGGAGTTTTTGCTGGATGGAGCGGATGGAAAGTTCGAAATGGCGATCGGGTCTCGTGTTATCTTTATAAGTTACCAACTATCGGCAAACTGTTTTCATGTCCTTTTCAGAGATGACACAGAAGAAAGTGTATCGGCTCTCAGCCCATTGAATATCCCACTGGCTCGTGCCAACATTAGAAAGCTTGACGTTGTACTTCTTGACGATTTGGCGCGTGAAGAAGTATTCGTTCTGTCTCTCGATAATTTCCTGCTCAAGCATGCTGTTAGGCCGAGAAATTCTGTTTTCCACAACACAAAGGAATCGATATTTGTCATGGAGGTGGGGGGGATGCAGCTTGACAACCAGAGTACTGATGATTATGGTCACTTCCCGGTTGTCTTGCTTCCGCTGCGGAAAGTTTCTCAGCGATACAGAGGGGAATCCCCACACAACGCCCCGTTCAGTGATACCCACGCGAGCATCACAATGCCTCTCTTCCAAGCATCCATCACTGCCTATAGATGTATGAATGCGAAGAGCTTTATTGACGACCTGACATTCCATTCTGAACCTTTGGAAGTTTATACAGAAGACAGCTTCATCTATCGGCTTGTTGGCCTGATAGACTCTTTTTCCCCACCGCAAAGGGTACACGAGACAGGCATTGAAAGATTAGCAAGACTGAGGTCTGTAGGACGCCTAATCTTGAACCCGATTAATCTTGGAACTATTGAAATCAAAGATGTGAGAATTTTGCTGAGCATACACGGGTCTGTCAAGATGTACCTTGCTGCAGATCATATGCCAATTGTATTGGGAAATTTCAAGTGTCAACCAGCGAGAACTTTGCAGAAGGAATTGGTCCGAAGCGTTTTGTACCACTACGCCACGCAATCTTTGGTCCGGGCCGGTCTCATGATTGGTTCTCTAGAAATCATCGCCAATCCAACCGGACTGCTGAGAAGCCTCGGCAAGGGAGTATCAGACTTTTTCACGCTGCCGTATGATGGATTGACGAGAGGTCCGACCGCATTCGTGTCCGGTATTAGCAGTGGAACGAAGTCCTTCTTCAGGCACACTTCTGTTGGCACTTTGACGTCAATTACAAACTTTGCTTCCAGCCTATCCAGAAATATGGACATGCTTAGTTTTGATGAAGACCACATGATGAGACAAGAGGAACGGAGATGCCGCACATCATTGCAAGTCTGGTCAGGTATGAAGACCGGTGCATTATCATTTAACCTTGCTGACTCCTGTTCGACCGTCCAACTTGCCAACAACTAATGTTTTTAGTAGAACAAACCTTTCTGTTAGTTACGTTTGATTATGTCTTGATGCGAAGAATCCCCACAATTTTTGACCAATACATAAATGCCACTTTTTGTGCAGTGTATGGCCATTGGTGCCTGATGCATACTATATAAGAGTGTTCATACCTTTGTCTAGGATTCTCGAGTGCTCTAAGCGGTTTTGGGATCAGTCTGCTGGGGGCAGTAGCCGGATTGGTGGACCATTCGATTGATAACATCCAAAAGGCTAGCAATGCTAAAGATGCATTTAAAGGTGCTGCAAAGGGTCTTGGCAAAGGCCTAGTGGGCATGGTCGCCAAACCGATTGGCGGAGCAATGGAATTACTGTCTCAAACGGGTCAAGGGATTCTGTTAGGCACTGGCCTCGCAAAGCCACCGAAGAAATTGAGTCCTTCTTTAGGGAAAGAGGAGATTTGGAGGCTGCGCAGCGACAGTCGCCTGATGTACTCGTGGTAAGCTCTAGTGTATAACCATGATCTATATGTCATGTGTCATATGTTAATGATTCTTGTGAGGACAACATCAATCTAAACAAATGCAATTATATCATTACCCGAAACGTAAGATCCATGTTTTGTAGGTTGTTAGAATTGTCAATGCCACAAAACAACAGCAACAACAGAGCAATAGCTTTACTGATGGGGAATTAAAGTTTCACCGAATGCCAAGTTGCAAGAGCTGTATTGCCATGTCATCTTAGGACAATAATCATGTGATGTCATGAAGTGATGAGGGTTATTAATATGGACTCTCTTCCTTAATAATTGTTTAGATGCAATTTAATTTTGTGCAGTAAATTTTAACCCCAGCACTGTTATCGATTTCAGGAAAGTGCTTCGGATCGAATTCGAGGAGTATGCTTCGTTGTTTGTGATCTCAGATGTTCACATCAGATCGGAGGCGGACAGAAGTGGTTACCGCGGCGCTGTCATATTGACGCCCGGGGCGCTGTACCTATACGACCAGGCGATAAGTGATATCAGAATGGCGTTTGCTTGTAATGAGATCGATCTGCAGGCTGTGGACGATTCTCCACATCTAGTTTCTATTGAAAGACGAGACACGCCAAAGTCAGTTGGTTATTGCTACAGCGATCTGCCTGTTGCCAAAGACGAGGAAAGAGCAAGCAACCATGATTCAGGGCTGGATTTGCCAAATCCGAGATCATCACCCACTAGTTTCAGCTATCCGTTCCTAATCCAGCTGAATCCAAGATATGCAGGATTGATCTTGTCGCAGTTCCAGTTTCAAAAGGATCTGATTGAGGAGAAGATGTCTAGTGAACTTGAAGTCTTAGAATTGAATGCTTTTAGCGCGTAAATAAATGCAGTAAATAGATTATTTGCCGTTGCATCAAATTTTCATTGTTGACGCCTTTACAAAAATACTTCACAAGATTTGATGAGATGTCTGAACTATCGTTAAACTTTATATTTATAGGTGATATTTTGTACCACACAAGTGTTGGCAAACGTTCTAGATGTTTATCTGCTTATTTGCAGAGTAAATAACTACCTTCATAACTTAATGCCTTATAAATGACTTGCTGCTAGGATTAGCTTTTGCAAATTCAATCATTTTTGTTAAATAGGCACATCGCCTCCCTTTGTAAGAATGTCTTCTGAGATATTTGGTTTGGAGCTGTCTGAGAGCAATCGATTAGACGAAAGTGGTAAATCTTAAGAAGTCATACGAAGCCGCTTTTGGAGGTTTCAATTGCCAACCTCAAGCAGAGGTTCAGATGTTGTATGTTGTAGAATCACCTTTATTGTTTCTTAACCAAATGGTGATTTTTCATAGTAATTTATCACAACTTTTGAATAGACACCCGAAGTTTGCTGTGGGAGATTATAGAATGATATTTCGGAAGTTTTTTTATATATATAATATTAAGAAAAAATTAATGTCAAAATTGCTAGTCTACGATAAGATACATGGAATTTAGCTTTATACTAATTTATTATTAATGAAATTGTTTAATACCTACGTTTATTGACTTTTTTGGAGTCCGCAAAGTTGATCACAGTTCCACAGGGGAGAATGTTTTCTAGATGATCAGATTATTCATAAAATTGACAGCAAATAGGGGATAAAATTATCAACTGATTAAAAGTCAAGAGTGTGCCTCGAGTAAGGCTCGGAATATATGTTTGGCCATTGCTGCTTCGAAATTTTCTTCATTTCGGAAACGAGGCTGATTCCTTTTCGACTAGGCCGCCATTTTAAACACACGAGCGCAGCTTGTTCTGAACGAAAACTGAAGAAACTGTTTCACGTTCACTGCAGTTATGGCGGAAGACGAGTATTTAATTTGATTGTTTTCATTTGATCATTCTTGGAAAGTTCATAATTTATTTGCAGTCTGTTTATGCATGCGGAAGATAAAATGTTGGCTCTAGTGTACTATTTTATTTAAAAAGGCCTTTTGCTGAGTTTGATGAACCGAAGTATCGTAATACTGGACTGGTTTGGCTACTGTTAAAAACATCCACATATAAGATGTTATCTACATTTGCTAAACCAGGCCAGACTCATCCTGAAATTCATTAATAATAAAGTTTCGCGACTTGGCAAACATTGAAAATGAAGTACCATCTTGAGTTATAGTATTTATGACTTGAATAATCTGTTTATAATTTCTTCGTGCATTTGTTTAAAGACTTCGCACCTGAAAATGCAATGTTAGTTGAATCAGTTATAAGGTGTAAATTTCCCCCTTTATGACACTTGACAAATAACTGTGCTTTATGATTAACCTAAGCACATGCTAACAATTGAGTAAAATACTAAAAGAGTTTTCTTTAAATTAGCTATTTTAAAAATAAAGTTATCCTATTATCACACTGCATGTGATTTTAACAATTGATGCTAAACAATAAAAGTTTTGAAAATATTTGTGATGATCTTAATATTATATGAATTCTACATTCTTGAGCGATATCGCTTTATGAAAACACTGATATTGTAAAAAACACATGCTGCCATTTTTTTTGTAAAACATGGTGGTTAATCTTTAAGTGAGATGCTTTAGAATTCATTTCCATATTGTCACATTTACAAACCATTCTCTGTTTTTTATATTCTCATATGTTTATTGAAATTCCTTAACAGCCAGCCATGATATGACTTTACTTGTATATATTACCTTTTAGCAATAAACTAGGATGGGGAGATATTATGGAAGATGAGGATATTGGTAAATATTTTGTTGATGATTTTTAAGTTGCTTGTTTTGATAATGTGTATTTGCAGTTTGTTTCAAAGATAAATTGTTACATTTCAAAAGTTGTTGATTCCAAAATGTTGGAGTTATATTTCAATTTCATGTCTGCTGATTTTATTCTGATAGTTGTTTAGAACATCTGCAACCCTTACAGTTTTTATTTAGATGAAGAGTATTCTCGCTCCCTCAATATCTGGATCAGTAAACTTAACATTGTTGTCATATGTTGTCATATGTTGTATATCCTTTCTGAACTTAAGGAAGTTTCCAATAAGTTCACATGCTAGAATAATGAGTACTAAAGTTTTGAAAACCATAGCGGCTTCAAAAGCTAAATATGCTTGGAGAAAAGGACCTTTTTTAAAAAATTGTGTATGCTCCTCAACTTTCTCATGATATTGTTTTTTGTCTTAAAGATGACTTGCCTCCAATAAAAGAATTTATTGAAGATGATATTAAGACAATAATTGAGTACAGGAGAAATGAAGAAGGTAAAAAACTCAAGGTGTGTATCCCTTAGTTTTGTTGTGAGCTATGATTATATGTAAATATGAATGTAAGATCTTTTTATCAAATATATAGATAAAAGCTTTCAAAATATTCTGTTAGCAAAGATAAACTGAATACAACATAATTATACATTCTTCTGAAAACAAGAAGTCTATTTGTTCTGTCTTTCAAAATGCCAATTTGATGTAAAATGCCTATCAATTTATAAGTTATAATGATATTTCTTTTGTAATAACCCTGGAAGAAAGATTTTTTTCCAATACTGCATGGCTATATTTGGTAATTGAACTACTTACCTTTACAGATAACAAGAGTGTACAAGCTTGAAAATCGAAAGGTTCCTAAATCAATTGCTAGAAGAAAGGTTAGAATGTACATATCTTTGTTATTTGTGATGTGCATTTTTTGTCAAGAAAGTATTTGGTCTGAAAATATACAAAAAAGTCTGGAAAATATTTTATTTTAGTTTACTTTCCCTATTGTCAATATTGCAACAAGAGACCAAACACTTGGTCTTTTTGTTAAGCGTTTAACAATGTTCTTCAGTCAAGCACAAACATGAAAAATGGATGAACAATTATCTGTCTTTGTTCAGGCATCCCAAAAATACTGTAGATTCTATATAGATTTCAGGTTTAGAAATTTTGTTTCTAAATTAATATTGTATCACATGGCTCTATTGATAAGATGATAATTATTGATTTCATGATATAATTAATGTCACAACATCAGTTGTAGCTATAGCAAACTACTTTTGATATAGAAAACTAGAACCACATAAAAAATCATCCAAAATGAAGTAGAGAAAAAGGATGATAGTACCAAGGAAACCAAAATGGCACCTTAGTTCCAGTTGTTTGTTGCTAAATGAAATTTATTGTGATGAAACTTTTTCATGATGCAGTGAACTGTAATGGTGAATCATTTTAAAATGAAAAACCCGGTCAAATGTAAAGGAAAAGAATTGGTTGCAGCACATTACATTAACATAAGATATTGTAATTTGAAAATGGAAGTTAGGTGTCTCAGAAGTGATTAAGAGATCTTTCATGATTTGTAACAAGTACTGAGGCTAATTGCGCAATGTCATTTTTTAGATGCTTAAAAAGTTTGGTGAAGCAACTAGAGACAATCCTCATGGCCCAGATCCGTCAACAACATATGTTGCTGAAGATGTCTTCCTCAAGTTTGTTTTCAATAAGGAGGTTTGTGATTATTACAGTTCACTGTTTGTAATATATTGACCAGTTGTGTCAAATGGTAACATCAACATGTTGGTTTGGCAGCATCTGTATTGTCTATCCTTGTTTCTTTAGCATTTTGATAGTTCTTCTTAGTTTAGTTTATTTTTCTTTTTCACTTGGAAGAAAGAGCAAGGAAGATGCTGAATTAGATAGATTTTAGTGCTGTTCCAGGACATTTGAAAATTTCGAATGGAATTTTCTGACAATTCCTCTTTTATATGGCCATTTTTCATTTTACTATTTGTTCAACTTTTCTCTTTTGTAGTTTTCATCTTTAGTCTTTTTTAAAGATTGTTTTCAAAAAAATTTAAATTCCGAAAATGGGGTTTTCTTTTGGAAAGTCCTGTTGCTCCAGCCAAGTGAATAGCAAAGGCAACCCTTTAATTTAGTTTCCACTATACAGAACAGCAACATTCATCTCTCTTAGAAAAGTTTAACTGCTTGGAGATGGTGCTGCACTGTTTCATGTAAATTTGATATTATGTTTTGAATCTCTCATCTTCCCAGCTGTCATCCTAATCTAATGTCTCTTTGACACTTTTTAAATTCTAAAGTGAAATCTTTTTTCCTCATAGGAAGCTGCTAGCCAAGATGATGATCCACTCAAAAAATTGCAAGGACAAAAGATTGTCAAGTGTCGTGTTTGTAAAGGCGACCATTGGACCACAAAATGTCCATACAAAGACAGCCTTTCTTCTTTGCAGCATCAAAAGGAAGAAAACGATAAAGGTAACTAGATGCAAGTTTCATTATGATTGGTAGACCCCAGTTTATTTTTTATTCTGTGTTGTGTTCATAAGTTGAATGATTGCATCTCAAGTTTGTTTTACACAAATGAACGCTACATGCTCACTTACAATGTTCAAGGTGCAGTTGAAAATTGTATTATGTCATGTGCTGTATTTTTGTGTATCAGAAAAAGATATTAATGACAGAAATAGTCAAATAACTCATCTGAAAACGTTTTTTGATGCCTAGTTCGACTTATATAGCTTTTTGATTTTGTGATGAAATTCTGCTTTTTGTACAAATTTTTGCCTTTGACAGCAGACTAATCTTTGCTGTTCACTCGATGTCTAAAATCCTTATACTGTGGTATTCATCAATTTTTCAAATGTTTTTCTTTTCGAATATTATACGTCTCGATAGTAACCTGTCTTGAATATTATATTATATATGTCTGCTATGTCTTCTTTGTGAAATTGAAACTTAGTCGTGTTTAATCGCGCTTCATTCTCCATTTTCCTTTCTGTAGCTGCAGCCCAGAAAGAGCCAGGAAGGCAAGCGCCAGTCGTTTCGGCTCCAGGTGGCCAACCAGCCAAATACGTACCTCCTAGCCTGAGGGGAGGAGACGGTGCCCCGAAGAGAGGCGAAACAATGCAGGGACGAAGAAGTGAGTCTTGTGGACAAGTCTTCACCACGTCCTGTGTCTGATCTTTAAGATCTCATGCTCTTATGAAATTCATTCAGATGGCTTTACTGCTTCTAATGTTTCTTGGATAGTATTATGAGGATTGTTTGGACCTACTGGCAAGTGCTATGTTGTTGTTGTTGTTCGAAACACCGTGGCGGGTCGGTCATGATCAGGCTTTCGAATGGCTTTCAAGCGAAGTAGATGAGTCACTATTGTCATGCCGTGTTCGGCCATTTTTACAATGTTATTCATTTATCGTAGCCGATGAAGCTGCAACGGTGAGGGTGACCAATCTTTCAGAGGATACCGTGGAGTCGGACTTGCAAGAGCTGTTTAGGCCATTTGGACAAATCTCCAGAATTTACCTTGCCAAAGATAAAATTACAAATCAATCAAAAGTGAGTTAAACGAATTTATCCGACGTCCTGCTCGCTTAATGTTTTCTTTGTCAATTGCTAACTTTTTTGCAACATGTTTATGCTGAATCCTTAATTGTTTTTCTCAAATTCAAGCACATTTAATCTTGCCACCTTATACCCCGTAGCCCAGCTGTTTGTATAGTTGAGCTAACTTTCTAACACCCCTTCCCCCCTCCTCTAGCTCCCTTAGGCTTTATTGTCATACGAAAGTTTTTCAGAGACCTTTTTCTCAAGTGAACCAACTCCTTTGTACCTGTATTGCCGTGATTCGGTCTTATGTTACCTGACTGCTGCAGCAAAAGGCTATCTGTTGTTAAACACAAGCCATGCATTCTATCAAACACGAACACAATCATCTACTCAAACACGAATTCCAATAACCCAACAGTCTTCATGTTATGATCACGAGAGTATCGTTTTCTTCGCAGGGATTCGCCTTCATCAGTTATCTGCGTCGTGATGATGCTGCCCGAGCCATAAAGGCGCTTCAGGGATACGGCTACGATCATCTTATTCTCAATGTTGAATGGGCAAAGTAAGTACCCACCTTGCTCATAAACTTAACTAAAACCTCAGTCCATCTGTATTTGTCTTGCACTTCCTCTAAAGTTGGAAAAAGTTGCCTACCTATTTTTCTGTCAACTGCTTTTCATTGACGCCCTATTGTGCCTCTACGTTTAAATTGGGCCCCAAACAGATTTTGGAAAGTCAACCATTCAAAGTGCTGTTAACGAGTTGAGTAGCATGACACCAAATATTTTGAAAAAATTTAGGGCGGCCAATGAGCTTTTGGCCGACAATTGGTTCAAATGTCTGATAGTCTTTATAGCTTTGTTACCGCAATATTCACTGTTTGCAATTGCGTTTGTAAGAGAGTTATTTTTGTAATTCGAAATTGATTTTTGAACCTGCGAAGGCAATTGGTGTCCAATAAGAAGTTTAAAGTATATAAAAAGATAATAGAACTGTTTTGGGATATAAATAAGTTTTAATGTGGTGACACGTGTTTTCTCCTTAGGCCGTCAACAAACAACTGAACCCTGATTTGGTTGCAGTCGGAATATTTGATGTCATCCGTACAGTTTCGAGAAGATTCGGCAGAAACTGAGCATTAATTCCGTCTTTCACATGCGAATCCAACGTATTTATCCATCTGAGACATGATTGGTCTGTTTGCCTTCGTTCTCGCGTCTTTGAAATTTCCTTTGTTGTTGGGTCATCATGATATTCGGCAAATGACCTTGTTCCGATTAACTTAGTTCCTATTTGCCAGCAAGCAGCCAACCCTTTTTAAACACCGGTCCATCCGCACCCGGATACAAATGAGCATTTCGGCTCGTCCCGACGGAATTCAAATATTGTTTTCCTTCTCGTGCAAAGAAGAATCAGTTTTCTTTCTTCTCAAACATTTGATGCAAATGTTTGGTTTTTGCGTTTCTTCTCTGTTGAGGCTATCGTAGGTTTTCTATGAAGAAAGGTTTCCTTTGCACGGTGTTTTGGTATTGTTGAATTGGTTTCAACGCATGTAAAAGCCAGGTTATAAACGATAAGAAAGTAAATGGATCATCAATAACTGTTATAGACCTGAAATGGTAAAATTAGCCAGCATGCTTTCATTACTCTAGGCGAATCAGTTTCTTCATATCGACACAAGTTGTTCACTGATGCTAAATGGCTCAAACACATTTCAGAATACTTAGATAAAGTAACAACTGACTTCAATTCTTTCCTTAAAAATATTTAAACCCACAACTCTGTTTTAATTTGCTACATAAGAGCACAGAATCACAGAATTCTGTGATAGACGCTTTTATATCAATTGCAGTTATTCCAAGCAACGAACTGCAAAGATTCCAAGCCTATCGAACCAGTCAACTAGGTGCACTTTTGCTCAGGATTGTTTAATGATTAAAAGCTCTGTTTTTATAAGTACTCTTACACGTTCTGCGTTTATTCTTGGATAAAAGCTCAATTTTCCTTCTTCTTTCTGGAAAACACCGCTGTTGTCGGTGCTTGTGTTGTTTAAAGACAACCGCAACTGATTCCGACGTCCGTGGTTGGCTAGGTGAAGAGTGGTGGATGGACAGAGCATTTCCAGCACGACACAAGCCCTTGAATCGGCCTTCTTATCTATCTTGTTTTTTAATCTTGTTAGAACCGAAGAATTCTTCATCACTTTGTTTACCACCGTCATCATAGACAACAACCAGCAACCCAATCTTGCTCAGGATACTTTGATTTGATTTTCAATGACAACGGCCTGGCAAAGAATTTCACTTAAAGCACCTGTTTCACAGATTCGTCCACAACATTACCCTCTATAGAGTTCGTAAATTAAATATGAAGAATTTGGTTCTTTGAAGGGTGCTGTGTTTTGTTGAAGAATGGAAATATTTTCTTGTTTGTTTGCCATTGAAAATGAGAATCTTGTCCTTATTAAGGGATATCTTGAAAATTTGAAAGCTGCATTGGATAGTTTTGTCAGCTCCCAGCTGCATTAGTTGTGTCGTTGTCAGAGGCTTCTGCATTTGCCAAGTCGTGCATACAAAAACCAGTCATGTTTGCAAATGATAGCCTGTTTGGAAAAGTCCATTCTTGCAGTAAATCACACTTGTGTTCCAGGAGATGCATGGCCAATTAATACAGAGGATTTTGCCAATTATTACTAACGTGCAGTTCTGGATCTAACTAATCCTTTTGTTCCCGTGTTTTGCGAGCTTTGTTTTACAGACCAATAAGAACTATTTACGTTGTTGAATTATAAATATTATCCAAGCTGATTGTGTCGCTCGTAAACAACTTTGAAACTTGTTTCAAGGGTGTCTTAACAGATTTTCCTAATGCAGCCAACTCTAAAAGCGCCTTAATTCTGAAAGCAATGTATTGATCTTCGCGTAATACTGCAATAAGGACAAGAAACAGCTCAACTAAAGAAATTTGCAAATGGATTAAAGTTGATCAGAGAGCTCTCTAGAGGAAAGCGTTGCAGTTAAGCGGAAAACTTCGGTCATTGCTTGTACGACTCAATGAGAGACTGAGGTACAACCAGTCCACAACGAGATGAGTGGCTCCACTGAAGTGGTTCCCAATTCCTGGAACGGATACGCAAACTCATCCACCGTTCATGGCATCAAATTCACGTCCGAAGGGTTCAGCAGAAGACGCCGATTGGCATGGGGGGTTCTCCTCTTCACCGGCCTCAGCGTTCTGTTTGGCTTCACCGTTTCTACGATCGTCGAATACTTCCAGTACAAGGTGAATACAATTGTCACGGTTGGCTCGGAACGGGCAGCAGTCTTCCCTGCCGTTACCCTGTGCAACCTGAATGCACTTCGTAAGAGCAAGCTCGTTTTAGCCAGTGGCAACGCCAAGTATTCCCAGATACTCCAACTCGCGAAGATTCTGAGCGTGATGGACCTGACCGGCTCAAACCAGAACGTGACTATTCCAAAAATCAGTGGCAAAAGCGTGCGAGACATGTACCGGTTTTTCGGGCACGACATGGGCCCTTTCACGAGCGGCGGGATGCTTCTGAACTGCAGCTATCGCAAGATTCCGTGCAATGAGACGTTCTTCAAGCCGGTCCTCACGAACCTCGGTCTGTGCTACACCTTCAACCCTGGCGGGAGTTTTGGGAAAGAGCGTTACGGTCAAGAGGTCTTGGTGGCCACTCAGCCAGGAAGCTATTTTGGATTGAAGTTGAGATTGTCGGTGCAGTCGGATGATTACGTGTTGATGCCAACGCAAGAGTACTCGGCCGGCTGGAAGGTGTTTGTCCACGACCAGAAAGAACTGCCGCTCATCGGCGACTACGGGTTCACCTTGTCGCCCGGAACGCACACATTTGTCGGACTGGTCAAGAGAAAGGTAACAATCATTTCCCGTGAAATTCTTGTCTAACTTCCATTGCTTTTTCATGTGCTGTTAGTAGCAGTAGAACCGGTATATGCAGGAGTCAATTTACCATGTGCATTTTGAAAATTCCCACTAATAAGTTTTTCATTGGCGACAAATTTTACGTTTGTAAAGAAAAGTGGGCTTAAATAGGAAGCTTGGAGGACCCCGAAGCAACCATGTTTCTTAGATTGACGTCACATTTGCCATGACCTATAATTAGTTTGGTGGACGTTCGAAATTAACAGCATGGAACCGAGCAGTGTTTAGAAGTATTCTAATGGCTGTGCATCTTTTGAGGGCATTTTTATAGTTTTAGTGCGTTAAGTTTTGCAAGAATTTCAAGTTCTCACAATTGCGTTGGAAAACCATGGGAAAATCGGCGTTTTTGTAAAGCTGATGGCGTGACCCAACAAAAATTTCTTGTTCATGTTTCGGAAAGCAACAGCTGCTGAAGAAGATCTGCGAATAAACTTTTTAAATATTTGTGCGATATGAAATTCGCGGTAGATCTCGTAGAAAAACTCGAGTTTTGCAGCCTGTTGAACTAACGAATACGGTAAATAACAAGAGGCTGACTAGCTTTGAACTTCTACAACATTACAACTGAGATGACTCACTAAAGTCAATGGCATCGTAAAGAATATTACAGACTGTTAATTCACCAAGCACGTTAAAACTGCCTTGGATTGGAGGCGTTTCTCTAAAATTTGGAAGCCAAATCAAGAAAAACATATTTCAGATATTGAAGCGTAAATCCACGTTTGATACTAAGGCCAAGTTCCAAAGACGTTTGGTTGCTTATGGACATCCTTATTGATAAGAAGCTCTGCATTTATGACGCACTACCCAAATATTAGTGAAAAGACCAAAGCCTCTCCAGTAAGGGAGCAGCTGTCTCGCAATGGCAAAACATGCAATGCCTAAGTTTAGTGTGATTTAGCATAGTGCAACATCTTTTAGAGACTCAAAATCACGCCCACTGACAATTTTCGTATTATTAGGCACGGTAGGTCGTGTTTCCATCCAGGTTTTTCATTCTGTCTACATTTCTATGTAAAACCCCGCTCTATGTAGATAAAAAAGGCTGGCCTCTTAATTTGCCACTCCCCTTAAGAGAAGAGTAAATGGATGCCGATTAATCATAGCAAAGCCAATCATGCAGTCTCAATTGGTGGCTTCAAACTACTGCGAAGTCTTTCTATTTGTAATATTTGTAGGTCATAAACCTGGAGCCGCCATATACAACCGAGTGTCGCAAGGAGCCGCTGGAGACCGGGCATCCGTACTCACTCAAAGGCTGCAGGCGCCTCTGCCAGGAGGCCTTCGTCCGCAAAACGTGCGGCTGCGAGTCACCGATCGCCTTTACGAATGGTACGAGAGTGTGAATAGTTTTTTTTCATAATAAAGGGAGATGAGCGATTTTATGCCTTGTCTGTCACCTCCTTGTGTGCATACTTTGATATGCCTTCTATTGTTGTGTAAGGACGCAGGAAACATACATTGATACCCATTGAACAAACTGCAAGCCTGGAAAAATTTAGTCATTAGAAAGCCCTTGGCCTGCAAGTGGGCATTTAGGCCTTTGATCTACAAAAGGTTATTTAAGTTTTTAATGGAGTTGACAAAGTGCCAAGCATGGGCCTGACAAATGGCTCTTGATGCTGTTGATACGTTGACGCCTTCTAAACACCTTGGATCACCTCTTCAGCATCTTTTCAGGGCAACTGTCACAGTTATCATCATTCAAGCCTTGATTATTGTCTTGTCTCAAAAACTTGCAAGCCAATTGATAGCAATTTGGACTGAGGCTGAATATCTACGTTTAGGACATTGTAAAGACATTTGTTTGAATGATTTATAGAAATATACTTTATGATGCCTGATAAGATAATAGAATTCTTTAGGAAAATGCAGTTTCTGGCATCATTTTTGCATCTGTTGCGCAAAATGTTATCAATTCCCCTGCTTTTGTAAATAAATGTGTCTCTCCGGCCCTGCAGATACGAAGAGTCGCCTCTGCGATCTTGAAGAATCCGTCTACTGCGTTCTCCCAGCACTCGGTAAGGCCGCGGCCATTGTTAGTCCAACTGATGCTCAATTGCAAATGACCATATGTTAAATACAGCATTGTTAACAAAATACCCAATACAGATTTAATAGGCTAGTAACAACATAAGTTTGCTTATTACTAATAAAAAGTAGTTTTACTCTGCACTGGATTAAATAGTCAAAATATAGCAAAGACAGCTCTGTGGGTCCTACTTCGGACTTCGTCTCAATATTCGGATTCTTCTTCAACCGTCAAGGAACGGTTGGGTGTATTACGTCATTATCAGTAAAGCTGTTGCCCAGACCCCTGTTTGTAACTTTAATCGTAGATGTCTTCAGGAAGAACGGCAATGACTGCATTTGCCAGGATCCATGCGAATCTGTGGAGTACACGCCGTACTTGAGTTATGCATACTTCCCCTCCGATGTTTATGGTGCAGAATTAGCTCGTCATATGGTGAACATCGGTATTGCTAATTCAACAGAGGATGCATTGAACTTCTTGAGGTTAGTGTGTATGCTTCAACAGCTCGTACTTATCCTAAGTCATTTCCATGAACATTTTTCATTACTACGATGGTATCTAAAACTTTCATAAAACAAAAATCCGCAACTGTATCCTTAATATGTAAAAGTTACAGTAAATATAAAAGTTTTGGTTTTTCAAGCTTCATAACTGCTTAAGCAAACGGAAAAATGCAGTAAAAGAACTTCGAGAAGCAATGATTTTTAAAGTATTCCTGTCGACTATGTTTGAGAGATACGTAAACCAAGGAGACAGGGTACTATAAGAAAAGACTTCCTTGATTCTGTTTCTTGATGACAGGTGTGTGCCAAGTGTGCAATGGTAATCTTCACAAGCTACTCCTGTTCATGTACTCATGTTGTATATATGATATCTGAAAATCAAGCTATCTGAAAATAACAACCACTGTCTTTATCTCCAGAAAAAACATTATCGAGCTAGACATCTTTTACCAACAAATGGATCACATCATCGTGAAGCAGGTTCCTGCCAAGACGCTTCGTGATATCTACAGTATGTCGACTTTCTATTTTCATTTCAGCTCAATGAGTCTTTGCATATTTTTAAGATTTTCAAGTGGTAGGTCTCTTGCTTGTATGCCGTATAAACATTAAACAGGAGTGTCCGATATTGTCTGTGGTTAATTAGACGGGCTGCGCTTGTGGCTGAAAGAAGCAGTAGCGACTGTGTAATGAGTCTTCTAGAAGGATTTACTGCCTGATTCCAAGTTATGGTTCTTCATATAACGTTTCAGTGCCAGTTGTTGGTCTACAAATTACACATGGATTTGAGTGATCCTTTGTCAATACGTTGAGGAAGTTACATATATAGCAGATCTATATAGCAGATAGTGCACCCTATTTTGTACCTTGATTGCACCATACGTGCCTTCATAGAGGAATTTTCCCAACAGTCTGTTGCCACTCAAGAGCTGCCTTTAATAGCCCTTTTGTGGAACTCTTTTGCAACAGTAATGTGTGTTTCTACATAACATCGTTGCTCTATTTTTGAAAGGAGTTTAATGCTTTTAATTATGGTGCGTCCTAGGTGAGCTCGGTGGACTACTTGGGGCTTCACTTGGAGCAAGTTTTCTGACATTCATCGAACTAGCAGATTTCTTGGGAACGAGAATCCTACGTAAACTGGGAAAGAGGCACGTGGAGACAATACGTGTTGGCCCTGTAGATAGTCAAGGGACTAAGTAACTGGTTAGAATGCCTAGTCATGGGGGGCCTTTGATGGCGGAATTTTAGTGTAAACCAACCATGTCTTTGGTTTTTGCAGTTAATAACTGGTAGAATAAGCAAAGTATAAAATGCATTGCTGCCATTTATAGGGGTTAGATGAACGATGATGCGTTTAGCTTGCTGTCGTATTGTCATGCCTAGCTTCAGAGTACTGTTTTCCGTGTTCTTGTACGTGGTCACCTTGTGTAAGCTATAATATAATAACCCATGTAAGTAACAATTATCTTCTCCGTAAAGATGCATAGAAAAGCGTACAGTTAAGACTCAGAAGCTGAGAACTACAAATGCCTCCTATGCATGTAGCTTTTTTCTTTAAATCTGTCAGGAAACGTGATTTATAGGATGTGAAATGAAAGTCAATTGGAGAGTTTTTCTTCAGTTGGCAACTCTTTATAAAATACCGTCTCATATGGGCTTCCTGTCAGTTTCTTAGCCTTCGACCACAGATGCTGCCAGCAATTCATTCGAATAAAGTGAATTTGACCTCATGGTTACGGCGAATTCAATGGGCCAAGTCTTGCGGCAGTCCACATTGTTACGAAATCTTCGTAGTTTTAAGGGTTTTGACGTGTCCCTTTCAATGTAAAACTTGTTGTGTTGAGGAGCCTATGCAGTAACTAGCAGTGGTTAAAGTTACATTTGTTGACTGTTTTAAAAAATAGAGACTTATCATTTTATGCCAAACACAGACGAACAGCCATTAGTCTTCTTTATTGTTTGATGCAGCAAATCGATGCTGTTTCTACCATTTGACATATTTGCAGAGATAGGGTATTTTAACGGTGGAAGAGTTGGAATGATAGATTTAGATATAAGCGTTCACTTCTATCAAGGTTTATCCTGCAATTGGCATTGCCAATTGTTACGTTTCTCTAGATAAAGTCAAAATGTCTCCTCCTGCTAAGCGTCAGCCTGTTTGGATGACGTGTCAACTTGCAGTCTTGGAATAGTAGGCCCTAAATAAACTTTTTTGTGTGTTGATTTCACCACAGTCTTGAAGGCGATAAACTGTTCGATGGAAATTTTTTAAATCAGCACTATTTTGAATGCAACCTTTGCAAATTGTGTTTTCTGGAGAAACTGTTGCTGTAACTTCTCTTTCATTTTTTTCCAAGCTTCTACTTCCCTGAGCTAACGCTTGGTGTATTTGCTCATAAGCTCACTACCTCAACCCTCTTTGACGCACACTCTTCTTGAGCCAATAATGGAACTTATGGGCCATGACAGTCATTCTGAACCACGCCAGATAACAGGCCTTCCAATGGGCCTAAGCTCTACGAAACCCGCGTTGAAATTGATGCGCAGTTATCTTCGTTCCCGTCAGGTTGCTCTTTTAAAAAGCTAACTTGATTTAAAGCTCTAACGTCAACATTTTTCGTTTTTGCTAATCCGGGACCACCTTGTGCTTAAACCGATGAAATCGCACTTGTCTCTTCGGCACCATCTTTCATCTCACATTAGGCCATTGCCAGCAAAGCTGAACCACATCATTGGGCAAAAGACGGCGTGGCGGTCAAATTCGTGTTGACTGGCGGTTGAAATAGCGGCATGGCCTCACCGGACACAGCCCAATGTACTTGAACGCAAAGATGATTGGTTAGTTAAACAATAGTTCAAACCTGCACTCTGAATAATTGGATTGCTTTGGTAGAAATCTCGTAATGGATACAACCTATGTTCTAAAATTTAGAAATCAGGGTAGTATCTATTTGGAACATGAAAACCGGATGGTTGATTTCTGACAAGGATACAGCTGATCCTTTATTTGAGCAGGCCCGTGTACCGTTCCAGGAACAAATTTAATACTTTATCTCCCTGTATTTCCCTTTACTTTATGGAGGATTATGTTCTCGGTAATCCACAAGGGCTCCGACGCAGGTCGGAAAGTGGAGGGGCCAAGGAAGATTTTAACAATCATAACAAAAGATATTTAGAAAAGCTCTATTGTTTTACAAAAAAGTGCGGGGGCCATGCCCCCCCTTCGTCGGAGGCCCTGATCCACCTCTATTTTCTCCAAAGACTCTTGTGGCTGCGATGAATTACTACTTGTAATAATGACGTATGTAATGAACACAGGGGTAAAAAGGAGTATTTCTATAAGCAAACATATGAGCACGTTTAATGTAAATCAAAATTACAGATCTTGTTATAATTCAAAGAGAATGTTTTCCTTCCATAGCATTACAGTGTTAAAAATACTGATGATCACCTTTTCTAGTAAAGTCCTCTGAGTCGCTTCCATATGTAATTTCTTATGAAATACGACCCACTTGAAGCGGGAATCCAGCTACAATATACAGATACAAAGCGCTCTTACCAAAAAATGACTAAGCTTTGATCGAGTCTGCTAAGGAAACGCAGCCTTTGTTGCTAGTCTGTCTCCACCTCATCTTGAATTACAAAGAGATGCTTGCTAAATGTTGGTATTGTCTTCGTGGAATATACTGAGTGGGCTCAAATCTTTCTGTTTGCTAATTCAATCCCGCTTTGGCGAATGGCTTTAAAGCGTAGACATGGCAACAAAATATCGAAATTCGAGCTGCATAAACTCCGAAGCAGCTTTCCTGTTTGCATATTTTACAATGCCTCAAGCACACCATTCTGTTCTACATTAAATATTAGATTAGTTAGTCCCTCGGAGTGCATTCAATTTAGATCATTGGAGGATTGCCTTCAGACACAATGTGCAAAGTGGAAGCAGCGCGAAAATCTGGCTAATTCTTCTATTTTGATTGTGGTACCACAAGACTTGTTCTTTGCCCTTTTTCCTTTGAAAGCACGGTTGGAAATGCGTCACACTTGAAGCTCTGCTAGCAGCTTGGTTCGAATTCAAAATGACGATTGTAGCGAACGAGCCAACGGCAAACAGAGAGCCGATGGCGATTGCGAGATCATGGGGCGGGTTTGTGAGCTCGTCATCCGTGCACGGGATTCGATTCACTTCGCCTGGGTTCAGTAGGCACCGGCGAATCATCTGGACCCTGATGCTGATTACCGGCTTTGGGATACTGCTCGGGTCATTCATGTCAACGATCCTTGAATATTTCCAATACGAGGTAAATACAGTAATAACAATGGTGTCGGAAAGAGAAGTGAATTTTCCTGCCGTCACAATTTGCAACTTGAATACTCTGCGGAAAAGCAAATTCAACGAGGCAAGCAAAGATGGAAAAAACGCTCAAATATTCAACTTAGCAAGAATACTCAGCATGGCAGGGATGAAAGGCTCTAATAATAATTTGACCATCCCTCAAATCGACGGTAAAAGAATCCTAGAAATGTATAAATACTTTGGTCACAACTTGAATAGTTATGTGGAGGACGGGATGCTTCTGAACTGCACGTTCAGTGAAAATGCCTGCAACAAGTCCTTCTTCAAGCCTGTTGTAACAAACTCGGGCCAGTGCTATACCTTCAATCCTGGAGGGCAGTTCGGGCGAGAACGGTTTGGTAAGGAAATATTGACTGTGAAGCAGCCTGGTTCTGGGTTTGGCCTGAAAATTCGCCTCGTCGTGCAAGCAGATGAGTACGTGTTGATGCCGACGCATGAGCTGTCAGCTGGGTGGAAGATGCTGGTGCACGACCAGAAGGAGCTTCCCCTTGTCAGGGACTACGGCTTCGCTTTGTCACCAGGCACACACACGCTTGTCGGCTTGGCTAAACGAAAGGTATTCGATTTCAGAATATGTTGGTGCTAACCTGAAGTCGGGCGGGGTCATTTAGAGCACATTCAAGGGGTATTGGGTGTTTGGAGAGGAAGTTATCATGATGTGAAATAAAGGAGCTTAGTTACGAGTAGAGGAAAGCACAAGCTCAAAGTTCGGGACAGCAAGAGAATGCACACAACTCCCCAATCTAAGATCACATTTTGACACGAAGATTGGTCTTTCAAAGATTCGTAGATCAAAATATGTAGCTTTTCGATGCTTTTTCGATTTCACCTTTCATGACCCGACAATCCTTGCAAAATTGTGATTTTTGTTGAAGGTATTGAACCTAGAGCCCCCGTACACAACACAATGTAGAAAGGAGCCTTTGGAAACCGGGAATGCCTATACATTGAATGGCTGCCTTCGCATTTGTCAGGAGAAGTTCATTTACGCCGAATGCGGTTGCTACGCACCGATCAACTTCATCGATGGTATTTTGTTGTAATGATCTAAGTTTCTATCTGTCACTTGTCATTGTCTTTACCGACGAAGAGTTTATGCCTTCACTTCTCAATCAGCATCATTGCTTGGGCCATTAAACTGCTAATTTTTTCTAACATTTTCATTTTCCAGATTTGCATAAAGATAATTAAAACGGGTTTATAATTACCATTTCGTTCCTTAGAAGCTAATGTAGTGATTCTATGATGCAGCAGAGAGTTGCGATTACACTTCCTAATGCCAGATTGCAATATTTGCTCACGGGAAGAATCTTACGTTGGGTGCCATCAAGGTCTTATCGTGTGCTCTTTCATAGCAAAAGAAGACGAACTTTGTGACTTAAAGACTTCAATAAGATGCGTGCTGCCAGCCCTTGGTAAGTCATTCGGGGTATGCATTGTTGAAGTCAAAGCTTCTTCACTTGAGAAAAACAGTTTGAGACAACACAGTTACCTGGACGTAGCCCAACCAACACTGGGAATGCTTAACAAAGATGCTTCAAATGCAAAGATCTCAATTTATGTATTTGCATTGTTCAGTTTGAATGGCTAATATCATGACGGGACTAGTTTAGTAGTTAAACCAAAGGCAAACCACATGAAAACATTCCAAGTTGTAATATCTAGCCGAGCTCTAGGCATGCTTCTAAAACCATATTCCAAATATCATGTTTGCATAGACAGTCGAGAGTTTACAAGTAAACGAAATGACAATTTCCTCATAGACAGAACTTAGCATTGAAATAATTTCAGAAAATGACGTCATCACGGAATATGAGAAGATGGAGGAAATTTTAGGGCTACTCGCAATTATTTATATCTTTATGCTTGCTTTATCCGTGTTTAAACTGATTAACACAAGAAGCTGTCTATACTTTATATTTACCTGCACTTTGAAGTCTCTTTCATAATATACCTTTGATTTGGTCAATATCATATCAGCTGTAGACAATCTCGTACAAAATAATCCATCTAATTGACACTTTTATAGTTCGCAATTCACGTCATATAGCGTTGATTTCTTTTTCTGCTTTAGACAACTTTAGAAAGCATGGCAACAACTGTTTTTGCCCCGACCCATGTGAGTCCGTGGAATATACCCCATACCTCAGCTATGCTTATTTTCCGTCCGATGTCTATGCTGCCGAAGTAGCAAATCATTTGGTGAGCATTGGAATCTCCGAGTCCAAAGAGTCAGCTTTTGCCTATTTCAGGTAAATTAAATAAACATGAAATGACGTTTCTTGAAAATCTACTGGATAATCCTTCTTTCGATGCATTTCATCTATACTGATTTGTGCTATTATTTCCTTGAGCCTTTAAAACATTTCATGGAAATTTTTCCACCCATGGGCGGATACAGCTTAGAAGGTTTTAGTTTGGTCATCGGCTTTGCCAATTTTTATGGGTGGTCATTGACCCCGACGCATCAAAAGCATACTTGGTATTAAGTTAGCTCCCATATCTAGCATCTGAATACAAATACCCCCAGATAATCTTCTTCAACTTCTTTCTAAAGGAAAAATGTGATCGAGCTGGATGTGTTCTTTCAACAAATGAATCACATTGTAATACGACAAAGCCCTGCAAAAACTCTTAGAGACATTTACAGTAAGTTGATTTTAATTTTCGTTTTTTCTCTATGGAAGTGCCATGATTTCACTTGTGCCATGAACCCAGTAACTGTTGGCCCCCTTTTTGTTGCAGCAATAATACCCTTTCCCTGGGTACGAATTAAGCTCAGTAGGTTCTTGAGAGGGACAAATAGAAATTGTTTAGTGATAAAAAGGGCGTGATAAGACAGATGGCACACTATGATTGCTTCCTCTTGAATAAAGTGACTTCTGCTATCGAGCGATGAAAGCTAGATCATCCTCCTTTTACATAGATAGAGAGACTCCTTGTTAGCTTTTTTGGAATCAGAATGATCTTTTTGCTTATCTAATTACAATTAACAATATTATTTTTGCTTGTCTTGTAAATCTTTTTACTTGAAATGAGAATAATTTTGAGAGATTTCCTTTTAGAGTTTCTCTCGAAACATCCTAGCTTTCGGATAATTTCAAAAAAAATTATCCGTAAAAGACAAGCCTAGCATTGTCTGAAGAGGGAAGGCCTTTGTAAATGTACAATCGGTGTCTTCGTTGTAAGAGTTTTGGTAAACATTCTGTTTGTCATTTCTTCTCACTTTCCAACATTTCTCTGCAGGTGAACTGGGCGGACTGCTTGGAGCTTCTCTTGGTGCCAGCTTTTTGACGTTTGTCGAGTTGTTTGACTTCATATGGACGAGTTTCATAAGGAAATGGGAGATGAGGCGTAAAGAAAAAACACACGTTCAATCGTTTTCGCAATAACCCGAAGAATGATCAGTTAACATGACTATGTCCTTTGATGTTAGTGATCGAACTTCAAGACGTTCTTGACAATCACAACATCGATGGAGGCAGTCAAACGTCATATTTATAAGGTTCACTAATCTTACGCAAATGCCTAGACGTGGCATTGGTTGGTGCCCTTTTTGTGCCAACAGGGGGGGGGGGGGTATTTTTAAGAGAAATGTTTAACCTATCATCACCTGCTCACTATATTTCTTATTTACTCTTAATTGATTGTCTGTCCTATTTATCCTGTCTCCCCACTCGTGTAAAAATTAATTGATGAACAGGTCTGCTTTCTTTTCTGCTTCATTCAGCTTATGCTAATCAATATTTGGGAAAAGTTAATCAGGGAAAAGCTTAGAGTAGCTCTAACGTTTCCCCTTATCTTATTCATCAACAAAACATTAAAGTAAACTTAGACTTGAAATATTTTACTTATAATTCCGGCAAACATTTTAGATACACAAATAATGTGTTTTAAACGCAGTGGAAATTCTTTCATGTAATCTTCTTCACGCGTAGACAAATAATAATACTCGAGAATTCTTCATCTTTGTAGTTTCGTGTCACTAACTTCTTCTCCATGAGCAATCAGAATCCAAAAGACTTTATTTTTTCACATATAGCTCACATTATCTTCCTCACCCTTAACAGGAAGGTCATAGTAGGAATTGGCAGCAGTAAGTGATTACACATTAACAGGGTGGATTGTCATTATACTTTTGAAATATGGAATGCCAGGTACAACTAGCACCTTAGCAGTGCATTTTAATGGCCGTTTATAAACAACTTAAAGTAATATTTAACACAACACAAAATGGACCCCCGCTCTCCACTGTCTAGCAAGATTGAGCAAAATGGCGCGTGTGCTTCAATTGACTAGAAAATACTTGTCTTCACACAAAACATATGGATTTATAGACAGTGACATCATATCAATGGAAATTTGTCATTAGGGCTGTATATTAAGCCACATCAAGGTAAGAAAACAAAAAAAACTAAAAGGAAAAATGTATGCAATCAGCTGATGGCAACAACAACAGCAACAACAACAACAATAATAGACCATGTTCACTGCATATTTTTCGGCGTGGGAAGAAAGATGTGCAGGCCGATCGCTTTTCCCGTGAAGTCAGTTGCGAAGTGAGGTATGTCTGCTTCTTGTTGATTTCACAGAACATTTTCCTGGATAACAATTATGTTTCTGTTGAAGGCGAAGGGCAAGTCCTTTTTTGTTAAGCATGTTGCCACTGATTCCATTCGCAATTGATTTGTTTTGAAGCAAATCTTCATCATGAAGGCTTCTAGCAAAATTTGTTGAAAGCCACTCATTCATTCACTTATTGATTCGCTTATTTATTTATTCATTCCTTCATTCATTCATTCATTTCTCCATTCATTCATTCATTTATTTATTTATTCATTCATCTGTTCATCCAATAGAGCATTGTTTTAAAATATACCGGGTTGGTAGAAACTTTTGAAAGTGTTACACAAGAATACAGATGATTCCTATTGATCAATGGGTCAGCATCTTTTTAGCTGTTTTGAGAGGAACACTGGCACACTAGATTCTTATGAAAGACAGTGTGTGTGCCCTGTGTTTAAGTTTCAATAGGATTTATTTTTGAAATTCCAAATCAGATATTAAAATACTCTATGGTAATTAAATTAATAATTTAATACTTATCATCACTAGAAATGATAGTTTTTATTCTATGTGCAATTTTCTTCATTTTATTACATAAGCTGCAATATTAGTGTATGTTGCTGGGATATTTTCTTGTGCAAATCAGACCAACAACTGCATATAAACATTTCAGCTTTAGCCTATCATTTTCTTGAAAATATCTACAGCTTAAAGTCATTGAAACAATTGTCCAAACTGGGCAAACAATGTTTGTGGCCAACTTGCTTTGTTTCAAGAGAACTTTCCAATCAGTTAATAACATTGTGCCTGTGTAAACAGTGGTGGGCTGTTTTTCAAGTGTGTTTACCTTTTGGACAACTTGGAAGCTTTTTGTAAGTGTCATTGGCAATATTTGCTTTTAACTTTGTCAGCTCTTTAACCTGAAGAAAAAAACCTTGTGTGTGTAGTCAAGTACTTGTTCAATTCTATAATGCACTGATGAAACAGAGTAGCTTTCAGAGTCATTTGGATTTGTGCCAAGGTTCTTTTTTCTACCATGATCATCAGTAGCCTTAATAATAATTCTTTATAAAACACCAATTCAAGATATTTCAAGGCAGTATCAGGTATCAAAGGGCAACAATTTATCACTGCTTGTTTGGAAAGTGCATTAGTCATTAAAAATTTTTTCCTCAAGTTTAAACGACAACTAAGCCATTGCCAGTCAGCTACATGTAATGAATTTAAACCTAACTCTATAAATAGTTTTGTTGAAAAAAACTTTTTAGCCTTAAATTTGGGCTTGAAATTGAAAGGGAAATTTTGCACATGCACAATAAAAATGTTGATTTTCTTGCTAACAATACCAAGCAGAAATGTAAAATGATATTGAGATGCTTATTTTTATGCATATTAACACTATTATAAATAGAAGAATAATTTGAAATTAATGCAAAAATGTTTATTATTATAGTGTTCTGTTTTTATCTTTAAGTCACTTGCTACATATACTGTCACTAGTTTATAACTCAACTTTACAATTATTGACATATTCTTGACACATTTCATTGGTACTTTGAGTCAAGATAATTTCTCATTTAAATAAATGCTGCCAAAAATTTTCAGGAAAATAGCCAATTGTGATCTATTACTTTATGACAGATAACTTTGCCAAAACTTAATGCTGAATATAATTTATCACTTTTTGACTGGAAGATACGTTTTGACAACAATTTTGGTGTAAATAGATGGCCACTAGTTTTGGGGTACAATTTTAACTCAAGTTTGCTACCTGTTGGCTGCTTTCCAATCTTGTAACGAATTAAACCCCAGCCCCCTAAAGCGGAGATTCAGAACACCCTACACGCTCATCAGATCCACTGCCTTTAGTTGTTTTTGTTACAACCAGTAGTTGCAATCCGACACGGTAAAGAAACTCGTCGAAAAGGCTTACGGGTTCGGGTATTTGTTATATGATACCTTGAAAACCTTGTTTACAAAAGACTAAGACATTTGTCCACGCCCCAGTGCACAGAAGGGTTGTGACAGAAGATTGAGGTCGGGGACTAATCAATTTCCCAATCATTTTTGTTTCGAATGAAAAGCCCAATTTCACACACTAGGGGTTATGTTATCAGATGCTCTGAATTCCACCAACTATTCTTTGCTAACATTTTTGTGTTTTAGAGCGTGGCACTGGACTACTTTAAGCTCTTTGAATTGGATGCAGACATGAATTGAGTGACATACTTGATCGTCTGGGTTTAGAGAGAACGACACGAGGTATTTTGCGTTGCTTTAACTTGACCATCAAGTTCTTCATTGTTTGTGTTTAAAACATGAAGTGAAGTGGCTTATCTGCACACTGAATGACGAAGACCGACAGCCAGTTTCTAATTTCAGGGGGTGTGAGGTGGGGATAGTTGGTCAAAGTTGAAGGTTGATGCTAAGAGCCGATACACTGAAACCTGATAAGTGATTATCCCCCCGCCGTGAGCTTTGTTGCTTTACCTTCACCCACACAACACTGCCGTCGCTCTTAGAGCAGGTCTGAATTTTCCAGGTCCCCGAATACCCCACAAATGGGGCAGGCGTTGCATGGATTGGGAACGTCTTGATAGACATATTCATTGGCATGATGATGCACTTCCACGTTGGTCGGAAAGTCACCATTTTGTTCAAAAGTTGGACAGCTGAAAACACGAAAGGTACTTCATTATTCCCCATCAATAACATTATTGTTTGCATTAACATTATCAACAGTACATTAACGCCGAAAACATACTCTAAACTGGTCCACATGTGACTTAATTTGTTGCGAGAAAGCCACCTACAAGATGGAATATGAGAATTTCTGTGAATGTGTACGAAAACAACATTTGTCTGTAAACCACTTAGAGGTAAGTAGTAATCAAGGAGCCGTTATCATACATAGCCCACGACGCCATTTATTATTAAACCGCGTTGTAGTTTTTAATCCGAATACATGGTTTCTTTTGCTTTGCTTTGATTTTGTATTCTTTTTGATTTAAAAGAGGCAAATCTTTCCAAATTGGCTGGAGAGATAATCCCCAAAAGCCGTTGGTTGGTTTTTCGATGCATTTCTGTTATTTTGGTCACCAATAACCTGATAAAAGGTTGGCCGCTTTGAACCGAATGTGCTTCATACCATATGGGGCTAGTGACAGTCTGCAAAATGCGACTTCAGTGGCCTATTGTTTATTACCGGTATTTGGTCAACGTTGTTCGTATGCCTTCCTGTTTATCCAGTTTGGCGTTTCTAATTTATAGTGAACGGGTTTGCCGAAGCAGATCAGTTGAAGTTAATCTTAGGTGGCATTAAGTGTTCAATGGGTATGCCTGGCTGACGATCTTTTTGTTCGATTGAATGATTGCTTTAATGGGTCCCGTCCATCCACATCTTATTTTTCGCCAAGAATTATTTGAGGAGTCTTTTCTGATAATCTCATATATTGTATGGCAAAGATTATGTTTGTCCTTGAATATTAAACTCGTATTTGCCTTTTTGCGCGTAGAAATGTCAATAGCCTTTTACTTTCGCTACCATGGCTCAAGCTTTGTGAAATTTGGAAATATTGTAAACTCGATATGGATGAGTTTACAAAAGAGTAAATACATTTTGATCCGCGGTGGAGACCTTATCATATCAAAACTTGCGGGATCGTCTTAGCCATATCTTGGCCGAGGGTCAAGGCCAACATCCAATATGGGGTTGGGATTTTTTCCCATATGGGACATATTTACTCAACCGTTTGATGTTCTCAATAGCTCGGGCACAACTGTGCTTTTTTCTCGTCAGCTTTGACTGATTTTCTGACCTACACGCTCTTTAAGAAAGACGTTTTGTGCCAGTAATTGAAGGTGTTCAATAAAGGGTAAAAATGTAGGGTATTCGAGAAACAGGCAATAATGTTAGGATAAGAGAGGATGAAGTTATCACAACTCACCTTCTGGTACACTATTTGCGGCAAGGAGCTACCTATTTTGGAATGTAACATTTTGTAAGAATCCTTGCTACCATCTCTCTATCTCATTGCTCTCTTTGTTCTAGCTCCATAGCCAGAATTCGTTTCTACCAGAATTCAGCAATGCCGATTAAAAAAATTAACTTTATAGCAAAGATCTGGATAACAAAGCACGCTCGTTTTACATTCTTGCATCGAATTTCCTTTTGAAGCCGAATTCTGGTGATTTAGAAACTTTATACGCCGAAAGAAATCCAGACAACTTACTGAACTGAAGTGGTCACCGAGTTAATGCACGTGATGACAGTGAAAACGGGCTCTATTCAACTAATGGTATAGAAGCAATTGAAAAGAAGATGTCTAATTCAGGGGCTTGACCATTGTGCCCTGTGACGCAAATTCTTTTTGGCAGCCATTGTTAATGGTGGCAGAACTGGGCCCTTATAATTTAGTTAAAAGTGAGCGACGATTTAGTGATTTTCGGTACTGACTTTTAACGTGTAAAGTGATAATTTGTCATCAAATATTTCTTGTCTTTCCATTTACGTTCGAATTTTGACAATTCGTTCATTAATTGCGACGTTTCAAGTGTATTTAGTAACGAAGGTTGCTGCGCGGTGCGTTTCTAACATGTTCAAATAGTGTTTGTAAACCTCCTGTTACAACCCAATGATGTTATTACCAATTACTTTTACTGGAGACATTGTTTTGCTGCAGACAAAATCTGGAGATGACACTGTTAATGTTATCCTCCCTAAAGACGCGAACTTTCTGATATTATAAGGCAGAAATGTGATGGAATAGCCCTAAAATTAAAAATTGCCAATTGCTCGCATTTCAAAGTACGTTGTTCTAGTGAATTGAAATGAATGAATTAGAAAAGCTTCTTCAGATAGTCTTTGAATCCATCAAAATTTGCATTGCAATATTTTTCAAAATTCGTGTAAGTGCACCGCAGCAACTGTCAGCAATATAATTACTTAAAACGCTGCAATAAATGAAAGAATCGCCAAAAGACAAAAGATATTTTAAAAAACTCACCACTTTTCATGCTAAAAATCGGTGTGAAAATCACTAGATAAGGCCTTTCTTTTCTCGAAATTATAAGGGCTCAGTACTGGCAAAGATTCCACCATTAAAAATGGCCACCAAAACAAAATTTGCCTCACATATGGCAGACCAAGCGCTTTTGTATTCAACTAGCGAAAGTCACAACGAGGCCATGTGAAGCGTTTGCTGCAAGAGGCAGGGATTATCTTCACGAGATATGGATAATGGAGGTAGTGGCAGCACAAGGCTTACTCCGTAATTTCAACATGACGTGCTTGGATCTATTAGGTACATGTCTCATTTGATATTTTGTCTGACAGGGCCAATTATTGCGATCGAGGTTAAATAGTATCTACAGTGAAGAATCAATCTTTCTTTTTCTAGAACTGGTTCTATACTTGCTTCTCGTCTTCGGAATCGCACTGCTATATGAATGCCTTAAAGGGTTTCAAAAATTTTTCATCTTCAAGCTTTTAGCTACTGGACAGCGTCCATGCTCGCAAAAAGAGAAGGATGCCTTTTTGCGCAAAAGGTAAGCAAAGTCTTATTGAAAGACGATGTTTTCTCTAGATTTCATTCCATATTTTTTGTCCAATTAGAACAGTAGAGAAGTGGTTTTGTAAATCATAATGTCATAACTAGACAATTGAAGCCTAAAGGGATGGAGTTTGAAATTTATCATCAAGGGTGTACCGAAAGTGTCTGGACTACTGGCTTCGGCTAGAAACAAAGCCACTCCTATACTTTTGAAGAGTGCCGCACTTGGGCAAGGTATGATCTTTTTAAAGAAACAAGAACTTGCGATCGGGTAATGGTGGCTTATGTGGAATAATTCGAATAAAGGAACGCAGAGCCCTTGATTTGTATTTTAAAGCTGGAAGGAGAGGGGGGGGGGGGGTGCAGAAGGTGAAAATGAAAGAGTTTAGTAAATGTCGTCACCTTTCGGATAAGAAAAGCTTCAAACAGGTGTCATTCTGTTTTTTCCAAGTTTCCAATGACTTTCTTTGCTTGTCAGTAATTTTCGGCTTCCTTCTTAGGCTTGTCAAACACGCCCTGGCAACTCTGATGTACATCGCCCAATTGACTTTTGGTTACTTTCTCATGCTTCTGGTGATGACATATCACTCCTTGATCTTCATTACTGTCATATTTGGTATCGTCATTGGCTACTTTTTGTCAGAACCGTTGATTCTGCGGGGTCTAGAGTACTTCTACCTCGCTAGGCTGATGCGGAGGCGCGAAGAGGCACAGCGACTGCAGTCAGATGGACCAGGAAGACCTTTGTTCAATGTGGAGGAGCGATCCAATGAAGTATCTTGATACTGATAAAGAAGCTATTAGATTAATTTGCCAATTACTTCTTTCAATTGTCACTGCTGGGTATTTTTGGAATTTTTGTATAAAATTATATTTTCATCATAAAACTATTTCTATTTTCAACATATTTTGACAGTGCAGATTTCCTGGAACTTAATCCAACATGTTTCCATCAATTCTCTGTTTGACGTTACTTTGCTCACTAAATCAGTGATGAATATCATATTTTATAGTATTTTTACTAGCAGCGGAGAGAGCCACGCATGCATTAAGCTTATAAAACCTTACACATAAGTTATCAGAGTTAATTTTGAAAAATATTACTCGTTAAGGTCGAGAAATTACTTCTATTCACATTGCACACTAACGGATACATCAAAATCCCACTTGAAGAATGCATATCAAGACTTTGTGGGTCAGTGGAGGAGCCAAAGGTCGAGAACCTGGAATTCAATCCAGCAAATTCGAATATCGGGCTAATCTATGGTGTCAACTACTCAATCTATTCGCAATAAGAGGTGTCAACTACTCTTATTATGTATAAACTTCACAATATCTATGTCTTAAAAGTCCATTTGGTGTCTTGTCGGCTAATGTTTCTCGAAGTGTTTCTATCAATCCGTTTTCAAATTTCTGCATCAAATCTGTCCGTATTCGTTTGGAGCCAGAGTAATGGAAACATAGTCAAAATGTGGCATAGAGAGTCGCTTTCACCCAAAAAGCCACAAGTGCATTCCTTGTTAACCCATGCAGCTTTGAAACACCTTTAATTGAAGACCGTCCCTTCATTGACTGTATTTGATTAATTTAACATAAATTCAATTTTTTGTTATAAGGGAGGGCGTTAATTAGGAAGTGGGTGTTAGTTCAAAGCAAAGCCAACGAATAAAAGTCTCACGATGGTAGTGCTAATCTATACAAAATTCTTCACCACATTCACGGCGCGAACCGGGGCGTTAGTCAGGATGGGGCGTTAGAAAGGAAGAGGGCGCTAAATGGATCAAGTACGGTATTTATTTCGAATAACTCGATTGGAAAGTATTTTGAATGAATGGATAAATGAGTTGGCAGAACTTTAAAACTTTCATTTTTAAGAAGCTGATTCCAACGCGAGACAGAGAAGAAACAAATTAACCTTTGTCAAATCTAACCTTTAAAGCTCATTATAAGTCGACGCTCCAAGACACTTCTTATCTCAAAAACGTGCTTTTTTCCAAGGTCACTTACTCTCTTATGTCACATGTCTATTTCTTAAGCTAATAAATTTCCCTACATGTGTTCTACTCCACACAACACAGATGCCATCGCTAACAATGGTCCGTTCATTCTAAGTCCATCTTCTCTCATCTTTCTCTTCTGCTACTCTATTTAACGAAATTTTCCCTGTTTGCCCTCCCCCCCCCCAATCACGGTACCCCTGCAAGCCCATCTGACCACTTAATGCAAGAACCACTACCCCCTGATGTTTCTCCGATGCTACCCTGGGTACCAGACGCATTTGTCACCAGGGTACTCCGGTGCAAATGTCTTTGAGACGCAATTCCTCATATAAACTTTTTGTCCCGCAAAGGTAGGCAGGCTAAGCCATCCTTTCCATGCTTAACTTACAAACCCTCATTAACATGGTATGGTTCGCTTTCTGCTGCGGTTGCAAAATATGTGTTGCGAAAGGCGAAATATGTGCTGCGAAAGGCATGGTATGCACGATAGAGGTGGAAATTTACAACTCTTGTCAAGGTGAGATTGGTATTTCCACCTCGTTGATTGTAATCATATTTCATCTGCCCGATCCATGATCGGTCATGCCATGGTTAAAATATCGGGAATTTGAGCGGTAAGAATCTTGGTCGCTGCCTTTCATGACCAGAGCCACTGTTTCGCTGACCAGTCCTTTGAACTCCTCTTCCTTTTGTTGGAAATGTAAAGCTTCATTTTCATGTTCTTATAAAAGATTGGTATTTAGAAAATCAATGAGCATGTTTGCTTCATGGTACTGCTCATTATTGTTCACACTATTGTAAACTAAAGGTAAAAATGTGGTCTTATTAGTGTAGTCGTTATAATGATAATAACAAGAATTATTATTACTGTTATTATTATTAATATTCATTACTTTATTCCAAAGTCTCTCACTATGAGTATCCTATGGTGTACTTTGAAGTGCGTAATCAAAACTCAAATCCAATTAACGTTATAATTCTCCGAACCGGGTTGATGTTATCGGTTTTGTATCTCGCTATCTTTGGATCTTTCTCAAAAATGAACTTCAGAATTGAAATCTTTATGTTTAAATCAGTTTAAACTGAAAAAATCATATTGTTTGGACCGTTCGGGCGCGAGTTACTTTATACTTTGTTTAGATCTGACCGCAATTTGAGGCTGCAGTGAAATTTTTTCGATTTCGATTGAAAATCATGGAAAAAGCTAAATTTTGAAAATGGGTGTTTTTGCAGTCTAACGGCCCAAACACCTTTAAATTTTCGGCACAGGCTATTTTCAACACGAAGATTCCAATTCTATGATCCATTTTTGCCAAAAGTACAGATTAAAATTGCCCCCATCGGAGAATACAAAACATAATTTGGTTGAATAACAATGAATGGTTCATTGTATTTTTTAAGAAAAATCAATAAAAATTAAGCAGTTTTGGTGAACTATGGTCAGGCTATTAAGCCATGGGTCCAAATTGACGTGTTTTACAATGACAATTTTAAGTCTGAATAGTATCAGTAAGATATAATGAGAATAAGATAAAGTAGAAAGAAACAGAGATGATAAGATGTCAACTTCCGATATCTGTTGCTTTTGTTCAACTTCCAGATTAGTTTTAACTTATCTTTAGATCAATTACTTTCGGATCATTTATTTCTGGACCAAATTCCTTTGGATCAATTCACTTTGGACCAATTTCCTTTGGATCAGTTAACGTTGGGTCATTCAGCGCGAGGTTTTTCGCGCATGCGCCAGCAAAACGAGGATAGTATGTAAGGTTTGGAGGGAAACGAATTTCTGTCGCTCGAACAGTCACGGTCTCTATTTTGGACTATAAATTTTGACTATAATATTCGCTCATACTCGAAAAGAAAATGGAAAAAGGGAGAAAAAACAGAGAACCTGCCATGGCACGCAGAAATAACAAGGCAAATCGTCCTGACCTTTCGTTTCATCGATTTCCTTCAGATCGTCTACGGTAATTTGCCATTTTAGTATTTTATCAAAAAGGGAGCAATCAGTATCACCGGAAAAAATAAATATTTTGAAGATGGGGAAGTCCGTGATCATTAAATTCTTTCCCATTTACAACAGGAAAAATAACAACTGTTTGCCATTTGCCAGGGATTGGTGCTGACAGCCCGGGCAACGCCCATCCTGTTTTAAGAATTTTGAAAAGTTAAGTACAAGTTCAATTTCAAAAGTTGATGCTACCAGGAAGCAAAGAATTTTCACATAAAAGGCCAACTGTTGTAGGGTTTTACCCCCGTGACTGGACAATTGCTTGTTGGACTATATTCGCTTATATTCCGCTGTGATGTACGCTTTGTTATTCTTTGATATATCTTTCTGAAAGTAAGCCACGTGAAGTATTTTCTTACCAGTCTTGACTACAGCTACACTGTTTGCTCCCCTAAGATATAGGTAAAAGTTTGCCCCCACACAGCAGCCCTGTCTAGTTTTTATGAGCTATACTGTATGAGATTATCTATTTCACTTTTTAAACTTAAAGAAAAATAAGTTACTATTTGTCAAAATAAAACTTTCCATGTTTCAGGTAATGAAATCAACACAAGTGCTTGTTCAGCAAAAAACACTGGCCATGCATGTCAGACTCCAAATCAATTAAATGCTGCTCAAGTCTCCAGTCACTCTGTCGCTGCAGGAATGTCTGCATATATTTTTTGCCAGAAACTCCCAGCTCAGGCTGCAGGCACAGCAGATTTCATTAAAACAATGGATGACATTTTGACTGTGACAACTCTCAAAGCTCCAACACACCAAAGAAATCCTTTGTTCAATATATCTGCATCTAGGACAAAAATAAGATCAGGTATTGAACTCTTCAAAAATGTATGAGTACCCGGACATAAAGCTGGGGCAGACAAGACACATTTATTGAAATGCCTTAGAGGTTGAGGGCTCAGCTTAAGTTCTATACTTCAGCTACGGGAGAAGCTTGAATAATGGCCAAGCTTCCAATTTTTTACGAGACAGCTTAACCAAGATCCTTTGGAGAACTTTTTTGGTTCAATTTGTCGGCAGGGAGGGAACTCTGACAACCCCACTCCTGTGCAATTTAATAGAGCATACATAAAACACTTCCATAGTAATCTTCTCGAGACTGTATCAGGTAACTATGAAGCTGATGATGAAGCTGAAGCCATTACAAAGTCTCCCAAGTCTATCTGAAGTACATGTCTCACAATCTTCAATAGCTGAAGCGCCTTGAAGCTTATACTAGCAGAAGAATTATCACACCAACTTTTCAAGAACAGGCTTTTGAAGGATAATGCCATTACATATGTTGCTGGTTTCTTGCTTAGAAAATCATTCAATAAGCATGATTGCCAGACATGTAGATCCTTCTTGACAAATGATTCTTTTGATGATGACAGAAAGGTCTTTACGTCCTTCAAAACATATGAGTCTGACAGCATTGCTTTTGGAAGCTTGGTAGTTCCCTCTAAAGAAATAATAGACAATGTTATCAAACTTGAAGACAGTTCAAGTTATTATTCAGACAAGGAATTCGAAAGCAGCTTCTTGAGATTTTGGAAAAAGAAATAATAGATTTTCCTTGCAGTAGTTTTCCAAGAAATTATATGCTGAAATTATTTACAATGAATGAGAATTTATTTCCCTCTCAAATACACCAACAGAAAACTAACATCATCAATACGAAAGGACAGAAAATTCATCAAAGTGGCTCATTTGTAGAACCATTTGTCTTCTAAGGTTGCTCCATTCCATTGAAGAAACAGTGCACACTTGTGAGTTGATACTTAAAGTGGATGGGACAATGATATAGTAGACACTAATGGTGAAGAAAACGTGCTGCAAGAATCATGTCAAACGGCAGCCATGAGGCCCCCAGCGGACCACTTATTGAAGAGCTGATGCATTCAAAATGAGTCTGAAACAATGGTCTTCAAATCCCTGAAAGGGTTGACTCCCCAATACATGTGTAACCTTTTCACAAACGACTCAGAATGGTCCTCTCGTAGCCTCCGCAATACAGAGATGGATCCGAGGCTACCTTTAAAAAAACAGCAAATGGACAATAATGTTTTCCTTTCAGAGGAGCAGAGTTGTGGAACACCCTCTCAGATGAGTCAAAGCAAGCATCCTCCCTAAGATCATTTAAAAAATTTGATATGGGGTTTATTTCATTTTCGTGGAAATTTTGTATATTGTACATGCATATTTTAGATTGTTGTAGGGTTCTAATAGGGGTTTTAAGGAGGTTTTAACGGAGTTTTTAACAGTTTTGAGTAAAATTTTTAATAGGGTTGTTCATAGTTTTGTTGTTGTATTGTAATTAGGTTAATTTAGATATTTACATATTATATTTATTTGTAAGTTTTGTAAATGGAGGACCCTTTGAAAATCAGCTATGCTGAAGGGCTACCCTCCGTAAACAAGTGAAATGAAATGATGTTGGTGGTGATGATGCAAGTGGAGTTAACAGTAATATAAACTTCGGTATTATCTACTTTGAGACACGAGGTCACTGCTCGATAACTTTCCAGGTTCCTAAAACGACGTTCGGAAGCTAGGTAGCAATAAAATAGAGCTAATAACTAGATCGCATGCTATGAGAACAAGTATTTTAATCTGGCACTCCTCAGAGCATAAAACGCCAGAATAGGGGTCCGAAAGAACACAATGAAAAATATACACCCAATTGTGGGTCAAAATAAGACAATCAGAAAAACGCAAGCACATGACTGGCATACCTAGTTGTCCAATCAGTTCTCTGTGCCTATGGAAAAATTACTGGAATACAAGAGAGAAACGAACTCCTACTGTCTTCACAATGACGGATTTTTTGTTTGTATGTAGATTGATTCAAAAGCTGCTAGATGTGGCAAAAAATTTAACAGATTGTATAGTCTGGGAAGAAGGAAGAGGATAGAGCATGCCAAAGTTTTCAAGATCTAGGGAGGAAGGACGAGTTGTGGAAAAGTCATCTACCAACAAGTTACCCCAATAGAATCACTCGGTAGATAGTTTCAGTTTTGGGATTGCGAGAATTTGCTTGAGAGGGGTCTGCATGCGGTTGCAGCACATCCGAGCAACACATTTCTATTCTGTTAGCACCGCTGCGTGCTTTGTTCCTGTGCATCTTGCGTAGGAGCATTCACCTCATTTAGTTGTGCAGATGGTTGAAAAATGGCGGCAAAATCAGAGTCAAAAACTGTCCAAGACGGGAGCATTCGACTAGCAAATATAAAATGGATGCTTCAGGTACGTTCTTGTAGCATAATTGCATCCCAAAGTTTTATATCACGTCCAATGAGAATGGAGATGCTACGTGACTGAAGGTGGGCAATCTAAAGCAGTCTCCGAATGCACTAAGGCGCATTTCGTCGCAGCCAGGCATTATTTTTTGGAGTGCATTTCTTCTTTTTGCATCCCATTACATGCAAATTTCTTCGAAAAGATTCCAAAAACTATATTGACGTTTGTTTTGGCTCTGCTCTTTGCGAGCTGCAAATCTGTTCTTGTTAAACTTAAATCGAAGTTTCAACAATTTTAATATTGGGGAGCCTCTATATATATGATGAAGTTGCGCCTTGGTATTGAAAAGTTGCCTCCGCTTTTTTGAAGCTATATGGGTATGTCATATGTTGGTCAACTCAGTACTTCTGCATGCATATTACAGTTTACAGGCAACGAACTGCATGCAATTACAGTTGTAATTCAAATAAATCAAATTTTTGTAAGGTTGGGAAGCACCAAATTTATCAATACTTGCATATCTGTTCAAAGTTTGTGAAATTGTTTAACCTTTATTTCAGCTACATTTTGTTATTTTAAAGGAATTAGACTGTCCGTTTATTGAAGAAGACGATGAAAGCTGGGTGTTGAGTTTTTTTCAGCCTTCTGAAGCCAGAATGAGACTGATATCATGGCTTGTCGGAAAGTTAGTAATCTTTGGAGTTTTTGTTTTTTAGCTCAAAATTTTTTTATGTTGCAATTCATTCAACTTTTCAAAGTGATAGGCAAAATCATCGAGCTTTATCTTGTTATTTTAAAAACTACAACAGTCCATCTCCAAATGACAAATTGAAGCAATAGTAGGTTTACATGATAGAATGATGGAAGTTCTAAGTAAACATATTCTGTTGTTATCATGTTGATTGGATTTTACCAAGACCACCAAAGGCTACTTGTAATAAAGCTAAGTACCAAGTTTTTTTAACTTATTGCTGTGATGAAGACACTTGATAAGAATGCTTGATTTTTCCTAGATTTGATTCAAAGTTTGCAGAGATTGTTTCTAAGCAGATGCCTTCAGTAGACCATCGAATTGAGTCAAGACTGCAAAGTAAACTACCCTTCTGTTTTGAACAGTATGATTTATGTATCCAGCTGAAGGGTGTTGATGATGTTAAATGTTTATTTGAAGTATCCGTGTATATCTAAAGGTTTTATGGAAGGTAATAATGATAAATTATGTATTTCATAATGAGTGAATACCATGATGCAGGATTGTAGAGATACAAAGTATACTCTGTCTTTACTTCTATTTGTGTTTAATTTATAAGGATATCTATTTGACTATGAAGGTTCTAATTTTTTTAGAATTGCTGTTCATATGCAATTTAATGGGTGTTTGTCGAGCTGATGATTTGGAGCTGGTAAAAGTAAGTTAAGCAAGTTATTCATGATATACTTGTTTTAATCACCATGTTTCCATCAATGATTGGTAACCAATTACTCATTTTTTATACTTCCATTGTAAGGTTGAAGTACTGAAATAGAGATCCAACAACTTTTGTTGTGCAAAAGGTTCAGGATCAGCGTCCTTATTTGAAAGCTAATTGTTTGACCACTTTTACTTATTCAACTATTTTATTGCATAACCATGGAACTTTTTCACTAGGGAACAGCATCAAAAAGGAAGCAGATTGTTTTCTGGGAAAACCTTTTAGAAATGGTTTTAACAGTAGATAGATCCATGTCACCTAGCAAGCAGGAAGTTGGCAGTCTGAATTTCAATAGGTGACTCTATCTGAAACATTTTCACATTCCTCAAAAGTCAATAATGTTGTTTTATTGTAATTAAATTAAATAATGTTTTATTTGTAATTCAGAATGTTTGAATTTTATTTTCACCATCATTCAATCATATTAGTTTAGTAAAATAAAGTTTGTGGAGTATGTAAATGACACAAGTTGTGCTCATTCAAAGATAGGCTAAGGATTGCCTTTTAAGAGTTGTTACTTAACCACATAGCATAAATGTTACTTCATTTTATTTCATATTTTAATGTTGCTCTCATGTGTTAAATTTTGCCTTTTTTTGGTTGCTTTTTCTCATAAGATCTTCATGCTCAGCCAGAAAGCACCATATTGCATAAAGCATCATTTGTTTTTTATGGGCAAATTTTCACAATGTCAGTTATTTTTTGTGGGGAGATTCTCTGTAAAGTTTTTCGTTCATTCCTAATGAAACATTCCCTGCTGTAAAACTTGTTCAATCAGATTGACACTGATTCCACTATCTTTCTCTTTTGGTAGCATGTCAGAAAAGCAATCATTTTCTGATGGGGAGGTGTTTGAGACAAGCTGCAGATTCATTGACAACTTAGTCAGGCAAGAAAACACTTCAGAGCTATTTGCACCATCAGTTACATTGTTTCCTCCTGATTTGGAAAAGGGCTTTGTCCAAGATGCAGACAAAAAGAAATACAGGTAAGTCTTCTTTTATGTAGGTTTGGATATTAATGAGCAATGTGCACTATCAATAGTCTTTGAAAAGAAATGCCTAAAGTTTAAATGTCTAACATGTGTGTTTGGTAAAAAGGTAAGCTCCTTAGAGTTAGAACATTAGCTAGCGTTACTGTATTATAATAATGTGCCAAGAGTGGGAAAATATGCTCAAATTTTTCAATGTATGCTCAATGTAAAAAGTTTGCTTATTGGGTAACTTGATGACCCCTTTATATGAGTTAACTACTTTTTGAGATTGGTTTTTTTTCTAGGAGTAGTGCATTTTCAAAACTTTAAAGTACACCTCTTCATATTTGTTAAACTGTTTATTTGTTAGAAGTTACATGTGGTATTTTAATTCTTTTGTTATTTTGTTTATAGTGCTATTTTGGTTTAAGATGTTCTTAAACGTTCTTCAGGTCATCTGCTCCTGACAACACAGTTTTAGAAGAGCTGATAAACAAACTATCGGTAGACATAAAAACTGCTCAAAAGGAGTATAACCAAGTTTTGAAAAAGGTTTTGACTGCGTCTTTGTTCAGATTTTATATCTATTTTGAAGTTTTTGAAAATTGTAATCAGACAAAATGTGCAATAGATTTGCGTTTTCATGATGTTGTTATCTATGCAAGCAAAACGTGTCTATCATTTAAGACTAAGAAATAGCACGAAGAACTTGTTTGATCAATAACCGAACAAAGGCGTGCAAACTCGTAGAGGCGATGGGAGCTTTTTTATTCGATTTAAATGTTTGCAAAGGGAGGTGTAACATTGCTCTATATAGCCTTTGCGAAGATAAACAAAAGACAGCTCTGAAACAAACACAATCTTGCCTAAGATATTTTCCATGAGACAATTTAACGTCTTTTTTCTTGAAAGACGACAAAAGTCGCGTTGTTGCTACTATGGTACTTGAACATTTTACTATCTTTTACTATCCTTTAACGGTCTGCTTCATTTCCGCCTTTTCTTAATTGCCAGAACTTGCTTTACTTTTTGACACCATAAGCACAAGAAACCGTTAATTGACTGCCTTTGTGTTCCTTTGTAGGTCAACTACAACGAGCTCACAGGAACGGAGTTGGATGGGTATTGCAAAAAGTTTTCGTTGACGATCACTATGCTCAGTCAACTCATCACCAACTTTCTTCATTGCTATGAAAGTGACCTGAGACATTGGTGCAATCGCCCGAAGGTGAAAAAATCTGGTATGTGCTTTCCTCAAGGCTGCATTGATGATCGCTTCATTAATGTTTTCAATGCTATTTGCATCAATTGTCGCTGATTCGAATCTGCTATTAATTTCACTTTTTCCATCGATTTAAATTTCCCAGACTTCTTTTATTTGTTTAATGTTTTTTGTTTTTAGTAATATACATTTGTCTGAAGAAATCGGGTGCTAGACGTGTGTATGATATTTTTAATCATGGTGGCAAAATATGCTTAAACAAAATAATAATGGCTGTTTTTCGAAGGTCTTGGACCCGCCAGCAGAATGACATATGAGATGCTGTCCAGCCACTCTCAGGTATGAACTTTAATCTCTACTGTCGCTATGTTCTCAATTACAAATCTGGGTATCGATTCTCGTGGCTTGTGGCTAGCGAAGTTGTAACAGTTGAAGATCTAAAATACTTTGATATCTTTTGCTTGGAAGTTCACAGGTTTAAGCCTGTATGGGGTACATACGTTTTGTAGCTACAGAGTAGAATTCTTACCAATGGTATCAATAGGTTTCTTGTCAATGATGAAATCTGAGTCTTTGTTCAGAGTTTTTGTATCTGAGTTTTTTCATCTTCTTATTTCAATTGATTCTTTGTTTTGAACTTACAGGTGCTGTTATTTAGACTGATATGTAAGATGGGAAGCTATATTCTACTTTTATCTCCAAAATTTTATTGTTTTGTGGCGGGATTAGGGCTCCAACATGTATATCTCCCTGTATTGACATCCAATATTTTATCGTGCAATCTCTTTATCTCTTTGTCTGTTGATAATAATACAAAAAGTTGATGTAAAAGTTCTTGGCTGATGTTAAATGAACTGTTTTAGCTTTTTGAGCAAATGGAATCACTTCGCTGCTCTCACACATCATTAGTGAACAAAATTGCTAAAGATGCCAGGAGTAAACAAACAGACAAAGGTACCACGACTTCCTTCCCTTTATTTCTCAAGCTGATAGCTTACCTGTCCAAATCGAGCTCTTTCTTTTATTTGAAGCCGGCAGTTTCTGTTCCTTGTAAGCAAACGTGCAGACAATTCCCCCTATTACAAAAAAACAATTTATTGCAGAAATCGGACACGATGCACTGATGAATCTCCGGCAAGTACTCGATGTATTGAGAGAGTCTGAGTCCAGGATTAATGATACTTTTTGAACGAGGTATCAAACCTTCCACTCTCTTAGCTGACAGGCAGTAAGTGATTGTTCATGCTTTTTACTGTTTAGGAAATTAGGAAGTATTGGTACCTTTCTTTTTATATTAAAAACCACCTACTGGTATTTTTATCGATTAGCAGTAGTCTTAGCATTACGAGTAAAATAGATCCATTTTCTTACCCGATTTTTTCGATGCCCACCCACGTGACGGCGTTGGCGTATTCCTCCCACGCAGTCATTGCTTCGCAGAGTTTTAACTGGGGGACGATTCCCCGTTAACCAGTTTTCGATGCTGGTTGTTTCGCAAAACTATTTTTCAAGAGTATTCTGACTACACAAGGTTTTAATGACTAAGTTTGGTTTGATCCCTTGGCTCCGCTCACGAATAGCTTACAAGTCAAATCACAGGGTCCTCGTCATAGAGATAGGATAATCCTACATCGCATTTTATCCTCACAAAAAATTCCGCCGCACATGACGTCATACACCAACAGATGCCGCAAAATGGCGACGCAAGTACCTGATTCGAGCAACTATCGAAGCATCTTGCAAAGGTATAACTGTAAGCTTGCTGAAAATATTGACGCAAAGGTAATTTTGCCATATCTACGGGATGTCATTGACTCTTATCAAATGGATCAGATCCATACAGAGGAAACTACCTTCAAACAAAACCAGAAGTTATTGTCGTTGGTAACGAAGGCTGGGCCTACCGGGTTTCTATCTTTCATGAAAGCTTTAGACGTCTCATACCCACATCTAGCCACACAAATACGGCAGGAAAAACGACCCTTTACCGATTCAAAAACGTCCTCTTGCAATCAACGCAGGATTTCCAAGCAAGGTATGATGACATTCTCTGAGGATAGATTTTTACTAACCATTTCGTACCCCAAAGGAATTCTTTTAGGATTTAATATGTAAGATCCTTTTAAGTGAACACTTGATCTCTTTATATCGTGACTGAAATATTTGTAATAGTCAGTCGTTTTATTCACATTTTTGTAGCACAGGTAAGGCACTAGTTTTTTTCTTTTTCCACGTTTTAAACATATGTTTCTCACTGCAGAAACTCATTTTATGTCTTCCAATTTGGAACCAAAGGAGCTACCTATTTGGACTTGCACTTTCGTTAGTAGTTTAAGTCCAGAATATGTTTTGTTTTAAATTGAGCTGAATTTAGGGTTTCAATGTATACAATTTTTATGACAATTATAGGTATGATGAAGTGGAATGGGTATATAACGAATAATGGAAATTAGGTTGTTTTTTGATTTCCCTGAAGAGAAACCCATTTTTAAAGTTAACTGATCAAGAAGAAAATCCTGTTTATCTGATTTAGATTGCATAATGATTTGAGTCAATCAAAAATATCTAAAAGATAAGTTACAAAGTCTTTTGGATTTTGCAGAAACTTGTCTAAAATTGATTAAAAGAATTTGCACCTGACTTTAACATGGAATATAACATGGAATACAGGCTACCTATAGGTTTTTTTTAAAGTTTAAATCATATTTGTTTAGAATTAGAGCTATAAGTGGTGTTAATTTAGCCTGTTGTTTTTGCTTATCAAAGGGAAGCTGTTCGAAGGTTGCATTCACAGGCTTGATGATCTTGTTGTCCAAGCTTTTAATAACACATCTATTTGAAAATTTGAGAATCACTCATTAACAAACATCAATTTTCTTTAGAAGTCATTTTTAAATCATATTTTCAAAGTTGGGCTCATTAAATAACCCTTTATATTCAAGTGTTTCAGGTAGTGCACCAAGTTTCTGCAAAAAAATTTTTTAAACATTTCAACCACATCTGTTAAAATTTTATTATAGAACTAGGTGAGTGTCATGGACACTTAATGTATGCAAAAAAACTGTGTTGTGCATGTCTGCTGTGATGACTCCAATGCTGTTGATAATGCCTATAAATTTTCATGTGTATGTATATAAAAAGTCAGTCCAAAACTTAAATTGTTTAGAAAAATAAACTTTTCATATATATAGTTGTTTGATTTTGAGTGTTTTTATATCATCCTATAAAATGTTTCATATGCCACAAATTATGATTTGAAACTTGTTCCCATAAACAGCTTGTATGTTAATATTGCTTGTCATGGAAAACAGGAACCTTGATATTTGAATGTTATTAATTGTGCACCATCTTGTTTTGACAAAAAAGATGGCAGCCTAAATTTCAAAAATTTTACTTGAGGTTAATGTCTATACATGCATTTGAATTTGTTCTAGGTTTTGATGTTAATTCAAAGCCAGAAAATGTTAAAGCTGATTTTGGTTACCAGTTTGCTCTCAGGAGAGATATTCCCATCAGGCAACTTGAAGCTGAAATTCTTTCACGATACAGAATGAAGTTGCATAAAATGGATTCTAACAAGATTTTATCACAATGTAATTCACTCAATGATAAATACCACACAGAGACAATCAATGCACAGAAAACACAGTTTCAAAAAGCAGAAAAACTTCTGGATATACTGCTGAAGTTAGGTCCACAGGCCTTTGAAGAGTTTTTAAATGCACTGAGTTCTGTCAATCCAGAACTTGGATCACCAATAATGGAAGAGCTACATAAACACCAAGCTTTGATTGCTCTCTAGAATAACCATTTGTTGGCTCCTTTTTCTTTTAATAGCAATCACCTATCAATTTTTCCTATTAGTTTGAATAGCACAATAAATAAGGGGTAAATAAATCACAAGTCAGAAGCAATTTTTTGAAAAGCCCAGTTATAGGCCACATCTCCTTGAATGTTTCTTCTTGGTATAACTTGATATATACATTGGGAGGATGGCTTATGCATTCTTTTAAGACATGTAAATCTGTATATGTATGTACATGTATTCCAATCAATTGTGTACCAGTATATTAGTTTGTCTACAAAGTCTGTTATCAAGGGTAAGAATCATATATTAATGTGGACTAAGTGAGACAGGAAAACAGGAAACATATGCCACTGTGACAATGAAGAAATCTGTTTGCATTGATAACTCGTGAAGGTTTTTCAAATGTTTTGGAACTCAAGTTCTATTGTTTTAAATCATAAATGGTTTGCAGACAGCATTGCTCCAAAAGAGAGTCAACCTTTTTAGACAAAATAATAATCTTCATATTGAAAAAACCTGTTGATAAAATACTACAACAGTGACTACCGCAACTGTGTCATGGTATATTTAGTGTCATTAATGAAATTTATCATGTTTATGATGTTTAACAAATTGAGATGCAATGGTTTGGGTAATGGCAGTGACGCACTCATACTTGAACAAAATATTGACTGAGAGGGCTGGCATTGATAGCACAAGTCCTCTAGTATTGTTGGAGCCATCAACTATCAAAACACAGTTAGATCATTATGAAACAAATATTAGTTTTTTCACCAACAACACATTGAAATTTTGTAAGTAAATAAATTATATGCAATTTGATCATCATAATCAATGTTGTAGACTATTTTTCTTGTTTCTTTTTATGCCCACGTTTTACTATTTTGAATTTTATTTGACTACAGCATGGTTCTGGTATGATGCACCTAAAATGAAGTGCTAAGGTGAAATATACAATTAAGTTTGGACTGGTCTTCTGAACTGTTTTTACAAAGAAATTAACTGTAAAGTAAACAGTCATTCTCTTTCGAACTTTCCTTTTCTAATACCACCTTAGAGCTTCTATGTCACTTTGTAGACCTACATTTTGACATGTGGAGCTTTAAAAATAATGTTTTAATGAATTGAAGTTTGATATCTCAACGTGACGAATTTCAGGGCATATGAGGTCTTGACCTTTCCGTCATTACTGGGCTGGTAAGTAAGTCAAGGCAACAGAAAGAATGTTAAAATGTCACGTTTGTTGTTTCAATTACAATAATTCTAACAAAAATGTTAATTGATATGTCTCTGTTGTACATAGTTAGTAACTGATTAGCTTTGTATTAATTGGCTACGAAGTTGAGTACAAACTATAAGATTTAAGAAAAGCGAGTGCATTAATTCACAAAAACAATAATATCCGCAATTTATTTCTTCGAAATCACATGTTTTGGGGATGACAAAGCATTTTTATGCTTGCGTAAATGGAAGCAGCAAATCTTGGTACAAATAGTAAAACAGAAACTGCTTTTCTAGATGTTGGCCTATTATGATTTTTAATTTTTAAAAAAATACTTAATGATAAGGAATTCAATATGTTAGAATATTTGGACTTCTAAAACATATTATTCTACACACTTTAAAATTGGTTTAACAACCTAACTGAGTTCTTTCAGTAGAAATAGCTTATAATTACACAAAAACCTCACAAAAATTATTGATGATTCAAAATGGCAAACGGGAAAAATGAAAAAATTCCAATTGCAGATGCCATTGATCTAATGCACAAAGAAATTGTTATAAATAATGTATTTGTAACTCTGATGTTCAGGAAGCTGACACCATATTTTACACGAACAAAAGATATATAACTCTTTGCTATTACGAAGAAAAAAGCTACCAACCAGTATACATAATCTGCCATCGTAATCAGCACTAGAGATCATTGGCAGGTGATAGAAAGACTCTACAGCAAAAGGGAAATGCAAAAGGGAAATTCGTGAAAATGGCCGACAATTTCTAAGGTAATTCAATCGCCACATGTTTGCTCAAAGCAAGAAAACTAGGCTTGGGCTCTTGGAGATAAACCATGATAGTTCGAGTGTAAGTTGCACCTGGGGTGGCTCTGTCATATTTCTATGTCCCATATAAGGTTTCCAAGTGTCTGAATTATTCTTGAACCAGAACTTCGAATGTGTACATATGGATAGCCAACATCTGCACGCCACATGTCTGAATCTTTCAGTGACTATAATTCGAAAAAATGGAAATAAAATGTTTTAAATATTCGAGATAGACAAGGCAACTGATAATAAAACACATTCTATTTGTGAAAAATATGCTATAATAAGACCACTTGCTTTTTTGTGAAAAAATTAGGCATTTGACAAGAAAACATTTGTAGAAGATGAAATTAACGATGGGCTGATGATGGGGCAGTTGGAAGGAGAACACATTTTCTGGTGGGGAAAGTTCCCTTACGTTGCCAAATACCGGTAAAATAACATTTATGGTCCACTAAAGTGTTGATCACACTTAAATGTTTAAGCTTTTCACGTAATACTCCATTAGAATAAAACATGAGAAAATAATGCATGGATGAAAACAAAGCATAAAGATGCAAAAAAGCAAAAAGAGGCGCGTGCTACTAAAAGAGTTGTAGGGTATAACAGGGTTCAACTGGCTTTGGGGTATGAAAGAAGTCCTTTTGTTTGCGAAAAAGCATCCAGATTATCTTCTTTCTATATATTCATACATTCTCTAAGTCTGAAATATTTTCGAGATCCCCAGCAAACTGTCTGATATTTGCAGCCTTCATTGGACCTCTGCAACCGACAACAACCATCGCTTTGCTCGCTGGGTTCCATTAAAACATTGAATATATTCCAAGAGACAATAAAAATCACATTTAAAATTATTCAAGTAACCTCTTCGCACTTTAGATATCCTTCCTCATTGTATTACGCATTCGCCCTTGGCTCTATCGCCAGTAGACTTCTTCTGATCCAAAACTTTTTGAACGTGTTCTTCGTCATGAGCGCTACAACATGAAAGTAATTCGTGATAATTCCGCTCAAACAGATTAAACGACTACAGAAAGGCTACAAAAAAGGGAGATAGCAGAGAAAGATAAGACTGGTGATGACACGATCATGGGCATATTGCACTAAAAACCGTCTTTGCTTCCGTTGACTTATATCACACGGCCTTGATTCCCGTTTATCTTGAGATGCTCCGCAGCCTGTCGCAACTGTGTTTGGCTACCATGTGACTAACATGTGTCTATCATGTGAATAACATGTGACTGACGCGCGTATGCAACGGTGGTTTTTCTTCTCCCTCTGGAAAGATACATTACTGTTCATTTCTATCACAATATGGTAGTTTGATCTTATTTTGCTTACGGAAGTTGTCAAACTGCTTTATGTTTCAAAAACCAAAGCAAAGAAGCTAATGGCGCAATTTGGTACCTCTGCTGCATTTGGGTGTCCTCGATTTGCACCAGTTGGTCCCTCTGTTTCACTAGCTTCATCAACTCTGACAAGAGCAGCTCTTCTTTTTCCTTATCTTCATCAGTCTTTTCTCCCTCTGCAAGGTCATTTCAGTCAAAGTACATGTTGAAATGAGAGGAGCAAACTCAAGCGTTCCCTTTTTAACTACAAACGGTTACTTTAATCAAGTGACAAGCCCCAGATAAAAACCAAAACAAATTCACTGCTATTAAAATACCAATTTTTCATTTCTTTTAAACACAATGATTAGTCAATAGGATTAATCTAAGGATTACATGCGATTTTTAATTTATTTACCAGGTGCAAGATGCCAGACAAAAAGTGGACGGATATTCTGTGATGGTCCAACAGTTTGGCGAAAGTTCAAGGTAAATTCATACACGTAAATTCTTTATGCACGATGATCCAACATATATAGCAACAGATTGGATGCAAATTGGATACATAAAACTTGCGAAAATATTAAAAATAACAAAAATGAGTCTCATGACATGTTGATATGATCCTACAATCCAAGCATCACTTCATGGTACAAAGCATTGAATTTAATGGTCTTCCATGAAGAAAATGGGGAAGCAACACACCTTCAATAGACATGAGTCCACGTAGTTCTCGATTGATCATATCAGACCGTCGCTCTAGGTCGTCTCCTTTCATTCTGCAGAATTAAATCAACAGAACTTATCTGGTTTCTGATATCTATCAGCTAGCACAGAACATACTTTGGTAGTTAACTGGCGCCAATATAAAGACAAGAAAAAATGATACTACAACATCTGTGATTGAGTAAGACATGCCGTCCTAGACAGGTATTGATAAGATGCTGCACATGCTCCCCCGTCTTTAATATAGCTTATGAACAAATACACAAACATGTGTGCTACATAGGTGTAAATGCCCGTATGCTATTTCAGGGGGTGATAATAAATTAACTGAAACTAAAGGCAACTTCTCTCAAACACGCTTTGGGAATTCCCGATCTGCAACAACATAGACCTTTTGATAGCAAATTTTCTAAAGTTTACTTGTGAACAAGTGGTTTGTGGTACAAAACTTTACAATGGACAGAAAGCGCGAAGCTAGTTTTTGCTTACTAAAGTTTACTTACATCAGTGACAATTCCTGCTGCCGTCTCAGCAAATGATTTTTCTTATTCACCAGATTGAACCATTCTTGTAATAAATCCTCTTCTTCCTCCTCATCACCTATGGAGAAACGTATTTTATAATGGCTGGCAAATTAAGGTATTTGATTGCTTTTGATATTGTAAAGACATTTTTCAATTTGGTTGTTTACGATTTGGAATGGTGAAACGAAAAATCCAGCGCAGTATGATTTGCAACGGCTTTGATCCAGAGGTGCATGCTTCTGGAGGTAGTCATTCATTGTGCTTTAGGAAAAGCGGTTTGGGGACAACTCAGTTTGGTGCTTATTAGCAGAACTCTGTTATCACTCCCAGTCTAATACGGAAATAAGCATAGAAACACATCCTATAGATTGCTTCTCGCTTTAGTTTTAACTTGCCCACATATTCAAGAAGTCGGGGCGTAGAGGAGGAAATATATTAAAATTATACACCTTCTTTCATTGCATTGCGCAATTCTTTTTCCAACTTTTGGGCCACTTTGTCCAGTGCTTTCGCTTCCTCTTCCAGATTCAAAATTTCTACATTTAAGTATTCCCCAGCAGACATCAAGTTCTAAAAATGATATGTTTGAAAAATGAAACATAATTTCCTTCTACAAAAAACATTTTTTCCTAAAACAAGCATATATTTAGATCCAATTATGAAGTTATAATAATGTAATGCATAATATATTTTGTTTCATTTTAAAATTTTTCCGCTGAGTTTTTCAGATAAGTGAGACTGTGGTAAAGTGATAAACATGCTGTTTCGTACACGAATGCTTCATAAATTAAAACTTACAACGTCATCAAAATCGTCTTCTTCATAGGACACTTCTTCTTCCTAGCAGATAAAGAAAAGAAATGCTACATGCCAACCAAGATTCTAGTGGTACAGCGATAAAATAATATGTTGATAATATGTTGATCCCCAAAAAGCAAATGAACTGTGTAACATTAGCAATAGGTTGAGCTAGTCGAGAAGACAGAAATCACTGCGTAGCTTTTTCTAAAACGCCAAATATCAAATAGAAGTGGATCCAGCCAACATCTAGCACATCTTTGGAATTATCAACGATTCATTGTGATCGTCATCTAACAGATTCTTTCTGCGAGCGGCATATCCTGAATAAGAGTGGACCATTAGTCGGAAGGGAAAGCCGATTCAGTTCAAACACGACTGATTGATATTTTGAAATAGACTGCGCAATCGAATCGTAATTATCATAAGCTACCAATATGAGGGTCAATAAGAAAAGGCCACGCGCCGTACCATCTCTGGAGATGACGCTCTGCTTTGTAAGCTCTCTTCCTCTGCCAATTTCTTCTCCAGTTCTCCTTCTCCTGGATTTCCGCCAATTCGGCTGCTACTTCGGCAGCTGGATTTAAAAAAACAACAAACAGGTGATAATCACAAACAAAACAACATCCTCACAATCAGAGCAAACTGATCAGGGATCACCTCTTGTTCGCCGTTTTATAGAGAAATACAGTTATGCCTTCTCAGGGCCCTCAAAAAAGAGCTTACTGCTTTGGAGCCAAACGTTTAAGGATTTCTGGTGGAATGCAACGAGTTTAAGAGAATTCGGCTACCTCTTGTGGTATATCGTGGCTAGCTCATATTAACTTTTTATTAAAATTTCATTTTCATATAAACTTTTTGCTTAAAACACTCCAAAAAATAATCCGTGTTCATTCTTCAGGCTAACCTGCATGCAGCCTCGTACAACAATTTTCCTCTTTTTTAGTTGAAGGAACATTAAACCATTAAACTTCTACTAAAGCAAGGGTTCTCCAACTATGATTGTGTTTATTATATGAAATTGCATGCACAACGGTACGGGCAACGTAAAGAGTCTGTAAATATTGCTTGAAATAAACAGTGCACTAAGATAATGAGAAGCTCCACAAACGTTTGTGCATAATTCATGGACATTCTGTTTTAAGAATAAATTAAGAAATCTTCTTATTCTAACTTATTTTTTATTCTGATCGCCCCTAAGTATTAAAAACATAGGAATAAAGCACAGTTAATTCTGACTATACGTCTTGCAAGCGAAAGAAAGCCAGATCAAACGCACATCTTCAGCTAAAGCAGACGATCAGCATCCGGGAACGATAAGCATAGCAACAACTCAGCTGATTGGGTCATTCACCAAACGCGCTACTCCGTATTGACGCACCTCTAACAGTTAATGTGCAGGGGGAAAAGGCACAAAATCGCAGCTACGTGTTGTAAAATACCTTATTAAATTTCAATCTGCTATGCTCAAAATTTGATCAAAAGATTTCTACAAGAGGGATAGCCCTTGATTACACCACATCAACAAATCTGGGTTTTTCCCAAGTCAAAATAGCCTGCGTATGGAAGTTGATTGGACCTTGGTAAGGCCTGGGTACAGAGACGAGGCTCCCGCTGAGGGGGATTCGAGCGGATACTGGTTATGAGTGGTGGTCAATACAACTCAATTCTCTCATTCTTGGTTCAAAAGCTCTTGTTCACTCTGTCATGTGTACAAAAATATTAGGATAATTGGGTTGACAAAGAGTTAGATCTTACCAAGGGAAGATTATTTCATGTTTAGCATTCACTGGGTTTCGACTCTCTCTCTTGTTTTAATGTTAAAAATTAATGGTGTAAATGACCTGTCCTTTAGAGTCACAAATCAAACCCTTCATTTCCGAAAGCATTCACTTGATACTTTATTGCTACACGATAGACAGACGGAAAGCAAAATACTGCCGATCACTCCATATGACTGTCGTTTTCTATGTGCTTGTTTTCCACTAGACTGCGTTTTACCCACACGTGATTCCCATTTCTGCTATTTTTTCTCAAATTTCTGTTTCTCCCAAACATTTTACAATAAACACTTTTTCTAACACTCAAGGTAGCTGGTATGTGCGGAAACAGAGGCTGAAATTGCATTTTGACTCAAATTTCAAGTTGTCATGTCTTCTAGTTATAAGCAAGAGAAAGTATGGCGTTAAAGGTACATTAATAGGCTGCCTGCCTGGAGGTCGTGCGATATTCGATTGAGCGTCGAGAAAGTCTTACCGATGTCTCTCGAACGTCGCTTTGACTCGAAACTCATCTCGAAAGCCTCGTACGATATCTTTCTCGATTCGGCATACGCTTGGGCCTCGGCCGCAGAAGACATTTGGTATTTGTTTGGCGTACTTGTATCAGAAGGCTTTGATGGGGTGACTGGCGGACTTGTTTCCGAAGAACTGCTCCGGGATTGGCTGCTTTCTGATTGACGGCTATGCGATTTGCTGCTTCGTAATTGGCTGCTTCGTGATTTGCTGCTTCGTGATTGGTCTAAATTTGTAAATACTACGGCTTAGAGATGGGTCACTACTATAATCTCCAAATGTCAAGAATTGCGAGGGAGGAACAAAACCACGTTCACGTTGCACAAATGACATCGAATGGCCTTGAAAGCTTCTTACTGTCCTAAGAGCCTTGTTAAAAGTAATATCTAATTATCGAAGAAGATGGCTCGTACTTATAAAATATGTTTGTTGTAAAGTGCCCGTTTTATATATTCACCCAATTTGGAGATGTAAAAGTCTACTACAGTGTATAAAATCATTTCGATTTAGCACTAAGTAGATAATTACTGGCTGGAACGAGAACGACAATTTCTTTCATTCGATTGCTTAGGATACCTTTGGAAATAACTGTAAATCTTATTATACAAATGATATTCACTAGTAAATGAGCGATAATTCCACTCTCTGGTGAATACAAACCAGATTCAATCGATGGCTTCTTTTCCTTTAGAAAATGTCTAGGTGACAGCTCTTTCAAAGTCTTCTTCTTCACCAAAGTAAACGGAGTGCTTTTCAGATCTGCTGGCAGCGAATTCTTCCTCTCCTTCTGTCCATCTTGCTCCTGAGCCCCCGAGGCATTCTCCGCACCCTGGGAATCACTGGGGGCAGCTGGCTTTGTTCTCACGATGTCAGAATTTCTTTTCTTTGCCTGTTGCAGCAGCCTACTAGCTTGTTCACGCAGCATGCGTTTTCTGTCTTCTTCTTGCTGCAAAAATAGAACGAACGAGATTCATCTTTCTCTATCTGTCTTCGTGCTACTCAATCCCCCATTTAAAAAGCAGCAAAGATTTGGCCAAGACTTGGTCATTTTTACGCTAAGATGATCCCACATGTGTAATCTTATTTAATAGAGCGAGCAAAAATAAAGTAGTGTCTGCTATCTAGAATCAGTTAGAAAAAAGCTGGATGCAAAAATTGACCTATAATTGCGACCAAATGTTTTCTGGATGTTTTTGTCTGTAAGAGCGAGCGGTATGTAACGCCTAACGTTTATAACATAAAACATTATCACTGATTATGATTATAGGACAAATGATTTGTAAAGCTGTAGGTAAAATGGGGTCAACTTTTTCCATGGAAATAAGGTCAACCTAAATGTACTTTTTAACAAATTATAGACACTACCACTTCTTGTAGCATCAAAAGAATTAAAAATAATCAGGCGCTCTAGAATATGGCAACAAAGCCACTACGACAACTAGAATCGTAACTCAATTGAAAAACCGGATGCCTCTTTTAAAACGTCCCAGTGTCTTATCATGCCCAATTCCTTTATTCGCCGTATCTTTTGCTTGACGAAAGAGATTTAAACACCACATTGCACATGACAATGAAAAACAAGAACTATTTCATAAAACAAAAACTCTACGAAGTAAGAGTTACATACTTTTTCTAGTTTCGTCTTCATTTCTTCGTCACGCTTCTTCTTTTCGACAAGAAACTTTCGAGCTCTTTCGCTGTTCTCTTTCTGCTGCATCTCATTTTGCTGCAAAACAGAAAACGACAAAGATCTTTTATCAATTCTTCCAGCAGCTTGAGTTGGGCCAAGTCCATTTCAAGACCTCATATTAAAAAGCGGTGGCTACTACGTCATAGCTAAACTGCTCTTTCCAAAACATTTACATATTGCGTGGCTTGACGAGAAATAGTATTCGTTTGCAATCACCCTTATCACAAAAATATAAGCCTGGCTGATACCATCAACCTGAACACAGCACAGCCTTATGTCCACACCTGATCACCTGAGCACAGCCTTATGTCACAAATTATTATCTTCGTGAAATAAATGCAGTGACAATACAACACAGTCCTGAAGATACTTTTTGATATGAAAACTAGGTGCAGAAGGAGCCAGGTTTTTCCATAAGTTTATTCGTTTGGACAAAATTTTCTTCGTATTTATTGTTTTGATGAAAAAGGCAATCAAGTAAATGCAAGGGTTGAGTTTCAAGAATGTTGAGCGAAAAAACTTCATCTGTGTCTCAAAGCAAGGTGTCAAATCACGTCTATTCTTGACAATAATAGAACGAAATCATTAACAATGAAAAACAATACTCACAAACCCATGCACTGGACTATTCGCTACTGATTTTAAATATGAAAGCATTTGAGCAGCAACTACGCCTATAAATATTGCTCTTTCCGTTTGGTCGTCAAAATTTGCAGAGAACTAGCTTCTTCTACTATATTGCTCAATACCGCCAGAACGAGAGCCTATCAAGCATTTATTATTGATGACTTTGCTTGAAAACAAGGACTCCTTTATCTTAAAATGAGATTCATGCATCAAAGCACAGCTCACAAAGAAAGCCGCTGGTAATTTTGGTACTTGCTGCGACGCTCACATGATTTCTGCTACGGTTTATCTCTCTTCTACTCATGCTATAAATGCTTTACTCAGTTGCACGGCTCTCGACAGAAAGAAACTGACGATTTTTAGCTGGGTCTCAGCTCCGCCATCAGATTAAAACGCTATAAACCTAAGATTATTCTCTGCGAAGTCCAGAGACACTTCTCGGCTCTTCAAGCTTCTGTGATCTGGCACTTGATTGGGTTGTTTCACAATAGGAAACCTGTCGTCTGTCCATCAAGTTTCTACTATCTAGCACTTTATCAGAATGTTTAACAAAAGGAAACCTCTGTTATGAGACACGGTAATTGATCTGTATGACAGCAGCGTGATGACATTGAATTCTTCTGTTTTCAATCAAAGCCGAAGATAGCGAACACAAAAGCGATGAAAACTTACAAAATCGTATTCCCAGGAGCCATGCCTACAGGACGAGCAATTATCAGTTAGGATTGTATCAGTAAAGCCAGTGGTGGTCGTGTTTCCGCGTTAAAAATGCTATTGGACATGCCGAAATGTAAATCGAAGAATTGTATGCACCTCATCATCGTCCATGCCTTTCTCTACCTTGTACTTTGCATCTAGAATGAGCTTCCTTGCCTTGTCTCGTATGGCATCAAGACGATCCTGTTGGGATCAATCATTGGAATCAATCATTGGAATCAATCAATCAGTCAAACAATCATTAAATTACAATCAATCGGTCAGTCAGTCAGGTTATGGGATTGATGCATTCTACAAAGTGTGCGTTGAAAAAGAGATGAGAAAATTTCGAAAGAGAAATTGTAAAAAGAGCATCCAGTATTCTACTGAACATTCAACACAGATAGATGGCATAAGTGAAATGAATGGTTTGGAATGACATAAACAATTTAACTTAATATAACAGATTAATATACAAACGTTGCTCGACTTGACACTTTTGAGATATCGTATATGACAGGTCACCTTATAGATCGGGCACCAAACTGCGATTTCAAGCCTATCTCTCCTTACAGGAATGACAAGAGTGTACCACTTTTCTTTGATAGCTAACAGCTAGCGTCAGTTACTGACCTTCTCTCTAACATCTATCAAGGAGATAAACAGGCATTAAGTACCTTGCTCATATTCTGCATTGACGATTCCGATAAAATCCTTCTACTGCTATGCTTTTCCACCTTTTTGCCCTCTTGCGTAAGACTGTTGGTGGATCTCTCGACTGTGCCTTCTTGTCCCGAATCGTCGATGAAAACTACAGAGCTATTTCCATTCTCTTGGTGAGCCTTCTCTGTTTCGGAGGCCTCTTCACTTTGGGGAACGATGTCAGCCGAACTCGTCTGTTGCTGTCTGAGTGCTGAAAATATCGCTCTGACTCCGTCATTCATTTGGCTTTGCGAGGGCTTGGGTGAAGGTCCCCCGGCTCTCCCCGTTTGTCGATCTCTTCTGGAATCTAAAAAAATTAGTTTCATAGACTTCCTAAAGGTCTTAAATGTTATCGTTACATTTTCGCACAACAGTAAATCTTACATCACTCATTTATGGCAACAATATCATTCATACATACAGTTCTACGTGATTGCGATCAATGTACATTACAGTCGGTTTAAGTACCTTTTTATTGTCGCATTCAATTTCCTTGGAGACAATATCTTTTTTACTGGTATCGCCATTGTATCCCATTGCCGTTTGCACATTTTCTTCCATACATTTATTACTTCTATATGTTTCAGTATCTTTCAACAGTTTATCTGTCTTCTCGTTTTGTTCCAATTGTTGAGGTTCCAGTAGCTTGCCCAACCCCTTCTCTTTTCCTAATTCTCTCTCTTGCTCGAATGCCTTTTCCTTTTCCAATTCCCTCTCTCTTTCTAGTTCTTTCTCTTGTTCCGATTCTCTCTCTTTTTCCAATTCTCTCTCTTTTTCTAACTCCTTTTTGCTTTCTAGTTCCTTTTTCATTTCTAGCTCTTTTTGCCTTTCTTGTTCTTTTTGCTTTTCTAATTCCTTCTGTTTTCTCAATTGTTCTTTTTCCAATTTCTTCTTCCTTTCTCTCTCTTCTACAACATGTTCTTCCTCTTTTATTTTCTTATGGATGATTAAATTCAGCATTTCATCTTCATCCACTTCCTCAGTTTCCATCGGGCTACTCTCTTCCCTAGGTTTTGAATGTTTTGAATCTTCTTCTTCCAATTCCTCCTCTTCAAATGGATTGAGAGATTTCACAGTCTTCTTTTCCGATTTTGATGAGTTTTTAGGTTCAGTGCTTACCTTTGAATCTTGGGACTTTTTGGAGCCAGCTTTCTCCACGGATGTTTCTTTAAAACTGAATTTTTCAGATGAGCTCGAGTCTTCTCTAGGGCTATGAACAGGTGAGGAAAAACTATACTTAGACATCAAAGCGCTGATGCTAGACGCTGTTGAATCCATGTTGTCGTATGAAGTTATTCGAGGGATTTTACTTCCGTGTGTGTTGAAGTGCGTCCGGATCTGATGAAGGTACGTCATCACGGTTAGCTTGTCCGGAACTGGAGCCACAACCATGTCATTTGGGTCAAGAAGCTTGGGTATACCGAGGTACTCAAAGCCATCGTACGCCTAAATGATGATTAGCCTCGTTAGCATTTTGACAGTGTTTATTTCTATCACAAACAAGCTTGAATTTGTTAAATCAAGTCAATTCACAAGTAGGCTTTCAATGGGCTCATTTCTGAGAAACTGAGGTTCAACAAGAATTATATTTATGATCCATAGTAAAAGGCAAGCGCTACATAAGTAACCAAATATATCATTAAAAATAATTTTTTTAGAGTCGCGAGGATACTGTTAGATGTAAAAATATAGGGCCTTTCTATGCAATTTCGAAGTGTTTTGTTTTAAAGAAAACAGCTAGATAAACTAACCAGTTTGTTGTTTTCTTTAATATCGTGGGGCGACAACGAAGAGTAGTCTCTGAAAAATGAAAATGAAAAATGAGGCAAGCTCGGCACGCAAAGAAAACATGGCACGAGAGAACTCAGAAATAAAAAAAGGCAATACAAAACGCTTCAGCTATTTGCTCTTCCTTGAAGACGAATTGTGATACATCAATTGCAAGCGATCGGCGTAGTACGTACAAAATTGGCAACCAATGTGGATCCTGCATTCGGATACGGTGATAGATATGGAAATTGATGAAAAAATAACAAGTCAAAGAAGAAACAATAAAGATAGTAATAAGCATAGAAGAGAAGAAACAAGTAAAGAATTGTTGTTGCGTACATTAGGTCAGGGTGATAGTGATGAAGAATTGCGCAAAAGCCAAGTCCATTGCGCCAAGATGTTGTCATGTTAGTGAGCTTGACTCCTCTGTATCCGCTTGTGACCCCCTGGCACCACACTACAAGCAAAAAGTCGCCACTAGTAACTCCCATGATACTACCACCGAGTAGAGAAAAGGCAGAAGGGACACTCACGTCGGCACCCTTTGAAGTTTTACTTTGTCGAAATATTGTAGACTAACATGTTTAACCTCAGTCTCGCGTTAACACCACAATAAGAGTTCCCAACAATGAACCTGGTTAACCTCGTTTTCGAGCTCATCTGCGTCCAAAATTTTTTAACACCAAAAAGGGGGAAGTGTCCCCTCTACCTTTCACCATTCCGTGGCATCACTGGCTGAAGTTGCCGTATGAAATGATTTTGTAATCTAGATGCAGATTCAATTCTAGGTAGAAACCCAGATTCGGATTAGGTCGTATCTATAAACAGTCTAGCTTCCTAAAACGAATTTAGTACTTTTCGAACCTAGCAAGTCCGAATCAGGTCCACGTTTGACAGGCTGTTTCGTCTGAAATGAAATCAAAAGTCACGTTCAGAATGAAATCTTCAATAATTCAGTTTACTAAACTTTCTCTCAAGTTTTGTCGAGGGAACATATCTAGATTTTTCAGAAAAATGGTTTACCTACTTTCAAAGATAAATTTGAATTTGTGAACATTGTTAGCTCGAAAAAGTAAAAATACGTCCGAGTTATGCAAAAGGCTTTAGGGGGTAACATGATATTTTGTAGTAGAACAGCATGTCTTAAAAACAATGGCTCTTAAAAACCGGAGGAAAAATAAATTACAAATATTCAAAAGGCGCGTGAAAGGAAAAGGCAAGCAACAGATTTATGAGCCGTTAAAATGAAGCTTTCTTCCTTACACTGGTGTCATTTTCACTCTTCTTTGCAGCCGCCTTCGCTTTTCTAAAATCAAACGAGAAAAATCTGTATTGGATCTTGAGGAGGAAAAAAGTTAAAGGAACGGTACCAAGGGATGGTACCAAGAAACAGAGGGCTTTGATCAGATTTGTGCTGTCCAATGTATTATTATTAGGTGAAGTTGAATAACATGTAAATGGCCTAATGAAAGGGTTTGCATTGTCGTGAAACAAATAACAACATACCTTTCTTGAATCATTCGAGAAATTGGACTCGACTCTTGAACTTGACCTTTGCCTGGTAAAAACGAAATATACACAGATAAAGTCGATATTGATTTTCCATGGCGATACGATTGTACTTCTACTTTATCCAGTAGCTTTATTCAAGACACTTCTGATTATTGTATACAAGACTGCTGTAGAAATGTTTTTATTCAGGAAGGAAAGTCAACAAAGTCAACGTCCTTCACTCATTGTAGAGAAAATGTCTGATAAGGGGCAAATCTTCAAATGACCACACAATAAGTAGTGACAAGGCTGTAGAAGGAATTACCGACTGATGCTCGGAAGGAGCCGAAGGAAGCACCACTTCGCCGCTTGGCCATGTTGTCGTCTTCGTAGTCATCATCGAAGTCGTCGAATCGGTCATCGGCCAGACTCAGCATGCTTGCGTAGCTTATCATGTCGTCATCCCTTTGGGACAAATGGGACGCTGTGAGGCATCAGGACTATGCACCGATCGATCAAGCTCTTGCAAGCAAAAGATGGTAAAGACAAACTGGGCAAAATCTTAAACTGGGTCAACAAACAGACCAACGCCCAAAAAGGTCACCGTTCCGCGGCTTTCACCTGTAGATTTTAGCCATTTCTACTGGTCTCTCACTAGTGAAGACAGCTCAAAAACGGCAAAATCATATAGAAAGTCTAATTTGCTACATCCTCATTCCTATTCCCTGCATTCGGTTATTCCTAATTTTGTTCTGTTCTTTCTTATTCTTCCCTTCTTCTTTCCTCTCTCTTGCTTTTTCTCGTAGCCTTTGCTGCTTCCACATAAAAATTCTGTATCTAAAGAAACTACAACGCTGCATTCAGCAATCAAACGATGAGAAACTAAGATGAAACATGCTTACGTCGCCTTTCCCTCCCTGAGCAGGACACAGGACAAACCCAGTTCTAGCTGGCAGCTCTTCACCTTCACGCTAGCCGGTTTAAGGTCGAATTGCAGCTCATGTGTGTAGGGCTCAATGCTATAGTAATTGGACATGTCGATGCTAAGCTGTGCCATTGGTTTCCTTCGCCCTCCGGATGACTCCTTGGAAAGCGAAACATCACTGTATCTTTAGCGCAATAATGTCTTATACTTGACATTCAACAACCCCTCGGTACAAGGTAATAGTGAAATTGTTGGAAGACACGAACTGACTTGCAGCCTGATTCAAGACTTTCGAAATAAAACTACTTTGCGTACATTGAAAGGGGTTTTTATCCAATTCAAAACGAGCAAAAAGTACGTAGATATTGAATGGCTCAGTATAAACCTCTGTATACACTGAATACTTTTGAATATATCTGAATACTAAGATATTATATAGTTTATTGGTTTACGCTAGAAACCTAAAAAAAGTCTCTGAAATTGAGTGATTACTCACATCCATAACAACAAATGTCCAATCTTTTGGTTCGAATTTGCTATCAGGCTTGTCCTCCTGTGTAGGAAATTATATTTGAAAATTGAATTATCCATAATACACAGCTCAGCAAAGTATTTACTCTTGAAAATTCACACACGTCAAGGCCAATACAGCTATCTCGGGATTGCAATCTACTATGGGATTTTTGGGTTTGTCAAGGGAAATTGAGTAAAAACAGTGGTTAAACACCTTTTAACTGAAAAATTGAAACTAGAGGGACTAGTAACACATTGTAAACAAATATTATTAACACATTAACACATTATTAAGAATCATAGCAACTTTAGCAAGGTTGAGAGGCTTTTCCACTGTACAAGCATGAGAAAAACGATCACTTGCGTAGCAATTTCAACTGGCAGATAAAAGCAATGTATTCAAGTATCGTTCTAGGCTCAAACTAGTGATGGATCGTAAGGAGTAGAGTATTCTGTGCAAATGCCAAAATAATTTTCACCTAAAAAGGTGCGAAGCCTATTGATAGTAACAGAAGTCCTATCACTGAATTTGTGTCACTCCATTTTAGGCATTGATAATAATGGATATTCTGCTACACTTGCATGCAATCGCATACCGTGAAAACATGTGCAGCAAAAAATTCAATTGATTAATGCATTAACGCAATAAAATAACGCATTGCAGACTAGGAATACGTGAATGTACCAGTGACTTAATGATATGCTGAAAAAACGCGGAGAACCAATCAATGGAACAGCTAATCGAAGGATGCAACGGTCAACCGCGAGTATTTCGGTCAATGTTGTCGTCTCTCGTAACCACAGCGTTAGGCCTATGGCAGTAGACGCGAGCCGCAGGGTGTTAAGTGGGCAATAAGCTTCACGCACTATCAGGCCACGGCATGCGGTCGCAAGTCAATAAAATAACCTCACTCACAAAATTTTGGGCAGGTCCGTCAGTTATATCTTGTTTTTCTGTCATCCAAATTCAAGAGTTTTACTCGGTTGATAACAAAACGCTTGCTTTTAAGTTAGGCTTCGAATTTTCATCAGTCTCACAAGAGACAGAAAAACTAATACTCAATCGTTTTGCTGTGTTCTAGCCTATTTGCAACAAAAACATCTAGTACTTTTCGTTTCTTTGCATATTAGATTGCAAACGAATTCGGTGATAAAAATAAGCAAATTGCATATTAGGCAAAAAACTTGTAAAGGCACACAACAGTCCACCGCGAGACCTTGCTTCCGCAAGCAAATTCGCTTTTCTCTCATGCTTTTAAGAGAATGTTTTTCAACATTGTCTTCAAAAGAATCTCTTTCTCGGATCATTAATGTTAAGCTTGTTAAAAATAACACTGGTTGTGTCTGCCATTTACCTTTTGGTCACAATGAAAACGTGCAATAGGAAATTACCAATAGACGGAAAACGCGTTTTTCTGCATAAAGCATGTTTTGGAAACAAAAAATTGCATTAAGAACAATGGAAAGCCCATGTTTTATGATATCATTACTTTTATTCGACATTTTACCAGATTTAAGGACCAGGCAATACAAGATTCAAAATATTTTCTGTGTATTATCGATTTGCAAATTTTCAGTGTTGAAACGCGAAAATAAATTCATCTTTATATGTCAGTCAGAGAATAACATGGTACTGATTGTCTGCTTAAAATGTGGATATTATGATAATGATGGTTCACATTTTTTTGCAAGACAATGCATCTGATAGGTTTCTGCATATTTAATATAAATATTTCAGGTAGTATATTCCTCCATATCTGCCCATCTAAGTAAACGTTTAGCATTGGAACATACCTTGTACATCGTAACTGTTATTTCAATATCTTCTGGTTCAGTCATGATGATAACTCCTCTAAAAGGATTTGCAATTCCAGATTGAAACTTATAACCTCTGCTGTATTTCTTCCTGCTCCCTCTTGTCCAAAGGACACAAAGCTTGTTTGGTAGCCTAGACAATAGCACTTTGTTAGAAATTATTTCTACATAAACAGGCAGGATTCTTTGGAGCTGATGAGCATTGATGCAGAAAGAGGAACAAAAGTAGCAGTAATTGAACATTGAGAGACATAATTAATGCCAAAAGTAATGAATTTGAAGTGTTTGCATGTTATCACTTTAAAAGGCTGGAAAGAAAGATGGATGTGGAAGAAGATGGTAGAGATGACTGTTTAACAAAATGTTTAGCAGCAAGGCAGAAATTAAAAAAAAAGACAATAATTGCATGCATAGAGTTATATGGTATAAAGTTAAAAAACTACACTAGAATAAAAAATTTATTCTTAAATGTTTAAAAAATTCTCATTCAAATTTTTAAGGGCTAGAAAGTCAAAAAACAAAAAATTGCAAACTCTTGCATTTGCCAAGCAGACTTTAAATTCATGTGTCTATAATCATGGTGGAGAAGTGAAGAGAGTCCTTCACAACTACTTCCATCATTAAAAATGACAGTCTCTTGCAATGTCTTGCAAGAGTTTCAAGTGCTACCAACTTTCAATCTTTGTTTCAAGTACAGAAGCTTTGCAATTTGCATATATGCAATATACAAAATGGTTGGTTCATATGACACTTCATAAAAAAGGCCTGAACTGCCAACCAAGGCTTTTATACTGCTAGGTACATGCAAATTATCTGCATTCTTGAAGGGGCTTCATCATAAATACAATATCCCATCTCAATTACACAATTCTGCTTTCATTCAAGATCTAAAATTAAGCGTTTTTTGCTACAATCTTAATCCAGGTTAAACCCAAGTTTACATATTCGTTTTCATAAACATTGAGTGTTAGGTAAAGAAAACTTGGCTTAGCCTCAGTTGGTCTGAGCATTGGTTAAGATGAACAAGGAGAAAAGAGGTCAATGCTAAAATAGGCTTTCAAATGTGGCATCTCTATGTAATAATGAAAAACTTTTCAGGCATCCAAATGCTACACTTTCTGGATTTCTAGTCATTTTTTAGGCTTTTTCTTTGGATATCTAAGTAGAACCATAGCTTTCTACAACATAGGTGTTGGAAAATTTTTATTCTTTTGACACATTTTTCAAATGCTTGTCATTATAGGAAACAGCGTAGTGTCATATTATGCAAAAACAAAAGACTTACTCACCATTTTTTTTCTTTTTTGCATTCTAGATTTATTGTCTGTAGGGAGGCGATAAACTGGAACTTTGATGCCCTTTTTCCGACTCTGTTTATTCGCTTCCAAACAGATCCCATTGTATCTTAATTTTAATACGCTTTCTCCTTTTCTTTCATACCTTATTATAATTTACCCAGTACGAAGCGTTCTGGTACAATCAACAGGCAAGTCATTCGCTGTTACAACTCAGCAGCATAAACGAGCCACTGGCAGCCATTCAGATCACTTGAGGATAGCAAATCCACAAAGACGCCAAGTGTTACAACTATTTTGCACAATGTCAGTTGGACTTCTTTCGTAGCACCTGATAACAACAGGAATTACTTATGTCAACTCTACACGCCCGTTTATCTACGTGTCAAATCTACAAAAATTTATTAAAGCATTTAACGACCTCAGTTGCCAAAGTGCTCAGCATTTGGTGTTCTCTGCAGCCGCACAAAACATAAACAATCATTTAAACCGAGTAGTCGTTCTTCGGGTACATAATTACAGTGGCTGTATGGATCAAATAAAAAAGCATAGCCAACATAAATTAGGGCAGCGTAGACAATGATCTTTCCTTTGATTTCAATAAGATCATACTTCACCGACGTTACAACTCAAGAATGAATTCCGATCGATCGAATCAACAATCATCACTCACCGAGATCGAGCAACTTGAAGGCTTGCCAGAATTCACGACAACAACAGCAACAATCAAAATAAGCCGATAATCCAAAGGAGGTTGAAACTGAAAATGGTGAAATGAGAATCACGCGTACCCTGAGTCGTGACTGAGAGAATCTGGATTATGGAGAAAAGGAAAACTGCCAAGGAATTTCCCCCTGATGGAAAAGATGCAAAGAATCCTTGGAAGAAAATTCTTTACGAGCATCAGGACTACCCCGACAATTATGTTGATGAATCATTTCTAGAACAAATGAAGAAAAATGGTATATAAAATATCAAATAAAATATAATATAATATAATAAATTTTATATTATATTTAAAATAAATAATCGAGACGCTTTTATTTTCAACTTAACATTACATTAGATAAATTCAAAAGGAATTTTCAAGTTGGGGAATAGGAAAGCAGAACGGGCAAATTTAATTAACTGGTTTCTTCTGCATGGAAAGCGGCCAGAGTAATATGGCACTAGATGAGATCCCATTAGCAATAGTTTTATGTCTATTTGCATAAATAAGGTAGGATCAGAAGGAGTAATTGAAAAAAGTTCTCAATATATTTGCTTATCTGTTAGTTTGAGTATGTGTTTATGGTATAGGAAGATCCACATTATGTTGCAAAAACATATGACAAAAATGGTATCATACTTCAGAATTTTCAGTTTTGTCTTAGCTTTGGAATTTTTTTAGGTTTTATTTGCCTATATCTGTCATGAGTGGCGTCACATCTGTAATATAGTAAGTTGGGCACAAAATAATTATGGAGATATTTTACCATCCTAGGATTTTTTGCACCAGAGTGAATTATGTAACAAATACACCAGTGTAAGTTATATACAATGAAGTTTTCAAGACATACATTCATATGTAGTCAAACCGTCCTTAAACTGAATGAAAGTTTATGAACAACATCTTTTCAGTATGCCAAGCTTTCTTTTCAAACCATTAGCTAGTGCTAAATGGGTGGTTCATGGACTTTTTGATTTGGATGCTATTTAAATAATCGGGATGATCCCTATTTGATGGCCTAATACTTCACTTTAAGTTCTGCCTATATTATGTCAAATGCTTGAACAGGCGATCCAATAGTCTGTTTATATCAACAACAAAAATGTTTTTGCAAAGTAAAAACCAAGTACTTTGCTTTTTTGATTATTTAAATTGCAGCACCAATTGAATAGCCATTGTTTTCAGAGATCTTGTTTCAGAACTGATTTAAATTTTGTGGGGCTGAAGCCCTTCAAATATTTTGCAAGTATTTGTTCTTTAAATTTTGGAGAAAACATTGCAAGGTCATACTAAAAGTTTGCAAACAATATTAACCAGTTCAGTTACTAGTTATCCCTTTCAATCATTTATTGCGTGTTCAAAGAACTGATGTGTTCTTGATCAGGAACATTAGGCAGCATGAGCGAAGAAAGTGAAGTCGTGAAACTGAGTATGCTATAATTCTGTAAATAGAAATTCATTCATTAAAAATGGCAATCTGTATAACCAGGTTGCTTTTCAGAAATTTTAAGGGCATGATTGAACAAACATTCTCCCCAGCCCAGTGCAGTTTCTTTATTCACAGCCCCCCAGTATCAATTTCCTTCCAATAGGCCTGATAAGACCTTCTTAAATTTCTGGTTGGGGCACTGCCCTACCAACCTTGTCTGCCCCATTAGACACGCTGCAACTGCCTGTCATGCCTTTTGATTGTGTTTCCCCTTTGCAGTGAATGTGAGAGTATATGACTTTTCTACACTGGTTTATGAGTCTGGCATTGTTTCTCAACAGCTAAGTAGGTAAATATCTTTACATTTTTTACTGTTATACACTGTTTTTCATTTATTTATCTTTCAGAATTTTTCACACAGGTATGTAAATAGTAGCTTAAACTGTACAATGTAAAACAACTTTCATTTCTCCTGTCTGAATTTTTTACAAGTTTGTTGATTCCAAAGAAAACCAGTGTATGCAAATGTTTATTCCAGTATATATCAGATACAAGGTATTTTTTGGCAAACATAGGTTTCCATGACTGCTTTTATATTGTTTATCCTAAGGTGCATTACTCCACTATCTGTTTTTCAGTGTCTGCATATTTGTGTCAACCTTCATTTACATGGATATGGAGTTAGTTACCCCAACTGGTGTTTTCATTACTCTGCTTGTAATGAGTCTAATCAGCTACATTGTGTTCTTCAATTTTGATTCAACATTGAAGCAAGAATTCCTAGCACACAGTGGTATGTAGCCAACATTGTTTGTAGATTTTAATTGCTCCACACTTTTACACAATAGATGGATAATTGTGCATAAAAATTAAGCTTTAAATTATTTTCAACAGTTATATAATAATGATATTATTTGGTTCCTTGGAGTTTGCTCAAACTACTGCTAATGCATTTTGTGATTTTTCATTGTAAACCCTTCAGTGCTGATTCCTCATCTAGATGACTACAATTATAGTAACTTTTTGATTTTTTCACCCAATCAAAAGTGCAACCCAAATTTTTAGAATATAATTAGTTTAGCTCTGAACATTATCATTGTAGAGAAGTCATCCAGTTTTAAAAGAAAATTAACAGTTCCATTTTCATTTTCCTCAGCACCTGATAAATTGAGCCAGTCAATAATTGTTGAATATAATCAATAGTCAGCCTGATCCATTACAATGAATCTTTTCTCTAGGGCAAGAGCTGAAGAGCATCATACTCTTTACATCATTTGTGTATGGTCTCTCACCTATTCTAAAGACATTGACAGAAACAATTAGCACAGACACAATCTATGCCATGACTGTAAGTATTTTTTCACTCAATGCTAATTTCAGATTTCCTTTTATTGACTTGTCACATAATTTGCGGACAGCAGGTTGATTGTTCACCAACATTAAGGCAGATCACTCGATATCCTATAACTGGGCTTTCTTATTAGGCACTTTCTTCATGCTCACCTTCACATCCATAGATGAATGTTGACAAGCTCTAATCCTCCATTTACGTATGCCAGTAGCAGAGCCTAATCAACTTATCATAAACTAAAAAGTTTACACAAACTGTTCAATTGACATTTGCATAACAGTCCACACATTACTTTAGCATACTGAATTACTTTTTTCATCCAACCCTCCTTGGAGTATGCAAATGTAAGAAAATTACTGAAAGCTGACAATATGAATTGTCAGTTGTAATTGAAAAAATGGCAGTTGCTGTGAGCAAGGCATATGTCAAGCTGTCTAATGTTCAATCAACATCCACTTCATACTTGTCCAAGTGAACTCTATACAAACTGTAAACAGACTCCAAACTCTCAGTTGAAATGGTGACCTACCTTGCTGCACTTTGTTGCCCATGAGCCCACTTGTGAGCTTCCTTGCAAGTTTGCATACAGAAGTGGCAGTCTTGGGAGTGTTAGTATGCAAAAGTTATGTCTTTTGCAGTTTCTTCCTGTGAAGTTTTGTTATATGAAACATTAATTCACCTTTTTTTCTAATTTGTGATACATCACATATGAAACTTAAAATGAAGACAGGCCAAGTTTACTTCTTATTTTTCCTTTATTTTTCCTTCATTTTTATTTTTTTATTCAGACCAAAATGGGTATATGTATTGTGCATCTCTTGCTCTATGACTCCTTTGATACCTCATCAAGAAGCTTTGAAAACTGATGTGCCCCTATTTGGGACAGATTTTAGGACTTACAGTAGCCAGGTGTTTCATAGCTAATAAGGCACAGGCTTAGGCCTTCCTTCCTTATTGATCTGAATAATAACCTGTTTTAAAATTTTGATGAAATGAGTAGTTATGGGTTCTATGTTTGATTTTAGGTGTGCATGTTAGTTACCAATATTTTGCTTCATGATTATGTTTCTGAAGTGGCAACGTGAGTATGGCTTGCTTTATTCGCAGCTTGTTTGAGTTTTGTGCACAAAATGTTTTGTGAAGGCATGTCTTTGAGTTTAGACACTTAGACACATGTTTTGTGAAGACATGTCTATATCCGATCTAGTCACGTGATTGTTTCAGAACATACAGAAGAAGTTGGTATAGAGAAGTGGTAGTGGCGCATCTACCAAGAAGCATGGGCTAAAACGCAGTTCACCGGCTAATTTTCTTTACGTCAGTTTTCAAGTATAAAAGTATTGGTCACTTCTGTTCGCCGCTGTTAGTTTCCCTAGAAGCGGTCTTATTTCATTGGGTTGCTATTGCTGCTTCCTCATCTCTGATATTTCTTTGTTTTCTTGCAAGCCTGACTTTATTCATGCAAGTTTCCCTGCTGGCAGCGAATTAAACTTTCTCTTGGGACAGCTCTAAAAATGGAGATGTGATTGAAAACAATCTGTAAAAAATGAAGCCCTGGAGAGCCTATAAAGTTTATTGATCTATAACATCTTCGTTCGTGGTTTCGAAATGTGCAGCTGGATGCTGGATGATGGAAACAGGCCATTTACTCAGCATACAACCACAATGACGTCACTGTTTGACTCCCTGCTCCTTGGCTGACAATGCAGCCTTCGTTGTCAGAGGTGGTCCCTGTGAATCTCTTTGCAGTGACTGCCATGTGACCCGTTGCTCGTTAGTCTGGCCACCCGGTTGCGTACCTTAAAGAGGTGTTTACAGTCATATTACGGGTTATTAACAATCATTTTGCAGGTGTGCTTTCTACAGATAGAGACGAATGTTTTACTAGTCGTCGCAGAGCGTATTGAGTAGGGGAACTTGGCAAAATCTTAGAGAAAATCTTAATGCACTTATCTTAATGTTAATGTCTCGATGTAATGCACTTAAAAGAAGTCGCGACATGCGTGGATGCCCACAGGACTGGTCACATGCCCCAAGCTTCAGATTTTGTACTCATGCAATTAAACATAATCATACTTGCCTACAGAAAATCATAGTTATTGGTGAATTGAAGTGAGCACCGGCCTTGTATTGCGAAAAAGTTTGCAAGTAAAAAGGAGTGTACGCGCTTGCCTCTTTGAAAGGAAATTTTCAAAAGGTTCACCTAAACAAGGATGGAAAAAGGTGTAAAAAACACGTCCTCAACAATGTTCTACAAAGGGTAATGAGGGTCTGGATGGTTCCGTTCTCGTGTTTGTTGAAGTTTATCTGAAGAAAGTGTTAGAAACTGATTTGGGCTCCTTTCCAAATCTGCCTGTCAAGTCAACTTTAGGCCCCTTTTGGAAACAAACTTGGCTCACAAAAAAGCTGTGGGCATGAAATGGTCATGGCGTATCGCTTGCCTGTTGTGTAAATAGCTGTGCTATTACGTCACAGGTGGCCTTCTTGATGCACTGTTCCTATGCATCAAAGCGTCTTTGACTGTTGACATGTTTCCTGAAAAGGGAACAGAAAGATTAGTTGAGGTGTATTTCTATTCAGGGAGCAAAAGACCCTTAGCGATGCTTTTATAGAAGCGATTGTACTTAGTTATGGCTGGGGTCTCAGTTTAGGTGACAAAGGCGTATTGCTCATAACATATTTTTCATTTACACATCACTTACTGTACAAATGTAGCATAATAGCAATATTGATTTTTAGTGAGAATTATCAACCTTCGCAGTAAACAAACCCCATAAAACTATCCACTAAGGGCCACACGAAAGTCGCACTTTTAATTTGAATGCTCCCAAATACAAAATTGTTGATGCAAATCTTGCATTCGAATGCCACGACTTCCGTTTCATTTGCATCGTTATTTTTTCTTTCAATTTTGGTATGCGTGCCATGAACCGCAAGCAATGTTTTGATGACGCACTTCACAACAGTTGAAGTCAATTACTCCTAACTTCACCAAATTGAAATAAGTCACGTAAAGTGATTGAGGCGTTTTGTGAATGCCCATTATGCATGTCCCAATAGCTGTTGCGTGCTTCAATTTCGACCGGCTTTTCTAATCAATCTTTGCAGTTCTTTGGTAGATGAAGCACTTTCAACTTCTGTTGTAGTTCGTACATGGAGGGCAGATTGCTTAATGATTTGGAAATGTCCTAAATTAGGAAGTGTGCTATTTTCTACAGTTTAGATACGAATGGATGAGTGGGTGAATGAATTATAGAAGAATACAATTGAATGAGGCATTGACTAATTGAAAAGTGAAAATAATGAATAAGTTACTGGATGAGTGAATGATTAAGTGGATAATTGAATGAGTGATTAATTGAATGAATGATTAATGATCATATCTGTCTCAATTGCTCAAGTTGGTATAATACTTGTTTGGAGAGATCATTTTAGAGTATTTCAAAACACTGTTTTTCTTCTGTCACTTTTCTCTCTATTACTGGCATAATTGTCAAACAGGCGATAACTCCCGACTCCTTTGATCCCAGGGCATCACGATCAGCCTCCCTGAACGCGAGTATATTTTCAGCTGTCTGCCTGGCATCGAGGCTGCCGAGTTCCTGGCACGCTTTCGTCACTGTGATGCTTGCAATGCAAATGTTTGCTGTGATTCCTCAAATGAGGATTAGACTTAAGGTAAGTCTCCTGTGGTACAAAGCATTTCATGCTCCTTTTGATCCACTGTGATTTTTGTGATCAAGTGATTTTTGATCCACTTTCCTTTTTGTGATCAAGTGATTTTTGATCCACTGTGCTTTTTGTGATCAAGTGATTTTTGATCCACTGTTCTTTTTGTGATCAAGTGATTTTTGATCCACTGTGCTTTTTGTGATCAAGTGATTTTTGATCCACTGTTCTTTTGTGATCAAGTGATTTTTGATCCACTTTCCTTTTTGTGATCAAGTGATTTTTGATCCACTGTGCTTTTTGTGATCAAGTGATTTTTGATCCATTGTTCTTTTTGTGATCAAGTGATTTTTGATCCACTGTTCTTTTTGTGATCAAGTGATTTTTGATCCACTGTGTATTTTGTGATCAAGTGATTTTTGATCCACTGTTCTTTTGTGATCAAGTGATTTTTGATCCACTGTGCTTTTGGTGATCAAGTGATTTTTGATCCACCGTGTTTTTTGCGATCAAGTGATTCAATGCATTTTTGCATTGTTTACTGCATTACGTACTAACTTTCCACTCTTCTCAATTTTACAAGAGAGCAAATCAATTTGATCAACTATTTAACCACGTAAACACGGTTCGATTGCTATATTTTACATTGCTTTAATTTCTGATTTTCTGGCTTTCTTGATTCAAAACTTGTCCACTTCAACATTTCTTGTTTGCATTGCAAATGATTGTCGGTTTAATAGCAAGTGAGCCAAAATGCTTCCATTTGGTTCCTGCTTAAGTTTAAATTTGAAAGTTTAAGAACTAGCAACCACTGTACCTTATCCTTCTGTTTTTCACCGCTTCTCTCCTTCCTTTGCAACAGAGCTGCGTCCGAGTGGCCTTTGTCCTCTTGACCCTAACGATGGGCGTGGCTGCTCTCGCAATGGTCGCAATCGTTTCGCGTGGCTTTGCGGCGGCCTTGCTGTTCTCCCAAGTCGCAATTGTCCTGCTGTTTCCATGGTGGATGGTGCGGCTTCAGAGATGCAAAAAGTAAGCAACGTAATTCCATTTTATGCAAGAAAATTATTCTCATCTTAAATCTTTGACATTTTCTTACAAATATTCCACAGTTCTTTACAAGAATGCAATAATCGCGAATCTTTTTGGCGCAGCTGTTATTTTCATTCTCAAAGGCAGAGTTCTTTTGTTTAAATAACTTTCTTATGTTTCACTTTTTATTCTAAATTTCTTTATGATTCGAGATTCAAAATCATACATCTAAGAGAGTTATTTAAGAGAATGAAATTTAAGTGTTATGAAATTTAAGACAAGATATGCGGACTCGTGGGTCTCAACATCATCTTTAGAGTTGACAGAATTTTATTCCTGTTGAAAATGCTCCTCCTTTTAATTCTTAACAGCAGTAATTTTTTATGATCGCTTCTTGCTTCCCCCAACTGTCAAGAACCTACCATTTACCGTTTATTGTGGGCTTCTTTATTTGTTTGCATTCTTTCTAAATTAGAATGAATTTAGCTTTTTGAATGATGAATTTGGATGTTACGGTGAACGTTTGCTTTTCTTCTTGTCAGTAAATAATCAAAAGACTGAATTCCTTGCCTCTTTCGTTTAAGCCCAAGAAGATTTGGGAACACTGCAGAACATTTTGCGTTAGTTTTGTTGTAAACTGAGTTATATAGGAGCTGCATGGAATATAGATCGTTTCGCAGAGAAATGCTTTACCATTATTGTATTCATAAACTGCAGTTGTTTTGATAAAAGCATGAATTCCTTATTGTCATTTGTGTTGATGTGCTTTTTATGAAATAACTCTGGTTTGTCTTTCTAAGTAACATTCATGGACCGTGGGATGAAGCTGTGATCAGACACTGAATCCAAGCCTGGTGTCATCACGCTCCGAAGGTAAATGCCATGTTTGAATTGCCTCCTTTGGATAATGCTTTTGTTTAGTATATTTGTTTGAAATCGTTTCTACTTGTAGACGTATTGGTTATTAAGGCTTCGGTTTGATTCTACCTTTGAAGCAAATTTGTAAGCCAGAGCAGATAGTCAGATTCAGACTGTTTAGATTATTTACCGCTTCAAATTCAGCCAACTGCACTTTTGTAGCACGTTACCCTCTAGATTGAATTCAAGAAAGACGAATCAACATTGAAATGCACAGAAATTATTTTCCATGAAACAACCGTGCTTAACAACTCTATGGGCTGTTCAATATTTTTCAAATAGTTTCTGTAGAACATTAAACGTGCTCCAAACTCAATTTTATTTCAAATCTGGGTCTGATCATACGTAATTTGAGTGATTTTGAAACATAAGGCACAAGGAAATCAGATTCATCTTCACATCATGACATTAGTGATTCTATTGAATCAGATTCCATGTAGACGCTACATGCCAGTAGACGCTGATTGCCTTGCAAACGAGCCCTGCGGCGCCTAAAGGCTTTGTTTTCAGTAATTGCTATTCGCCTGCGCAGACAGAAACGGTGGCATTGAGCACAGGGGGCGAACAGAGTGTGGTCACACCCGCTTCTGGTAACGCGCAAAGATGCTTGCACTGCATGCTGGTTAGATTGAATTCCACCATTCTGCAAGCCTATTGCAAAGCATGCACTATTTAATTTTTGATGCCCAGTGTTCGCGCAGAAGGGCAGGTACCCTGACCATGCCGAACACAAACCCATTCATGAATTTGTAATCACCATTATGCTCTGCATAGGTTTCTTTAATCACCCACCAGTCGACTTTGCAGTTGGGTAACTCCATGCTCAATCGCTTATTTAACGCATATCTCTTACCTTCAACCGCAGAGTAAAGAGACCAAAACAGTTCTGCCTTTCTTGTACGAGTCAGTGATCATTTACTTTCCTCGTAAACAGTGCCTGGGCTTATCCTTTAAATCACCATTAAATATTAAGAGCATTGGATTCTTGTTTTGCTTTCCCGGGTTGTTTTCCTTCAAGCCATTTCCTATGAGCACACTCTTGATGTTTGTTTGTGGTAGAATGGCGAGTGGGTCACTGTTATTTTGAGTTTAAACAGTCAAGTTGCAATGGCAGTAGGTCGTCTGATTGTCGGCCTCGTTGCTCTTTTTGCTCAGCTGAGCTGTGGCACCATTCATGTTTTGATGCGTCTTAGTACGGCATTGTACGCCGTGTTAAAAGCGGCGGTTAATGAGTGAAATAAAGCCCTTCTGTTATATTCTTGTGTGTTTAGAGCATTGAGGCATTTCTGAGTTGCTTTGGGAAGTTATTGAAAGGCTTTTGGCATTCGCGTGGAAGTCAAGTGCGAGTTATAGCTACGGAGTTATTTTACGCTTTCCTGTATTCAATTGTTCTCCTTCTGTTACCTTATTACGTCATTGCTGGTCTTGTTCTTATGTTTCATCCTATTTAAGAAACCTGCTCCACTGTCATTCTCGATGTATAGTCACACAGTTTCTCCTAAAGTGCCTCTTGGTTTGCTGTTTATGGGAACCACTGTCATTCATGAATATCTAAGCAGGCAGAGGGTCACAAAATCTTAGATATCCTGGCTTCTCGTCTAGGAAGCTGCCTCGTCCTCTTTGCAGCCGTAACGAGGCTTCTCTGAATGTTGTTGTTGCTGTTGTCAATATGAGGTCAATAATGTCTGGCTCTTTCTGATTTATCAATAGAAGTATATCAACAGTAGAAATCTATTCGTGTAACATGGCTTGCTGCCTATGTAGCGGTAGACCTATGGCTCCCTTAAAAACAATATTGATGACTTAAATACTTTTTGGCTTGATATTAGGAACAGACTTTTCATAACTCATAAGTTGGTTAAAATCGGATATGAAATTGGTAGTGCTGTAAGTTCATGTTCCTTGTAGAGCAGATCTTCTATGGGTAGTTGAGTCAATTACAGATCTTTCAGAATTCTTCTTTTGCACTGCAACTTTTGGAAAATCCCGACCTGTTTCAACATGCTGTATCTTTTACGTCATCAAGCGCCTTACACTTTCTAAGGTGCTGCAAATCTTTCTCACTTTCGTTCTATCAAATCGCGGGCATAAATGGAAACCGCTGGTTTGAAAATGTCATTTTCTTCCACAAAATGTTTTTTCTGCCGATTGCTGATAAAGCTTTGGCATCACTTTACCTTTTTCTAAAGCACTAAAAAAACTTAAGCTTTAAACTATTCGTCAAGTGATTCGCACAAATCAGCCAACAATTTCCGTTCTTCCACTCAAAGTCATTCGAAGCATTCTGATCAACTAACTGCTCGAGGCTATTCCAGCTGTTCTCAATTGGCTGTTTTTACATTTGGGTATTTGGACGCTATCAAAGCAGGCAACCATGAAAAGGCCCTTGCGGCGCGCATTCGCCAAGCACATAATGAAGGCATCCCCAACTTTGCTTGTCATCTGAATCAGTATGTGGTAAAGCTACCGGTACTGTGCATAGATAAATTTTGAATCAAACGTGCGTAGCCGACCGCCATCTTGTTTGAGGAATTCGTTGATAGACAGGTTAAATTCACACTTAATATCGCCTTAAATGTTTATTAATATTTAATGCTTTTTCTCATCTTTATAATTCATTCCATTGGATGAATTGAGCAACCCGACGTCTAATGAATAATTCAATGAAATGCAAAAGGGCAGCTCGACGCGTACCATGACGGATGCTGTAGTTCATTTGTTTATGCAAAGGACAGCCGCTTGTGCTTTTCCTGTCTTGTTAAACAAGTTCTTACTTTACTTCATTTATCGAAGTCTTTTTAATTCTATGTTTATAACATGTTATTATAAATCATCATTCGATGTTAACGTAGGAGGAGTTCCTGCTGTAAAGGTGCTTTAGTTGAGGAATCTGAGCGTTCTAGCCGGCATGCCGAAGTCCTTTTTACTAAGAAGATCAGTTGACGAAGGAAGGCGAGAAGAAGATCTTGATGATGGCCACTCCTCTTCTTCCATTTCGTTACAAGGTGGGTGGAGCATTTTCTACGTTGATCCGACCAAAAGACCTTTGCTTCCTTTTTGCATGTCGCAATACACACTAACGCGTCAGTGTTGAAAAGTTTTTTGAAAATTTCCAGAACAAGGTAAACATAGGATTGTGCGGCAAGACATTTGTGATAACTGTTTGAAAAATTGAATGCTTTGAACGACTTTTTATAGGAAATTCTTTAAGGAAGAAGTAATTTTGAGCCTGAAAGCTTGCAAGAATCGTGTACAGGAAAGATATTTGCGAAGATTTTAGTTTGATTTCTTCCTGGTTTATTTATCTAGCACTTCCACGCAAGCTTTCCTTTCGCGCAAGGTAACATCGTTGGAATACTTTGCTCAGACACCAGGAAGAGTTTGTTTTCAATTGGGTTTTCATTTAAAGCCTGTTTTCTTAACATTTGATAAAATTTTGAGTTTCAAAATTGAGTTTCGCTTTTGAAGTAACGCAGTATTATGCGATGTTCTTCGGTGCTTTTCCGAAGTTTCCTCGAGGCGAACAGAGCACTTTAAGATTCGAAGCAGGAAGGAAGGCCAGTAGCTGCATAAAGAACTGTGTTGCTGTGAACATACTTCGGCACGTCTCTACTCGATTAGCCCTTTGTTGATTCGTCTCTTTGTTAGGATAGTGCTTGGTATTCGCAAGCTGAAGGTAGCTACAATTAAAATAGAATCTCTTTATAAAGTGGACAGTGGTGACTGGGCATATAAGCCAATAAATGCACATGGTGTGTGATGTCATTCTATGCTATGTTTTCACTGCTTATTTCTATCCAGCCATACTGTAAGCTCCTGTTGTTAAGTCTGAGGTGTGCCGGTGTTAGTTCGTGTTGTTAAAAAGCCAGTTGTTCGGCTTCGTTCACATATGGTGGGCTTTTCTCAGTCATTCACAACTCAAGATCAGTCATAGCCTGTTGGTTCTTTCGGAGACTCTGTTTGTTAATTTAATCTCCGGCGAGGACGCCCAATGTCCTAAACAGCACCCGGGTTTTTGCGAAGGTTTGTCACCTTGCGACGTACCTATGCCCGAGACAATGGCAATGAAGCGCCTCTCTCATACCCTGTACATCTACCTGCTAGGAATCTTTAAAGTGCAATATCCTTTACTGCTGTAGTTTTCATCCCTATTAATCACACAGTGCACATCCCTGGTAGCAAATACAAATTGGCTGGCAAACTCCAACACCCTTTGCATGTCTGTAATCGTGTACATATTATTTCTATCGCCACCAAAGTTCTGGCTGCCAGAAAATAACTTTTCTTCTGTGTCTTACAGCAGGTCCGACCACATGTAGACCATTCCGTCCCCTACTCCTTCGCGAAACTTAACATTGGGTGGAAAATCAGTTGGACATCCGCCAAAACGCAAGCACGCGTAATCAGACGATCTTGCTTTCCGACAGAACCAGCTTTTCCTTTTAAAAAGAGCATAGCATATCTGCATGTTTTTACTTCCTCCCTATCTTTCAGTGGTGAATTGGCTGGCGCTGGTACTTCATTCGGCATTTAATGCTCATGAATTAGTTGAAATTTGATTCTAGCTCTCAATTTGAATGCGCTTTTGCGTGCCCTAAACATGGCGACTAGGCCTATGAAGGAATATCCAACTTCTTAAGCTTGAGTTCGAATTTACGTCATCCGTTGTGTCGAAATATAACTTAACTTGTCAAAGTGTTTTAGGAGTTTTCAAGTTGTAAGGCAGCGTTGAAATTGTCTTGAAAATTGAAGCCAAAAGAGTGTAAAGATTCAAACAACGGTTTCTGCTATGTTAAGTTCTCTATGCAGATTTTAATTAACTGAAAAATTCCTTTGATGCCAGCTGTGCGATTCACGTTTTATGAATGGCGTACAGTTAACTTAAGCGGGCCAGTTAGAATCGTTTTGTGTTCTTGGCTTTCACTTTTTCTATCTTAATCGACAGGTGCCTCGTCAAACGCACTGTGCAGATTCTACCCAGCTTGGCAATGCTTCCTTTTCGCAAGACAATTTTGCATTTATTTGATGTTCTTTTTATCTAGTTTCTGAGCTCTACTGCTTCTCGTGATCAATTAGCTTTCTGCTTAACGTTTTATTGTTTTACCGGCCTCTCTTCGTTTTAATTAAGGCTTATTGATTTGTGTCACAACTTGTTCTACTTTTCTAATGACTGTACCACGAAATCAAGTCATCAACGTAGTATTCAACAAGTCCCTTAGCCAATCTTGGTTTCCTAGAGTATGATAATCCATGCATCTTAGATGAAGCTCAAGCACTATAACAAACGCCTATCCAGCATTTTTGCCACTTAATGCAAGCAGTGGCTAAAGCATTGGTGGTAAACCGCTAGCGTCCTCCTGAATTTTTCATGCGCCCGCGACGAATTGCCGTCGATCACTGCTCGTTTCATTTCAGCCACTGCAGGTTGTTTCCTTCAAGGATTTATCATTGCGTCCATTCTGTTCAATGTTTACACATTGGAAGCTCATTTGGTTAGTCCCAGATTTTTGCGACAGGTCTCGTTGCTATTCATATAAATATTGTACACGTATTTATACTCTTAGGACCAGCAGCGTGCTATTTTGCTTTCACTTGTTGGTTTTAGATTTTCTATTATAGTCAGAAGCCTCTGCTTCTAGCATAACATGAAAGTCGACGGGTCGGGAGAGGAAACTAGCACCGTTTCTTTTGCACTATAATCTTGCATTCCAACGGTGATCGTCTTGTTTCAAGGAAGAGGTTGTACTTCCACGACTATTCTTAGCAATCTGGGATGCACTTTTTCAAGTTGGGCATGTCTGATGTTCCCCCCTGAAGCTACGCTGCCACTTTCAGTACCTAATTATTGTCCATGGATTCAATGACGATGCTAGGCCTCCTTTCAATCTGGCATATTCTTCTGACATTTCGAATACACCCACCTAGGCACGTGTAGTTCCTTGCAAATACCAATCTCATATTTACAATATAGATTTCCTCCCTTTTAAATCTTCATTTGTTCTTGCTTTTAATTTATAATTAAAGACGTTTGCCATTTGGCCATTTGCACAATAATCTAGCCCTGTACATTATTTTCCTTAATTTCAACAGTCATTTTTGCAGAATTGTTTTAAATGACAATAGACTTTGCTGTTCAAGCGATTCCTTGAAAAGGTCACCTGGTCGCCCTGTCTTTTTAAATCAAGCTATTATGTATAGCAAAAGACCGCATTTCGTTTCATCGTGTCTTTTTACGGCAAAATACTGACGCTTCCATTTTATTGCAATTGCAAATAAAGCTTCTATAAACAATCCTTAGTTTTACTCGCTTCGTGGCCAAGGATAGTGACATTGCCCAGTCGTTTTCCTAGACTCTTCGCGGATAGAGTTTTTGTGAGGAAAACAACAGATAGCGCTTGAAAGAAATTTACCTTTCCGCATTCAAACTGCAAACAGTCGACTGCAGTGCATTATGGCTTGGCAGTCTCTTAAGCGCGCCGTGTACGCTTCTGTTCTGGCTTTGCATTAGGTAGCATCGTGCTTTGAGAACTGTTTGCCACGCTGCAATGATGGTCGCAGCCCTGGCCTACCCGCTACTGGCAGCCTCCGTTGCCCGCGCAAGCCCGTTCTGGCGAGCGCTTCTCTTTCAGCTGCAATAACCGCCAAAATGCGTCAGATTTTCTTGGGGTTTTTTTGTCGAGACAGTGCCCATAATTTTGTAGTCATGAATATCTGGATACGGTTTTAGGGATTCTCGATCCAACTTACAGCATGGAAAGATTTAAAATGCGCCCTATTTGGAACCATCCCCTGACAAGAAAGGAAGACGCATGTCTGCGTAGGCATAGTGGGCTCATGGGGGTTGGCCGGGACAAAATGATATTCTCAACGGCAATTTTTCATAACTAACAACTCGACCTTCTGTGTATATTAGAAAATGTGTTTTTGCTGAAAATATCATGACTGTTATGAAGTCACTTGAATTTGAAGGACTTGATATTTGTATTGAGCCATTGCATCCTCTAACGAAAACATAAACTACTGTAGCAGAATTCAGAGAGGAATGTTCCTGGAATGTCCAGTTTATAAAGGAATATAAATCAGTTATTGTCGTTGTTTAGCTGCACCTAAACTACACTAGCTATAATGATGTCAAAATCCTGGTAGCAAAATATTTTTTTTTAATACTAATCGACAAGAGTTATCAAACGACGTTCAGTCCTGACCAATAAATCCTACTCTCCGACCTTTTTGTAGGGAACTAGCCCTCCGAATCTCCTCCAACCAATATCCTATAAGATATGCATGCTCCTGAAGACATCATTGTTTTTGGCGGTCAGAGGCAGAGCCCTTACATGCGACGCCTGACTTTTTAAATTATTTACAGCAAGCCAGCTTTCTCTGCTCAAAGCTTCCAACATCCGCAGATTAAGCTGCAGTTTCTCTAAAAAAGAACCGAATAGGACCGAATTTTTTAGGAATAATCTTGCTCAGTATGAGAAATATGGTCAATGGCGGAGAGCTGTTCCCTCCAAATACATTTATGCCTCGTTCGCACTTCGCTGGTTAGCTTCTAAGAAATCCCGCTTTTTATGAGAAATAGCCTTGAATCAGGGGCGGATCCAGAGAAAATTTGAAGGGGGCAGTTAATAACAGGGGCGCTGAAAATTTTTCAGAAATTTGTAATGAGTGTACGCTTTGTATATAAATTTCCTAATTTAACTCGTGATAAGAAGGACCTATATTCACGCTCTATAAAAATTAATTCAAGTAGACTGCATAAAAGCAGTACTATCTAGTTTGAATATAACTAAAAGTATCTATTTATAGAGACAGCACTTTAAAGAATCAAGCTTGGCGACAAAGGAGAACGCACCATGGTTAGGTCGGATGTAAAAGAAAATTTTTGAAATTGAAACTTCTAGAGTGGCAGAAGATCCATCTCCAGGACTGAAATTTAACAGAGTAAAAACCGTACCGATCAGGATTGTAAGATCGACGACTCTAAATGATTTTTGATTTAAAGAAAAAAATTTGGAGGGGATTCTAAAACTCTGGTGATAGAAGAACAGAAAGGTGGGGAAAAGAAGGAAGTGTGACCATTGGTTTAGATTGAACATCTCAGTGATGTTGAATTTACTCAGATAATTTTACTTCCTGGACACATATGTGCATATGCGCAACAAAGGTTTAAACTGCCAATAGGGCGGTGTCTTGGAGCTCTTTTCTCTTCAAGAGAAATATTCACACTAAGTTTTCCAAAGGGGTGCCAGACTAGCTAGTTGCCATTTTTTGGGAGGGACATTGCCATTTATGTACTCAAGATGTCAAATGAATGCGAATTGTCATGTAGAAGCCTATTTGACATTGAGGCAACCTTTAATCCAGTAAAGGCAAGCAGCTTTAATATAAGTACCAAGCAGTTACGATCACTCCATTAAGTGAAAACAGTCTTAGCTTTTGGAAGTTTCCATTCAATTTGCATAGATTTATATAAAGCATTTTCCAGCGGCTGTAAAACATTTTTGTTGGTTATTTTATAAATAAATGAATTTTAGTTCATTTTTGAAACCACATGTATACAATGATTTGCTTCCATTTTGCAGGATTCGATTCCAACTTGAAAAGCACTGTATTGCCCTCTAATCAAGAGAACGAGTACGGCGTCTGGCGGTACCCCAAAAGCGAGCTGAACACTGGGGGCACAATATTTCCACAAACCCTCGCCAAAGGGCGCAATAACAGCGAAACCAATGGCAACAAACTGCACTTTCTTCTTGTCGCTGCGGAGCAACTTGCGATTAACGAGAAGGAGCTGACGCCACAAAGGACAGATTATAGCATACGTCGCGAGTCACTGAAATCTATAACTAAGAATTCCAACAATGTAAATGAAGAGAGTGCCTCGCGAAATGATCAGCGTGGTGTGGTCTCCACGTTTGAGAGCGATAGCGCGTACAGTGTTGACGATGGCGAAGACTACAAAGACGACAGTGTGTTTGATTCCGAAGATACAAATTCAACCTCGGATGTTAGCGATGTTTCCGATTTGAACAACAACAACAACCACAACAACGGTGATCACGAAACTGAAGACAGCAAAAGTTATGGCGGTAGTTCAAAGAAGGCCAGGTACCAATGCGATCAATGTGGTAAAGTGTTCAAGACGAGGTACACCTTAACCATCCACCTTAAGATGCCTATCCACACCAAGAGTCGGCCGTTTGTCTGCAGCGTTTGCGGCAAAGGTTTTCGATTATCCAGTACTCTGTGTCGTCATAAGATTATTCATACCAAAGAGAAGCCCCACCGTTGCCACATTTGCTCAAAGGCATTCAACAGGTCTTCAACCCTGAAAACGCACATCAAAACGCACAGCAACGTGAAGGAATTCGTTTGCCCTGTCTGCGGAAAAGGCTTCCACCAAAAGGGCAACTTGCGGAACCACTCGCTCATTCACACGGGTGAGCGGCCTTTCTCGTGTCGCTTTTGCGACAAAGCATTCAACAAGATGAGCAACTTGAAGTTCCACATGCAGGCACACGAAGAGGTATCAGTCAAGGGTTGAAGGCGAGAGAGATTGTCGCTGCAAGAGCATCAATGCTGGTTTGTACTTCCTTCAGCGACCTGGTTGGCACATAAAGAGCACCGACGCACCTTGGCATGTTTTACGGGACAGGTCTGTGCTGTCACTTTGGTACAATTGCATTCTTGCAACATGATCTCTCATTCACTCGTTTTGTGATCATATTTGCAAGTGGTTTTTTCGAGGGTGTAGTGCTACACTGCATTGCACATTCTGTACATTGCCTCCAGAAACGAACGTCCTATCTAATCCCCCAGTTATACGGTGTTTTCTATGTGGACGTACGCTCGCCATGAAAGTAAATTGGCAATTACCGCAGAAAGGAACCATCTATCTTGAGTATGAAATCCTTTGTTACATTCATTGCTACTTGATTGGTTTCCTTCTTGAATTTCATAGAACAGGGTAGCTCGTCTCCTTTAGTTAAGACTAAACAGAAAATAGAGCTTCGTCAATTTAATTAGGAACTTCTATGAACCTGGCGATTGAACGGACGATTTACTGATGTTTTCATCTTTATGCCTTTCTCAGCTTTATGCCGTTCCTGCCAACTATTCTTTCTCAGCACAAGGCTTCTGATGTGTAATGCGATGAGATATAGCTTCTTTTTCTTCACGATTACAAGCCAGAATTGTTACGATTATGATTCTTCACTATTAGAAACTTAAACCGTTTGAATTCATAAAAAACGCCAGGTCAACCTATCGATTTGCCCATCACTTTGTGGCAACTCAGCTTGACCTCGTTATAAAATCTATCGACCCATCGTGACCTCGTTGTGACTTTGCAACAAGAAGCTACGATGCTACGACTCTTTCAAATGCACATGCTTCATTTTCTCTTTTACCTGTTTCATCGGAAAATTATTTTATGTGCATTAATTTTTTCCCAATGAACCTCAAATTCTTTACTGACTAAATAAGCTTGATCGACAAATAAAAGCAACGAAGTTAATATCTACGGTGTAAGTTTCAAGGAAATTAGGGTGGAAGTTAAGGCATGGCCAGGACATAGCTGTTTAGTGGTTAAGGTCGCTCACGTTTTATTTCTATATGAGCAATTTCTCCAGATATCTTTTGTTTTACAAAGACACTAGTCAATCACTCTTCGTCCCTAGTATCATCTGTACCCCTTTTGTTACTTGGATTTAATCCTAACCATGTATTTTGTTTAAAATGTAATAGAGACACTTTCTTTTGAGAAACGTATTTAGTCAACGTATGTTTAATTCGGTTTTATTTTACACTGCAAAGTTTGTGGCTTTGTTTGGTTTCTAATCTAGCCCTTGTTGCATTTATTTGTTTCTTTGTAAACTGCAGTTTTGGCAATTCATCTCTTTTTGAGGTTTTATTTTCTTGTTCATCTTACAAGGCGTAATTCATGTATATTTATTCATGTTTTAAATATTGTTTTTGCGACAAAGATTGTTCAAAGATATGTGTATTTTGTGCACGTTATGAAATTGATAATTTGATTATTCGAGTCCTGATTTCTGTTTTGTTCAACTCCTTTTTCCCTCCGCTGTTTTTGTCACTAATTGACGATGCTAGCTTTGATGCATGGCTTGGCTGCAAGATTCCTGCTTCGCCTAATGGAATATGAATGAATAAGAATGCAAGACTTTGTCCAAGGCATGAAATGTGCAGTGTCATCAGCTTTGAAGATGAATGTGCATGATCGATAGAAACTTGAAAATAGACCTTTTTGATTAAGACTCGACATATTCGTAGACATATCTAGTGAAAAGCTGCTTAGAGAATTTGTTTTTTCTCACTATCTTGAGACTTCGTGGTCCAGATGTTCCCGCAAACAAAGTTTCAGATCACTCAATAATCATGTCAAAAGTGCATTCGTGGGACTGGTTCGTCTCAAAACTTTTCAGTCTAATTATCTTTTTTACGAAAATTTTTAATTAACCAGATAGAGCCTGACGTGGCCTTCAATTTTTTATGAGTTTTGGTTGAAAGTCTTCTTTATTAACTTTTCAGTCGCAACAAGCTCGTTGTATTTAAGCGCGAGTGTGAAATTCCGTGCGTGAAATCAGCCCCATGAATTGTGATGTGTCTGCGTGATTCCATTGCTTTCGTACAGACACTTGTTCTAATTTGTTTTTGCTCGTCATTGCGTTGCATTATGGGTCGGTCAGTTGCGTCACGTGGTGGTGTATCTGTTGCTGTTTTTGACTATTGAATAGCTCTCCTCTCTTAATAACTTCTGCTGCTAATGTTTTGAATTTAATGTCATCTAAGTTGCATTATCCTTATAGTTACGTTTACTCCCCTGATTAGATGACAAAAGTTACCCTAGAAATACGGAAATCTTCACTAAATATATAGGCCACTCATACATTGGCGAAATTTACACAAAAACCAGAATATATGCTATATACTATAAATCCACTTGTCTTATCTGTATTTTGGCGAAAGGCTTTCTTGCGACGTTTAATCATTCAGATTACAATTTCTCATTCTGCCAAGTTTGCCAAAAAGTGACATATTGCTTTAACCCATGGGACTGCTGCTCGAAGCCATAATTTCATGTCAAAGGCGGATCCCCCCTCTTTGCATGGTCTGGAACAGGAAAAGAACACCAAATGGAGGCACCGACGAACCTTCCTGTTCGTAAAAGAGGAACTAAAACTAAGATTTCTAGCCGAGTTGTAAATGTTTTGAATGAGCGATCCTTGTCACCTATTGGTACCCCTCTCCTTCTTAGGCCCACCACCTCTGGCCCACGGCTGCCTAGCTGGCTTGGTCTCACTCTCAGCTACCCGCCTAGGCTCCTTCTACTACTTCTACCCCCTGTGGCGCCACACCAGCTCTTCTATTTTGATTTTCCTTCATCCCTTTATGCGCTTTGCAGATTGACTTTGTATGACATGATAGATGTCGATATTAAGACTGGTGACATAATTCATTCTCTAACTGACTATCGGTTTCCCTATCAATATTTCCCTCCTACTTTCCAAAAAAATTCCTCTGGTTCCAATTGATATGAAACGATGTGAATACTGTAATTGTTTCCTCCTTTTTGCACCATTTGTTAAAAGTTGAACGCATGGTAAAAAAAAGTATCTCTTGGAGTTGGAGCAATAAGCCCTCAAGGAAGCAATGAAGAGGCTTTTTTGCAGGGGTGACAAGTTCGCCTCATCCTGAAAAAGAGGCTAGCCAAACAGAAATGGCGTCCATGCTAGAGAAACTGCAAGCAGTGGAAGACGTAGATGTTGACAACGGTGGCGTCTTCAAATATATCTTGATGAAAGTATGCGCTGGGCAAGACTCAAAGTACATTGTAAGAGGCTTTGACTGGGCAGAGTATCATGGTAGGATAGTTCTTTATTTGCTTACTAGTAACGATAGGATATGGATTTCTTTTACCACATACTAGCACCAGGGTAAGGGCCATGTGGTGCGAATCTTTACTAGCCCTAACCACCTATTGTTTTCACTTAATTGGCAACATGTTCTACTATGATTCTGGAAAAAAATTAGGCACTGATTTTCTCAAAAATGTTTCTCCAAAAAGGCAGGACTTAAACTGTATTTCACACCATCTTTCCATATTTTTAAAAGCATGTTCTTGTAGTATTCACACATTTCAACTGTAATGTTCATTAGCTGTTGAGAAACTGATAAAAGATATGCACAAGTCAAGTGCTATACACTAAAATGAATTATTTGAAATCCCTCTGACCAATTGTATTGATCACTACCATCGTGTATTTCTCAATCCTTGCTCGTATGAAAATGAAGGTGCTCCAAAATGAGCCATTGAGTCAAATAATTGTTGTCAGTGTTCCAAAACTTTTGGCAAACATTCTAGTTGTGTATATCAGCAATGGTTTACCCTAGTAAAGTTGAACACTTGCCTGGTCAAATATCAAACCATTTGTGTTGTAAATTTGCAAGGGACCTGGCTAACTGACTGCAAATGTGGTCACTTGAGCTAAGAATCTCCATCTTATTTTCTTACCTTAAATTTTGCACCTTTACTGGATAAATTTTACATAAATTTTCCCCCTGTTTATCCCTTGTGTCTTGAAATCTAATGCTCTACCTAAGATAAAGATTTTTCCTCATTAGGCAAAAATTCTTTTTGGATTCTGTAACAAACATATTTTGATAGATGCAGATTTATTTGATTCAATGGGAAATAAACTCGAAGAAATTGTGTCTATGGCTTGCTGTAAGGGAATGGACATTGTTCAATTAGTTTATCAATTTCATTCATTATATGTGTTCAAGATGTGCACCCTTGGACTTGAACTTTGTTGTTCTAAGCTGAAATGACCTATACTATTACTGATTTTTTGTCAAAATTGTCTGTAAAATATGGATCTTATTCATAAAAATATCTTCTTCTTTAGCTGATATATACGATGAAGTTGCACCAGGACTAAAAGTTTTAGGACTTACATCAGAATGTGTTGGTGGAGGAAGAATTGAGCATGATCCTAAAGCAAAGAAAATATTGGTTTATGGATATTCAATGGTAAATCTTATTTATTCTTTATTCAACAAGTTTCCTTGAAGAATCACAAACCAAGAAGCTTTTTTAGAAAGATGCTTTGGTTGATGGCTAGATGGTGACTTGAATCTTTTTTCAGACATAAGTTGAGCATAGAAAGGCAGGAAAATGGTTTATTGGCCTGTTCTTTTAAGTTAGCAATTTCTAACCATTGACCTGTTAAGATCTGTGAGTACAGTCCTATTTGTTCATCCTTCTTTACAAATATCAAGCTCATAGCCACGTGGATTTCTATTCACGCAATCTTTTGTGAACAAAAAGTTGCCTTATGAGGAGGCATAGCGTTTCAATTTTCTTGGTCTCTTTATTTTCCTCTATCACTTTTTAATAATATGTTTTGATACCTTTTCACTTTTCACAAGACTTCATGATTCCACATTAAGTATGAGGTATCTAAGTGACAAGTAACATATCTGCAAACATTTTGCTGCTGAAGAAGTTGTTATGATTCTCTTATAATAGATTCAATGCAGATTGCTCACAGAGTATCATATTGCTGTGAAATCATATCCTGCTCACCGAAGCTTTTGATTTGATGATAGGTAGTTTTATAAGCAATGAACGCGAAGAAATAATGGGAGACACTATTCCAGTCACTGCAACCCAAGTATTGTGCAGAATGGACACAGGTGATGAAGGTGTGACCAATTAAGAAAATGTAAGGGAAAATCTTCTACCCGCAGCAAAACATAACCCTGGTACAGATGGTCGAAAGAGAAGAAGACCAAAGTGGAAAAGCAAATTTTATCTTCATTACAAAATGATTTGATCGAAAGCCTAGCAAATATGTTCCTTGATAAAATTGTGGAAAGTGTCCAAAAGACATGCTGTCTTTTCAATGCAAGTTTGCGAATGAAAAGGTGGCTAAAGGATTAAGAACTTACCTGTAGGAATAGGGTTTTTACAGAAAAATCAAAAACCATATATGAGTGCTTCTTGGCGTTCATTAAAATGGATTTGCCAAATGTTGAATGAGAAAGAAATGCTGCCTTGAGAAAATTTGAGGAGACGGAACCTGAATTACAGACGGTTTCTAGTAAAATTGAGATTTGGTTGAGCACAGGTGACACGAATGACAGGTTAGGTGGTGTTCAAAAGCTCTTAAAGGCACCGATGACTTTTTATATACCTCGCTAGGCATATAGACCGAGTCGTATGCTCATCAATGCAGTTGGGGTTGTACCACAAGCTTGCTACGCATAAGGAAATGCATTCTCAAGAGAAAATCAGAGAGCTTCAAAACCTTAGCAAGAGCAATGTCCTGTAACAATGCATTACTTCAGTTTGATTAAGGATGAGAAGAAATCTGCGATAGGCTTCCCGTCTGATTGTAGTTTAAGGAAATGCCGATTGCCCTTTTATAGCCAGATGACGTCATGTCTATTTTTGCGTTGGTCAGCACAGAATATTGTATTGTGTTTGTTTAGTTTTAAAATTTACATTGATACTAAAATTGGGCCTCAAGCCCAGCCTAAGGCTTATGTGCATCTACTGCTTAAGGACTTTCCTTGATAAAATTCAAATCAGTTATCACTTCCCGCAGCCGCTACATTTCTTCACAAAATACAAGTGGTTCCCTTGGTATTCAGGTCTGCGATGTTTGTAGAACGGCTCTAGAACCCTCACACAAGATGATTTACTGCTCGTGACAATCGCCGAGTTAAACTGCGTAAAACAGATTCGGAAGGACTTCCGGATAATCAGGAAAATTAATCGAAACGGTTTTCATTTTCTATCGGTGTCGAAACCTTTCTTTTTGTGTAGCATTTCCAATTTGCTTTGACGGTTGTTGTTGGGTCGTTCTGATAAATGCCGGGTTCATACGAATAAGCTATAATTAATTTGTTGTATGTTTACGTTGTATGTTTACGTTGTATGTTTACGTTGTATTTTTACGTTGTATGTAAGGCTAGAGTTGTCCCTGTGCACTCATTTTCCATTTTATTACGTTTGTTTATCCAAAGAACTAACCGACGCAGCTACCATAAGCAATTCTCCACTTATGGGATTTGTTGACATTGTATGATTCTGCTTTGGTTAGTTGTGGAAAGTGACATTTCTTGGACGTAGATATTTGTTTCTGTTGCAGGGCTTTGGAAGGGCGGACCATGCGATATCCGTGAATTTGTTGAAGAAGGCATACCCAAACTACACCGACATTAGTTTCTCAAATGAAGGCTACTGATCTGTTTGGTTGCAATTTGATGGCCGTGATTGTGCAGAACAGGGGCTTACAGCCAAAAAGAGCTTGCCCTATTTCAGATGCCTAGCAGCGGTGACGTACAATGGTAGGATTGTAATTTAGATATGGTTCCTGAAGTTTTAATCATTTATTCTTTAATTTGATTTCTGTTTGTCAACACAATCAGGCGATCAGAAAAATTGGTCTTCCTCAGCACAAGGGCCTCGTTTTTTATTGAGCAACGCAAAGCTCCAGTATGAAGTATCATCAAGTGTCATCAATTTTCATTGCTTTTTATTACGTATTTATATTATGACATGTAAGAATCTCGTGCTTCTGTAAACCTTTTCTTTGGAATGTTCGTCTTAGTGTCAGTAGATTTATTTCGTTTTGATCTGGCACTTGTTGATGATAGAGAGAGAGAGGCGAATGAAATGAAAATAAAGAGCTGCTAGTTTTTTCTCTAAAAGGCTTTTACTTGTTCTCATCCAACTTATTTGCTTTGAAAGCCGCTAGTTGGAACATACGCCCTCTCTACCCAATATGCCACGTAGTGTTGGTATGGACTTCATTGGCATTGGTGTCACACAATCTATTCAACTCTAATCTGATCATCATTTTACATTTCGGATCTAGGAATGTCCCGCTACATTTTCAGCTGTTAAGAATTACTTGGTTGATTGGTGTAGCCACGCTAGATGTGTACCAATGAGCTTGCTATATCAACAGTATAGGCGTCAACTGTCCAACCATCATTACCAAAATTGTGAAAAGCTGTCCGAAAAGTTTCGTTGAGGAACGTGAACAGCATGTTAGTATTTTGTTTTCTATGCGGGTTGAGTGTTTCTTACTCTTGTTGTTGTTGTTGCTGTTGTTGTTGTCGTTGTTGTTACCCTTATAATGTTGTTGAATCAACATACCAGCCTGACCCTCTGCTAAACCATTTGTCAAAGTTTTCATAAATGTTGGTGTTTTTTTCTTGTTCGGCTGGTGCCAGGTTGAATCTAAAATTGATCTGATGTTCACTTAGCATCACGATTAAATCTTGTTTGTCGCACTCGATAGTGCATGACTCATGGTCTCTCTCTTGGCTTAGCATCACGAGACAATTGATAGACCAACACGATATTAGAATATTGAATCTTGAAAAACTATCAAAATGCAGCGATTTCCCCTTTAATTGGCACTTGAGATTTTTTATCGACTAAATGATGTTATTCTGACCTGAACCTTTCTTTTGGTACTTTAATCAAGAATTCCTCAGAATTAAAAGTCCCTTATTTAATACATTGAACCTCAGTTTGCTCTAAAAGTCATCAGACATGTTGTACTATTTGAAAGGAAGTATTAGCATGGTAGTGACTTTAAGTAAAAAATCTTTTCATTTTATAGCCTATTGAATATAATTCCACTTTTCTTTTACAATATTGTTTTTGTCCTCCATCTTATGTTCCATAATAAAGTTTCTAACCCTTCTTCTCTTATCTAACATCCTATCTGTTTACTAGGTCATTGGATTTGCTTCCTTTTATTTACAAATCCTATTTGTTGAATAACCTATGCGATTTGTCAACATTGGTTTTTGTTAACTAAAAACTTTGATCAACCGACGAAAAATGCAGCTACATTCATTCCAAAGATCTTTAAAAGGGTGCTTCTGCAATCGTGGTATAATCAAGAGAAAACTGTGTTAATTTTGACGAACGGGCGTTGGTACCCACATCAAAGTATAGGAACCTCACTCAGGCAAATTGCTACTTTTGTAGCAGATGTGGCCATTATTGTGCATAACTCGGCTGACATCTGTTTTTTCTAGAAGTTAAATTTTTGTTTATAAACACAATTCAGTGCTTAGTGATAACGTGTATCAAGGACACAGGGGTAGGAGGAGTAGTTCTGGAAGGGAATGGAATTCGCCTGGTGATGCTGACATTCAGTTTTGACAAGTTGAGTTACTATTGAAATAAGCCTGTTGCTTTGCTCATTTCCTTGCTCTCGGAGTTTAAAATGGTGACGAGGATGGGATACTGTTCTCGTACAACAAGAGAAGAAACGCAAGCTAATGCCTCGATTCTACCAATCACCATGCAGAGTAGTTGAACGTAACGGCACTAGAGTTGTCGCAGAAAACAAAGATAAGCACCGCATTACACGGAATGTTTCGCATTTCAAGAGAATTCTGGATGTAAAAGAATCAGAATGTAGCAGTGACGACGAACGTAAACAAAACTCCAAACATGAACAACAGGAGCATAGGTGTAGGAGATCGAGCAGACAAAGATCGGTACCAGTGCGGTATGGACATGGACTTTCTTATTAGACTTTAACCGCTTTAAAACTGCTTTACAGCTGCACATTTAGATTGTTTTGTTTTGTTTCTTAAAAAAGGGAGTGGTGTAGTGATGACGTGTATCAAGGACACAGGGTTAGAAGGAGTAGTTCTGGAAGGGAATGGAATTCGGCTCGTGATGCTGACATTCAGTTTTGACAAGTTGAGTTACTATTGAAATAAGCCTGTTGCTTTGCTCAATTTCTTGCTCTCGGAGTTTATAACAACCATTCTGAGTTTAACGCTTAATTCGTTGATCAGCGACTCTGCTGTGCCTACATCGTGCATCTAATTACAGAAGTACAGGTATCTAACAATAATCTAAATTATATCTATGTTTATAAAGTTTGGACAAAGGCTTATGCCGAAACAGGAGGAACAACGGTTGGCTACGGCAAACTCTCCAGTGTATGTTCTGAAGTTTCTTCGCTTGAGCCGCTTTCTCCGGTGGAACAGTGTGGGTTTAGACTGAGTTCCAGACCCCAAAAGGGGCTCAGGCTATGTGGGTTTGGAAGCAACAAGCTGGAGTTTGATTCCGACCATTGCGCAGCACCATTGCGCAGCAGCCTTCCTTCCTGGCAGGCTTTGCCCTCTGATTAGATATATACATAGGCATGTATCCGCATTAGAACGGCTGTTGTTAGCACGTATCTGGCACTGCATAAGGCTGCTTTGCCGTTCATGGTGGTATTCAGAACAAGAGCATTACTACAGGCGAATTAGCTGTAATGCATGGCATCATTTACAGTTGAAAGCATTGGAGCACCCTGCCAGAAGTGTCGGCATCTCAGTAATTTTTCACTTGCGCATTTTCTGACATGGAAAGTTTACAGGAAAGAGGATTGAGTCAGGAAACCTTGCTTGCGGTACATCCTATCACGGAACCCAGCTTAACGTATTTCAGAAAAGAATTAGTAACATTTCAATCAAGCGCTTTATGTCTTCGTGTTTCAGAATATTGCAGGGTAAAGGAACTAACTGCCTTTTATTGCTGCCGCGGCTTCATCACTGTATGGAAAAAGGTCTCTGTTCGCTTGCAATGATTCATCAAATGCTATTTATCGTTGATACTTCTGAGTGTCAAACACATGTTCTAAGCATCTCTCTAAGTCACATGGTATGTCCGTTTGTACGCAATGCAAAACCTAATAGCATGGTTCCAATGCAAATAGTATTCACGCCAGATGCAGAGCTACCCCGACTAAAATCAGTTCCTTTGGAGGGTAGGCTTTATCGGAAAGAGTAACCATTATTAGTACGTGCCAAATAACTACTTTTAGTCGTCGCGTCACCATCTTTCTCAGGGCACGCGCCTTTTACAACCACCATTTCCACTGCAGGCTCGATGTTGCAGCTCTGGTGCTGCCTCGCACAACAGCACTTTCGTCGCAAGACCCTGGTCAGCCTCGGAGTGATTTTTTCAGAAAAACTGAGGGCCGTGTTCACCACTGCGGACATCAGAATAAGGCCGACATATAGTCGAAATTCAAAGAGAGGCTGCGTCATTGGTGTTGTTATGTCGCCATATCCTATGGTCGTGAAGGAAACAAAGTAGAAGTAAACTCCATCTAAGAAGCTCAGTTTACTTTTTGGTTCCGGAAAATAACTGGACGCTGCTGCTTCAATGAGAATGAATGCCCAGAGAAGCAAGAATGTGACCAGAAAACACTTGAGCTCCTTGTGAACAACTAGTGGTTCCCCGTTGCGAGCTTTTCTGCAGCTTAGTAGTTCCACTATCTTCGTACAAAGCTCAGTAAGCAACTGTCCAACGTATCCCAGAAAGAAGAGCATCGTAGGAATGCCGATGAGGCAAAAAGGAAAGAACACCAGCTTTCCAGCCATCGTTTTTGGAACCACGTTTCCGTAGCCTGAAATAATTGTGCAAGTGAATATTCGGCTTCTATGATACGTTACGAAGAGACACTGTGAACACTAGAGTGCCTCTGTTGACGTCAAGCAAACGAAGATGATTAAATTAAGCCAGTTGTTCTGCTCAATATTTGCGCTGCAAGTTGCTATGATGCATCTTGCTATGTTACAAGACGTGTGTTGGATTCATTAGCTTTTGTAGCATTAGGTTCATAAGATTTTGTTTTCTTGAACTGATTTTGTTTAAGACTGACTTATATAAAATGCACTTGTTTGTATTCATTTGCGTGAACCAGAACCAAAAAGCTTTATTACTTCCCATATTAGCATGTTTAAGCTTACATGAAAAGCCTTGTTGAGATGGAATTTATATTATGTAATCCCTGTAACAATTTCAGATATGTTTTTCTTCGCAGTTCAGTATTTCTGAGTGTGCTAAGCGATTAAGTATTCGTCTTTTTATATCTTTTGTAGCCGGAGCCGGAAAGTCTATGTTTTCATAAACCACAAGACCTGTCTATGAATACTGCAACCTGTATGTTTAGGCCAATTTTGTTAGCATGTCGCTGTGCACTTGCGGACAACAATCAAGTTTATGGCTCGCTTATCATTGCTTAGACGAGTTTGTGGATACAACTCTAATTAAAAAGTGTCTACATGTTTGGCCTTGCACGAGAGAAGTCATTTTCGATGCTTCTTCCTCCCTAATTACGCCTAATTTGTTTATTAAACAAAGTTGTGCTCGATTTTTGCTTCGGTTATAGGACATACACACTCAGAGGTCACTCAATGGCCTCTGGCTTTGATTCCAAGTGACTTACCAACTGTTGTCAAGGTGATCGCTGTAAACAGATACCATTTCGTGCAGATATCGTGTATAGAGACTTCAGTTGGCTTTTTCTCTTTTACTTTGAAGTGTTGCTTGAACTCGTCTCGATATATCTCAAAACTATACCTGTCCATTTCACCAAGAAATATGCCGTTCAACTTGTTATGCAGCTCATTGTCTTCTTCGGTCACATTCGCTTGCTTTGCCGCCTTGAGTCGCTTTATTCTCTCCTGATTGAAAATGCAGTCGGTGAGAGAGAACCCCTCTTCTATGTACGTGTAAATAAACCAAGCAGTCGTCTGTATGATAAGAAGAACTAATATTTTCTTCAGTAATTGTTTTGCGCGCTTCCCGAAGCAACCACGTACGTTCGTGCAACCCATGACTTCGACGCCTTGCCACGAATTCCAAAGGGCGTGAATAACGGATTTATGCGGTCTTCAGTTTGTTATTGTCTTTTTCACTTCTAGATTTGATCATTGTTGCCGTTCCATGAACTAAGCTTTCTTAGAACTTTATCCACCACCAACTTTTTGACAAATACGTTGTTCGTTACACAAATCCAAGGATACACACCCTTATAAATTATTAATCGAGGCTGGTCTTAGATTCTGTTGATGTTTATTCAAAGAGATTCCTTGAGGCCCGAATAGCTTTCTATCCAAAAGCTTGAGCAGAATGTGATTGTTTTAATGTGCCTGTAATAGTTTTAGGGATTCCTTCGTTGGCCAACATTCCATGGTCAATGTTGTTGGTTAAGCGGATTTCTTTAAAACGTTCTCTAAACTATAAACAGAAAGGAAGTTTAAAAATACAGTAACTTGAATCTCGCCTAATGCCAGCTGCGATGAGGTCCCTTTTGTTCAATTTTAAAACCAATTTATGCAACTTATATAGACTTATGAAGCTTTTGTCGTATGTAGCATCAATACTCTTAATTCCTTCTCTTTCCAAACAACGAGTTGAGTTTGCTTCTGCAAAGCATAACCTCGAACAGGGAAGCAGCTTTTGCAGAGAAAAACGAAAACGTCTTGAGTTTCGTCAAGGAGAGCGAACATACAGGCTTGGTAAGCAAACATACCGTGCAGTGGCTGGTCACCGTGCAATGGCTGGTCACCGTGCAATGGCTGGTCACCGTGCAATGGCTGGTCACCGTGCAATGGCTGGTCACCGTGCAATGGCTGGTCACCGTGCAATGGCTGGTCACCGTGCAATGGCTGGTCACCGTGCAATGGCTGGTCACCGTGCAATGGCTGGTCACCTTGCAATGGCTGGTCACCGTGCAATGGCTGGTCACCGTGCAATGGCTGGTCATCGTGCAATGGCTGGTCACCGTGCAATGGCTGGTCATCGTGCAATGTCTGGTCAAGGCTGCAGATGCTGCCGTTGTTGGATATATAGCTGCTACGTGAACCCATCTTGCTGTCTGGCTGTAAAGTAGCCTTCACTGTCGTTGACGAGATAACTATTAGTTGTTGCGAACAAAGCATCCATTGCTAATGCCAAATAAAAATCTTCGAAATTGAAATAAAATATATCAATTGAATAAATAGTTGAATGAGCTGCTATGTCGGTTGCTACTTGTCAAACCGATTTCAAGTTTTAAATTACGCTATATGCACAAGAAGCTATTTCCAATTAATAACAATGATTATGAAGCTGTATCAATTATTTATGTCTTTCTCTGTTTTACTTAAATCTGTCTGTTACATGCAGCGGCATTTTCATGTTATAATTCCTAATTCCCTTCCTGAATCAAAAGTAAGAATTAAATAGAGAATTTCTTCATAAAGTGAAACTCTAGTTATTACTAAATTTCATTCCTAAAGACTTTTGTTTGCAATAATGTTTTTTGAGAACTCTTTTTTAAACTTCTCAAATTGAAATTAGCCCAGCCAAACCCAAGTTTACTTTCTTATTTGAAAATGGTCTTTCGCATTCAATAAGATGACAATTTAATAAATGCCAGTTATGTTAATAAAAAACAAAACGTGGTCAAGATGTAGCCCTCACGAAGGAGCATCTTCTGACGCCTTTTGGAACATAGAGCAGAAACGTTTTCTTATGCGCGCGCACTGTACTGATCACGTGACTTTGTCTTCCCGCCAAAATTGAAATCGAGCAGCTGTAAACCAACGCGAGTGAGTTACAATTGCACTATACTTTGAACGAGCGATGCTTTTTCCTGCTTTTTGTTTGGTTCTTATTGCAACACGTACTTATAACAAGATGCAAAGAAGGTTGTGATGTTTGTGGCAAAACCAAAGGAAAAGTTTCTGTCGTGTGAGCACCTGAAGTATGGGCCTAGGCCATTAGGCTCGGAGGTGAGTAAAAATTTACGCAGTATAAAAGCAAATTTTCAAGGTTTGCCCATTTTTCCGCGTGTAAGGTAGAGTTTACAAAAGATCCAACCCTTAGAGGGTTACCCTTTGCCAGTAAATATAAACAAATCAGCTTGAGGCATCGTGGAAATTTTTCACGACCTCCATGTATAATAAGGAACATTATTTCAACAACAGATATCAAAAGTGGTACTTTTTCTCTTTTGCTTTCTGACAAGGAGGATACCAATACGATTTCAAAAATAGTTATGATAAATCCCAATACCAATACGCTGTTCGTTTGCAGATGGAATAATAGTATTTATAAAATTTAACACACTTCGCTACAAAAGTTTCATTGAAACTTACCTTTCAAGTTAAGTGATAATTCAAAAATTTGCAAGTTTGCTGACCTAACGAAATTTTTTCACTGTAGCAGCATATTCCGTTAAAATGTAAGGAGACGCTAAATCTTGAAAAGTGGTTCATTCGCATGCTAAGGGCCCAAACACTTTAAAATTCTCGGCACAGACTAATTTAAACACCAATATTCCAATTCGATGATCCATTTACGCCAAATGTGAAGCTAAAATTTTCCTGGATCGGATAAAATGTAAATCTCTGTCTATTTTCCCAGTGTACTGACCTATGCCATTCATATATTTTCATACTTAACAGTTTTACATAAAAGTTAGGCCATGTCAGCTTCTGTTCAAATATGTTTTTTAATATATCAAATGGACCGATCAACCTGAAACTTTATCCCGCCACGACCACATGTCCCAAGAGAACTGGAAATCAACCAAACCGTTGATGGATCTGATGGGGCCAAAAACTTACAGACGCCCTTTGCACAGCGATATAAAGCATTTCTAATCTACACAACCTTTTGGTGCTCATTTGTTTGTTTGGTTTGACTTTCATTTTGCCAGTAAGGCGCCTTGCTGCGACTAAATATTAAAAATCTATTCCACAACAATGCTTCATTTGGCTTATTGTGCTCAAAGCAAATCTCACCAGCTCATACAAGCCTTGCATTGACTTCACAAAATATACCTGTTGTCGTCCTAGTTTCCATAGTGCGCTAGAGTAGAGATCAGGAGTTGTTTTTCAAAACGTGGAGACTTGTGTACGCTGACTTGGTTGGTTTGCCAGCAGACAGGCAAAGGTCTCCATGAACATATCGCAATAGCTTCTTTATCAACTACAGTTAATATTCTGCATTGGAATTGTTAGCAAAGTTGATTTATTTTAAACTTTTTCCTCTAGTTGAATTATCGCTCATTGATCTCATCATAAGGTAAACAAGAAAGCCAAAACCAATAGAGAACATTGATTATCGTCGGAATGACGAAATCCTACTGCTGTTTATTATTCTCTGCAATGAGTTTATCCGTTTGCTTGCTAAACCTTTTGTGGCTAAGTGCTATTGTTTTTGCAGTGTACTTGTTCTTTGAACTTTGCCATGATGTGTAATATTGAAAGCAAATACACATCAATATGTGTGAAAACGCAGCTGACCCTCAAAGAATCTCATTTTCATTACAGATGCGAGTTGATGGCATATTTCTACAAGCGGAACTGAAAGTCAGCAAAATTTCTGAGTTAGCCGTGAGGCAACTCAACAGAAAGATGCCGCTGCGAGGAATTTTCAGATGTTGACCATCCCAAGTACTGTCTGCGAATCAACAGAACAGTAGATACGTTGGGATCTGCTGGTTGTGAATAATTTAGGTATTGAAATCCTATTTTATTCCTCCTATTGATTACACTGGCGCCACGAACGTGATGTGGCTTGACGCACCAAGAAGCAATCAATACAACCTGCTGAAAAGATTTTGATGCTTTGGTGTCACTTTATCGTGCTATCCAGCCCTGCAGCTCTCAAGGCATAGGTTTGAAGTAAGAATGCAATTTTGATTTCAATCTTCTGTAGACCTGCATTAATTTCAAGTAAATCTATTTTTGCTGTGTAGTTTGCCCCCATTGTTCACATAAGCGATTTTTCGGCGGACGTTTACTGAAGTTTTTGCATTCATAGGTAGCCACGGTTAAGGTTAACTAAAACCTTTGCTTCACTTTTTGTTTGGCGTAGATATTTGTTATTCAAACTAGAAGAACCGTACTTGGCACAAAATGGTGAGAAGAAAATGCTGCTGCGGCTCTTGCTGTTGTAGTTGCTGCAAGACGTTTTGGTGTCAGATGCTTGGTATTGCAATCAGAGCCATTCCGATAGTCTTGTTGCAACTCGTAGGCTGGGGATTGTTTTCGTACGTAGAGGATGGTTTGGACCTGAGACACTGCTTCGTTAACAAAGACCTCGTAGCTAATAAACTCTACCCAGACGCTGATGAGAAAAAGAAGTCATTTGAACTCTTTACTCGACTATACTACAAAACAAAGCTGTATCCATCTCCCAACCAAAGTGTAGAGATATACAAGTTATTCCGGTCACATTACAAAGTTTCAGAGACATTGCTTTTGCCAAAATGATACTTGGGGTATCTAGGGTGCCTAAAGTGGTATCGCTTCTCGGTAATGACAATGACCACCATCGGTAAGTTCACCTTTTTACAAATCATGATATGATAGCTAAGCCCCTTTGCTATGCAGTTGACATGAACCTAAGAACGTTGGAAGACTCATGAAAGCATCTTATGTAGAGGAACCAATGTTAATGTCGTGTTAGTCTTCTTTGATGTATTAATGACGTATTTATTATTTGCACCATATATTTCAGGTTTTGGTGGTGTAGCCCCTGTGACGAACACTGGAAAACTGCTTGTCATTCCATATGCCCTTATAACGATACCAGCAATGCTTTCGTTCCTTGCTTACATTGGATCGGTGGTTTCCAGTTGGGCAGAGAACATTATGCTTTGTATGCATAGGTTGATCAAAGGCAATAAACCGCTGAGATATAAGCTGATCAAACGCTGTTTCTATCTTTATGTTGTGTTCTGGATCTCAAGTTTTCTCTTTGCGATCGACTTTGTTTTTAACCCGTATTTATTCGATCCAACAAGCCATTCTTCTTGGGTAGACGCTTTTTACTTCGCTTTCGTCACATTTACTACAGTCGGATTTGGGGATATTTCAGAACCTGCAGATGACCAAAAGTTTTATGGACTCAGTCTTGTGATTGGTTTGGCCTCACTTTCAGGATTTGTTGATTCGATCCTGGCTGCAGCCTCAAGGGTGAAGTTTGGATTCAAGAAAAGCTACACGTTCTATTTCTTTCACTACATTGAAGATGAAGAATTGGCAGGTGGTCAATCAGAGCACTGAAAAGACACCATTTTTGTGGTCACTCTGCTGTAACTTAGAGTTAACATTATTTTATATGTAATTGCAAACTTGATGCTTTTGGCATTTCTCAAGCGTGATTTGCACTCCAGGAAGCCAGCTATATTTACACTATATACTGCCTGGTAAACTTGGCAGTATGTGTGAGGATTCTACAGTGTTATAGGAAGTACTTTGTTATACTGCTGTCATGCTATGATTTATTCTTAAATATATTGCTATACTCACTTGAGGACTCGAAGCAGTTTAATTCATTTCGTTATGATACTTAACTTACGTAATTGTCTTCTGTTAATATGTATATGAACGTGGAAATGGAAGCTGATATTCGTGATGTATTTAAATCCACGTAGGACTTTTGTATCGGTATAAGCAGGAAGCAAATAGAGGTTCCCTGATTTGACACGTTGATTAGCTGAGTAGTGTAGATGAATTCACAAAAGAACCATAGGGTAGGACAGTGTTACTGTAGGGTGTGTTGAGGAACACGTGTAGATTGAATGAGGTATGATGAGACAAGGCGTAGGTTTGAGTTTTCTTTGTACAGATTTCTTGGTTCATGAGTAGGTTTATATGTTTCGAGTCAGCTTAATTGTGATAGATTGCGATCTATAACAGTATTCCTTCACTTATTCTCTCGGACATTAGCTTGGATATTTTTATACCTTTTAATTTTATGTTACCATTATTTGAATTCTAGACATTCTTTTCGGCCGTATTTTCCAGCTTAAACTTACTGCATCGTTTTTGTGGTGCTAAATCATTGTCTTGGAACACAAAAAAGGTTTGAATGAAGACAACGAGGAAGATTTCTGAGTCTAAGCAAGCTTGTGTGTACATGACCAGATCTTCTGGCGTGGTCCTCGTGGCTTGTAGATCAACGGCAATCTTCGCCAATAGAAGCATTTCCCTTAACATGGCAACCATGAAAACAGAGTACCTCGATAAAGACAGCAGTGCAGTGAAAATCACGCAAGCCACAATTTCGTGAAAAAACTTTTATTATTCGACTGGGAATGTTTGTTTAAGTATCTACAATTGAGCGATTGAATTTTACCCTCCTGTTCTGACAAAAGCCACCCATTGTCTTCTCTCATTTTCTTGTACATCCACTGCATTTGATAGGACTATTTCAGTTGCACAGTATGCAACAGGAGGAGCTTGGGAGCTTCAAAAGAGCACTTAATCTCAATTGCATAAAATTTTCCATTTGCCGGCGATCTGATACGTTGTTCTTTAGAAAAAAATCTGTCTGTTTCACCATTTTCTCGGCATAGAGTAGCGACGAGTATAACTAGAAGCAAGACATAATAGACGTAGGTGATGTTCTCATGTGAACTTGCGCTTCGTTGATCGCCGCCCACTATCCCAGGAAACAAGCATTTTTGGTTCACCGGTGATGGTCAGCAATGATCCTTGACATACCTAATCTCGCGTCATCATAAACTGCAAGCACCGGAAAGCCCGCGCGCCAGCGAACTCCACTAAGCCGTGGCCTTGCGTCTCGTATGAGGAACAGGGAACAAGTAGCAAGAGAATCTCAAAAAGACGCGTGTTGACTGTTGTTGATCTCATCACAACTAATGTTATAATAGCGATCGGCATATTTGCATACAGCGACTGGATAGCTAACTATAACACGATATGCAGAAATAAACAGAGTCAACTTGAAGAGAGGACAGTGCGGTTGAGATAAAGGGAGGGATAATAGATAGGATTATTTTTTCTGTTACTTCCCTAATGGTGAAAGAGGATGCCCATGCGGTGATTCAGAAAATCAAAGTATGTAACAAATAGAACGTACGTTATGCAAGAGAATTGTGTGACAGGTGTTTTCAAAATTCGTCTTCCTTTTGTTGCTTTCTGCCCTTAACATAAAGCATAGGAATCTCAAGTGTTCTCTGGCTGTTACAGTTCATGATTCAGAATAGAATCCGCCGCTTAGGACACCAGGGAGTACGCGATTCAATTGGCAATAAGTAGTACTGAGAAGAACTGTACTTGGCACAAAATGGTGAGAAGAAAATGCTGCTGCGGCTCTTGCTGTTGTAGTTGCTGCAAGACGTTTTGGTCTCAGATGCTTGGTATTGCAATCAGAGCCATTCCGATAGTCTTGTTGCAACTCGTAGGCTGGGGATTATTTTCGTACGTAGAGGATGGTTTGGACCTGAGACACTGCTTCGTTAACACAGACTACGTAGCTAATAAACTCTACCCAGACGCTGATGAGAAAAAGAAGTCATTTGAACTTTTTACTCGACTATACTACAACACGGAGATGCGTCCATCTTACAACCAAAGTGTAGAGATATACAAGTTATTCAGGTCACATTACAAAGTTTCAGAGACATTGTTTTTGCCAAAATGGTACTTGGGGTATCTAGGGTGCCTAAAGTGGTATCGCTTCTCGGTAATGACAATGACCACCATCGGTAAGTTCACCTTTTTACAAATCATGATATGATAGCTAAGCCCCTTTGCCATGCAGTTGACATGAACCTAAGAACGTTGGAAGACTCATGAAAGCATCTTATGTAGAGGAACCAATGTCAAAGTCGTGTTAGTCTTCTTTGATGTAATAATGACGTATTTATTATATGCACCATGTATTTCAGGTTTTGGTGGTGTAGCCCCTGTGACGAACACTGGAAAACTGCTTGTCATTCCATATGCCCTTATAACGATACCAGCAATGCTTTCGTTCCTTGCTTACATTGGATCGGTGGTTTCCAGTTGGGCAGAGAACATTATGCTTTGTATGCATAAGTTGATCAAAGGCAATAAACCGCTGAGATATAAGCTGATCAAACGCTGTTTCTATCTTTTTGTTGTGTTCTGGATCTCAAGTTTTCTCTTTGCGATCGACTTTGTTTTTGATCCGAATTTATTCGATTCAACAAGCCTTTCATCTTGGGTAGATGCTCTTTACTTCGCTTTCGTCACGTTTACTACAATCGGATTCGGGGACATTTTAATGCCTGCAGAAAGCGTAAAATTTTACCTATACAAACTTGCGATTGGTTTGGCCGCACTTTCAGGTTTTGTTGATTCGATTTTGGCTGCAGCCTCAAGGGTGAAGTTTGGATTCAAGAAAAGCTACACGTTCTATTTCTTTCACTACATTGAAGATGAAGAATTGGCAGGTGCTCAAACAGACCACTGAAAAGACACCATTTTTGTGATCACTCTGCTGTAACTTAGAGTTAACATTATTTTATATGTAATTGCAAACTTGATGCTTTTGGCATTTCTCAAGCGTGATTTGCACTCCATGAAGCCAGCTATATTTACACTATATACTGCCTGGTAAACTTGGCAGTATGTGTGGGGATTCTACAGTGTTATAGGAAGTACTTTGTTATACTGCTGTCATGCTATGATTTATTCTTAAATATATTGCTATACTCACTTGAGGACTCGAAGCAGTTTAATTCATTTCGTTATGATACTTAACTTACGTAATTGTCTTCTGTTAATACGTATATGAACGTGGAAATGGAAGCTGATATTCGTGATGTATTTAAATCCACGTAGGACTTTTGTATCGGTATAAGCAGGAAGCAAATAGAGGTTCCCTGATTTGACACGTTGATTAGCTGAGTAGTGTAGATGAATTCACAAAAGAACCATAGGGTAGGACAGTGTTACTGTAGGGTGTGTTGAGGAACACGTGTAGATTGAATGAGGTATGATGAGACAAGGCGCAGGTTTGAGTTTTCTTTGTACAGATTTCTTGGTTCATGAGTAGGTTTATATATTTCGAGTCAGCTTAATTGTGATAGATTGCGATCTATAACAGTATTCCTTCATTTATTCTCTCGGACATTAGCTTGGATATTTTTATACCTTTTAATTTTATGTTACCATTATTTGAATTCCAGACATTCTTTTCGGCCGTATTTTCCAGCTTAAACTTATTGCATCGTTTTTGTGGTGCTAAATCATTGTCTTGGAACACAAAAAAGGTTTGAATGAAGACAACGAGACCTAGCCAATTAGAAGATTTCTGAGTCTAAGCAAGCTTGTGTGTACATGACCAGATCTTCTGGCGTGGTCCTCGTGGCTTGTAGATCAACGGCAATCTTCGCCAATAGAAGCATTTCCCTTAACATGGCAACCATGAAAACAGAGTACCTCGATAAAGACAGCAGTGCAGTGAAAATCACGCAAGCCACAATTTCGTGAAAAAACTTTTATTATTCGACCGGGAATGTTTGTTTAAGTATCTACAATTGAGCGATTGAATTTTACCCTCCTGTTCTGACAAAAGCCACCCATTGTCTTCTCTCATTTTCTTGTACATCCACTGCATTTGATAGGACTATTTCAGTTGCACAGTATGCAACAGGAGGAGCTTGGGAGCTTCAAAAGAGCACTTAATCTCAATTGCATAAAATTTTCCATTTGCCGGCGATCTGATACGTTGTTCTTTAGAAAAAAATCTGTCTGTTTCACCATTTTCTCGGCATAGAGTAGCGACGAGTATAACTAGAAGCAAGACATAATAGACGTAGGTGATGTTCTCATGTGAACTTGCGCTTCGTTGATCGCCGCCCACTATCCCAGGAAACAAGCATTTTTGGTTCACCGGTGATGGTCAGCAATGATCCTTGACATACCTAATCTCGCGTCATCATAAACTGCAAGCACCGGAAAGCCCGCGCGCCAGCGAACTCCACTAAGCCGTGGCCTTGCGTCTCGTATGAGGAACAGGGAACAAGTAGCAAGAGAATCTCAAAAAGACGCGTGTTGACTGTTGTGGCTCTCATCGCAACTAATGTTATGGTAGCGATCGGCATATTTGCATACAGCGACTGGATAGCTAACTATAACACGATATGCAGAAATAAACAGAGTCAACTTGAAGGAGGGCAGTGCGGTTGAGATAAAGGGAGGGATAATAGATAGGATTATTTTTCCTGTTACTTCCCTAATGGTGAAAGGGGATGCCCATGCGGTGATTCAGAAAATCAAAGTATGTAACAAATAGAACGTACGTTATGCAAGAGAATTGTGTGACAGGTGTTTTCAAAATTCGTCTTCCTTTTGTTGCTTTCTGCCCTTAACATAAAGCATAGGAATCTCAAGTGTTCTCTGGCTGTTACAGTTCATGATTCAGAATAGAATCCGCCGCTTAGGACACCAGGGAGTACGCGATTCAATTGGCAATAAGTAGTACTGAGAAGAACCGTACTTGGCACAAGATGGTAAGAAGAAAATGCTGCTGCGGCTCTTGCTGTTGTAGTTGCTGCAAGACGTTTTGGTGTCAGATGCTTGGTATTGCAATCAGAGCCATTCCGATAGTCTTGTTGCAACTCGTAGGCTGGGGATTATTTTCGTACGTAGAGGATGGTTTGGACCTGAGACACTGCTTCGTTAACACAGACTACGTAGCTAATAAACTCTACCCAGACGCTGATGAGACAAAGAAGTCATATGAACTTTTTACTCGACTATACTACAAAACAGAGCTGTATCCATCTCCCAACCAAAGTGTAGAGATATACAAGTTATTCCTGTCACATTACAAAGTTTCAGAGACATTGCTTTTGCCAAAATGGTACTTGGGGTATCTAGGGTGCCTAAAGTGGTATCGCTTCTCGGTAATGACAATGACCACCATCGGTAAGTTCACCTTTTTACAAATCATGATATGATAGCTAAGCCCCTTTGCCATGCAGTTGACATGAACCTAAGAACGTTGGAAGACTCATGAAAGCATCTTATGTAGAGGAACCAATGTCAAAGTCGTGTTCGTCTTCTTTGATGTAATAATGACGTATTTATTATATGCACCATGTATTTCAGGTTTTGGTGGTGTAGCCCCTGTGACGAACACTGGAAAACTGCTTGTCATTCCATATGCCCTTATAACGATACCAGCAATGCTTTCGTTCCTTGCTTACATTGGATCGGTGGTTTCCAGTTGGGCAGAGAACATTATGCTTTGTATGCATAAGTTGATCAAAGGCAATAAACCGCTGAGATATAAGCTGATCAAACGCTGTTTCTATCTTTATGTTGTGTTCTGGATCTCAAGTTTTCTCTTTGCGATCGACTTTGTTTTTAACCCGTATTTATTCGATCCATCAAGCCATTCTTCTTGGGTAGACGCTTTTTACTTCGCTTTCGTCACATTTACTACAGTCGGATTTGGGGATATTTCAGAACCTGCAGATGACCAAAAGTTTTATGGACTCAATCTTGTGATTGGTTTGGCCACACTTTCAGGATTTATTGATTCGATTTTGGCTGCAGCCTCAAGGCTGAAGTTTGGATTCAAGAAAAGCTACACGTTCTATTTCTTTCACTACATTGAAGATGAAGAATTGGCAGATGTTCAATCAGAGCACTGACATGGTCTTAAGGCGTTGAGTATGACTGACATTGGATTGAGTATAAGAGAAACTGTTTCACTGAAGCATTAAGTGTTTTTGACTTAAATGGAAGGTGGTGTGGACGGTATTTCTTTAAAGCTATTATACCAACCTATGTATGATTTGTGAGTAGATTGCTTCACTGAGTTCGTATTTAAAGCCTTTAAAATTTTGAGATGTCTGGTTCTACGATTCTTCCAGTTCAGTTGCTGATTCTGTTGTAATGATGGCCCTTGGCTTCAATCCATAGTCATGATATTCATGTTCTTAATATGCAAATTTTTTGTTTCATAGCAGCTACATTTGCCCTACATTTATCAATTTGTCGTTATTTAAAGCATTCGTTGGGACGAGATTCGAAGTATAATTCATGAGTATTTAACGGATGAATTCTCACACCCGATGGTAGAACATCGAGGTCCGGGCTCTTAGGCAGTCTGGATCCTAAGGTAGATCAGCTATGCCTATGCGAAAATGGCCTAATTCTAATAAGATTCGCTTTTATCCTATCCACAGATCAATTATAGCTCTAGAGCACGTGTGCCTCTTTTTGCTCTCTAAATAGCCCCCTTTGTCCCAAATCTGTTGACTTAAGATTTTTACTTTTTTAGATGCTCTATTAAAGGCAACCAATCCTTCGCTTTTAAGTCTCCTGTGCATGCGCAGTGTGCATCTTCTAGTTGACAGTACTTTTGTATTAGTTAGCATTAGTTAGCCGTACAGAAAATTGGAGGTCCATGGTAGTCCAAGCATTCCAAAACAGTCCAAAGAGGCCTATGGTTCTTTAGGAGCCGGGCACTTTTCTTGACACCCTCGTGAGCTGACAAAGCTATTTCTCGCTATCCCCTATTATTTGTCACTGATGGCTTACAGCATGGTACACCTTAGCAGCCAGAAATTCATGGCTGAAGGCTTTAAACCTTTTTCTCTGCTTGAATTTTTGCGTGCATAATAGCAAAATACAAGCTACCTCATAAACTATCAACATCGTGAAGTTGTAAATTGCAATCTATAAAAGTCAAGCTTCTGGAATTGTCTCCTAATATATTTCCATACACCTTCTGAACAGCACATGTGACACTCCTTCTGGCGTCATTTGAAGTGTCCTGCGTAAATCCAATTCAATATTCAGCATAGAAGATTTGGTTGAAATGAGTCACATCGGGGAATTTATCATTCAACTCAACTATTTTCCAGCATGCTGCTTTCATTTCTTGTAGAGCGATCTTATCTATAGCACCTGCTGCGTATCTGCTTATATTAATCGGATGTTATCCCTAAACACAGTTTCTTGTGATGTTCGTCCGTTGAACTGCCAACAATTCTACAACGAAGAATAATTTCTAATCTGATCAATTGCCAAGGCAACGATATCATGTCCCATCTTACCAAGGAAGAATGCTAGTATCGTAGTGCGGCATTGGTGTTGTTGTTGTTGTGGTATTTGTTGCAGGACGTTATGGTGTCAAATGCTTGGCATTGCATGGAGATCTATTCCGGTATTCATATAAAAATAAAAGGCTGGGCGTTATTTTTACATGTAGAAGATGGCTTGAGTCTAATGCACTGTTACTTTAACAAGAATTACGTCGCTGATAAGTATTACCCACAACCTGATGAGAAGAGGAGAATGATTACTTTACGAACGACTCAGTAATAAGACAAAGCATCTTATAACCAAAGTAGTGCGGTATGCAAGTTGCTTCTGTCACTTACAAAGTGCCTGCACCAGTTTCTTTGCCAAAATGGTACTTGGCGTATCTAGGGTGCCTGAAGTGGTATCACTTCTCGGTAACGACGATAACCACCGCCTTTTTACAAACCTCAAAATAATTGCCGTCAAAATTGCCAACGGGCACAGCCCAATACTTTCTCAATGCGATAGAAAGAGCTCATTCACAGCTCACGAAAGTTCGCTTCTTGTACCTCCCTTTACCGCCCACACTCTGACGAGGTTTCTACAAATCGATTCTTGTAGATTTCTACGCCCTTCTTTGTCATTCAGTATAGCAATACCTTAAGACAATACAAAAGAAAAAATACTTAGATGCTAATTGAATATCGATGTTTTACGAATACTTTTTGATGGATAATAACAACATACGTTTACAACTTGTTATTCCATATGCCCTTATAACGATACCAGCAATGCTTTCGTTCCTTGCCTCCACTGGATCTGTGGTTTCTAGTTGGGCAAAAAACATCATACATTGTATGCACAAGTTGATCAAAGGCAGTAAGGCAGTGAGATACATGCTGTTAAAGCAGTCTGTTTGCCTATATCTTCTGATTTGGACAACAGGCATTTACTTCGTATCAGAACTTGCTCTCAGTCGAACGCATTTAAAGGACTCGAGCTTCTCTGCTTGGGTGGATGCCTTCTAATGGCTTAGGACTTGTGCTGGCTTAGCTGAATTTTCCGGGTGCGCTCATTCGGTTCTGGCTGTGGGTGAAGCTTAGACTCAAGAGCAGTAGCACGTGAAACTTCTTCCATCACATAGAAAACGAAGCATTGACACAAGATCCCACCAATGATGCAGTTTGATTTTACTCTTAAAAATCCTCGCATACAGAGAAAAAACTAAAGAAAATATTTTTTCATATGCATGTTTCAGTTCAATTCGTCACGTCTTGCATAGCTCGAATCTGCGAAGCCGGAGTGTTTTTAAAGCAAAAGCGAGGTCACTGTAACACCCTCCCCCCCCCTCCATTATCTAAACGATTGGTATTCTAATTCGTCCAATTTGAGTAGAACATTTTGAAGGTGGGGTATCTGAGGTTTATGGAAAAAATGCTTTCAAAATGGGTGTAAAACATAGCCTTTATCTAACTTGGATCACTCTATCCCCACACTTCTCGTTGAATTTCGATAAACAAGGTCATATTCAAGTGGCAACCCTGTTGAAAGTTTGGCCGAAAGAAATTCAACTGCAGGGGTAAGAAGATTTTGATGCAAGCTGAAGACAGCTTTAGGAACATAAAGGAGATTCCCCTCACTATTGGAAGTCAATGTCGCGGTTCTTTGCTTGGAATTTTCTTTATTTCTTTGCTTGAAATACCTATCTTTTCACCAGACTCAGATTTAAACAGGCTAATGACTCAGATTTTATCGGGCCTGTGCGAAAGCCCCTGACACGCTTAAAAGTGCCTTCGAGATGGAAGCATAATTAAGATCGAACGATACTAGAAGAACATTTTGTCTGCTACCAGTATTTTTCAAACTGAAATTAGGTACTGCATCCGACAACTTAAGAAACTCTTTTCGAGCATGCCTGGTTAATAATTAGGAACAAGCATCACTCGTGATATCGGCATAAGAATTAGCCAATACCAGGGGCGTACGCAGCCCATGGGGGTCTGCAAAATTTTTAACGATCATGCCCTCTAGAATCTTAGAAAAGAGGGTCAACGCCTTTTTAAGGTGTTCTCTATGCAAGGTAAAATTCTGTTGCTTGTGTAACATTTCAAACCTTTACAAGATCTTTCTAACCCCCTTTGAGGACCTCAAGTTGAGGCACTGATTTTATTGTTTTTTGGGGAAACCTCGAAGGCCATCTTTTTCAAAAGTTCCGGACCAGATTCTTTTAAAATCAACGAAACTTTTTCTAATGCTTCATTATGCGTAACTACACTAGGAGTTTCGCAACTGCTCGATTTCCTGTATAACACTACAAACTTCCTTCGTAAGGCTAGCTTCACGAATCCTCCCTCGTTGAATGACTCGTTCGCTTCAAGCCTCGTATTCAGAATGAGTCTGCAGTGAAGGCATCGACCCCAAAAGGGGAAGTCAAGTGACTTGAGAAACTGCCTGCAAAGTGAAATTCGATGACATCCTATTGAAATAATTGTGACAATGTTCTTTGAAGATGATGACGGGGATTTTAGCCCAGCTGTTTCCACTGGAGGGTGAGTCGAATAATTTACCGAGAAAGGGGAACATGGGATTTTGAGGGACAGTATCAAACAGACGAGTTGCGAAAATGAGAATTCCAGGAAAACCAAAAATGGCATCCAAACTATTCATTTGACTATTACATCTCTGCTGGGCCTAATTTGCTTTCTTTTGCTTTCAAGTATTGGTATATTTTCAAGATGTATTATATGTGTCGTTGACCTGTTGAATAAAACTTTGAACAGTTTTCTTTGTCACAAAGTTTGTAAGTTCATAAACCCAGCTGGCACTACATATTTAGCAGCAAATATACTGGCCTACTTGCTGTCCTAGTCTTTTGGTAGATTTTATGACCAACATAAACCGGGTAATAAAATGTTCTCAGTTTTTGTGTTTCTGGACCAAATGTTGTTTTGTATCCATCAGCATCCCCTCCTTATTTACATTCTGTAGAGAAAATCCCCTGCATGCTCCTTCTTGTGTGACCAGCATCTCCTATTTTTAAAAGGGGAAATGACTGTTTCTAATTCAAAGTCACAATGACACACAATTAATACACCTTCCTCTCTCTCATTATCATATACTTTCAATGAAACATGAACTTTTTGCATGAAGATCCAAGCTGGCATCACTTTTTGGAATGGGTGCAGGTTCAACAGCAGATAACGGATCACTGACATACACAGCACCCAAACAACCAAAGGCCAAGGGTATCTATTTCTATTATTTCTAATTTTTCTATCATCTTTTCTTTCATCAAACAAGTGCACCTATGTATCTGAACAAAGCACAAACCCTTCCATTTAAAATGATTTTACTTCTATCCCTATTGTTCACTTTGAGATGAGCCCTTATAGCTGTCTTTCTTTTTACTTGGCCTGTTAACTTTGGTGGTGTTTATACCTCTATTCTTTGTTTCTGATTTTGAAGAAGTTACAAATGACAAATGAGATCAATAAATGTTACATGAGACTTTGGAGGTGCTGCTTTTATTGTTTATTTGGAATTGATTCCATATCCTGTTTAAAGCATGTAAAACGCAAATGTTTTATAGCTTAATAGTAATTGAAATAATTGTGCTGCTATTTTTAAAAAGTAGGTGTGCTTTTACTTTAAAAATCAGTCACACCTTTAAATGTTTCCTTTAATTTTAGATGATTCAAAAGGAAAGGCAGAGGCAAGATCTTCTCCAAGTGTTCTAAATGCAACTGCAGTTCACACATTCAGATTGTATGTGGTTATGCATATCTCTATCATCGAACTCAAATTAATTTCCAAGTTGAAATCCCCACAAACATTAACAAAAAATTTGGAACATTTTTCTGCTAAATGATATAGACATCTGCACGAAAAGAGCTATGATCTTAAATTTAGGCTTATATTTGAAAAGATTGGAAGTTTTAATCTGAGAGCTCACAATCTCAATGCTGTTCATATTCAATGTTTAGTTTTTTTAAATTTTGGTTGATTGAAATCATTTTTATTGCAAGTTTTGACCCAGGGATACATGCTTCAGGCCTGGTCATTTTAGGCGGGTGATCACCCAGGTGCGCCTCCATGCTCTCTTCGCCCACCACGATGATTATTTGAAAAAAACCGCCTGCTTAGGTTTTCGTTACTATTTGCCTTTCTAAGCTAATAAACACTTCCGGATATTTTTCACTCTCTTGTTATTCTGTTTCACTTATTTATTATAAAGAGTTTCACACAGTAGTCGTAATCTGTTCGTTGATATTTGAAGTCTGTGTCAGCAAATCAAACTGAATTTTCTAAGTTGAATTGAAAGAACTCAGTCTTTCTTTTGTGAAACATGGCAAGTAATGTTAAGCAAAAAGGATCGATGGTGGAGTTGAAGACGTTTGAAAAATACAAGAACAAGGACATGCTTGAGACTAAAGTTGATGCAAATGATGTGAGGTGACATTCGTTTGGTGCAAGCTTTGTGCAAAACGCAAAACAATGATTCTCACGAATCCACTTTGTAAAGGGAGTGTGAAGACTGCGGTCGAAGCTACATCAAAGGGACTAATTTTTTGAAGAAACATACAATTGAATTTTAAAAATCAACCAGTTTTATGAATTGTAAATATCGGCCACCTGACACCAATGAGGTGGGCGATTTATCACCCGCCTACTCAATTTCTTACAGCGAGGCCTGATGCTTAGCTAGATTTAATGAATAAACATGCTGGATCTGAAGAGATCATTAAATTACAAGTTTCTTAGAACAGAAAATTAACTGCTTGTAGTTAAATATCAAAAGTCTCAATATATATTCAAATTGTATCTTTTTTACCTAGAAATAATTGTTTTAAATTGTCATAATTTGTTTCAACAGCATGGCCTTCAAATTTTTTTATTTTGCTACAGTGTTAATGGACAGTATGTGAAGCAAGGGAAGTTGGGAATTGCAATCCTAGGCAACCATACAGATGTGGATGTATGTATATTGAAATGTTTTTTTGCCCTTTTCCAATTATTTGATCTCAAAATTACAGTGTCTTACTTGTTGATGATACTCAGGTAATTTTGATTTTGTGATAAGGCATCAAAAAGCATTAAAGAAACAAAAAGAAAATATTGGTTTACCAAAGCTCCAAAAAGGCTTCTAATTTTTCCTTTTTATTTAGCTATTTTGATAAGCCATAAAGGTCTAAATCATATTTTTTTCTGATGTGGTGGCATCTTATAGGCCAGTTATATTTACTCATCCTAGCATCTTCAATTCTGAGATGTTTCTCATTTGCTGTTCTTTTCATGCTTAGTACAAGATCTTGCTGTATGTAAGTCAGAAACAACCAGTTGCAGCTGCAAAAGTCCATCCTAATTTCAATTTTACAGTAAGTATTGTTATCAAACACTGTTATGAAATACCTTTATATGATATTGTCTGAACTCAAGTATTTTTGGCCACAAAGACCAGACAATGCTTCCATGATAATAGGCCTTGAATGATTTCCGTTCAAAAAAACCTTTTATATTCACCATTAATTAACCTGAACAGGAAGGCAGAAATTTTAACAAAAGCTGACAACCACCATGTTTCTGGGGGGAATCGAACATAGCAAAGCGATTAGCCTATTTAAATAAAACAATTTTGGCAACTCGATCAACACATCATGTCACAATAGGAATTTGCCAATGCTGCTCAGCTAATTGGCGCCATGCGTGTGCCGATGCGTGCGTGTGCGATCGCATGCATCAAACGACAAAGACTATAATATCTTTAACCCAGCTGCAGCCCTTGCCTAATGTTTTCCTTTTTGTGTAGCCATCAATAATCAGAATTGTAATGTATAAATCAATGTGAAATACTATACCTCAAGGAGCCATTGGCTGGATCCCCATTGTATAATGGTTGCTTTCAATGGCATTGATTTGTAAATGCACAGTTATTTCTTACTTAACATGTTCAGTTATTTCTTATGGCTTTGTATCTGATGTCATTAGAATCTATGTTCCAAGATAATGGCTTTACCCTCCAATTTTTTTTAAAGGCTCAGAAGAATAACTATGCAAGTTTTTATGATGATCAATCTCAAATGTGGTCCATTTGTTTTGATAATTCTGCTGCTGCAAATGATTTTGGGAAATGGGTGAGAGGCTTTGAAAATATTGATATAACTTTTATTGTTATTTTTCTAACAATGCCTATTCATTAGTTGATTAAACCAGATACCTAAAAAATTTTTCACTCCACTTGAAATTATACCAATACTAATTGTGATTTTTTTGGTATAGGTTGCACTTGCTAAGTTCAATTGCTCTCCAGTTGGTCTCTTGATCCAGGACCTTGTGGTTGGTGATGGACAGCCTATAGCAAAGGGGGATTCTATAGAATTACAATACACAGGCTACCTTTATTCAAATCAATCATTTGGAAAGGTACCTTTTATTGAACCTTAATTGTTCTCTCTGACAGTTGTTACTGCTTGTTCTACAGGTTCATGAATTTCAAAGCATATTCTTATTTCTGATGGCATTTGTCATTTCCTTCTTTTATACAATTTAATTAACTTGTATCACTTTAGGTTTTTGAATCAAACAAAGATAGTGAGAAGCTTTACAAAATGAAAGTAGGAAAGGGAAAGGTCATAAAGGTATTAATTTTTTTAATCTATCACTTTTGTATTTCTTTTGATAGTAAGACCCTTCATAATAACAGGGGTATCTGGGGACAGTTTCCATATTGCAAGTAGCAAAAATATTGAAATACATAAGTGCACATGAACAACCTTTTAATCACCCTCATTATTGGTTATAAAGATAACATTCACTTGCTTGACATGAATCCAGTATATATAAGAGGATCTGTTATTGTAGTTTTAAAGTAGGCATGTGTAATTCCTAGGGTTGGGAAGAAGGAGTTCTTGGGATGAAGAAGAATGGAAGGAGGCTTCTGGTCATTCCACCTGGATTAGCATATGGCTCTAAGGTTTGATCACCAATATGTGTTATCTTTGTCTAGTTGGTGGCTTTGGCAGTCTTGACCCAAGTTACACTGATATTTTAATTGTTTCAGCTTCATGATTTTTCATTTTTCAATTCTTTCTTTTCTCTCTTGGCTCTCACCTAGTATGCAACTTTTAGTGTGCCTGATTCTCTTACTGTGCATTTAATGTTTGTAATAGAGGCAAATTTTTGTTATTGCACTATTACGAAAATCTTTCTCTGTTAGTCTCTTCTTGTTTCTCTGACCAACTCTACATATTGTGGTTTCCAGGCCATTGGCGACAGAATACCTCCAAATTCAACACTGATATTTGAAATTGAAGTAACAAGGGTGAGTTTTATGGATTTCTTTGCCATTTTGGGACGGTGGACACATAGTAATATTTTTGTGATACCATACAAATAGCTTTGTGTAAACGTCTCATGGATTTATTTCATTTAGGCGAAGTTTGCTAATCCAGATCCAAGTTTTTTGAGACAAGATTCTGCGAGTTCTTCTTCAAGCACACAGGACACAAGTCAGTCATCAAACACACAGAAGCAGGACGCACCCGTTTCTAGCGACAAAAAAACATCGGAAGAAACTGAGACAAGTTCGGCAAGCACTCCTAATGCCGACGCAGCTAAGTCCAGTGTGGAGGAGCAACCCTCTTCACCAGGGTAGGTTATGTTGCTTCCTATTCAATCTTTCCTATTCAACGGCTAACGTTTTTTCGCCCAGTCATTGGCTAGCATTAAATTCAACTTGTTTACCCGCCCTGTTCTTGAATCGTTTTTATCGCTTTGGTGATCCGTATCGCTTCCTTCTTTAGTGGAGACAACAACGAAGAACATAAAGGAAGGACGCTTTCCTTGACGGAACAATTATCAAAAGTACGCTCGTTTTTTAACTAATCCTTACTGTAAATCAGAATTATAGAAAAGGGTAGTAGAACAAAGGTGGGGGGGGGGGGGGGCTTTGCCGCAAGAGTTCCAATGGATTTACGGTGTCCAAGGCTTTAAATCAATCATTTCGCTTAGAATTTATAGAAAGATTTCGACTGTGAAGAGACAGACGTCTTTAGGTTTGAATTTGTCTACCCCTACTGTTTGAAGCAGGCTGATTTGAATTGTATTTTTCCTGCAATTTCTCTCTCATCTAAAACAATATGGCTACGGTCCAGCGCTTAAGTGAAATGCCTAGCACCACCTACAGCATATTTCATCTGGCAGGAAGGGTTGATTTCGTAGCCCCATGTTTCTTTTTATATTTAGTTGAACAACATTAGAAAACGCTACACGGGTATATGTATTGACCTCTCACACTCAAAGATTGCCTCTTGTCTTCATTAAATTTTGTGGAAAAGGAATGGTTATACGACTTGATTGATCCCTGAATGGTTTAACATGCTTTTAAAGAAGAACTCTTAGGAATTGAAACCATGGAGAAATGGTTCCGACTTAATCGGTCGATATCCGATTGCAGCTCGGATTGAAAAGACTATAACTCGGGGGGATTCAACAAAATTTTAAAAGGTCGAATTATCCCGAACCAAGTCCTGAATCTTAGACTTTTCTATCGTATTAGCCGCCTCTCACGTGTCTTCTTTTCTCTTTGTTTATATTCGCTTTACATTTTCATTTCTTTTTACCATCTCTCCAAAGGAAAATTAAGAAATGTAAAATTAAATAGTGCAATGTTTTGATAATGTAGCTGAAATATCAAGTTTCTTTCCAGTAGTTCATTGGATATTTTTCGCATGGACTTCAATGTCTTTTGTTTTTTTCAAAGTCTTTGGAGAGGCCGGCTCGCTCGGATCTGCTCGTTCGAATGTCGAAAATGGGAAAAGCGATGATCGGATCTCCGCAAGCCAGCTCTGGTGATCAGGTGACCACGGAGATCGCAACCGAAGCTGACGACAGTCAACGGAAGACGGTGAGTGAAGTCGCAGTTCCGTGCAATCGTTGTCTTGCTGTTATAAGGCTTCGATTACAGTTAGCGAATGTTTTCTCGCGAATTCCCCAAACCTTTGTATTGAGCTGCACAAACGCAGCATGTGTAATTGAGCAACATGTGTTTTCGAAGCATAGGCCCTTTGAAATCTATGTGCTACGACCGCTTATCTCTAGGACCTTGCTTATGCTCCTAAACTCTTCCCATTTTGGTAAAAGGCTTATGATTCTTTAGGACTAATTTTCTAACTCGCGTCTTCATTAAACTTGCTCATCTTCACCACTCCAAAATGACCGCCTACAGACGTTTTTGTTCGATTACAGCCGAAAGAGGAGAAAGTCCACCACGAAGACGAGTCGCATTCTGAGTCTGCCTCGAAACCAGCCTTGAAGCCTCGACCTGAAAATGCAGGATCGAATCAACCAAACGTTCATGATAATCACGCCAGCCCCCGAGTCGCCTCCCATCACCTGGATTCTCCAAATTATTCTTCTCTTCCGCAACAACATTTAAATCAACCCATAGCGATATACCAGGTTTGTATATTTCGTGGTAAGCCTCTTTCCAATTTTCAAGCAAAGTAATGAACTTGATAAACGTTTAGAGAAAGCGTTGCATTCACAGCTCCTTCGCAGTATTTGTTTTCAAGACTCTCTTACGGCCCCTCTTCTCATCGAGAGAAATGTTCGTTTAAAGTGTGTTGCCAGACCTAGGCAATTGGTTTTATTGGGCAAATTTGATAATTCATAGCTTTGGTAATTTTTTTGAGGCAAAGGACAAACAGTGTAACGCCAGTTAAGACAGTTTTTGGCAATTTGTATTTGCTCTGGCTAATGGTAGATTGGTGATTTCATTGCAATGAGAAGTGACAGGATGTAACCTGATTGGCACCTAGTTTAGTTTAATTTAATTTAGTTTAGTTTAACCTGAAGACTCTTCGATTTAAAGCGATATGTTTTTAAAAAAATCTTAGTTCAAAGTTTTTTTATTAGCAGCAGCCTCACCAGATGTACGGAGGGCCACCGATGTCATTTGTGCAGGCAATGCCTCCGATGCAAGCGATGCCGGCCAGCAGTGCCCAGCCTTCCGCTGACATCAATCTTCTGATTTCTGAAAGTAAAATTAACCATGGGGAAATCAAGTTTGCTGTTACAAGAGTAACCGAGAGAATTAATGACCTGATTCTAAAGGTACGCTTTGTAGAGAGCTTCAAAACATTCTACTTGCTTTACACCTTACAATCTAGAAATTGGATAGATTATTTACTGAGACTTCAGTTTTTATGCCTGAGGTTTAAGGCTTTGTATGTTATTTTTCAAAGGTTGATCGTCTGGAGAATGTGAACTTGAGGCAAGAAGTCGCAAAGCCAATGATTGCAAGTGGAAGTGAAATGGAGGCATCTGTTCTTGCATCAAACATCAACAGAATAATTCAAGTTTGTTTTTCTTAATATTTTAGTAGGGTCAGTGACAACTTTTATAGCAAATTTTGAATTCCCCAGTAAAAGGACATAACGATTCTTATTATAATAGATCAACGAAAAGCTTCTATAACTTCTTAAGATCTAAGATCTAAATTGGTCTTTGAAGTAAAATCTCATACCTCTTAGATCAATGTACAAAGAAGCATAAGTCTCATGTCACAAAGTACTAGCAAGCTTTTTGGTAATATGAGCATCATGGTTGCAAATGTCACGCTTTGCAATGGTGTTGAATGAAAATTTTGCATCCTATCAAATTTTTACGATAAGAGCACATTGGCCAGTTTATCGCCTACACAGCCGTGGAATTCGTATATTAAAAGTAGTTAGCTGGAACAAAATAGGCAGTTCAATTGATGATTAATATTCTTAACGATTCCTGTCGCAGGAAAATGAGAAGCTCAAGAAAGAATGTACTGAAAAGACAAAGAAGATCGAAGCATTAAACGAAAGAATTTCGGACATGCTGCTTAAAAATCAAAGGTGTGTTCTTTTTACTTGTGTTTTCATCTGCCGAAGAGAGTAGGGGTTTGGAGGCCTAAAGTTGTTCTGCTTTCTATTCACTTGAATCGGTTTTTCATTTATTTTTATGAAAGAGATCGTACAGAAGCAACAAACTAATTGACAGCTACGTACCCTACGTACTTTTGTCCTTCACAATATCTTACTCTACTATTCGTTAGAGTGTATAGGCACTTGCTGACCTTGATATGTCTAGCTGTCCCTCAAGCGTCCGTCTTTAGTCCTTCCATATTTAGTGTCCTTTTCCTGGCAATGCGTTTTTATCTTCAGTTTTCTGGAGCGTAGCAACCAGTTGATGGAAGAGAGAGCAGACTCGATCAAGTCAAATACAACTCAAACAATGACAAAGATCAATACGCTGGAACACGAGAACGTAAGTCATTTCAAGTAACATCTTTGCAGTGCTTGTGTTGATAGGGCCAGGGTGGTTGTACAAAGAGAATTTACGCTGATAATTAGACAGAGAGAAGGTTTGATAGATGTGGAGGGAGGTTTTTCAAGTAATGATCAATTGGCTTTTTATTAGCAAATATGGTTGTTCTTTTTGACAAGACTTAGAATAAACTGAAACTTGTCTGTAGATCATGTCTCACTGTCCCTGCGTAAGCTGTATACATGTGTGTTTATTGTTTATGCATTCCTCTGACGATCAGTCCATGATTTCTTCAATCACTTTTTCAGATGTCCCTGACAAGCCAGATAGCATCACTTAAGACCGAATTGTCTGGTTTTCTTGAGAAATGCGAGGAGGCAAACAATAGAGAGAGTGAACTCAAGACAAAACTGCGAAATCTGAATGAGGAACGGGACTCTGCACTAGAGAAGCTCGAGTCAGCTAGCTCAAATGTTTCAGGTATGAGTCATATTTCTGAATGCAGAAGTGCTAGTTGTAATTGTCCTTCATCATACAATTTTTTGAAGTTTTATGATTTCAGAAGAAGTTGTTATCAATTTATTTCAATCGAGCTGATATTTATTTTTTCGAGACACAGTAAAAAACTGTAGCATACCATTAGAGGTTTTTGGAAGATGGTTTGCAGCAAAACAAACGTTATAGTAAGACAATAAAGCTTTTTAATACACCTGACAATCGGTAGAATCTGAAACCTAAGAATAGAAATTGTCGTTTAATATGTAGTAGCTGATGAAAATAGGTCATTCAGGGAAACCAATAATTGCTGCCCAACCGAACTGCTTAGCATGTGCGCTATCAGACCCTGAGAACGAAATTTTGTTGCTATACAACTTCTTTTTTGCTCCCTTTTCCTCAGTGATAATATGTCCTCTTTAGTCATCTAAAAAGCGAAGAATTTTTCGTCATACATTTAGCCTTATAGCCATCCTGCTCCTATCTTCCGTTATTTTGTATCGATTTCCATTTAGATCATAAGGAAGAATTAGAACAATTTAAAATTAAGTTGAAGGACGAAAAACAGGAGCGGAAGAAATTAAAAAATAGATTAGACCACCTGGATGAAGAGCTGCAGGAAATGAAGCAAGAAAAAGAAAGTCTTGAAAAGGTTTGTAGAGGCACATAGAAAAAGCTGCAGTTACTATTTTTGAAAGTGAGTTTATACATTTGTGAGATTTCTATTGTTTCGTTAGCAAGCTTTTTATTTTTATTTTTTACAACAGAGGAAGCAATGACTGTTAGTTGCTTTCTTCAATTTTAAGAAACTTTAGATTTAGGACGAGAACATTAAACAGTTAACGGTTTTTCAGTTAGCACATCTTATACAATAAAATGCCATATATTTTTGAGCTTTTTTGTCAATTTTATGTTTTAAAAGTTGGAATAAATTTCAAATTCATGATTTTAACCGTCTCGCCGAGTCGAGAAATTCAATACAAACATAAGATTATCGAAAGGTATTTTATCTATTGAATCCATATGAAGGTGCATTTTAGTAATCCTATAACTTCTTAACAGTTTTAACGCGCGTCAGCACTGTTAATCGATGAGAAAACCCTTTTGAAAAGTAGATTACGTTGATAGTAGATTACGCTTTTTCTGTCCATCTATGCTATCAGCTGTTTGCATTATCATAAATCAACTTTGCCAATTCGCTTTTTGAACACTTAGGCCGTAAACGACAGAAAGAAGAAACAGCAGTCTGATCGTAAGAAATTCGAAGAGGAGATGGAAGAGTTAAAGAATTCACATGAGGTAAACTTATCGGTACACTATTCGATAATTTCTTCCAATCTGATGAGCCTTTTTCAAAGATTATTAAAAAATTTCCTAGCCGTGTTGTATTTGCTGTATGTCTGCTGTTGTCATGGTGAACCCCTTGTTAATTCCCTCTATGGCTGGAAAATAAGAACCCCTTGGTGTTTATCCCATCATTCGATTTCATACCTTCTTTAGAAAAGTTTTTCGTGCAATCTTTTTTGGGAAGACTTCTTTTACTATTTGATTCATATTTCAGGAGGAACTGCATTCATTGAAACAGCGTTATAAGAAAGGGTCGCTGGGGAATGAAAAGGTAAATGCATATACAGTTAGTACGACTAGTAAACGTTGGAAAACCGTCAAGCTCTGCTTAATAGTAAAACACATCAACCCAAACTACTTTAAACATTTGAAACGCTTTTCCACTGATTGGCAGCTATCCGATCAGGGCCAAGCAGAGGTTCTCCATTAAATCATTGAGGATATGGTAATGAGTTTTATCTCATAATGGTACGCGCTGCAAAAGCACAATTTTGGCATATTGAGAAAATTTTGTCATCCGACTAACCTCAGGTAAAATAAGTTTCCAAAAATGACCAAAAGCTGACCAAATAAATAGCCAATTACGGAAAATAAATATGGATTGTAAACCATTTAAATGACAATGAAATGAAGTCACTATACTCTAACGTTTTTCATTCAGTCCTTGTTAAGCCCTATGAAAAATTTGCTAAGCAGCCGATTTCTCTACCGAGTCAAATATAGATGGTTGCGAAGAAAATTTGATAGCTATTCAACTGCTGGTTGTTCGCAGATAGCAGCTGTTGAAGCGGAACTAGAGGCAAGGCACCAGGAGAACCTCAAGAAGGCTGTCAAGGATACTGAGGAGCGGCTGGAGGAGAAGTGTCAAGAGCTCAGTGTCGAGCTGGGGCAACTAAAATCCGAGAATTTGCATATGGCGGAAAAGGTGAGCCGACACCAGTACTTTGAGCTGTTATTCGGATTCATTCTAAAGGACGCTTTTAGTCTTGAAATTAGTTAAGACTTTTGTGCGTTATAAAGATCTAACGTCGAAGAATCTGACTCGTGTATCTTTTCTGCAGCTTAGCAAGTTTTCAATACTAGAGGAGAAAAACAGTGACCTAGAAAGGCTGGTGGAAGATCTGGAAGCTGCTAAACAAGAGGTAGAATTCAGCCTTCTCTTTTGCTATGTTCCTGAACAACGAGACTTTACTGTGGAAAAATATTTGCACGTTTTGCCAATCGACCAATAACGTCTAAGTTTTTGAATGCTTTAAAATGTGTTTTTTTATTTATTCTTCAGTCTGCTGATAAAACAAATGGCCATGTTGAAGATCTGAAGAGAAAGTTGGCACATCTTTTAGAAGTGAGCGCTCGTTATACTTAAGTATAAGTAGCCGACAAGGGAAGGCTAAATGCTTGATTCTTTCTATAGCAGTTGATTCCAGATCCGGTCGTTTGTCTATGAAGTCATGTTTGTAAATGCCAGCGGGCAATTCGCGTGTATAATAGATTGGAATTAATGTGTGTGCAGACCAATTCATAATAACCACCGATAAATTCATTTCGAAATTTTCTTTTAACTGTTTTGATGTTGCTATCTTCATTCATTTCCATTGATTTTCATTGTTTCAGCCCTAACCCAAAGAGGGACTGCTCTTTTCTAATTATTGTTGATCGATATTTTTGTTAAGCAAAACGAATCAGCAAAGAAAGAATCATACGAAAGAGGATACCAGGAAGGAAAGGCTGAATCATCATCTCAAAGCGCTACGAAAGTTGATGAAAGTGCTGCTGGTGTTGCAGAAGAGGTGACATTAAGCATCAGCACTGAATTGCCTTCGCTGAAAACTTTATATTATTGTTTCTTCATCATCAAGAACTGGAACGACACAAATAGATGGTCGTGCGTTTTTAGAGTTAGCCTCAATAAGCCCTTCAATCTCTGATTTAGCTAGGCTGCTTTGTTTTGGTTTGTTTTTAATAGTTGCTTTGATATTAGTTCCTAGACATGTCATAGATTAACATCATAGATTAATAAAATAGCAAAGGTATTTTACTGCTAATCCAGATATGGGGATGTTGATTGACACTAGTAAGCGTTGCACACATTTGGCGATTTGCAGAAAATGTCATGCATGACTCATTGGTGGTAGCTCGTTGCATTATCATTTGATAGCAAAAACGTTTGATGATCGATCGGGTTGCGCATATTCTGGTGACACTACCCCATAGAACTGAATGAAAAGGTTATCCAAAAGCTACATAAGAACTTATAAATTTTCTTATGTGTAGTCTCTCAAAGAGTTGACATAATGCTGAAGCATCTTGTTTTATAGGTGAAAAAGGTTATGAATGCTGTCTTCTTCAAGCTAAAAGGTGAATTTGAGGCTGACCAGAGCTATACAGGAAAGGAGATCATCAAGGAGATTCTGCAAACAATCAGAGTAGGTTACGTCACAAACAGATTATCAAACATGCAATAGCACTTAAAAACAATGAATGGTATTTCTTATTTGTGTGGCCTAAGCAGACAGTGTACGTAATGCTTGCAGGCACTCATATAAACTTCAGTATTAACCATTATGAAGCTAGCCACAATTTTTAATTCATGTGTTTATTTTTTGAATTTGTCTTCCATTTTCTTGTCTCTCATTTTCGTTATCTGCAGGCTCCTGTTTGTCAAAATTATTTTGTTTTATTCATAAACCTTGTCCAGAGACCTTTAAGAGAAATTTAAACTGAAAGCATTTGTTGTTAATTTTGTTTTATGAAAGCATGATTGTACCTTTTGGCTACCAGGACCTTACTTTGAAAATGACAGAGGAAAGCCAAGAAGAGAATGAGGGTCAAAGCGACGACGAAAGTGAGGAAGAGGAAAGTGCGGAGGAGGAAAATGCGGAGGAAGAAAGTGAAGAGGAAGAAAGTGAGGAGGAGGAGAGTGAGGAAGAAGAAAATGCGAAGGAGGCGAGTGAGGAAGAAGAAAATGCGGAGGAGGTGAGTGAGGAAGAAGAAAATGCGGAGGAGGAAAGTGGGGAGAAAGACGTGACAGTGGAGCAAGGTACAAAGGAAGAAGATAATAAGCAAGATGCAACAGTAGACAATGATGAAGAGTCTGAAGATAAAGCCATTGATTTTCAAGAAAGAACCTCTCCCGAAGGACCTGTCAGTGAAGATGAGAGTCAAGAAGAAGAGGAAACTATGACAGTCAGCGAAAAGGCGGAAAACAAGGCGAGTGAAGAGAACGAAGATGAGAACACGTCTGTGTCACAAGCTGGAGGTGCGGATGAAGAAGACGTTGGCAGCGTGACAGAAGTAAGAACGCCGTTGGATCAGAATTGCGACGAAGAAGATTTTGATAATGCAAAGGAAGATGTGGATGGTTTAAAAGGTTGTGAAAATCAGATTGATACGGAAAAAGCCGTTGGAACGATCGAAAGAGAAGAAGGTGGGGAGCCAGAAGGACATGGACTTGAAGAGTCAGTGGATGGCAATGCAGTTGATGGGGAAACCAACCAAGACGCAGCTTTGGCTAGCAGCTTAGAAGATGGTGAACAGCAAAGCCAGGAAGTTGAGGATGATGGCATGACTGCTGCGGAAGGCCCATTGAAACACGAAGAAGATGAAGAAGCGCCAGCCTCGATTGTTGATTCACAGAATGAAGTTTACGAGAAGAAGGATAAGCCGGGGGAAGCGTCTACCCCGCCGAAGGAGAACGCGAAAACAAAAGCCAAGCTGTTTGATGATGATGATGATAATGACGACGAAGATTTTGCATCAAGCAAATCGGCATCTGCTTCAAAGGTTAGTTTTTCCACAAACTGTTTTTTATGCTGCTTGGTGTTTTCAACAAATCACTTTGTCCCAGTCCTCGCTGAAGTTAAAGCTTCGAGTCAGGAATATTTGTCGTTGTCTTGTCACGTTTATCCAATCCACATCACACCACATTTTGCTTACTACTCTTAGATGTCTAATAAACGAGGGGGGTCGGAATAAGCGGGGTGGATCGGAAACCTGACGAATATCTAGTAAGCGGAGTGGGTTGGATGGTTTGAAGGCTGTGTTAAATTAACCCATGCCCATTTTCTATGTACCAAAATTTCAATAAAACGCTTAAAATTGAAGGTCTCTGGCCCTTCAATATATAAGATTTGCGTGAATACTGAAAAGCCCTGTTAGTTTTTATTTTTGCTACGTTTTCTGCCTATTTGTTTATTTCGCATAGAAAGTGATTTGTTAGTCATCGCTGTTCCGTTCTTGCCATTGTTTTTGAAGTTACACTGTTGTCACTTTCAATATTCTTATTCCTTAAAAATAGTAAACTTAAATGGGCATCATTATTTTCAGTAGGTTCCTTAATTTTTTGTGTTTTATGTTTTAAGTTGGTTAGTGTGAAACTTTGATTCTGCACAGGCGTGAATTCTGATAGTGAGTATTTTTGTTTCAGACATCTGTCTCTTCAGCATTTAGTAGAAGCCCTCCGCCGCTGTTCGATGACGATGATGAAGACACGAACTAGTTGGCGCCGCATTAGAACATCCAATTGTAGATAAAACTTTTTGCCAGTAATTATCTGAGTCTACCACAAATGAATGAATAGTTATTACTGGTTGCAAAGTCAGTGATAGAAGGACCCATTGCTCTTCTCGAATCATATATAAGGAAGAAGGATCCATTTCGGTGATTGCATTAGAATGACCTCAAGCACGTTCACCTATTATTCCTTGTCCATTGAGGTTGTTGCGCACCAGGAGGTTGCGTAAAGTTTCCACGCCCTTTCCAATATCTCCTTCATCAAAGTAGAAATACTTTTCTTCAAACCAAGAACACTTTTCACAGAGCTAGGCTTTGATTGAATGAAGGATGTAGCTCTGAGAAGCTTCTTGTTTGATCTTAATAGTTTGATTGTCGGAATATTTGAAATTTATATATGTAAAGGCAGTTTTCTCAGAATCTAAATATAAATTATGCGTTGATTTAATAGTTTGCTTGTACGACGGTTTCTTTGAGAACCGAGTTAGCTCCAGTTTTTATGTTTGAAAGTTTCTAACTTTGTATATGGGCAGAGCATTGATTGATAAAATAATTCTGTGTTTCTTTGGACCATTATCTCTTAAAATGCTCATGAAAGAGATGGTTAAAATTCTGTCTGATAAAATATTGAATTGTGTCTGGGTAAAATATTCGAGGTCCGCAAAAAACACAACTGTTTTCTAGTGATGGCTATTTTGCAAAAGCTACTTTGTGTATCCTCGATAATTATTTCGTTATTTCTTCTCTCAGCGTACACTTGAAAGACTATCAACTTTACTTTCTTTTTCCAAAACTGCGTCCAATTTGAAAGAAAAAATTACAAAACATTAGCATTAAATTTATTTGATTTTCTGTTAATAAATATTCAGATTTTCTTACAGGAAACTTTTAATGCTTTTCACTCAACTCAGGAAATAAACCCGAAAAGACTGAGAAGCCTTCTGTAGTTAAAATGGTAAATACGTTCATGAAATGCCAGAATATACTACAATTGTCACTGGCAAAGTCAACTGGCAAATTGTCACTTTTGATTATTTGAGTAAATCAGTTTGTTCAAAATCGTTCGTTGTGCTTCTAAGCAGAATCCTTTCTAATATGGTGCAATTGTGGGATGACTTCAAAAATTCAGCAATACTTGCAAATACTTCTTTCAGGTCCTCCTTTTGTATAAACAACCTCCAGCTTTTCCATCGCGGCCAGACACTTTCTCGGGCCAGGGGCCAGAATCTTCGTAAACCTCGTTTCGTGGTTTGTTTTGATCGAAGGCAAGATCGGCCACATGTAGGAGAACAGTTTTCTCGGAATGGGGCAAAGATCAGGTAAGTGTGCCCTGAAAATCTGTTCTAAATAATGTTACCATTATGGCAAATGAAGTTTTAGAGGTGATGCTGATACCGAACCTGGACTTGATGAAGGACGAGCCCCCTTGCGAGATGCTTAATGAGCTGGCCTAAATGCATTGCACTGAATTGTATTAGGGCCTCTGTGGGCTTTTTGGTGTTACCTTCCTCTTGGGTAAGATCATCTAATTTTACTTCCTTTAAGCATTTCGTAATGATATTCTTCAATTATTTTGAATAAAAAGGCCTTAGGAATAATTCGTATTCTGGTTTACTTGGGCGATAGGCTCAAATTGCGTCAATAAGCACACCTCTACTTGAATTTGAAAAGCTAGAAGTTTCTCAACTTATCATTTAGAGTTTTGTTCTTGTTTTTATGGACATAGTGCACCGACGTATACTGCAAAACTGCACTGGAAATTTGCAAAACTGCACTGGAAATTTGCAATCCTGGACCTTATTTTTTCATATAAGAAAATGAGCTGCCATGCCGATTTTTCAAAATCAAAACTTTCGAGAAAAAGATCAACACATCACCTCTCATGTTCAGTAATTCCCATGCTGATTAACAGGAAGGTAGTTAGTTGTGTTTCTAAATGCTTTAAAGCAAACAAAAGCCCAATAATAGGCTGTAGAATCCTAAGAGGATTTCAGATATAACATGATGGTTGTAAACGAGAAAATAGAGCAATGCATGCCAAAAGTGATTCAAACACTAAAATCCCTTTTCTGTAAAACATTTTGTCCTGCTGCAAAACGATACCTATATTTTTTCCGCTCAACGGTTTCCCCCACATTAAAATTGCACTGTCACCAACATTTTTTGGAGGGATGAAGCTGTTAGCGTCTAAAATATGTGAAAAATGCAAAAACAGAAAAAAATGAAGTTTCATGGATTTTCGGTAGGCGTTTTGGCTTGTTTCCTGATTTGATTGCATACTGTCGCTAAAGCTTGTGATGTGTGATATTGATGTCTTATTAGGCCTGTAATGGTTTCCGTTATGACTAGAGATGAATAGAAAAATGTCTATGAAATGTATTTCTCATCAAAGTGCTATTTACACCCCGTAAATTGAAAAGTAATCAAAGAAGACATCAACATTTATGAATTTCCCGTTCAAAGAAAAGTAGAAGAACACATTTGCTGGCAATGATGCTGCAATATGCTCTTTTCTTTTATTCTTTGACATCAATGAGATATGGCCTACCGGCAAATCTACACGGGCAAACGAGATTTTTGATCACCATAAATCAATGTGTCACTACATGTTAATAACTCCTGTTGTCCCTTATTGGCTTTTTTCCTAAATCCACTGTAGTAAAATTGCAGGTTAATAAATTCCAAATACTTGCTTTTCTCTTAGTAACGCTTTAGATGACGTTGCATGAACTTCATAAATTGCATGTTTGTAAAAGCTAAGATAATTGATATAAAACAACACTTAGTACTCTCTCTTTCTTTCCAGATCATGGTTCATCTTTGCAAGGCAGCCGCTTCTACCAGGTACGAGAGTGTTCTACTGTGGTTGACGCTCAAACAAACTGGTGGCCGAAAGAACGGTGGTGGATGGTTGTGCAAAAGACAGTTCTTTTGATGCTAGAACACAGACAATCTGAAGGAAGTTTAATCTGAGGGGAAGTTACGTCAGTTTCAAGACATAAATGTGTGCAACTATTTAATCTTGAGTATGGAGTATGAATTATCGACCATAATCTTGTCTTATAATCACCTAATTTCTAGCAGAATATAGTACAAGCCAACTGATAAGTTGTCACTTTTGATTATTTGAGTAGAATTCATTAAGAAGTCTGTCCTTGCTTGTGCTCACATTTGCCATTGCTGCTAAGTTTTGAAACGACACTTTACAAAGACGGACTTGCCGGGGGTGAGTGGGGGCCATCCCTACACTTTTGTGTTATTCAGTTAATCTCATTTTGACTCGGAAAACATCTTTTTAGCAGTAAATACCAATTCTTATTTTTACATATTTTTTTGTCCAGTCAGTTTCTCCTCCGACGTTATAACTAGCTGTAAATTATCAAAGAGTACAAGTGAAAAGTATTTGCACCACGCGTTTGCGCAGAAATTATTTACTTCCAGCTCTGTTCTTTTAAACTGTGACTAGTTTTGTTGTGTTTTCTCTGTATTTTTCCTGCCTTTCTTGACAAAAATAATCAGCTTTTGCTGCCGGCCGGCTCTGGAATTCTATAGTTTGCACAAAGAGAGTATTTGGTCTCATGTCGAATAGGCAATGTTTCAACCAAAAGCTACTGTTTTGGCAAAAGTAAAATACTTATCATTATTAAGGTGACACCAATATACGCAGAAGGTAACGCCCTTTCTCTCAACGTCTTCAGATTAAGAATGGGACCATTTTTGGCAAAGTTATTAAAAGGTATGTTAGTTTTGGGAAAGGGGGATTCAAGTTTGCACCATTCAAGATATGAAACTGAAGTTTATTGCAATGAATGCGCTGTTCGATGCTCGATTTTTTTAGCTATTTCACGTGTTTCGAAGTCCTTTTTTCGTTGAGCTATTGAAGACTTAGTCTCCAAAATCGCCGAAAAACGGTTTTTTCGATCTAAAAAATCGAAAATTTGAGCTAAAAATCTCGCTACCAATTTAAAAATTCCATGATTTTTGGCCCGAATTTTTGAAATACAGCTTGGATTTTTTGGACAAAGGGTTTTTGAATAAACTCGATTTTTCCGAGAAGTTCACTTCTCAGATTTTCTCAAAATTGCATCACAGCAACCAAAGTCAACCTAAGTATTAAGCAGGGGCAAGATTGTTTTATACTGAATAAGCCTCTGCGAATAAATCTAGGTGCTTTTCAACTGAAATGTACCACTTTTGAAGATTGCAAATGAAATTCTTTTCCACTTGCTGCACAACTTAGATATGGGCAGCTTAAACAAAACAACAAATATTTTTATCAACGCTTACTCTAGAGATCTAATTTTCCTTTCAAGATTCCATTTCGAAACGATTCTGAGGACACAAATACTGACTCCTTTTGAGGCGCTATCTTTCGATTGGGACTCTGAAGTTTAATTTGTTTAGCTATTTAGATCAAGAAAATCAAGTTGATCAATTTCCATCAGTTTCAAGCGTGAGTGAGCATTGCATCACAAGATGCACATTTGCAGAAGAGCAACAAAAAGAACTGCAACATTGTTTCTGATACATGCACTGAACCAACTGTTCTGTTTGTTAATCATACATTACTCAACATACATTTCCCAAGACCATAACACAGGGAATAGTGCATACTTTATGAAAAATCTAGCACACTTAAAAGAAAGTTTGCTAACAGGCACCTGCTTCCGAATTGTCCTGAAAAATCTGATTTTCTTTAAAAGTACAATAGACAACTTTGGAATATGACATTAAAATACAGAGTGGTTGTTGACAAAGCAGAAAAATTAATGTTTAGTTTAAAAGCTTTTGTCTTTTCCTAATCAACTATATCTTAAAAAAATTTTCTTACAAATTTCATTTTGTAAGAAAACCATGATAATGTTCTACCGCTTTCAATCAAATGTGGAAGCTTTGGCCATACTTTGTTGAAATATCAGAATAAAGCTAACAACAATCATAGTACCGATATTAAAATTAGTCACAGATCACATGAACTAGAGTAAAAGCCACTGTCACATGAACTAGACCTTCTTGAGACAATGTTCCTATTTGTAGTGGCTTGTTTTTGAGGGTCGTTGCCTGGCAGACGCACTTCTGTTTCTTGCATTAGCCGCTGCTTGAGCCTGGATTTGATATGCCATTGGGTGGATTTTGAAGCCATAAAGCCTGCAATTTCAATGGAGATGCTGCTTTATGTCTAGCCAGTTGAACTGAAAGGTTATAGCAATCAAACAGAACCGCCACCTGCTAATTAGCAAGACATCACCTGATCTTATCACCTGAGTTTTAGTTTATAATGAGATAATGCCCAATGCAAATTCTGCAATAATTAGGTGAAAACAAGGTACAAGCAAGGAAAGATAATTATGAGGAAAGAAAACCAGTCAAGTAAGAAAGCAGGATGCTTAACTTGCAAATAAATGCCATTAATGCTTCATTGTTATACTTATATAAAGGAAATTTAATATTGTCTTACATAGCATTACAAAGCTTACATAGAAGAAGATTATCAACAGAAAGTATTAGACAGAAACTACAACACAGTAAGTAATCATAAAGAAAATTGAATAAAAATATAAGGAATATGTTCAGGAGCAATGCAAAACTTGCAAATCAAGGGTAGCTAATGATGATTCAAAAATGAAGTTCAATTTATCACAATGAAGTGTCTGGGCAAAGGGTCATGTTAAGAGCTGGTAGAGAGGGGAAATGCAAATTATATATTAACAGTGAGAAATGAAAGAATAGAAACAATAGCTATACACAAAACATGTCAAAGAACCGAAAAAGAAAACAGCTTTAAATGGATCATCCATACCTTGGTACAAATTGATTTGGGCTTCTCTTTGGTCTGTATTCTGGGTGCACCATGAATAACATGTGTGGGAAACCTGTTCCAAAATAGGCGCCATCGGTGTGGTGGTGCCTAGATGACTTTGGGTTGTAAACATCCATACACTTTGGACAATAGAGCTTTACCATGGCTTCACCAGGAACATCTGAGAGACCTGTTGAAAGAATTCATAAACCACTTATATTGGTAGTAAACTTTCAACAAAAGAGCTAAAATGCATCAAAACATCCTAACACTACTACAACAGAAGAACAGCTAGCTTACTACAATTTCTTAAATCTAGAGTTTCATAGATACTTCCAACTACTACAAAAAAAGATCAATTAGACTTTCATCTAAATTTGACTGTAAAAAGATTACACAAATGTAACTGGGTTTGTATTATAAACTTCTTCATTTAAAGATTTTTCATGCTTTTACTACTTGGATAATCAAGAAAATAATGGGACAAAAAGGATTCTTTTGTAATCATTAATACTGGTAACCAAGCTGTTACAATTTCACAAGTGAACCAACAAGGGTGACAATTTCCACTCTATTAGAGCTAATATATTCTGCCTACAAATCAGCATCCTTGGCTTTCAACCTCTGTAAATATATTCCAACTTAGCTGCATAAACATTATCAGTAATTTGGTATGTGTCATTAAACTGCAATCACAAGAAGCAACACACTCATGTGAATGTTTAATTTCAATTTAGCAGCCTCCTTACTTTAGCCTCTAACTCTAATTGCTAACTGAAATATGATAAATATATACATGTGCATACAGGATTTTCAAAGGCAAAACACATAATGTACAATGATGGTACTTGAGCCTGAGACAAAAAAAAATTTTTTTACATTTAAACTTGCTGCTTTTGTAATTTAACTTAATTAATTTGGAACAATTCAATAATGTATAATTTGCTTGCTTTTAAAATCTCTTTTGAAACTTCTAATCACAGCAACAAGAAAAATTTTTTAAGTTACAACGAAATGTAACTCGTAAGACTATGAAAAATTAAACTTACCAATTGGTAAGACAGGCTGGTTTTCACAGTAAACACGATAGCAGTGGCCAAAATCTCCATTCTGGTATTTTTCAAGCTGCATAAACATTCATAATAAAGTCTTTACAGTAATACACTCTTAGTGGCTAAAGATAACTAAATTTTGGACAAGATTAACATAAAAGGATCAACCGTGGATACATTTTAGGCTTTTAGGTCATATTTTAGCTAGGCACAACAAATTTTATATATGTGACAATTTTGCTTTGTATACTTCCTTCAAGCAGAGACTAACTGAAGTGTGATCCTACTAAAAGATAAGACACAAAGAACAACATACAACACAGTTAATAATAATAAAGTTTAATAACCATAGCATACCATAAGAGCAAGACCACGATTGGTTAAGATGTATCTTGCATGGATAAGGCCGTATAGCATTTCTGCTGCCTGCTCAATGAGATCACTCTGGTTTGGGTTATCTTCAAGTTCATCATCTATGAAAGAATAATAACATTGTCAAACTTTTACACAAACTGAATGCCAGGTGATAGTGAAGATAGACAGTGAATGAGATAGTGAAGATATGACACATTAGTTTTTGATCAACACACTCTAAAAATTTGAAACAGTATATATCTGAATGATACCAAAATAAATACAGGCACAAAATCATGCAAAGTAAACCTACTAATCAGCCTTGAATCAAATTAAAATATTACAACCAAGATGCAACATTTTGAGCAACAGAAAATGGACATTGAAAAACATAAATTTTCATGAAAAGCTTAAATTTCTCAAATGAGGAAGTGCTAAAAAGAGCCAGGGAAGAAAGGAAACTCACTAAAATGATAAGAAAAAGACAGGCAGAATTCCTGGGGCATATTGTAAGGAAAGAAGGTCTAGAAGAAACCATCATTACAGGGAAGATCGAAGGAAAGAGAGGAAGGGGAAGACCTAGACTGAACTATCTGGCAAGTCTCAGCAAGTGGATGCAAGACCAGGTTCCAGAGGAACAGAAGTAGAGTACACAGTACAGAGTCTGTTGAGAACCTGCAAAAACAGAGAGTTGTGGAGATTCATGGTCGCCTACGTCCATAAGGGACATGGTACCTAGATAGATAAGCTTAAATTCTTCTACACTCCTCTTCAATAAACTATATGCATTAAAACTGATTGAACTTTTAAGCTAGTCAACTTTGAATTGACAAAGGTAGCACTTATAGCAGTACAAACAAGGGAACTAGGAATAAATCTTTTATTTCATAGAATTGCAGCCACACTATCTAAGTCAGCTGTTATATCAAATCCAATAGAAAAATATTTAGCTGTGAAAAACTCTCTTGCCACAGAGGGAACACAATCAAGTAAAAAGAAATACATATTTGATAAATAAAACTGCAAACAGCTAAAAAATAATAAATCTTTTCAGTCTATTTCCATTTAACCTGACTCTTATATATTCTCATGTAAAGGAAAAAGGAAGGAAAACCAAAGATAATTGACAACACATGATTAGAAAAGAGTAATTAAAAAACCTGGTTCAAGGTCCAGGATCATATCCAGTGCTTGTCTGTAATGAGGGACCTGTTCGTTCAGTCCTGTCAAGTTGAATTTATCTTGAATGTAGTCCTCATCTACCTGAAAGATAAAATTTTATCAAAATAAAGTCCTTTCTACATCCTTCATATGTTAATCTTTATCAACTGTAAGGTTATGTTTTGCCTTGCAAATAAAAACCATTTGAACTTAAATTTGCCTTATCAAGTCTAAAAGTAGTAACAAGTCAGAACTTACTTCACTAAAAAATTCATTTCCTCTGAGACCACAAAACCATGATATCCAAGATACTTCTTCTGAACTACTCATGATGTTCAGGGAGTCGCTTTATGACAAAATATATATCTGTAAGTCCCTGTTTTGTGTAGAAAAAGAAACATTAATATTTAACATCAGAAGATAAACTTTGTTAAGGAATAAAGTTTCTACAAAATGTTGAGTAAAAGAGATATTATGGGTCTTTAAAGTTTCAAGTTTTAACAAATAACCAATGAGAAATACTTTGTTTATACAAAAGAAATTGCACATAACTGTAATTTGAAAGGACAAAGATTAGCTTTGAGATTTGTTTAGTTTGTTTCAACATTAAGGGATTTGAATTCCTTTTGAATTCCATAAATATTCAATTTTCAAATTTCAAACTTCATTGCAAGGAAAACTCTGCACCATTTTTGGTCAAACATGTTGACCACAGGTGAACCGTGACAAATGCATTGCATTTCTTGGTTGAATCAGACAGTTTTATGAGTGAGTAAACAAAACCACTGCTCTTTTTTAAAGCTACTTTGACTTCTAAATAATAAATTTAATTCTCTTTTTAAACGTTTTAGAGTAAAGAACAGAGCAAAGACACCAGCAAATAAATTCATCTCTCTATAATTTTTTGTTCCCTTTCTCTAATTCAAAACAGTCCGACACGTCTCTCGTCAATAAGGCATTTGACTTTAAAATAGCGCTAAGTTTACAATACATAATGCAGTCTTGTGTAAAAGTTCTTGATATCTGCTGCATTGTCTTGACCTTGATATCGTAGGAACCTTGCCATTATGGATCGTTTTCAATTGATAAACTTGACGCTAATTAAATGAAAATGCAAGTCTGTTTGATTGTTTGATGGCAATATTGCAAGACAGAAATATGAGTTTGGGAAATAATCCACAAAAATTGTTAAGATAACTGTTTGCATTTCCTGGCATCGGAAAAACATCAAAGTATGACAACGAGCAAACGGGCCTAGCGTTGGTTGCACAAAAGATGTCTAGCTACAGCTGCCTGTGACAAAGAACAAAAATCTTACCTTTAAATCAACAAACCAAGTTTTGAATAACACAATGATGATGCTATGCTACTTTGAACTGCTTGAAAGCTGAAAACAGAGGATGAATTGGTCGGTCACCAAGGCGTTGAATCGGACGTGAAATTCGCGGAGGCAAGGGCAGAGCGAAATTGGCAGCAACAACAACTTCTTTAGAATTCGGGACGTGCAAAAGGGATGGATGGAATCCAACGTGCTGACAGAACTTAAATTTTCTTCGTTCTTGTTCTTGTCATTGCAAATTTCTTTTAAATGTACTTTATTCCGAAAATTTCAATTCAACCCCTTCCATACTACGTTTAAAGAGAACGGTCTCGTTTTTCAATTCAAATTGAAACCAACAAATCAGAAAAAGTGAAACTGCCCATAAACTTGAATTTTAGGTGCCTCAGCTGTGTGAAAGTCATCTTCCCTATAAACTTATAGAAACAGTTACTAGCATAACTGACTTCGTTGGTCTTTCGGTGCTTTTCTTTGACAGAAATAGTGGTTTCATTGACATTAAAACAGTGGTACACGATTTTCGATACCTGGTACACTAATCCTGAAGCTGTGGAGAGGTTGGTTCAAGAAGAAAATGTCTTCACATTCTGTTTCCTTCAAAAATTCCATCAATTAGTGATGGTCTATACCTTTTTAAGTACCATAATGCTTCGATTAAATTCCCAGGGCGTTTATTGAATTTCTTGATATATTAGGGGGGCTTCTATTCGAGGGGACGTTTATTGAATTGTTTCACTCTTCCTAGGCAAAATGTTTAAAAAACATCTAATGATGGCGGCACTTGGCGTGAATTTCTGAGTAACAACTAAATAAGTCTGGTTCCAGAAGTATAATTCTAAAAACATCCAAATATCTAGCTAAAATTCATCGTCAAAATCGTCTTCCTTGATGATTTTAAAAGTAGGAGCAGCTACGGTCTGTGTGTTTCAAATACACGCACCTCTATAAGGGGGGGCGTCTAATCGAAGCATTACGGTAATAGACTCTTAGATAATCAGGGTTTCAGTCAAAGGAAATAAAACAGAAGATTGTCTCAAAAGATTAAAGGACCTCACAGGCCACGAATGACTCGGTTCAATGGATATCAGAAGGAAGCCCAACGGACTTTGTGCACCTGGGATATCAAGATTTGGGGAATCTTCTCTCATACTTTCTCGAGAGCAGCGATGCACCACTACTGTTGTCATAACCGAGCATGCTAAGGCATTTCCTATGGTGGTGACGTCATCGAGCAAATTGGGTCATACGTTGGTGCCCTATTGCTAAGCCATTGCACTGTTGATGGTTGCTTTGAGGACGTGGAGCAGCAACGAAGAGGGGGGGGGGGGGGTGGGAGGGGGGGAGTCGGGGGTATGGCATACTAAAACTATCCTTCTCTCTGTGCTGACGTGAAATTCTGAAAACATATCGCAACAAAGTAGGTGTGTTTAAAGTGGATACTCTACTTGATCATGCAAGTTTAGTCCTGGTAATTAATTTTCGCAATAATCGACACAAAAGGCGGATTAAAAGGGCGCAAGCATCCATTTGCCTCAAACCAGACTGGTTAACCAACAACGAAAGATTCAGTGGTAATTGCGACATAGTTTGAGTTGCAGCCCCCACGCGAAACAAGGTTGAGATACAAGCATACGACACTGTAAACAGAAAAGTGGATATGCAACGCGTAGAAACCAAACCTGGTTTAATTGAAACACCCAAAGCAAAATATATTAAATCTACAATATTCTAAATATTTACTCGCACAGTCGTATCCTTTTCAGTTGAACATTGAGCCGGGATTAACAAAGGCAGGTCTAACTTGGTGAAAGTTGTTCAGGGTACGACCTGCAGGAATCGAACAACTACACAACGATTCGGATTTATTCACAAAATCTCTGAAATTCTATTTTAATTCATGAAAACAATTTTTAACTTTCAAATACAACACACAATAAAGATGTGTCAATAAAGATTTGATGAAGACGCGACTACAAATGGCTACGGAGCTTAAATTATTCAGATGCCATTTAAATATGAAACATGATATTTTAGGCACGGCGCTAGAATTTCTCTAGGAAAGCTTCAGGACAAAGGTTGATCAAAATGTATCGCATCCCTCAGATCAAATTATCCTTTTAAATAAAGAGGGATCGTAGAACAAAGATAGCTGAACAAAAGCTGCTAGCATTACAGAATTAATTCACTGTGAGAACTAGGCCACTTTCTGTTGGAATTTCTTAAATTTAGAGTTCTCACGAAAAGGGAACACATGAAATTCTTCTTTCTTTAAGGGCGACGTAAGAACACATTATCAAATATATCCACCTGAAAAGATGGACAAGTTACTCCAACAAGCGTAGTATGAAAAGACTGTGGAAATTGTACTAGAAATTGCAAAGAATTAGCAAACAGTGGAGATACATCCACGTAGAAAGTTAAAAAAAAACTCGATGGTGATTCACACAGCATTACTGTTTGTCCGGAGTAGTATGGCCGCTTTTTTTCTCATATGAACCAACTTTGCGAGGTCTTCAGACTGTAAAAAACAAAGAACACGATCACAATTAATGATAAAAACGTTTGTTCCGAAAGAAATGGAACAAAAGGGTCAAGGTCTTTAAATAGAAGACAGCATATTATTCCTAAGTCGGGTGATTTTTCATCGTGCCAAGAAGTTGTACAGAAGCTATCAATATAAAAACCAGGCATGTGTGCAATCCGCATGGCAATCTAAGCTGGTGACTTCTGGGCTGTCAGAAATCTGATCGAAATCACGTTGGCTCAGATCGGTCCCCCCAAATGAAAATCCGATGTTCGTGCGCACTACCTGCGCGCAAATCACTAACGCCCAACACGTAATCGTAATCGTAATCTGGATTCACCCCAACACGTAATCGTGGATAAGATGCAACAAACCTCGTATCCTGCCTCTATAGCTCCGCTTGAAAACTCTCGATCCTGCATGAGATCTTGGTCAGACAGTGAGCCGGAGCGAGCCCGCCGCGCAAGCAAGATATCCTCATCCTGGTCATCGTAGAAATCCAGATCGGTGTTGGAAATGAGCAGATTGGAGATCGAGTGGCCAGATGCAAGCCACCCCGACGATGAACGTGAGGTTGGCGGGTGAATGCGTGATGCCAGTTCAGCGAGGGCGGTAAAAGATGGCGACACTGGGCCTTCGTCTCTCTACGAAAAACAGAGATTGTTGTTGATGTCGTAGGCCAATTTTTAATTTAGGTACGTAGACAGTTAGCAGTGCCTATTAAACTTCAAAAGCTCCACATTGCATTTGTGGCAAGGTTTTGTCTATAGCTAACGTGACTCAATAATCTGCTAATATTCCAAGCATTTCGAATGGATTACTGAGAAAGGCATAAATGGATTTTAATGGGACATGTGACTAAACCTTATATAGTTCATAAAACACTACTGAAGGAACTCTAGAATTTCTACCAAGGAAACATTGATTAAATATCAACATGTACAGTACTTTAAGACTGTTAGATAATATTTAGCAAAGAGCATCTTTACATTCGCACACCTTTAGTTGTCCGTGCCCTTTTTGCAAATCGCAATAACGCATGTGAGGCTACATCCTGCAAAGTTACTCAAAGGTAATTGAACCTGTTTACCTTGTGCTTTTTAGCAACAGAGCCGCAAAGCATGTTGGGTAAGGCGTTGCCCTTTAGCAGACTTTGGAACACGCCTTGGCCGTAGTGATAGCCAATCGTCTACAAGAAGATAACATCGAATAGAGGCTGCAGGATGCAGGTGGATGAGCAACATCAACTCTTGTCATCACATAAATGTTTTGATGACTGACACACATGCTAGATCTTTTTAACTTATTTTAAAAAAAATTACATACAAATCAAAATAGCATTTATATTCAGACATAAATATTGGTGAAAATAAAGGAAAACATTTAAAAGATAAGGAAATGCTCAATATAAAGGATTGATGTTCTGAGTGAACTAAACTGGAATCTGGGAATTGAGTTAAAATTCCAAATTCTAGAAGCTGCTGAGAGGAAAGTTCAGCCGTCTTACTCGTTCAAACACGACTGATATTATTCAAATCAATTATGAACCGAATAAGAGGAATGTCACTAAAATACTGACAAATGAGAAAGCGCTGGACACAGAGTAGCTGAGCTGGGAAATCGATTAAAAAACGAACAATTAGTAATCCGAAGTCGTATAGTCTATAGTCTATAGGAAATTGAGAACCACTAACTTTCCAAGAGGCAATGTCTTTACATATATGAAGATAATTTGAACAAATCAACAATAGAGTTGCTACTAGAAAACGCACCATAATCTCTTCAAAGCTCCCAAACTGCAAGGTTTTGAAGCTGGAAATGAAGGGCATAAAAGGAATAATAAAAGGTATTGTTGAATTCGGTTCAGCTACTAGCATAATCAATGTTGATACACTTCAATGATGCTTGATCCTTCATTCAAAAGAAAGATATGAAATGATGCTTTTGCATTTCTTCTAGAAACAAACTTTAACTTGTCAGTGCAGGAACTAAATCTTATGACTTAGTAAGTCATGCATTGGAGGAGGTATTTGCCCTGACTTCTTTGCTCGTACTATCAACACAATTAGATATAACTATTAGCAAGAAATCTACAAATACCGACGGAGTTTCCACCCAGTTTTCAAACGCTTGTTAGGACCCCCTGGTACAAAACGAAGTCAATATATTTTGCGAATAAACTCACTTGTCAATGGGAGGGCGGACGTAATGGCAATAGCTTGAATTCTTCACCTCTTCCAGTTGTTGAACACACGATACATACGCGAGGCGACTCTGTATTTCCTGCATATCAGGAATCTGCGAATTCAATCAAAAAACAGACTGTTAACAGAGAACAAATAATGCGATTAAGTTATCATGTACAGGCCTAGGTGAGCCATTGATACCCTCTTTTTTTTCTTGGCCAGTCAGCCTACGTAGGGAGTTTTCATTTTACTTCCACCAAAAAGTACGCTAAAATACTCCCATAGCTGTTGTGTATTTTGACAAGGATTATCTTCGTAACTATAAACAAAGAATTTTTTTTTCTAAATTGACCATTTTGACTGTCTGACGTTGTCTCAGGATTCTTTGTACCCCTTTGTACCCCTTTGTACAAAGAAGAGGGGCAGTGCATAAATCGGTTGTTCCTTCTGCAGAAAAGGCGTACCTTAACAGTGGTTGTGAATGGATTCCACTTGTTCCACAGCAGCCACCAGCCAGACAGGCAATCCCCGTAGTTGGTTTGGTGTGGATCGTACACTGAGCCTACGTCGACCGCTATTATCGTCTCAGCACCCAGAGACCTCATGATATCAGCTACAAGGAAATAAGAGGCAATGTCCTAAGCAGGTGTATCTAGAATGGCCACACACAAAAGCATATTGGCACAAGGAGCTAAATACAATTCTTGCTTTCTTCACCAAACACTTGAACACAAGACCGTCACTTGCAAATGATACTTGATACGAACACAAGACATGAAATCTAAATCTCCGCCTGGGCTCTACACAAATAATTTCAAATCTAAGGCAGCATAGGCGCCGACTTTTATTTTTCCCAGGGGGGGCTCAAAATTTAAATTTTAAAAAATTAAAAAAGTTAAAAGGTAGAGAAATTACCTGTCGCCTTAATAACGTAATACAACATATGTATTATGTATAATAACAGAACAAAACATTTTAATAAAGCAGATATAACATCATGGTCTTCAGTATCATCAGTTCAATTCTTTGATTGATTTCAAACGAAATTCCCAGGGGGGGGCTTGCCCTCCCATAGCAATTCCCAGGGGGGGCTCGAGCCCCCAAGCCCCCACGCAGTCGGCGCCTATGTAAGGCAGTAAGAACCCAATAGATCAATTTTCCATGTAACAAGTTACTAATGCTTTGCTGTTTCAACTATATGCCATTATGGTACAATTTTCTACTTGGGCCTGTTTACATGTTTTGGCGGGAAAGTGTTCTCAAGCCTTTAGGCCTTCACTATCTTCTTTTTAAATAAGAGCCAGGCGGGCTAGCCCTCCTCTCATGTAAACGGAGATCATCTTTATTTGAAGAGGTGTGTACTAAGAGGTGAGATATCGGCAAAGATAGCCAGCCCGCCTAGCAGGACTAGGAATTTCCCATTTAAACAGCAATTGTCTTCCATTGTAACGTATTTCCAAAAAACATTGAAATTCTGCCCGAAGCGCCATAAGGTCAAAGGGTCAAGCGGGGTCAATCTTAGCAGCTGACCTGGTAGGTTATTGACGTAGCCACCATCCAACAGAAGGTTACCGTCAGTCGGGTCACAAAGTGGTGGGAGGTAGCCAGCTAGACTCATGCTAGCACGGACATATCGCCAAATGGAGCCTGGAATAGAAAGCCAGGGAGTGTAATCAGGCATTAAGTAATCAAATGGAATCACACATTGACTGATCGAATCAAACAAAATCAGAATAATCAGACTACTTGAATAGGAATATCGAAATAGGTAACTCAGCAGATACATTAAGATTCATAATAAAAAAATCAATGAAATCTATGAAATCCAATAAGGTCACTAGCTAAATCATTAATCAAATGAAACCAGCAATAGAACGAGATGAAATGAAATTACCAGAAAGAAGTCGAATTACTGGTACTAAACAATGTCACTAGCTTAATCAATCATCAATCGAAGTCATTAATCAATTGGCATCAATGAGACCTGTCGACAGATTCATTGGGTAGAGGTACAAGGCCTTCGCGTCGCTTCATTCATATCGTTTGCAGTTGAATTGAATGATCAAATGACGCTGATCTCGTACGGCCCATTTAAAGCATCACATCAAGATATTGTAAAAGCAGCTCATCACCAACCCTACCCATGATATAACTGGTGAATGTATCCTTAGCATGTCAAGATTGCAAGAAACAAGACAAACAAGATGAAAATACCAGTCTGGTGCACGCGCATTCTTGAGCTGGTAATATCTGTGGTGATGCAAAAATATGGCAGCAGCATATCCTATAGGTAGAACAGGGAAAGCTTACACAGGCTCAAATCATAAATGATAAAAATGAACTAAGCATGTCCTTCATCTTGAAGATATAAGCTTACATCATGTACAAACAACAAAATACGGTTTGAAAATGCATACCTCCATTAGTCTTTCTCCAAACGTGTCTGATATTTCCTTATTGAAACTTTTTCCTTGAGGTAAATTTGAAATTTTACATTTAACTACTCAAAGCAACAGAAGAAAAATTATGAAAATAAAGAAAGTTCAGCACATACGAAGGCGTAGAATATAACTTTCCTGAAAATATGCCTAATTTTCAAGAAATCTTGGTTAATGTACATTGCATGGTTAGCAATATTGGAACCAGTTCGAGGTTGATTTCATGATTCTAAGAGCTTTACTTCGAGCCTATATGAACGAGGCTCTTCAAACATGGCTCTTGACTATTATGATGATGATAGAGATAACAAATCGCAAATGTCTCTTGCGAGTTGCAGTAGCTATTCTTACGCTTGCGATGCCATTTTGCATTGTGCAACTGTTTATGTTGCTTTTTAAAAGCTGATGTCAACGGGGGACGTTCCTCACCTGAGAAGAGTGACGTATGAGGATATGTCAAATCGAACAACTTCGCTGTTATCGACGACATAATCTGCAAACAAAGCAACATTGCAATGATATTTGGCTTCGGAATAATGGAAAAAAGCTTCGATGGCAGAATTTCTCTATGAGTGGAGTAGCTTTCTGCAAGAAGTCGTAATGACATGGAATGGTAAGAAGTAGAGACAAATAGGCTGTAATTTTTTCACTGAGATGCTTTGTATGAGAATAAACCCAAACGCTATGACGAACATTGGTGTGAATTTAATCCCTGCCAATAAATTGGCTTTTACGTGTCAATCTATACAACTGGAACCGACGCAAGCCCATGTCCAAATCCAATAATTGAAAATCTATCGAGAGCAGACGTGAAGTCCTTACCTTTGACGTGCTGCGAGATCTCTGAATGAGTTTGAAAGAAGAGGCATCTTCAGCATAAAGGGCCCCAATAAAGGCACCCATGCTTGTGCCACCGACCATGTCGATGGGTATGCCTGAAATTAGTTTCGCAGTGTTATACGAGAAATATAAAGGTGCTAGGATGGTTCCTTATAATAGAATGTTACTCGATTGGTAGATTGTGCAACGAAAATTGAATGAGTTGAATATCATAAAACATTTAGGGATATGTCTTTTTTTGAAACACACTAGGATTGAAGAAATTAAACGATTAGAACATTGGAATGGGAGATATAGCACCTGTCAGGCTTATGTATCTCAGGACCCTGCAAGCAGCGAAACTTAAACCTGAATATTCTTCACATTCGACTCAATAATTCATTGTCAAGACATTATGGGTTTGGAAGATGAAACAAAGCAGTTCTCATTTCAGTTAGATAACATACCAGCTTCTTCCAGTGACTTGATGATTCCTACATGAGCAAACCCCCTGCAAAAAGGTGATGCCCAGATTCACATTCAAAGGACATGTTCATAAACGTCTAAAAAAGTTAACGAGAGTAAAAGCAGAATATACAACTCGACAGGATTACCTTGCACCCCCTCCGCCTAAGACAAGCCCAATAGATGTTCCAGTTAGTCTTCGCGCCAAACGGGCAAAGTCGGATGTTCTACGGGAAAAAATTTATCATGATGTTTTCCATGATGCACGTTCTCAAACTTCAACAAATAATTTAAATGTTTTGAAATTGACGCCAGCTGTTATTTTTTAACGAAGCATCCTGTATTCAATATCCATGATTCATTTAGAGCCAGTTTCAATACTAATGTTTATATTAAAAAGCTCAGGCATGTAGTATTCCATCAGTACGAAAACATTTATAAGTAACCTTCATCGAGACAAAGTTTTGTTTTGAATACTTCAAATGTTTGAGCTTATCTACAGTAGTAATAAGTGTCTAGTTATCTTATTAAAAATTAATTAAGCAGCCAGAGCTAACAAAGTTTCTCGATTCTTGCATTTAAATTCCTTCTGGCAAAAAAGGAATGTTCTGTTTCATAAAAAACTAGTATACCTGTAACGCATTAAGGCATCAAAACTTACCTTGCAGGTATTTCATAGTTGGCATCTTGGGCATACTATGGACAAAGATAGACACATTATTTCTTGGAATAATTAATACAGAAAAATTGAAATTTGTAATAGTAGGGAACATGAGCTACTTTTCTCATTATCATTCTGCTAAAGAACATATACATGGCAGTGGCTGTTTAGAATTGATTCACATCTGACACTTGTAAGGAGATGAACTAGACTAGAGTACAAGCCTCATTTTGAATACAGCTTTGTTTTAGCTTAACCTCATTTATATTAGCCACATTTCAATAATGCCATCAACATACCCTTTGTGCCAAGTTCCGTCTACTGAAAACCTTCTTGGGACATCGTACCTAAAAGAGATATCATTGATTGAGAGATGAGAGAATCAGAAAAACACTCGAAAACTCGAGGCCTTACAAAGGCAACCAACTTGCATAACACATTTCGAATATTGAGCAACTTCTTGAACTGAATCTAGAGTTTAGAAAAGAGAAATGAAATAGCAAAAAAGCACGGCCTTACATGATGATGGGCTGATATCCACCCTCTTGCATTCAGCCAGTCGACTGTTCCCTCAGGTCTCTCGAAGTTGTCCTCTCGATAAAGTATAATCAAGTCTTTTTGCGCCCGCACTGACGTCATTCGTTCAAGCTCTGCTTCGAGCTAAAGTGAAAGATCAATCTTAATGTCGCATAGAAACCAATGGAAATGCGAAACATCTGAATGACACCCATGTATTTGGTGAAAAGCATTTACCCACAAGAAAAATGATTTCTGCTTAAGAACTGAAAGTATATTGTGGGACAGGACTGGCAGAAAAATATCAAGTTGCGTCATCAGGCGCCTGAAGTCAACCACAAAAGTAATGGTGAGTCAAATTCCATCGAAGTTTTGACATCAATCCTTTAAGTTTTGACATATTAAAGACGAGTCATTCTGTCACCTTATTTAGAGACCTACAACATTATCACAAATTTTTTAGTTTCATGACTTTTCAGATTATCAAGAACGGTTAAGAAACGTTTAAGTGTAATAAAAACAGTGTTTATCAAAATGTATGCCAAAGACGTATTTTCAGCCCTCAATACCAACCACTCCAACAGTATTCGGGTCTCCATCATCCAGACAAACAATAAGAATGGCATCTGCCTGAATAAAAAGCAATACAAATTTATAAAACACTTGGAGCGTTTTGTGCAAAATCATTGAGAAGCAGCAAGTCCTGAATGAAGCTTTGAAGGACAGGCTCATCATTCTTGCAATCATACTGTTTTCTCAAGTCGATGCAAATCGGCAAGGAAGCGTATGCCAAAAAGGATCTGCAGACACATAAACGCAAAAGGGATCTTCCAAATTAAACTTAATGTAGCAAAAAAGTTCATTATCTAAAGTGCCAGGGCGAAGAAAGTGGTTCACCTGTCTGATGCACCGTTTGGTCCATTCGGACATCCATGGGTCACTTTGGTACACAACAATCCGGTGGATTTCCTCCTGCTGTCCCAGCCAATTCGACAAATAATACTCGTGTAGACTAAAATGATAGATAAAAATATGAATAATTCAAAATAACAAATGTCGGCACAAAACATTGTAGACTTATACATTCCCTTCAGATGAAACAGTGATTCTGACACTGATTCAGAAACTGTCCACCCAACGTTGTTAAAGAATGAAAAAAGACTTCAAACTTCTACAAAAGCTATTGATCAATAGTAAAAGTATAAACAATTCTATTATTTATTCTGGCATTTTTAATTAATCTCTTAATTAACATCAACATCGTTCAGTAATAAGTTTCAGCAATGCAAAGAATATGGTTGTCGCGGGAATATTTCTTTTCGCACAAAGTATTCAATATCATTAACTAAATCGCTAAACACACCTGTCAAGGGCTGCAACACCAAGTCTTCTCTTTATCAAATCACTTGTCAACAGAAGAGTCGGCCCTAAACGTATAGACGCAAGAAACGATAAAAATAAACAAAAGTATTCATGATTCTAAACTACGTCAAGTCTTGATTACACCATTATACTGGAAATGCCCGTTAAGATATATAGATTCTCCAAGAGCGATAAATCCCCGAGGGATGGGCAATGAAATAGAGCATTTGTAATACAGGTTTGACGTGCATTGTGGGAAATATAGCAAAATATTTATTTAAGACAGGAAATGAAAACGGACGTAATAGACAACACACCTATTTCATTCAATGCCAAACTAAGCTCAAACGCAAAGTTGGAATATGGAACGTTGTTGGAGGCTGGTATTACCGCTACGGTACCCAGATTGGAACTAATTCTCTCTAGAAACAAATAACCATAGGCATCAGTGGTAAATAGGTATGTGAATTAAAATCTATAATTACAGAAAACACCTTGAAATTCTTGAATCAGTTTATTTGTATATGCCAGCATACAATCGCTGAAAAATGATTCGTGGTTGATCGAGAAGTTCTTTCAAGCAACATTAAAACTTTTTCATGGAAATCGATGGGGAAGAAATAGTTTTCCAGAAATCAGAAATAATGAAATACGCTTATTGCATGAATGAAAACATATCTAATAATTTTTGACAATGGCGTTAGATATTAAGACTTTAGTAAAGGCATGTCAATCACTTGAGCATACCGAGCTGTGGGTCTGACATCTTTGGTAAAAGCGACTTCTTGAAATTGCCCAACATGCGATCGCCAAGCAGATGAATCAGCCGCGTCACGACCTGTGATGACAAGCAGATGCGAAAAAAGCTCTATTACAACATAATTCTGGTGACAGGCTTGGGAGGAAGAGCTAAGCGGCGATGTTGAGGCGACGCTCTTCTCGTGTTAGGCCTAGAATGACTTAAAATGCACAAACAAACAAATTTTCAAATCTGAATGTTCTTGACTGGCCCATACGCAAAAACGCTCTTAATCTCTAATTGCTTTTTAGATGTGGGTTTTTCACCAACAGTGAGACAAACTGTGAAATATACTGATACATAATATTCAAAGAGCCTTGCTCAAGAAAATAAAGACTGTTTAAACAAAGAAAAGACATATACTGTAGAAAAATTGGATGGGTCTACTTCAGCTTTTTCTTGCTTTGCCTCATGACGACTGCCGTACGTTAATAAAACAAACAACTATGTTAATGAATACTAAATCATTCACAACGACGTATGACGTGGAACCAGATTATACCTGAGGGTATTGCAGCTTGATCGTGTTCAGCAGTCCATCTGGAATTTTAGCAAGCTCGGTGTCCCTGAAAAGAAATTAACGTAGAAAATCTAGATCATTAAAACAACCAAGAAGAGGGATTCGTGATGATTTCTTAACTAGTTATTCATTCATTAAGGTAAGTGAAATCAAAAGTGCGAATACCTTACTGCAAGTACATCACTAACTCTGGCAGATTCCGTCAAAACTTCCACCTGAGAAAGCAAGCACAATTAATAATTGCATCATCAATGAAAAGACAATATGCAAAACTGGGGGGAAATGGAAGAAATCAATTATTGGATACGCTTTGGCTCGCGTAAACTCTACCGCATGAAAACTCAGTTTTTCTCATAATCTGTTTATCCCTCTTAGAAGGCCTTTATCAATTCATTGATGCAACAGAGAGCTGTATTTATTCATATCAACAAATAGAGCCGAAACTTGATTACTATTCCTAGTATAATCAATAGTGTATTTTACTAATTAACAAAATGAACTGTAATGATTCACAAAAGGGGGACTCTTCCCCTTTATCAAAATAGCAATAATCAGCAAGGCATCATTTGCTTTGTTTACATTACATATTTCATTTTGTCACGTTGGCCCTGTTGCATTCTTCTTTGCATCACAACATTCTTTATCTATTCGCTGCTAAACAACTTTTCCGCCTTAATTATGATGATTCTCGTTTTCACATTCTTCACGTAACAGCCTCTCTTTCATTCTTTACGGCAACCAACGATTTCTCATATATTTTCTCATACAAACCTTTCCTAATTTTCTGTCAATATTTACGTAGATTTCGCTTTAATCGGCCTCTTTGTAGATCCTTGTTCCGTAAGTGTTTTATTTGAAACATAAAATAACTGCAGAAAACTAATTCACTTCCAACCGATTAGCTAGAAGAACTTCCATGTTCTCTTTTGGTAGGTTTTGCTTGCTGGAATTATCATAACTTTTTAAATTACACCGGTTGTGTTTGTTTGACCGTTCGAGATTTCGCCATCACAATATCATTTGAGGAATGAAGAGCTGAGATTACCAAATAATAATAATAATAACAATGATAATACCAAACCAACGAATTCTCCTCTGCCATATTCATCTCCAAGCTGCTTCTTACCATCTTGCGTAACGTTTACAGATCTTAATCGGCCATTTAGAATTATGTACACGCTATCAGCGTGATCCCCTTGCCTGTGAACAAGTAATTTAATGCTTACTAAAGGTTTACTAAAACACTGGTTAGCTTATTAAAGGATTGAATTAAGCTTGCTGCATACCAAAGTAAATAAACACCAGTTTGATTAAGAATAAACTTATTATGGTGACATCGTAAGAAATAGGATTCCTAAAAGTCACTTGACAAATATTAGTACAACTTAATTACAACTCTGGAAACTAATGATGTCCGAGGAAAGCTATTAAATGTTATCCACTAAATATGGCCTTGTTATTCGTTTACCAAGACTGTTGACAGTAATTACAGGCAATAAGAAAATTGGATTACAGACGGAGAAGAAAAGTGGATGATTTAACGCTGTGCTAAGTGAGATCCTACCTAAATAATGACTTTCCCGCGTCGATCATCATCCAGTCCAAGGCAAAGTCGATGTTACGGACGAATGATGACAGCCTCTTGATGGTGTCATACGCGACAGGCAGAACAATGTTTGGGTGCTCTTTCATAAGACTGGCCATAAAGCGATAAAAATCTCAAATTACTATCATAAAAACAAATTGCACCTGTAATTTGAACATTGAAGTTCCAAAACTTATCAAATTAATAAACGTTGACTACTAGAAAAAATTGAAACTCATTCTAATGCTTGTCATCCCTATAGCACTCTAATGAAAGTGCAAAATTGAAGGATACAAAGAGGAATGAAAATTGACTCAACCGTACCTATAGAAATCAATTTTGCTAACAATTATAATGTAGCTTTTCTTCTCTGCTCTGATTGTGAAGAATGAAGGTTCACCGGTCAACAGCGCGAGCGAGCCAACAAACTCGCCAGGGACGGCAGAGTACAGAGACTCCTAAGAAAACATAATATAAAATTGGTTGCCAAAACAAGCGATAAAATGGAGTTAAAATTAGCAGGACTTCAATGGCGGCCAAAGATGCAGCGTAATTGCAATGTCAGACAGCGTCTACGCTTCAAAAGCATGCCTGGAGCATTAGCTCAATCTAGCTTTTGTCTGCTGCAGTAATTCTTATGTGCACCGAGATGCACATATTTAGTATTCATTTCTACATAGCTTTCAAAGGTAGTTTTTGGGGCACTGAAAAACTTAAGCTTATCGAGCAGTGTCCTGGTCCTTCCTCTCGATGTGACCACACCTTGTGATTCCTTATGCCTGGATTTACTTCATGACCAAGGCTGTTGATGGATCGCCTACCTCAATTACCTGTTAGTCAACACAATTCGATGGGCCTAGGCATTCAATCTGATTGTGAACAACAAACCTCTCCTTCCTCTGTCTTTTGAATCACCCGGAGTGAGCCTTGAACCAAGAAATACAGGCTACAGCTCTAGAATAAAAAACATTAAAACCTATAATAACAGATTTAAAATCTACATTTTTCGGGAGAATGATTTCCAAGAAAAAAGTGTCACCATTAGAATATGGGTATATTCTCCCTCGTTAAAAATGGAGTTTAATGTTCTGATAAAGGTATACTTCGTTCTCTCCAAACTCAGGCAAAATGCATTTAAAATGTTTTTGATTCAATAAGTTTATGTAACTCTTCTTCACCTTAAGCTGGTATTCAAAGGCTAGTTGACAAAGTTACACAATTTTACCTTATCGCCTTGGCGAACAAGAGCACTTCCGAGTTGGATACAGGCAAGATTGAGTATGGACTCGAGTTCTGTAGAATCCTATAACATGAAACAATGAAGAAATGTGGTCAAAACTGCAGAACATCATGTAACGAAGAGATCTAAATAGGTGTTGTTGTTGTGAAATTCATTTAGGGAATCCTTCAAAAGCAAATATGAAATATGGGTGCTGCAGGTCAGAAAACAGGGGTGGGGGGGAGGCGACGGTGGAAGTGCATAAAGAATTAACTCCAAATTAGAAATTCAGGAAACAACTCGCAAGGACAGGTGTGATGCAGTCATTCCAGTTTTGAGACGTTGCTTCTTTGGGGCGTAGTAAATGAAAGATGAAAGCCTAAAATTGTAGAAGAATTGCAAAGCAATAAAGGGAAGAGATGAAGAAAGAAATCAGGGAAAAGAAGAAGCAGTTTTCAGTTATTGGGTCCGTTAGCATAAGAAACGGCCTAACTTACGTTCAGGCCAAAGATCTTGACCAAGTCTTTTGTGGCGGCCTCCTTCATGGTTCGCTCGTCTGCGGGGGACACTGGGAGAAATCTGGGCGAATTGTCCTGCGCAGAGGCAGCTGGGTGAGGTGGAAATTGAAACGTAATGTCCGAGTCGGAAGCCGGGCTACTCTCAGGGGAGCCAACGTGAAAAACGCCATCTGATGACGCAATGATGTTGATGCCAGCCCTGCCGCAAGCTACTTCGAAGTCAGACGGAGACGTGCCAGCTTCGATGCTCACTGATCTTTGGAGCAAAACGAAGTGGAATACGATAAAACTATGAGCCATAATACCTATTTAATAATCATTAGCAAATCACACCAATAACGAAGGACCCAAATCAGTTCCAAAACTAAAGTCGCTGAAATAACTATATCTCTGACAAAGCAATAGTATCTAATCAAAAATTCCAATTCATTTCAGTTCCATTTCGAAATAAAATCAGATCGTAACAAATCCAGCGACAAATGGAAATCGCCGTGTATTTTTCACAATACTTGTAGAATTGTATTGAAAGCAGGGAAGAATTGGCAGTTATTCTTGCAGATATTGCTGCTCTTGATTCTCGAAACAAACCCAAATTCGAGCCAAAATTTGCAAGCAATTTACCTGAGGCTTAAAGCGGAGGAGCGCCTTCTTTCTTTTTGGTTTGCATTGAATCTCTCTGAAGAGCGAGTCCGTTTTATCTTTTGTGGATTATTCAACGGCTCTTCTGAAGTCTCCGAACTTTCTCCCATCACAGAAACTGAATTTGTGAAACTAACAGTTCTTCTTATGGGCTTATCCTCCTCCTCCTCCTTCGTCTCGAGAATTTCTTCGATGCGAGTAACGGGCTGGCTTGCTGCCGTTTTACTTGGTGAGCTGGTGGGGTCATTGTTCCGCTTTTCTTTCTGGCTTATTCTAGACCCAACATCGCCGAGAGAGTAGACTGATAGTGACTTAAGCTCTGCTGTTACTTTTTGATTCTACGGAACGATTGTAGATCAATTAATCAATCAAAAAATCAATCAATAAATCAGTCAATCAGCCCACCAATCAATCAGTCGATCAACCGATTAAATGTTCAATTATAAAGTTGATCGCAATTAGATGAATTCCTCATAATTATAAATATACGTTCAAGCGCACAGCTTAAGTGCGTCACAGCATTGAGAGAATATAAAAAAACCTTGAATGACATCATTATAAATAGTAACTTTGAAGAAGTTTTATCAATAGCAAAAAATTATGAAAAGGAGACAAAAACAACTATTGAGTTCTTAACTCTTCATGGAGTGTTGGCATCCCATATAATGTTTAAATGTATCCTTGCAGATTTAGTAACAACGGCAATAAGAGATTCATCTGATTTGATGCCTTGCTTTAACATCGAAGTAGCGCAAAAAACTAGATATCATTAATAAAGGACACTAAGTGCATTCCTGTATCATAAAAATAAACACTGAAATGAAACGTGTCTCGAAGACCAGTTTCTGACTGAAATGGCATAAATATACTTTTACTCGCTATGAAGCAGGTTTAAGAAACCCAAAAGCCTTACCGAAGAGTTGCTAATGAGCTCGCTCTTCAAACCAAGAAACCGGTTCAAGGCTTGGAAGGTGACTTGCTGCAAACGAACCATGATTATCTGCAACGGAAGATCAAGCCGGTACATCACAGCGGTTCAAAAGAGAACAACAACCTCTGTAATACACTCACATAAAGTATATTGAGCGGCTAAATTAACGCTCATTACTAAACTCTCGAGCTCTCTTTTTGATAAAGATACAACGCCTGTAAAAATTGTGAAACATCGAGAGCATTGTCGTATTCAGATGTGCCATATTGCTCAATTCAAATAGGATTTTACTGTTACTACGACTAGGGAAAGCAATTGGAATGAGGATGAAAAGCCAGCCAGAACACTCAGTGATATAGCTAGCCTCTGATACAATTAGCCTCTGTTACGACTAGCCTCTGTTACGACTAGCCTCTGTTACGGCTAGCCTCTGTTACGACTAGCCTCTGTTACGACTAGCCTGTGTTACGGAGCTGATTATGATGCCCGTTGCCAAGCAGACAGTCAGCATAAGACAAAAACATTTGCAGAAAACAATAAATTATTCATTAGAGACAACATGCAAATAGTCAAAAACAATTTCAAGGCTACAAGCAAATCCTCCTTTGGCGCCAATAAAAAATTCAAAACTCTCTATTTGGCATTTTCAGGTTGTGGGAAGCTTTAAAGCTTTGGAAACACAGGTATTGTGAATGGCATTATATCATTGGGACAATTTAAAATTAAATTTGTGCTTACGTTGCGTTACAAGGTTTGGAAAAATTATTTCTTAATAATAGCAAGGAGCTAAAAATCTTAATTAAGAACCAGTTGCTTTGCAAGCAGAAGAGGAAAGCCCACCAGATTCGTTTGACTTATTTCCAATCTCAAGGAAAAACTCCTAAAATTTTCTTAAGTAAAAACAAAATAGAGACTTCTCAAAATGATATGAAAAATTGAAAATGAAAAATTGTCACTTCCATAAAGGCACATCCCAAAACTAGAGTTTCTAAAGCAATAAGTCTATCAATCAATTATAATAATTTTGGGAAACAAATCAAGCCCAACCAGTGTGAACTCGAACTCGATGATGTCATGATGCAATATGTCGTTTTGCTTTCTCGAAATAAATTGTGAAATTTGACAAGGTTGAATCTTGTTTGTTCGTCAAAAAATTTGAAAATATTTTGGCATGTAACATGGCACTGCAAGAATTGAACTGCGGCAAGACGATAGGAATGGGCAATTTGCTTAAACATTTGACAATACTACGGAAATCTCCACGGAGTTTCACAAAGAACTTGCGATCAAAATTTCGGAAAGTACTTAAGGAGAATTAGAAGATCTTCAATAGTGAAAATCAAATCAACAAAAAGCAAGACCTGTTGCTATACCAAAGTTAGCCGGTCATGTTTGGATTTTAAAGTCAGGTGATTTGCCGTGGATCACAGTACGAACACGGCAAACAACAGAAAGGCCAGCTAAGGATCCTGTGATAAACAATTAATTGTAAGACGAAGCGTTGTTTTCTTCAGGCCTATTCAAAGTAGAACTGAATTATTCAAGATATTACATGTCACTCTATCACGCAACTGCCAATTACAGCTCTCGATCATATTCATTAAGAGCATGGCCTTAGTCTACATTCAGAGTGCAGCAGTACTTGGTGTCGAGCGTTACCGAGTGTGAGCTGGAATGCCGGTGTAGAACGAAATTCAATTAGCATACTCAAGAAGGACAAATCCAGCAGACAAACTACCTATACTTCGATATAAGAGCTACTGATCAAGTCCTTGGCGGCAGCAGACTGAGCCCTCGGTCTGAGGATAACAGGTGGATACTCAAGACTAAATGGTGGAGAATCAGGAGTTGGTTTGAAGATGTTAACAAATATCGTGATAGGCCAACCGTTTTAGAGGTTATATATAATAAAACCTTAGAGCAACATCTAGACAGTGCTGCATATAAAGTTCGTTGTTTGCAAGAAACAAACGTAGTAGAGTATTAACACAAGAAGATCACTAGCCTTTCAACAAGAGAAGTAAAGTGAGATTAACCGAGAGTGGTGGGGGAAGAGTTAGAAGAACATCACTTTGCAATGCAATCATACAGAAGATCGTTTGCTACAACCAATTGAATGAGGATACGGTCATGTCAAATACATGTCCAAAAATGTGACAACAGGTACACTTCTAAAGAAGTCGTGACTGCAAAACGCGGGTAGGAAATTAAAGTGCGCATACGAAACAATGGATGTTCGTTGTTGGAAATTGGCTTTCTTTGTATTTCTAATGTATTATGTGCTGTTGTTTGTTGGTGCTGCTATAATCATGATTATCGAAGCCAACGAATTAGAGAATACGTCGGGCAATAAAATGAATGCCACAAAGTCACTTGAAATGTTGCTACAAGAAGAATTGAACGTAGCTGTGAATAAGAGTGGCCTGAGCAAAATAATGCTGTTGGCACAAGACATTGCAGCAAAAAAGAGGAAAAATGACAACATGCAATGGAAGAGGAAAATTTCTTGGAGTACCTTTTATAAATGGAGGTACTTCACCCACACTACACTCACAACAGTGGGTAAGTAACGCCTGTCGAATGCTTAACATTAAATCATATCAGCTGATCTACGTAAAATTCATTCATGCACCATTGAATTGTCCAAGGCCTGTTTATAAGGTCGTAGTGGTGTCCCGTTTAAATGCATTGACGTTCAACGATGATGCTTCTAATACGACATTCCTTTTGTTTGAGTAGGTGTCTAAGCTTCCCTTAAGCTGCACGTAGACACGCCAAACTGGATTCTATAAGTGACATGTGCAAATGCGATGATTTTCGGAACTCATCGGTCACCACATATCGATTAGTCTTCCTTTAACGATGAAGATCCTTATTTGTAGCTTACTGTAGTTAGTTTAATCTTATATGTGAATTTGCTTTTGTTTTTCAAGGCTTTGGAGACATAGTTCCCGACACAGATGGTGGCAAGATTTTCGTTATGATTTACAGCACAATCGGTATTCCTCTGAACATCCTCGTAACCACGTGCATCGGATTCTTGCTGTCTCAACACTTGAATCGGTTGGTACGACGAATCGACAAGTGTATTTACTGTACCGCCGAAGCTCATAATGTGGAGTTCAAAACACTGCTCCTTCTGGTGGTGATGTGCGTTGTGTGGCTGACTATTGGGGCGGGTATGACGTCAAAAGTAATGAAATGGTCATGGCTGGAGGGGTACTACACCGTATTTGTCAAGTTCAGCACGATCGGATACGGGGACTTCACGCTGGATTTCAGCAAAGTTTCCCAATTCTGGGAAGTACTGTCCTGGTACACCAATATCGGACTGGCCATGGTTGCAGGAATATTCGATTCTTTGACAAAAGTCGTGGAAAAACGGAACGCTAGCAAAATAGATCAATGCATAGCAAGCACAGGTAAGGAAGAGGTACAAGAATTCGCAGAACAGGAAATAACAGTAAAAGCACGCAAAAACACTGTTTCTGTTGAAAAACACAGCAAAGACATCTGCTAGATAGCCACGTGAGAAGGACATTTGGTGATGGTGATTATGATGATGATGATGACGTTTGGTGATGACATCAACCAGTCTCTGTCTTCATAACTGGTAATACGATGGCCTAGCTTGCACTCATATAGGCTTCTTCAAGCTGATAGAAAATCGGATTGGCTTGCCGAAAATCCTAGACCAAGCGAAAAATGAACGCTTGAAATCATCCGGTTGAAATAATCCCGGTTGAACCGGGTTACCTTTTGGTACAAATGATATATATAACATCTATTGTTTTATTATTTTTTGCAACACTTACATGGAAATTTCCATTTCAAGATGTACTTTGGTTGTCCGAGGTGTCAATGACAACGAAGCCGGAATGCATTACGAATAAACATCGTGAACAAATTTCAATGTGTCAAACACAATACAACGTTTTAAGAGGTTTTGAGTTTAAAGCAAAACATGCACGTACTTGAAAAAAGAATAAATATTAGAAAAAGTGATTCATGAGATGGGTTGCTGGAAGTAGACTTAAAAGACAAATACTAATCTCTTCACATGGGGCAGACTGATTAATTTTAAATCAAGTAAAAGTATTAATACCACTACCAGGCATTCCACACGATTAAATCAATAAGCACTGCTTTTACGCTTCCGACATGAATTGTCAAGCCCTTGGCGGCGGCCTCTCCCCTTTATAATACTAAACAAGAAACACATATTCTTTGGGCCACTACGGGTGACCTATGAGTTAGACAATCTATGGAGCCAGTTCCTCGATGCATTTTCACCACAGTAAATACAAACCATAGAGAATTCGTTAACGATGCTAGGTAGCTGTAATGAGGACCTATTTCAGGCAGCAAACAGACAAACAAACGATTAAAAAAACCCAGCTCACGAAACCAATCGATAACTTTTGTTTGCTGATGAATTATGAAAGATATTTCGTGTATTATACCAACAAAAGCAGAGAGGGGAGCCCTTTGTTTGACTACAGGTTTTGCAAGTACACAGAATGAAATAGCGGAGGGCTTGATACGCTGAAAGAAGGCTTTTCGGATTAATAGACAGGATCAACAACAAAGTGGAAAATATGAAAATCGCTATAATCAGCACAGAAATCTGCCGACAACAACTACACAAGCTTGTGCTAATATGAAGGAAGTTAGGCGGGGATTCTTACAGAGTTAAAGACCATCAAGATAACAGGGAAAAACCAGCGAAATGGCATCCTGGAAGAAGGCATTGGTGACATTTCTAGTGTACTATGCCATTCTGTTTATTGGTGCAGCGATTATCATGTACATAGAGGCCAATGAATTAAAATCGAGGCCCGTGCCAGTCAATATTACGGAGCCACTGTTTCTTCTCATCGAAAAGGAACTGAACGTGACAGCAAACGAATCAGTGATAAACAAGGTGATTGCAATGGCGCAGCAAATTACCGATAGTGAGGCGAACGAGAAGGATCTGGAGTGGAGGAGGGAGATTTCATGGTCAACCCTGTATAAATGGAGATACTTCACGCACATCACTCTGACAACTTTAGGTAAGGGAATTTGAAAATAACTGGCGCAAATGATCTACGGAAAAACTGCAAAGAGCAATGCAACGCACTGTATTTAGCATTTATAACAAACCTCAACCTTAACAGAAGATATCATCTCATTAGTTCGTAGCTGATACCGCTATGTATCAACTCTTGTGAAGCCAACAAGCCTAGTTATCGCGTCGCACAGCCCTAGGACGTGGAAGCTTCGCAACATCGCACTAATCTTTATTAGCATGCATGCTCAATGTTAATTCCTACTTTCACTCAGCAATATCCACGCAAGACATTTCCTTCTAGCTTCTTTGCGAAACAGCTCTACGTCAATCAGCAGTAAATATTGACGCATGCCAGCCTACATATAATTTCCAACGTCTTTTAATGGGTTCTTATGCATTTAAACACAGTTTTTGGCTATTTCATTGTCGCCTGCATGGCTAGGAATCTGTTGCTTTCAGCTGTCGATGCATCGTTAGCTTGCAACAAGGGTGCACATGTTGTGAAGCAGTCAAAATTTAAGTGAGGATATGGAACTTGTAAACTGTAGTGCTACGTCGTTGCAAATCGTTTTAGGTGACAAACATAGCTGCCTAGAAATGATACGCTGGTACAAAAGGTATTAATAATGTTTGGCACTTAGACAACTAGCACTAGTACAGGGTGTGCTTACTTTAATACCCGAGTTATCGTCATCTTAAATCCGATTTAGGTACGGTCAAAAGCATATCTTACGAAAACCTTAGACGAAAACCATCTGTTTCTCGCCCGCAGGATACGGTGATGTTGTGCCATTGACGGATGGTGGTAGAATATTCGTCATCATTTATGGCACAATTGGCATTCCAGTGAATATCATATTCATCACGACGATTGGCACACTGCTGTCGCGTTTATTCGAAGCCGCCATAAGGGCCTGCGAGAAGCATGTGTTCAAGATGAGAAGCGCAGAGCTCGTGGAGCTGAAGACATCGATACTTCTACTAGCATGCTTGGTTCTGTGGCTTGCCTTGGGCGCACTTGTTAGCACTCGGACAATGAACTGGTCTTGGACCGAAGGGTTCTACGCCGCATTTGTGCGCATGAGTACGATTGGGTATGGTGACTACAAGATCAGTTTCCAAAAGGTTAAACACTTCGGGGAGTTTATAGCACTGTACACAAACATTGGTTTGGCGATTGCAGCCGGGGTTTTCGACGCACTCAGCAAGTGGATGCAGCCAAAGAAAATAATAAGGAAAATCAGCCAAATAAAGAAGAACTCAGGTGGCAGAAACGGAATCGAGGCAAACAGAATGGGACACAAAAACGAGGCTTTAGAACTAGGCGACATAGCTATAGAAAGAAAGGATGATTGAGTAGATGATAACTTTGAGAAAAAGGATGAAGAACCTTTAAAGATTCACTAGAAACTTCAGTGCTAAGATTTCATTGCATAGAGAATGGCCTTGGAAACTTAAGTTGACCCAAAAGGGGAAGAGAAGACTTATCTTTCGCAAAATTGAAACTGGGTTTAAATTTAATCAAGAAGAGGATAACATAAAGTAAGGCAAAACTAAAAGGAATGGAGAAGAAGTAATTCAATAGGAAGCCACTTTCTGAACTTGCAATCTTCAGCACATTTCTGCATAATAATTGTAATGTGGAGAATTAAATAGGAAAGCTGTTATGAGGGTATTGCTCTAAAGAACTGCAGGCATACCCACTTTTGTAAAGAGATTTGAAGAAGGAACATGAAAAATAACCAACCTGAACGATTCGAACGAGAGAGTCTGAATGATCTTCAAAAACTTTCTGGAATGCTTTGCTTGGTAATCTGGGATGATTTAAAAGCGTAGTAAGAAACGACTTATTAATGACAATAATAAAATTAGAACTAATCGCATCAGATTATGAAACAAGGACGCGTTCAGCCAAAGTGTCACATCTTAAACACTTTTGGAGCAAATTTTCTTCGAACATTACAGATGTTTTCCATAGAAATGGGTTATTCTACGCTAGTCACTAAGATATTATCTTTGAAGTGAAAATATTCATATCTTAGAACTATGAAACTGACCAGATCAAGTGAAGTACTGGGCTGAATATTTCAGATGATTAAAAATTTTACTAGACTGATCGGGGATTCTTCAAAGTAAATCAAAGAGGGTGAGATCTTTACAAACAATTTTCAGCTAAACGTTATAACACGAAAGTATTTACATAATAAACGAGCAATTTTAAAGAAAAAAGCAATTTCAGCGTAGCTTTCTTCGACTTTCAACTATTTCCAAAATATCTCCATTTCAATTGCATCATAAATCAAACTTCAAAACAGATGCCATAACATAAATTACTCACATAACTTAAACAATTTCTCGAAAAATGTTTAAGCAGTTTCGAAGAAAATAGACTTACTGATGTTTTCTAAATAATTTGCCCAATTGCATACTTGTTTACTAAATACTAATACCTTCATTACAAAAGCATAAAAGCACTTTAAAACACTTAAAGCATCAAAGCATTAAAGCATCAAGTTATTGTTACCGTTAAAATACCGGCACCACAGAATTTAAAAGCTCATCCTGAGTAAGAAGCCTGGACAGATGCCCCAAATTTTCAATATCTTAATGTGTTCTCTCGCCAAATAGACTTGAATTTTAGACTAAATAGCAGGCTAAAAGGACTTGCCAATATTTAATCTCGTAAACTGCCTAATGGCTTAATTGAAATACAATTTATATAAAATTCACAAATTTAATACAGCAAGCTAACATCTGTCTTGAAATGCTCTTTGAAGTTCTAGACAGATTTGGTAATTGTTGGGTAAACTATAGACTGGAGCCTGAACAATTTTGTTTCCAACTGTCTTTGTCTGTATTCCAAAATTTTTGTCAAGCAAAAGTGCCCAAACAAATAGCCAAAAAGGGATAACGATAGAAAAGTTATTTTGTTTTAAAACACTTACTTGAGTATTTGTGAATTCACATTCGCGCGTGCAATAATCGAAAAGCGGAAGTCAGCTGTACCCTAATTTTATACAAAAACATGGTTTTAGACTAAAAACAACAAAAATTCGCCTCACTGAGCTTCTTGTTGGCACTAAAATCGGATCAAAATGGCTAAACTTATGTCCACATGTACAAGCAAATATCATAGAATATGTATAAACAGGTAATAAAGTAATGAAGAATAAATATCAACTAAAAGATAAATAGCTAAAAGTATAAAAACACAGAACTTGAAAACGTAGCGTCAATATTGTAAATAACCAAAGCAATAAGTTAGTCTAAATTTTTTTCAGAAAGCAGGTCTCCAGATGTTGATAACAGTAACTTTATTTTACTCATATTGATTATTAAAGTGTAATCTTCAAATGTCAGTATAAAGCTGAAATACAATAATGTAATTCTGATGTTACTGATACTATGCTGAAAGTGTTGGTAAATGTGGTAGAAAATTTAGTTACCCGAATTGCATCCAGTATGTTCAAAACACTGTGGATATTATCACCAGCATTAACCGTCTTCAAACAAAGCTCATTTCCAGTCTAAAAAAATGCCAATCTTAGTAAAGTAAACAAAAATGGTAAATAGACTTAGACCTCTTTCGTTATCTCGTTTTTAAAGTTAAAATATTTGTTATGATCACTTTCGTATGCACCTCTATTTCACAAGATGGATATCAACACAATAACGAATTCATGCAATAAACTGCTGGTAACAAAGATGAAATAGATAATAATTTGCAAAATACTCTCAATATAAATAAATATAAATAAACAAAACAAACAAAATAAACAAGTACGAAGAAGCAAAAACAAAAGGCGATACCTTGTCAACGAGATATAAGTTTACTTGTCCATTTTGCACGATGTACAAACAATCATCCATCTTTGAAAACGAAAATTGAAACAATTAAAATAGTTGACAACCATTTACTGAAAAATAGCATTAGAATTATTTGCTAATGTACCAATGAAGAAAGACACTGCTTAAGACTATCATTATAAGCTACTGATGCACAAGAAAGAACCATCATGTTTCAATAACATCCTACAAAAAATCTTTGAAAAATGTAACCGTTTTTTTTAAAGCAAAAGCAGCAAATTAGTTTATTAAATGAATTAGAAGGTTTACTTTGATTAATGATAAATTGTTCCTTTGCTAGATGGAACTCATAGATGGAACATGATCTTAGGAATCATTTTTCGTTTATGGCTTTAAAAGACGCTCTTTACAAAAATGCAAGTTGTTTACCATTGTTCAACAAAATGTTGAAAGCGCGAATTGTGAAATGCAAACGAAAGCATTGCAGGATAAATTACCTGTCCGGGCTTGAATAGCAGTGTCCCAGCTGGAATATGTTTACTTTCGATGTGCTTGCAAAGCTCAAAGAAAAGTGGCTTCTCGAAATTTCCAAAAACTCTGCAAAACAATCAACGTATTGTCAAGTGAATGCAGCTGAATGAGACTTCAAAAGAAGATTTTTAAAAAACGGCTAGCTGTAATTCAATTTGAGGATTGAAAGAAGAGCCCACATTTAACCATTGTAAGTTCAATCATTTAAAGACCAATGAAACGCAAAAGAAAACCAGCTTGACGAAGAAGATGCATTTTTCCCTCAATCTGGTTCACCACCTGTTTCGTGAAATGCTTGTTAGGTATTTCATTCATCAAATTACTCCCTTGTCACTAGGGTGTGCTAACATTCATCGAAGCAAAACATGTAGAATGGAGTAGTTGTCACACACTTAAGTTACTCGTAAACATAAGGGACATTAAGTTTTACAAAGGAAGAGAAATAATAAAAGGCAAATATTGGTTTCACAAGATTCTACCCTCTTGATAAAGAAAATTAGATGTAAACTAAATATGACTTTAAAACAAAGGAACAATAGCTCTAATAAGACAATTCCTTTTTATTAATTTTAAAGTTCCTTTGTAAAGGTAAAGAAATAAAGGCTTGATAACTTAGTAAAAGAAAACACAACTGTTTAAGAGCTTCGCTTAGCAAATTGGATAACATGTAGCATCTACGTCATCATCAGGAAAGAGACGCATACTCTAGAACTGTTTCCTCCCTTTAATCAAATTTAGAACTTTATCTAACTCATCGTTGCTTTTCCAACCCCTCCCCTTTTATTATCAAGGCTAGATAATTTGAAAAAAGTATAAGAAATTAAATTTCTCGAAACAATGAACTTTTGATTTCCAGATAGTTGAAAAAGGACTTGAAACAACTATTTGGGAATGGTTTTATTTATTCAAAATACTTTCTCCACTTATGTCTGTCTTATATTTAGAATCCCACTTACTATGCCCCCCCCCCCCCACATCCTGACTAATCATCGTGCATAGCAAGAAGCTAAATATCTAATATATATAAGGCATCGGCACCTCACACTGCGTAGCATGTACATGATCTCTGCCGGAAGATTTGGCTCAAATCCTGGGGCCTGTAAACAAAGAAAATAGTACTTTATATAGCAGCAAGTGTCACTCCATCAAGAGTAAAGAAACACAAGAATCAAGCAAATCATTTCACAACCCATTCTGAGCAACAGCTTTTAAACCTTGCCACTGTCACACTTTCTTTTTCCACTCAAACGTTATCGACTCATTAGATATTCCAAACACCACATTGACTAATAGTTATGAAAAATGCAAATTTAAGCCCAAGAAGGGACTTAACGTTGTAGGAAAAGTATAAAAAACTGCACAAAGGGCATCTTTTTAAGTATGCAGACCTCAAAATCATCGGCTTCTAAAACTGACTGAGGTATGTCCTTCTGAAGCCTCGTCATTTCCGCTTGTGGTCTATGCAGAAATCTAGAACATAAACCTTTATTTTTGAAAATTTTTGCATTTATCAATAACTTAAATAAAGCTATCAATGACTTAAAGACAAAAGCTCCAGAAATATATTTCACAAGATAGATGAGCTAATCTTTCATCATTGCTAATGATCAATGAAATCACCTATACCTCACCTTTGAGCAAAGGGCGGGAAAATGATACGTCTCCTTAATGTTTTTTCTGATTGCCTTCTACGAAGTCGACCTTCATCAACGTCAAACAGGACCTCATCTTTGAATTCTTTCACCTATTTGAGCCATTTAATTCTTCATGATAAATTTTCATTATGGAAATGACAGCTTCAAAGTCAATCAAATGCGATAATCATATAATTTAGATATTAAGCAAAATAACATATCGTTTGTGGATGAAAAAAATTAATGGCATAAATTTCCTCTAATTAAGTGACCAGTATAATCCACAGCTTTGAACTATTATAGCACTTAGAGGGAAAGCATTCATGTAAAGCAGTTAATAAAGATGCACCAATTACAATGCTCAAGAATAGACACAAGATCCCCAGTGCCATTGGCATCTGGAAAGAACATAGTGGCTAGGTTAATTTGAGTCTACTTTTGCAGGGCATGTTTCTAGGTGGCTAACTGCAATATTCATTATAGCGTCAACCATGACCTTCACCATATAGATGTCAGCTGTTACCATATTACCTTTCTTATGATTTTTCTACCATAAAACAGCATTTTATCCCTTTTTCTGAAGCGTGGTTTTGGGACTGGCTTGCCAGATTGAGTTGTTTGCTCTAAAAGCAAAAAATAATATATATAGTCATGGACAAACAAACATGACAATTATGCTTCCTGATTTGTTTTGTTGGTAAAAAAAGACAAAATTAGCAACATTTCTTTAACAATAGAGTGGCTGCAAAGTAGATTCTAAGTTGGATATGCAAATAAAAACAAGCAAATAAAGAATGTTGACAGAAAATATTGAAACTTGAGTGGCATTTAAGCTAGCAAATGCCTCTGAGGAGTGGCACCCAAAATCTAACATTCTTCAGCATCTATCGTCAAACCACAAATCAACAAGCACAATTTTTAAGATGGAGCATCCCCTGGAAGATATTTTAGCAATCTTGTTCATCTAATTAGATTTTAAGATCTTGTCAGCGTAGAACAAGCCAGTATAGAACCTGATAGAGAAATGAAAAAGGATTTTGAAGTTTGTGACGATTTCTGAAATAGCACTTCCAGCCACAACAATCTGACAGCAATGCAACTTAAAAATGTTTATATTAAAAATATTAACCTTTGCTTTTATTCTTTCTTTTACTGAAGAACCATCCAATGACTACTAGAAGAGCTGCCACAGCCACTGCAGCAATCACCTGCAATCAAGAATAGATTTAAGGAAATGTTTTGAAAATGCCACTTTTGGACTACATAGCTCTCTCCCTTTTGAGAGGGTGCCCAAAAAGCACTTAATAGACACCATGGTGCTGAGGTCATAGCCACTGGCAAGGTTACATCAGCAACACAGCAAAAAATCAATCTTTTGAAAGGCACCATGATAATTTTCACTTAGAAGAATAACTTTAGAAGAAACCCAATTTATTTGATGGTATCCCTGTTAGGTTCCTCTTGTTAACAATGCTTTCCATATGCTTTTGATACTCAATTTGCATGAATTAGTCTAAGAACAACATGCATACATTTGCAGCCAGTATCTTGGCACCAAAAATTTGAGACACCTGTTTTAGACCTCTTGTATGATGGAAAGCAGGTGGGCCAATATATGTCAGTTATTGAGAAAATATAACTAGTTAGATATTAATGGTTCCTGAAAGCCACACAGAGTGGTTTCCATTCCCAGAATGTGAATGAAGATTCTTGATGTTGAGAAATTATAAAAATTTCTTAGAGCAGTTGACATGCACATTATCATCAAATCGCAAGCATTCATGGACCTTGATAGAAGCTATAAAGCTCTCAAGTGACCATTTTTGTTAATAAAAACAACAAGGTGTCTGAAAATTTTAAGCAAACAACTAGAAACACAAAGCACACTGGTCACATTCAAAGCTGGCACTTAAAAGATCAATTTCTATTAAACCTGTTTTCATTTCGGCTTCTTTGTAGCTACTGACACAATTCATGTGCATTGCCAAAACCTCTTAGCCTGCTTGCTATGCAAGTTAAAAATGGTCTGAAAGAGCTATCAATTTAGCTGTTACCCTCTTTTGATCAGCAAATCAAATTTTGTTGGACAATTTAGGTCCATGTCGTGCACAGTGAAGGCAAGGTGTTCCCTTTTAAGTAAGCTTCAGAAAATGCTTTTACTTTATTTCATCTCCATCAAAAGCATCATGTACAAATTTCTTGAAGAAACAAATCAGCTTCAGGCATAAGAATACATGACAGCACTGCATAAAAATTCATACAAGTTACCATGCACACAAGTTACCATGCACACAAGTTACCAACATTCACTTATAGGTGAATCACAGAAAAATCTTGTTATAGCTTTTGCAAATCCTCTTTAGCTGAATTTGTATCACAACAGTGTTTGATTTTATTGACACAATGTCTTTGTCAATATACTGTTCCATTAATTAAGTTGAAAAAGCTTCACATATTGCAAATTGAAGGAATACATAGTGGTATTTTAACAAAAGATTTTCATATTGTACTTTTTATCCAAGAGGCACAGAAAAAGGTATAGCTTTAACAAATGTTGATTCCCAGTGAAAATTTTTAGGCATTCTTAATGGAAAGCCAGTGGCATTTCATAAATAAATTATGGGTTTCATCACAGGTCAAAAAACATAGTTCACAAGGCTGTATAGGCCCACTGAGATCAATATTGGGCTTCAAAGCCATGGTTTGAAATACATTTTCGATAAAACAGGATACTTATTGATATGAAGCTTGTAAAAATTCTATAAAAAAAGAATAGTCTCTCTAAAGCTTTTTGGTCTTGAAATTCAAACTACTATAAAAATGTTTTTAACCAATAACTTTAAAACACAGGGCTCAAACTTTGGACACAGCCACATTAAACTTTCCTTGGCATTTCAAACTTTTCACCTTTCGTACATGGTAAATTAATATCGTGTGGTTAAATTGATAGTCTAAGGCTTCGCTCTAATCGGAAGTGGTTAAACTAAATCTTTATAACGTCACATTCTTAGCTTTTTTAGCTTTACACGAAACACAAAAACAACATGCAGGGCATTTCTTTGTCGTAAAGTATCGTCCTCAAGAAGTTATACGATAATAGCTGCTAAGCAACCAGAGGACTTTCGCAATTATTTATGGGAAAGTGACAAAAACTTAACCAGTGCGACAATATGGCAATGACTATTTCATATACCAATGACGTATTTGCTTATTACAGCTTCAAAACTCAACGCCTACACTTCAAATGATAAATTAAGATCAATAAAACCAAAAATGCGAATGAATACAGGTTAGGTAACCAACAAAATCCGACAAAGTACAACAACAACCCTGGTGCCAAAAATTTTTACTCACTCCTGTTTCGACGTTCAGCATCACATTTCCAACAAAGCTGAGCAGTTCTTTTGGGTCCTTCATTTCATCTAGCTTTCTCATTCACCTTACTTGTAACTGTTTGGATTCGCCATGTTTATTTCCTAATAGTAGTAAACATTGCAGCGTCAAATGATGCACATTCTGTTTTCCGTTTATACACGGCCTCGTTTTGGTATGCCCTCGTAATGCAAAAATTCTGTACCGAGCAAAACACACACAAAGAAATATTTCCTTAAAAGTGGCGACTTGGGATTCTATTTCTAAGTTTGCGATTGGGCTCAAACTTCTTTTAATAGGCCGATAGGCAGAGGATGAAAGTCCTTGTCTACTAGGTCTTATAAATGAGAAGGGGAGACGAGAAAACAGACGAGTGTACCTCAGATCTTGAAGCCTAACTATGAGAAAACAAGAAAACGGCCGACTAAACTCAGAATTAAAACAATGATCATAGCCAACTACGCACTAAACTGCTTAATGACAATTAAAAAGAATTGAAAAACGTGGGTACAATAATCTTGGGAGAGTTATATAAAACAAGAGTATGACTAAATGGTAAATAAGATTGAGATAGCAGGTATTTTTCTTGCGGGTCACGTTAATCACATGCTCTGGTACGTTCAATACAAAATATTCACAATATTATATAAACCATAATATATCTATTCTTTTGGAGAGGAAGAGAAGTTTTTATGGCCTAAATGATTGCAGAAGCATATGGAGGTTTGGACCGAGCAAGAACACAAACGCACGTCTACTTAGGGCTATTTATTCGTCCTTTGGCCTAATCAATTGACCTAAGCATTGCCCTTTCCAGGATTTTGGGAAAAGTATTTTTTGTTTGTTCAAATCGGAAACACGTGTAGGTATTTTCTGGACTTTCATGCCTCTAACGGAACCCGAAATTCAAGGGTTTGCATAACTGATTGGTAAATTATAGAATTTCAAATATTTCTGAAACTATAAACACTATCTTTAAAATAAACTGGCACAAAATTGAAATAAAGTCCATTAACTGTTCGCATATCAAAGTAATAACTAGGCAATACATACTTGTAATTATGAACACTTTCCTAAATTAAATACGTACACAATATTAACAAGTGTCTCGTTAAGAACAAAAAATGAAAAAAAAGTGGACATACTCCTGCATGCCCTTGGAAAATGTGACTCTTGAAAAAACCCTTTACCCTTTATTTGGTTCAAGTTTACGAATATACATATAAGCGGGCCTAGTTAAATGACTGTCCCCTTCAACTTCTGAAACGAATGCTACCGGTCCTTATTGCATTCGTTATTACTTAATAAAATCGCATCATCAAGGAATACCAAGTACGCCCTTTTTAGACGAGGGTGGGTAAGCCCCTTTATGAGAATGGGGATGAAATATGGGTCATTTCTGCCGCTGCATGCTTCAATAAAGGACAATGGTAATGCTGGTCAAAAGTAATTCATAATTTTCTCAACTTGTCATAGAACGTCAAGCGATAGATGCCATACCGCGAATTCACTGATTACACGGCAAATTATCCATACAAAAATGCGGTCTCCAGCAAAACGAAATTATATAATACATACATCCAAATATAGAAACTTGGTATCCAATGTCTAGCATAATTCGCACAAAAGGATAATTACAACACACCTAGAGTAAGATACCTACTACGATTAAAAAGTCTGAAAAATATCTTCAAATGCGTCGTGTTTGCATATGGGAGAAAATCGATATTTATAATCCACGATTGAATGTCTAATGAATAGCGTACATCAAAATGTTCCGACTTTAATGATTCTAGGGGTAATATTAAGAAAACGGTTCTGCTGATAAAGGTTAGCAATTGTACATAGCAAGTAATTTTCTAGATCAATATTTGATGCTGAAATACTTCAACCCAGAAGGAAATTCCTTTAAATACACTAAGTATATATAATCCTAAATTTTAATTTGAAGCATCACTTATCAAAGAAACTACCAGGCGCGAAATGATCAAAAGTTGAGTGTCAATTGAGAATCAACCAAACCGGATCACCCACGACTCGGGCACCATGTCATAGAGACCTACAATCGCCGCCACTATTTTGGGTCAGCGCACTGACACATTTGACGAATGTCTACAGCATCCCCCCTGCCTTGAACCAATATCATATCAGTATTTAAACTTTGTCAAATTGACTGCCTTTATATAGTTTGAAGGCAATTTCAAACAATATTATTACCGACTGAAATGGGATGTCCTAGTAATAAAAGAACCTTTCAAATAATAAAACACTAACTAGGCGGCAACGAGCTCCAAGGAAGCGCTCCAAGGAGGCCTACAAGGACAGGCTCCAAGGGGAGGGGGCACGCCAACGAGTTGATCTAAATATTTCAGGGGGACTGTAGGTCTTGCTAACAAAACTGATATGGCGGTAAGTGTACTTTGCCTTTGTTGTTCCTTGTACGTGACCGGCTTCGAATTTCATGCTTCCGTCTAGGCTTATTTGCAGTGGGATCAACTGTGCAATCAGCATTGTCGATCTCCCCTTAAATCAATCTCTCCTTCGGTGGAATGGGCGGCATTGGTGCCATTTCAACTTGTCCCTTCTCTTGTCTACTGGGGCTGTACGTCCCTTGCATCCCGCGTTCAGCGGTGCAGTATTTAAACACGATCACCGCAACAATTATAATGACGACCAAGATTGCGATGCCAATTCCCACCCACATTCCTATGTTCTTATCGCTTGTACTTACAGCTTGCTCGCAATGACTGCCAGTAAACGAAGAACTGCACGTACACGTATAGCTGTTCAACCCGTCCGTACAGCTCCCTCCGTTCTTGCACGGATTCGAATTACAGTCGTCGATGTTCAGTGAACAATTCCTGCCTGTATACCCACTTGGACACGTACAGCTGTAGCTTCCAGACAACTGACTACATGTCCCGTTGACGCAAGGGTTCGGCGAGCACAGATCAACAGATTGGAAACACAGGTATCCCGTAAAACCGGAAGCACAATCGCAACGGAACATATCATTCCCAGACATACTGTACACCTTGGGCTGCGGTGAAGTGAGGTTTATGCAGGTCGAGCTCGGATGACAGGGGCTTGGGCTAAAGCCGCAGTCCACGTTGTGGGTGCTATTGCAATTTTCGCCAACATAATAAGCAGGACATTTGCAACTGAAGCTATTGAAAGTGTCATGACATTGACCCCTGACACACGGTGTTTGAAGACACGGATTGGTGCTATGGCAACCGTCAGTCAAGCCACTGTTCGCAGAAGTGTTCAAACGTATGAGCTCATTTCCGATCACAAATTTAGCAAAGCAGCCAGTGAAAATGGTCTTATTGAATCGTGAAGCTAGAAAAGAGGTTGAGGCATTGCCAATCGTAATTCCATTTGTGTCTAATAATGTCTTGAAGTTTTGGCCAAACACGATATCACTTCTGGTAACATCGAGGGAAGAATTGATGGCTATGGTTGTTGAGGTCATCGTTGTGAGCTTCACGTGATACCAAACTCCGTTATTCACGCTTCGCACTGAAAGATGGAAGGGAAGCCAGTAACTAACATGCACTATTGAACCACAATAAAGTAAAATCATAAAGTATAACCAGGGACGAAGGAAACATCTGGAGATATTGATATATATTATAAGAGGCACGTGAGATTTGGAAGTGGTTAGGAAGGGCCATGGCCCCAGTTCCCATGTCACTGAATATGATCTACGTGTCACTCATCAGGCACTAACTAGGTCATCAAATCCAGTTCCGGTGTATTTTGGACGAACCATGAATTCCCAACTTATGTGAATGTCTTGTTATTAAAACCAACTTATGTGTCCTTACTAAACAAACATCAATCTAGACTGCACCCTAACGTTAAACTGTCATCAATTCACCTTTTATCATTCAATTATAAGCTTCTTGGATAATGTGCAGCAAACATTGTTTATACAGTTAATCTGTAACACCGTGGCATTAGAATTATGTGGTCACGAAATGTTGCATGCATCAGTTTGATAATGACCTCTGACGCATTTACCATAATTGAAAATCTGTTACCATATCAGTGATGACGGTTTCTTCATCTTCTCGTCAAAACAGTCTTACTCCCACAGATGAGGTGAATTGTTCGCAGAACTTTCAAAATTAATATTTTCACTACTACACAATAACCAAATTGCCAATCTATGGCCTCAGCTCAGGGACAAAATACTCCAGTGTACTAGAACGAGATATTTACTAAGCAGCAAGTGGCTTACCCCCTGTTACTTTGCTTTCAGAAGACATCGGCCAGTACCGATAGGTAACTTCGACTTTTCCTCCACGGAGGCCAACTGCGATGTAATGGCTATCGTTACTGTACGATCCCATTATCAATGCGGTCAAACTGCGAGTTCGTAGAGAGAAAGACAAAGACGAGGCATTGGTTGTTTTCAAACTGCTAAAACTTGCTCGACTTTTGCTGCCATTGAAAGTTTTCGGGGTCACACCTGCAAAAGAGCATTTGCACTTTTCATTCTACATGAAGAAAATCTCAATAGGAAGCAAGTCGATCTCTTAGAAAACAGTCTGATAACGGTTTTTGTACAATGATGGTTTTATGCATAATTTTTGTCAAGTCTAGCGTAAATCAGGCCCTTAACTTCAAAAGGGAGAAGTTGATGCTTCGCGATAAAAACTTTGACGCTTTTGCGAACATCGTAATAACATGTTGCGTAGCATGCCCGCCTAGCTTAGGCCTTAAGGGAATCTCTCCTGAAGGAAGAAATAAAGTCTGCATAATATGTTCCTCTGACAATTGACACTTACATGTTACATTTAGTGGAGATAGATCATAGCACAGTGAATTGATCGGGCACGTATTTTGGACCAGGCAGCCGGAGCGAGAGCAAGTATCGCCGGCAAAACCCTTTGGACATGCGCAACTGAACGCATTCCAGTGATCCGTACAGTTGCCACCATTCTTGCAGGGGCTGCCAACACAAACATCGGTTCCATTGCAGCCTGTCTGGGCATTACTGCTGTTTATGCTCTGCGTTGCACCCCCACCTGTGATAGGGCTCAATGCCAGCGTTGCTCCGTTCAGAGATACAGCCTGCAAGCAGCCGCTGTATTGCGAAGGCGTTTCTAACGCACTAGCAAAGAAAGTGGCGTTGTCCACCCCTCCGACGTAAAAATATCGAGCAGGCATGTCACTGGTTATTCCTTGCGAATGTACAACTGTATTATCAACAGTGATGTTTTGCTTGCTGACGCTCAAATCGTGCCAGACCCCGTCATTAACCAGCCGGTTTGTGTTTTGCGACTTTGATTCACCCTTGTGCCGGTACTTGAGAAACAAAGCTCCGTTTATGATTTGAAGAGTCAAATAGGAGCCAACGTTCGCAGCACCAGACGAAGGACCGTTGCTTGATAAAAGAAACAGTATACCATTGGTTGCCCGGGTACGCAAAGAGAGAGAAATGCTCGATCCGGAATTGAAAGTCGTGTTTACGATCGACAAGACGAAGTTGGTCTCGTTTCCACCAGCACTGGAAATTGATCTGCGTCTACGAGAGGTTGCGTTTGTTGCTGGGGTAGGTTGCGGCATTATTGGGAGACTTGGACCAAATGTAAAAGAGGGATACACTGAAAGAGAAAAGCAATTAAAAGTATAGTTGATAATGCCACAGTCAGACGGACATGCGGAATGAACATAAACCTCTAAAACATCTCTCGGGTTAGGAACCTTGAATTGCTTCTCCGTGAAAAGCGCCTCACTTGCAAAACAGGTCCAAGAAAAAGTTAATATTCACCAATGATAATGATTAGGACTAGAGTCACTGAGCACCCACATCCTAAAAATGCTCATAAAGGAAGAGGAAGACATCTTTTTACAAAATAACAAAGTATCATGTAACGATAAAGATGCCACCAAATAACACACATAGACTTGAATTGAGAAGTGGAATTAATCTGCTGGGCTATGCAAAAAACTTTTTAAGAAATCCAAGTACCTTTCTCACAATTGGATCCAAAGAAACGTCTATTACACTTGCAGCTGTATTGACTCCACAAGTCAGAGCACACACCATCATTCAAACATGGCGCACTATTGCAAACTTTTTTCCATGAACAAGTACCAATCTTCCCACCTTTCAACTGACCATCTTGTCCAGGTACCAAGCTTTTCCCATCTACTTTTAGGTCCCTAATACATCCCACATAGTTAGGAAATACTCCACTGATTTTAACCAAAGAAGTATTTGATACACCAATGTGCACCTGGAGAACATTCATCAATCCTGAACCATAATTGTATGTTTTACCATTAATGGAAAAATTCAGAGAGCTTTGGTCCAGTGATACCGATATATTTTGCCATGTCCCATCACTAACAGAGCTGATAAGAAACATAGAGGTTGATCCAGTATCTGGTGCCACAACAATACCTCCGCTGGTCAATCCTAGGTATAGGCTTGCACTGCCAGATAAGAACTGTACAAGCAAACCTGAATTTCTTGTAGTCCTAAATGCAAAATCAACCTTCCTGGAGCTACCAGTCAAAGCCCAGCTAGCAGTACCATCAAATTCCACTGCAGTGTTCAATGAACAGTTTTTGCCAGTAAAGCCAGTGGGACAAGCACATTCATAATCTGTACCAAGCTGGCGGCAAACAGCGCCATTCATGCATGGGTCCTTGACACTGCATTGATTAATTGCATTCTCACATCTCACACCAGTGTACTTTGCTTTGCAATTGCAGCTATAACTATTTACAAGATCGACACAAGTAGCATTGTTCTTGCATGGACTAGATGCACATTCATCAATATTGACTGTACAATTTTTGCCTAAAATAGAAAAAAAAGAATCAAACTTCAATTTTAAACAAAATGATATGTGTGTCCCCTTATCAAGAGAGATACTTTATAAACAATCTACTTGACTGATTAGATGCCAGGGTGTGCACATTCAAAAGCACTTTTTAATAAAAAAAACTGCAAAATCTTACCAAGACTTTACAAACAGTGTTTTGTAAAAATCAATAATCAATCATTACTCAATACTCAAACAACTAATGAAACTTTGTTTATTTCAAAATGACCATCTGATACAAACACAATGGTATTAGAAACTTATTATTAAAATTGTCAGCCCTACTGCTTTATGCTTGAAAATATCAAAGCATTAATAAAAGGTCCAAAAACATTCCACAAAACCAAAAGAATGCATGTTCTTTGTGTACAAGGTACAATACGCTTATTTCTAATGTATGCATTTGTTTATGTTTGATGAAATGATACAACTCACCAGTAAATCCTTGTAAACAAGTACAGTTGTAGCCATTAACAAGGTCTGTGCAAGTCCCATTGTTTTTGCAGGGACTTGACTGACACTCATTGATATTAGTAGCACAATTTACTCCTGTGAAGCCTGGCTTGCAGATGCAAATATATCCATGCCTGTAAAAAATCGAGAAAGCAACATAAATCTTGTGTTTAATGCATCATGATTGGCAGATAGTAAACTCAAAACATGCTTTAAGTCTGCAGATAGGTACCAAAAATAGGAAGCTGAGAGACTTCAGTCAAAAAAAGAACCTTTTACACTCTGCAGCAACTCCCACACACCTGCTAGAGGGCATTATCCAAAAAAGCAAAATTTTGTTCAAGGATTTGACTACCAGACCACAAAAACTACCACAAAAAGTTATACAATGATAGATAGATACAGTGATTCTGATTCAATTTGCCCAAGGAAAAGACGTCAAATTAAACTAAAAGCCAAAAGTTTCAGTACTGTGAAGTCTTGAAACAGTGCCATGCACAAAATATGAATAAACTGATTGAAAATTACATCCAGTTAATTAATCACCTCAAGCAGAAACAAAATACTCTTTTGGCTAATGATAATGAGAGGCCTAATGAAGCCATGCTCCCATTAATGTTAATTACCATGCAAATGATGACAGTTGAACAACAAAATCATTGCAAAGTGGCAGTGGAATTTCTGTAATTCACAGAACCTTTGCTGAGGATTTGATTAAGGCACTTTGATATGCCAAATAATATACGAGGGCACGTTTGAAAGAAGTCCTTTTAAAAATACTCCATTTCTCTATATTTAACATCAGGTAATGTCAAAGCCAATTTTTTCAGAAAATAACTGGCAGTGGTATTTATGAACGGGGCAGCAGTGTTGATGGTTTAATTCGGAAACCAACTACTGACAAACGTCAAATACCAAAGAGAAAGAGCTTGTGGCATCCATGGTTGAAGAAAATCCTAGTCAATACAGCACGATACTTCTGAGGCTGCAGCCCCAGTAAAAATTAAGTCTGATCGGCCCACTTCAATCTTTGCAGACACATCGGACTTCGTTAGGACTTATTTCGTTTAGCAGACCAGAAGCATGGAATAGCGGGCATCGGGCAACAAAGGTCATTCTCGTGGTTTTGCATTGAGGTTCCTTGTAAGAAAAGAAACGCAAATCAAATAAAACCGCGCAAATCGATAAAACAACCTGCTTGGCGGTTCTACTGCACTCAGTGGAAAATGAATCATCGAACTTCCACGTTCCTGAAACCTGCTAAATGCATTGTTTACAACAGACACAAAACATATTACGTCATCGGTGTTCAAAATACTTCCCATTTGAAAATATCAGGCCAACTCAAAGGCGTAGAACCCTAAGCCAGAAAAATTTACGAAACGCTGATTTTTATCCAAACCGCTCTCGTGTAAAACTGAGAACGCCACAGTCAGACAATTTGGCAGTGTAATCCGCTCTTTCAACGAAATTTGAAAACGAAAACACAGGGGATACTGGGAGCGGGCAATATATGAAAAGCATCGAGCCGTAAAATAGGCCATGAAGGAAAGTAACTCATGTTAGGCATTAACGTGTTGACGACAATGAACTTAAAGGATGAATTTCAAGAAAAGGAGTTCAAAAAGGGGATGATAACACTGGCGAATTTGCAGACTTCCTAATTCACGATTGAAATATATATCTACTTCTACCACATCCTCGACAAATTTAGCGGTAATGATGTAGCAATTCAACAGAAAATGATATGTGTAAAGTGATCCACTATGACTGACAAACATCTGTATGAGAGAAACCATAAACCAATTCCCCGTTACAAGAATGACTTGCTGATGTGTCCAATTACCGCATTTCCGTAGGCCATTCCGAGCAAATCCAAGCTGAGTTGGAAGTCAATTCCCTCCACAAACTTAACAATAACTGTGATAAAAATAGAACTAGTCCTCACCAGAAAAGTAACTGCAGCACAAGAACGGTTAAACTTCGGGTCGTGTAAGTCCTCGTGCAGCGATTTCGAGATAACGCGGCGGCCATCGTACAAGACCTATCGTCAGACCGGCTTCTATTCTTTAATGATTAAAACCAATTCTGTTGAAACTAATCAACACACCATTCCTTTGCTTTGACAGCAACAGCACCAGTTCAAACAAACCACGGAATTCCTTTCTGCTGAGAAATAACTGACACTAACTTTCGTTTTAAAAACGCCCTTTTCTTCTTATGAAATTGACATGAAAATGCTTCCTTGACGAGAAACAAAATCATCGAGTTCCGTTGAATTCCTGTCCTGGTTTCGACAAATGTCAACACTATTTCTTATCTGTCAACTCCCGATGCAATCCGATGACTGGCATTCAAATGTTAGCCAGGATGGAATCCCCCCCAATCTCTTGTTTGCTGTGTCTAACGACAAAATTCCTAGAATTTTTTCACGATCGCACAAAAGGAAAACAATGCAAGAAACCCTTTCCATTATTGTGATTCCGTCGTGGCATCTCGTAAGTCTTTGAAGCGAAAATGACCGCAAAATGTCACTATGCTTAAGGAGGCTTTTGCTTACAAACCGACTTAAATCAAGAACATTTGCAATTTCATGAGTATCATTGAAAAAAAGCGGGTGAAGTTAGACTTCGTATTTTTTTCCATTTCAGTGAAAAGTGTGCAGTGAATGGACCACCATAGGGCTTAGTGGTAGATCAGTAACAGTTATACAACATTTTACATTTGAGTAAATGATCAAAACACATTTTGTCATGAAACATTTGAAACGTGTGCCTTTTCTAGCGGGAAAATATTTCAGCTCCAGAATGAAAAAATATCCGTAAATAGCCAAAAAGGCCAAGGAAAAAAGTTCCATTGCCACTGAGGGTCGCAAAAAGGCCGCAAAAATACCAATCATATTGTAAACTGTAATCACGTGATATGTCAATTATAATTAATAGAAATATATAATTAGAGAGGTTGGAAATAAGAGGGGATGAGATTTTGACTAAGAAAGTTGTGTTCTCTTTTCTCAACGCTCTACCGTAACGATCTATCACAAAAAGCTTAGGTGAATATGCTAATTTAGAAGGCCTAGCAATTAAAAAAAGAGAAGCCCTTTCCATTCTGGATGTTTTTATCACACGGACATTTTGATGGGTCTGAGGCTTAGGCTACAGCCTAGCCTGGCCCAGTGTGATCATGACTATACCTTGCACAAACTAGCTGTTTGTTAATCCACTTGGTCCTCACGTGTCCTGGTGCCGCGATCGGTAGAGAATTTCATTTGTTTAGAAAATTGTTTGCGGACTGTTTATAAACTTTTCCTAACAACACATAACAAAAACTTGGGAAATAAATCCAAGAAAAAAATCCAGTCACCTGGGCTGGAAACCGTATTACTGTTCTGAAATCACACCTTTCCAAAACTGTGAAGAAAGGGTTACCTTTCCAAGGATTTTCAAGTGGGGGTCTGTGGGGGCTCATAGAAATTGCATTAGAGCGGTGAAAACTTACCTGTTAGCGTAGCTGTTTTTCAAGTCTTCTGTTAACTTTCCATAGACTGCAAGAGCAGTAAGATTTGATCTTTCGACGCAGACCCCCCCGAAAAGACAGGGGTCCGACCTGCACTCATTCACGTCCGTTTCGCAATTCCTGCCAACAAACCCCTGGGGGCAGCTACAGTTGTACGTCTCGATGCCATCAGCACAGCTACCGTTGTTGGTGCACGGGCTGCCGAGACACCAGTCGATGTCATTCTGGCAGTGGCTACCGTTGAACCCATGTCTGCAGTGGCAACGGTAGCCATTCACGTCATCAAGGCACGTCCCGTTGTTTCTGCATGGATGGCTGGAGCACTCGTTTATATTCTCGGAACAGTTCTTACCTCCGAAGCCTGGCACGCAAGCGCAATGATAGCTGCCTATGCTGTTCGTACACGATATATTGTTCTGGCAATAACCGACTTGGCATTCATTGATGTCCAGAGTGCAATTTGTGCCCGTGTAGCCTCGGTTGCAAACACAGACCGCGTGGTTTTCGCTATCTGAGTAGTGGTTGCTGCAGCTTCCGTTGCCGCAGAACGGTTTGTCGTTGGCACAGTAATCGATTCGCCGTTCACAAGCGTCCCCTGCGCCAAAAAAGAATCAGCCATTTGAGAGTGGCCTCATTAAAATGAGATGGACATTAAGGATTTAAATTGAGATTCATGTAATGGCGTAAAAAAGGCAGAGCCATCAAATTGGATCAGAAGAGACAATTGTAATCTTCTGAAATAGTTGAATTGCTGAAACCTTTTTGAAAATTTCCAAAGTGTGTTGAAGAAGCTTCTAGAAATGGATGCCAATGAAAATGTCCTTTAGCAAAACAATTTCCATAATTCGGATAGACATCAGGTCTTCAGATGCTTGATAATATTAAAAGAAATATATGCAAATGAATATCTATTTCACTTCTTTCCTCATTTCATTTCACCTCGTATTGTAAGGTTTAGAGCTTCGTTGTTATGTAACACAACACAAGTTTTGAGTTCCACGACATTTAAAACCAGAGACAAAGAAGATTCAGTACACGCTTTTTTTATGTGAACCACTTTATATGGAACCTACATGTAGAAGGCCAAGATATATAAAGAACTTATAATACTAAAAACGAAATCCCAAGGAACTTTTCGATTTGAAAAACTTTTATAACTGCAAGCATCAAGAGCTTAAAAGCCCGTTCCATTCATTTGCAGCCAATACTTGCATAGATTGTTTGCTATTCGTGTGTCAATGCTTTATGAATAGTTTCCGCATATTATATCTCGCCCCTCTCTCTATTAATTGTTGAGGCTTATTGATGTGCAGTGAAAATTAAGGAACTTTTGGTACTAAAATCTGATGAATTGGGGTCTACGAATAAGAAACTTCTGGAACTATGCCTTGTGGTAGGTTCCTTATAAAAAAGCGTGTAATTCACTGTAACCACATTGAAAGGTATACGATGATGTACGTACCCATCCAGCCACCCGGGCAAAGACAAACATCTCTTACTCCTATTTTATTACTGCAGGCCCCTCCGTTTAGACATGCTGGTGTACACTTTACCACATCGGTCTCGCAGTGCTTTCCTGTACTGTACGGCGTACAAGTGCATGAGTACGAGCCGGGGGTATTGTGACAGGTACCTGAATACTGGCAGGGAGATGAAGTGCATTCATCTATATCCTGAGAACAGTTGACTCCTTTGTAACCACTATTGCACGTACAGTTGTAATTGGTTCCTAAGTCAGTGCAATTTCCATGCTTACATGGATTTACTGGGTAGCAGAAGCCTGGGACAAACTGGCACCGTGGGCCTGCATGACCCGTTCCAGTACAATTGCACTCAAAGCCAGTCACTGTATTGTTTTGAGGGACACATGTTGCATTGTTACGACAAGGAGAAGTGGCGCATAGTTCATTCCATATTTCACAATGCGTGCCATTGAATGCGCCAAGGCACTGGCATCTGTATCCATTGACTTGATCGATGCATGTTCCATTATTCAAGCAACGGTTGCCAATGCAGTCGTCAATGTTGGTTTCACAGCTGCAAAAGAGACGACGAAAAAATTATTACATTTTTTTAATGAGGAAGCATTGCATGAAAAAGTTATTCTCAGTTCTTCAAAAAGTTAAGAAAGCCCAGAGCAAGGATCTTTGAAAACTGTTCTGAAACCTGCTCCTTTAGGGACTTGAAATGTGCCGCGTGTCTGTTTTTTTAAGGAAGTCTATCACATGGAATACGGTAAATTTGTAGTCAAAAGTCGGTAAAATGTAAGCGTTTCTTGAAGGTAAGGGTAAACAGTATATTCTTGAAGCGTTTCTTATCTCCTTCACTGTGCATGCTCAGTAACGGTTGAACGTTTCAGTTTTAAATCAAGAAATGTTGAGGAACCATTAAGTCTGAAATTAGGAAATAGGCAAGAACGTATGAAACGTAAAAAACTACTAAAAAACTGCCTACTAAAAGTGTTTATATGAGTTCATAGCACTATCAGTTCAAAAGTTGCCAATGCAGGAAACATACGAAACAGGCATCACAAATCACCCTAAGTTCAGATAAGCTGGGAAAGTTTCACTTACTGCCTCCCAGTGAAGCCAACATGGCAGCCACATGAGTAGCCATTTACAAGATCAACGCAGGTTCCATTGCCACAGTTAGTGCCTTGGCATTCATTGACATTTGATTCGCAATTCGCTCCTGTGTACCCAGGCTGACAGACGCATTGGTAGTACCCAAACTTCTCCCGGCAAGTCCCATTGTTCAAACAAGGAGAATTTTGGCATTCAAGAACATCAGATTCACAAACACGACCTAAAAGTATTAAGTCATGAAACTACTTGTTACTGATTTCTGCACTGACATCAACATTTGCATATATCAAAGATCAATGTTCTAGTTTCTTTCTATCTTTGTTACAGTGCCTTGGACGTTTTCGGTCCCATCACAACAATTAACTTGTGGGATGTCCTTTTAGTAGCTAAATGTCACATCGTGCCATATCGAAAGGAACCGCGCAGTTCATCAAATCTTTCAGTGTATTTGTTATAAGAGAAACATTTGAGTGTAAAACCTCATACATCAAATGAGACTCACCAGTGTAGCCAGCTTTACAACTGCAGCCAAATCCACCATAGGTATTTCTGCAAGTTCCATTGTTTCTACAAGGCATCGTTGTGCTGCATTCATTGACGTCATCTGCGCAGCGACTACCGTGAAATCCAGTTCCAGAGCAATTACAAGTAAAGTTGTTTACCCCATCAATGCAAAGCCCATTGTGACATGGATGGCCAATACAGTCATCTACATTCAGCTCACATCTGACGCCTTTGAAGCCTAAAGACAAACACGTGTTGCATTAGTTCCCAAGCTCCTGCATGTGCTGCAATCCTACAGCGAATCTTCTCTAATTTACAATCCGAAAGATGATTCGGAAAACTGTGTGGAATAGAATTCCAAGGAGCGACAGCATATGCATATATATATAAACATATATATGGTGAAAGAAAGAAGCAGGACAGGGGTCAAAATAGGTGTTCGTGGGACAGGAGATTTTACAATTTCCAACTTTGAAGTCCACTTTATATTAGAATTTGAAAAGATACTCATTCGCCAATTCGTCACTAGCGACGGCATTTGATGGATGTCGGCCCGTTCACACGTTGTTTGAATGACATAAGTTATCGACAAGAGAACCGAGAGAGACAGCCATCGAATAACTAGCTATTCACGTTAAACTCTCTAAAGTTTATATTTCTTCTATGTGAATTAGATAGGAATAAATAAATATTCAACAATAGGCAATATTTGCGATTAGGTTTTTAACAAGGAACAAATTGGCGACAAAACCTAACTATACATGGACTCTGACATAGGTTGAAGAGTAGGGGAAGGAGAAGGCAAGGGACAATTTAGCACCCACAGAAGTTCTATTGAATTGTAAAAAAACGAGGCCATGGCCCCCAGGTGCCCTTTTGTTGGAGGCCCTGTTATATGGGGCACATTGCTTTAATATGTGCTATCTAATTTTTTTCTGTCAGCAATTTGATATATCCAGTGTCGGAAGCTATGGAGCGTACAAACGATAGCACCTTAAATGCTTTTCTCCAGTGCCACCCCTGAAAGTGGACTGATTGCTATTTTCTTTCTAAAAAGAGAACATTTCTTTATTTTCCAAATGTGTTTTACTAAGTATTTGGCAAAATAGTTGAATGTAACTTGAATTAACTAAAAGCTTGAGCATGTGCACATCACAAGGTATGAGCTCAAATGCTGGTATTTCCATTGCTGAGACCCAGAGAATTGCTCACCTTTGAGACATGTGCAATTATAATCCAAGCCACCACCAGGCCCTGTCCAGTTGTAACAATGACCTCCATTTAAACATGGGTTTGCCGTGCATGGATAAGAAATATTTTCACAGTTTCTGCCAGCAAAACCTTTTGGACAAATACAGGAGTAATTGTTTCTATCAAATGATTCTTGACAGACTGCACCATTTTTGCAGGGAGATGGGTTACATAAAGAGCCAATAAATGTTGCACAATTTGGTCCAGTCCACTGTGGTCCACAGACACATTTGTAGCTATCAATTCCATCAATGCATGTTGCATATGAATGACATGGATGTGAGCCACACTCGTTTATGTTTTTGTCGCAAAAGCGACCAGCAAAGCCAGCAGGGCAGACTGCAATGAGAAAAAGAAGAAGAGAATGAAATGCAGCAGGGTTGTAATGTGTGGCCACTTGATAGTTCTAGCGGCCAGCTTCATGGTATAATGCATGCATGTTGTTATGTAGCCCTTCTTCACACACCACATGACAAGGCTTGATGCATGTATCAGTTGCATAGCTGGAAGTGGGGCTAGGGCCAGGACATCAGCCCCCCACCAAATGTTTCAGCTACCAAAACAATGGACACACCAATGTTGATGCACCTTTTATACGGAACGTTTGGTTTTGCCTCACCACTTAGAATTTCTAGCTATAATGCTGGCTTTGATGATAGTTTTAGCTTTAGCACAAGCTGTTTAAAATGGATATTCTCTATGTGGTTATTTCTGTATATTCTGTCTGTAGAGTTTATTTCTTCTTGACTTAAAATCTGTTACAAAACATTGCAAATGGAAAACTGGACAGAAAGATCTTAAAGGTTGACATAGAAAGCCACTGCAAGCCTCTGCCAGTTGATGTTTGCCAGTGATGAAGATCTGATTATTTGAAAAAAGTACATTAACACAAGTTAATGCTTTAAATGAAATTAACATACCTTTCCCAACACATGGGAATCCATCTGCTAAAGGACAACTTGATGCAAAATTTGAAACATTTATTGCAGCAGACAAATTGACCCCAGCACCATCAAACAAACAACCTGTGTATCCATCAAGTCCAAGCAAAAGAGGGCCGGACTCATTTACTTTCATCAAAGACGAGAAATTCGAAATGGTCTTATTAACATCAATGGGACTTGAGACTCTAAATACTGGAGCTTGTCCATTTTTTGCTAATAAACTCACAGCTACTTCAATGTTTCTGTCGAATGAGTAATGGCTTTGAATTACATACTGTTGTCTTTGATCATTGTATCTCCAAGAGAAAATTAAACTGCTAAAGCTTGTTATATTTGTGGGTGTCAAAGCTACTTGAAAATATGATGTTTCATTTCCCTGATAGAGTAGTCTCCCAAAATTACAAGTCCTAAATTTGAATGAAAATCCTTTGCCAATATCTATGGCTGTGGTGGTCTGGACAGGTCCATCTCCACTGAGGTACAGCTGTTTTGTGACAGGAACCACCGAAAGAGCTAGAAATGAAAAATAGATAATACTGTAATGTCAGTTCAGCTAATGGCCTGTATGGCACCCTATCCACAATAAGGATCCTTTTAAAAATACCCTATATTGTTGATAAAAATAATGGGAATAGTTTAATATTCAATTTCCAAAGGAAGGCATTTGGGTGACTGAGATTCCAGAATCTTGAACAAAGATCACACTCTATCAATTGAAGCATTGGGGTAAGCATAAAATTTTGCCTCGTTATTCTGGCTTCAAGTTATTCTAGGGATTCAATTGCCATGATAAAATGATAGTATGTCAATCAAAAACCCTTTTATTGTTTCTTGCTGGAACTTATACAGCGATAAGAAATGACTACACATGTATCAGGCATCGAAACCACTTTTGCGTTTTTCAAAACATCGCGTATTCTTATACAAACAGAGAAAAATCCTCCCGCAAGGATGAAGAACATTTGCAAATGTAACAAAATAGCCTTAATAATGTGTCTGACACGTCTAAAATTCGTTTGAATGAACTTTTATTCCAAATACATATGAAAGAAATGCATTTAATTTGCGTCGGCTCTTGCTCCTCTCATCGAGGAAAAATATTTGTGGCGTAACTCTTGAGAAGTCAAGATAACACCTGTAATCTCTAGATGGCAGTGACTCTCAAATGAGTTTGTTTTAACAAGTTTAAAAACTAGCATGTTTTAACAAATAAATTTTTTATTGTATTAATTGTATAATCTTTAAATTCGGCTGTTAATAACTGCTGCATAGCTCAAAATCTAGTCAAATCTATTTTTCAAATTTTTAAATCTTAACCTTTCGCTTTCAGGGGAATTACAACACTTACGCAAGTGATTCGATGAAATCGCAGATTTCTTTCCGCTTCCTGTTATTAAACAGCTTTTTCATAGAAACTTGCTTGACCAAACATTTACTAAATTGCAAGAGATGCATACAAAATGCCAGCTGTAACTTCCAACTGAATTGCAAGACTCCTGACCTGACCAGTAAGGCCACTTTACACTTAATAAAGATCTGATACAGATGGAAGCAGGTGTCGTAAATATTTGCTGTTCAACCCGAACTATTTACATATCTCGAAAGATGGCCACGATAAGCAAACAAGTAAACTGTTTTACTCAAACTAGGTCACACGAATAGCAAAGGAATGTTGATAAAATGGTTTGGTGAACAACCGGGATCATCAAGAGACAAATATGCCAGGAATTCGAAGAGTTAACGAATGTAGGCCTTCTGAATACATAGTATCGACTTACCTAAAAGAGCAATCAATAGTTCTGCTGTGTATCCCATTCGTTAATTTAACAATGTTGTCTTGATCAACTGTTCTACTAATTCTTACTTCCTGTTAGACGTGATTTCTCTGTTTCTCCTCAGATCGGTTTTCATAACGGCCCCTGAGTACACAAAGTGAGTCGTTACGTAAATGACAACTGCGTTCAAAAGTCGCTTTAACCGGGGGGTTGCATCAGAATTGCATGAGTCAGGTTGACGTCATCGAGGCAGAAAATTTCAGGTGCCACATTTCCAATTGTTGCCAGATTCTTTTTAAAAATCCCCAAAACAATATCTTAATTTACAAACTTTGTCTATTGCATATGCGGCTACGGTTAAAATTCTTCAGAATGTTCCGAATGCATCGGTGATAAAGCTCTGCTGAATCTACAAGAGTGTTAAAACGACAAGAAAATATAAAGTTTAAAAAGGATGTTGCGATCTCAAGAGAACGAGAAAAAGGTGCACTGATATTGGTACCAGGGAGAAGGACGTTGCCAGTTCTTCGTATGGTACCCCCTTGCTCATAGCCTTTGTCTCGAAAATAATCAAGATTAATTGCATTGTGCCAAAATTCAAGAAATTCGAATTTGCTGCAATGTTTGGTTGAATTAGTTTATACAAATTTTGGCAAATGATTGAATTCCTCATTGTTTCAGGACAGTGGCATAGCATTTCAAGGGAGGACATAGCATTTCAAGTTCTTTGTCGCAATTTATTGCAATGAGAAAATTTCTTAAAAATAATGCCTGAGCTTGAAAGCTTGAAATTGCATCAAATCAAATTACAACTCAAATCTAAATCATGTCAAGAAGGACATTTTTCATACAAGCCATAAATTTAAATTTTAGGCAAGGTGCTCTCAATTTACAAGAACGAAGGAGTTAAGAAAAGATTTGACTGAAGACCATAGGAGATTTATTTCGACCTATGCATGGCGAAAGCAAACAGGCCAAAAATGGAAGATGTTTCGAGATTTCTAAGCACTCCACGCTAGAATTTAAATAATAGTTCTAAACAGACTATTTGAGTATCGCAATTTTGAGTTGTTATTTAATGATTTTTCGGGTTTTCTATATATAATCTTAGTTTTTACCAAAGTCAAATGCAAGGGGTGGTTAGAGGCGTCGCTGCTTGGGCGCAACTTAAAATGAGCGCGAAACATTCTCATCGCGTCATCGGAGAGAAGAAATTATAATTATGTTTAATTGAAGCAAATATTTGGTGTCTTCCAGTTCCTATATTTGTAGAAGACAGGTCTTTTGGAAATAATTTTGATTCATGATGTCTGCATACAGCCAAGGCGTGACTCCTTTATTGACAAAGAGGCATTCCAGCCATGACGAAATGTGGCTTTTACAAAACTCAAGCTTCAATGTTATATGCTTTGCATGTGCCATTGAAACATTGGAAGACAAAACAACGCTGAACGTAAGGAAAAGGAAAATGGTGGCAGAAATCTTGGATTTATTGACTACCAACCGATTGTATGGGATTTTCTTAAAACACAACACAACCATGCAACACACTGGTAATGTTCTGCTACAACTTTTATCGACACAAGACAAACAGCTTTCGTCCCTTCTCGTCGAGACTATAAGTGCTTTTGTGCAACGTGTTCGTGATGAAAATGCTGCCAATTTTTTGCATCTTTTAGTAAATGCAATTCGAACTGCAAAAGACACGACAACTGAAAAAATTCACCCTTATGTCTGTTTACTTGGGAAAATTTTGCGAAGCTCTAACGCAATGGTGAAGAATTTGTTACTGAATAATCAGTGGGTGTTGGGGACAATTGCAGATAGCTTGGACAAGGTTGAAGAGAAAGAAGCAGTTTCCTACTGGTATGTCTTTGCCCAGATTTACCGTGCTGGTAACGATGTCGATATCAGTCAAGATATCTCAAAGCAGCTTCTTGAGAAAATTGTCAGTGCTGTTGCCAAGTCAGTATCTAAAGAATTGCAACTAAACATTCTGGCAGTTTTAATAAGTTATGCATCAAAAAAAGTTCTACGCAGTTTGATATTTGAACAAGAAGACCAGGAAGTTATGATGTCAAAAAAATCAATGGCCGATGTTTTTAAGAAATTGATGCTTTCCCCAGTAACATCTGTGCAGATTGGTTCCACACAGTGTCTCGCAGAAATTCTGTCTGCTTCAACAGAGAGAAGCGACGAAGTTGTTAATTTCGCTGGATTGATGATCGACAAAGGCCTATGCGAGTTTTTGTTCGAACTCCTGCAGTCATCGGAGCCATTTCTTGTTGCTTCTGTGTTTGACTGCCTGCTCAAACTTTCTAACTGTCAAAAATTTTTCAGCACAGGACACATTATCTATGGCTTTGAGCCAATTGTCCAAGCACTTTTGAAAATAGTCGAAAGAAGAAACAAGCTAGCATTAATGCCTGGATTAGGACTGCTGCTCAAAACTCTTGAAGAGGATTCATGTACCCCAGCTACAGTGGTAAAAGATTTGAAGTGGATATTTAAAGTTCTTGTAAATGTCAGTGAAATCCATGAAACACGTGTCTTAGAGATGGGGATTCTCTGCACAAATGCATTGCTAAAAAAAATCCCAAGAGATGCAGTAGATTTTAACACTGTAAAACTGCTGCTGAAGACGTATGGCAAAACAGCTCTGAGAAAGGCAACAAATGAGTCTTCAAAAGCTACAGGTAATGCTATAGGAATGTCCCCTTCATGGTCTGCTATTTTCTATCGACTAAATGGGGTGAAAATGTATTTCTTGCAAAAAAGAGCTTTTGTAAGTGTAGCATTCTGACGTACCAAGATAACAGTACATATGAAGTTCTATGCAAGCCTGTCCCTAGTACTGTCCCTGTGAAAGGGAGTTTAAAAGTTAAATGGAAACAGCTTGGATATCATGCAATCTTTTACGCTGAAAATTTATTTTTTTGTAGTAAGATTGACCTTCCATTTGCAGAATTTACTCGAAAGTACAGCCTTTAACAGGACAAATCTTCAAAAATAACTTTAAGTGCAAACACACAACTAACCTAACCTAAATTAACTTCCTTTACAGCTGATCCTGGAATCATGGGCCTTTTGCTTAGCACTCTAGATTTCGCAACATGCATTCTCAAGCATTGGAATGAGCCAATGCAAGAGGAAGAGACGGATTGTGAAGAAAAGTGTCAATATCTTGGCACAATACAGTGTCACCTTTGCAACGTATCTGATTTGTACCTTATTCCGGCCACGGTTATTCTCCTACCATTCATAAGAGATTCAAGGATATTCAAAGGTTTCTTTGAATTGCTGTTGCTGTTACTAGAAAGCAAAAATGGTGACATGTTCGCAAAGAAGTTGTGTGAGGCATCATTTATTCGTATGGCATCGGAAATCAAATGTAGACTCTTAGCTCAGAAAGACGCTGAGCTCAACATTTCCAACATTCACAAGTTTCTTGTAAGCCTTGCAAACAAGATAGAAGACCCTCGAAAGCAGATCACGGTTGGTACAGTTTTAATGAAAACACTTTCTTCCCTAACTCTGCCACCAAGAGAATGGCATCTTTACTTTGGAAAAGGCTCTTCAAGTAAAGATGCGAAAGTCATTGTGCCTGTCAGATCAGCTTGTCTTTCATTGGTTTACCTATCTACAAGGTTTGGTAATGAGCCAATTCTGAACGTAGAGACAATCATCAAGGGCATTACGAATTGTTTGTTAGATGGTGACTCATTCGAGGATGACGTAACAAATCGTAACTTGCTATACCTTTGGTCGAATGCAAGAGGGAATTTTCAAAACGAAGATCAAAACACTTTTGAAGGAGAAAAGAGGCTTTTGTTTATTTTAGAGGGAATGATTGAAATAAACAATTCCTTCATCAATGAAAAATGTTTCATTCAGTGGGTATTGGCAAAGTCTGAAAGTTTGAGAGTGAAGCAGTGGGTTTTGACTGAAGCATTTTCTAGCCTAATTCCAAGCTCAGGGGGATCAAAAAATAACACAGTTCATACCATTCTTGATGTACTTTCCCCGTTCAATACCAATACAGAATTCTATACAACGTGCATCAACATCATTGCGTATCAGAATGATGAAGTCACCGCACAGGCAGTCAGAGTGGTGACACAGTTGGTTCAGAATAGTTCAGGAGTCACGTTTGTGCCAGGCCTCAAGGGTGCCATTGTTAAACTGATTTTCAGGAATGGAAGCGATCTAAGCAGTATCAATGCAACAGCGCTGCTTAGAATATATCAAGACCTTCTTCTAAAAGTGACCGATGCAATTTCTGATGAGGATCTCAAATTTGCTAGCATGGTCTGCAACCTTTTTATGGAAAATCCATACCTGAACATTCGTATTGGAGTTTTAAATTTCTTGAATCAGTTCCTGAGTTGCATTCACAAGCGTGGTAGTTCATTTCAAGCAGCTGTCATTTGCAAAGAAAATTTCATCAAGGAAATATTCTCCCTGCTGCCAAGGAGCTTAACTTTTGCCGGAGAATCTTTTGAAAGACTTTCTGCAGCTTGCCTCGTGTTGGCATCACAACTTATGATGGTCGTCTCATCTCAGAATCTTGAAGAAATCCTGAGTCCGACAATCAAATTGGAAAAATCAATCCTACTGAAAGGAATGACTTTCAGCAAATCCATACTGTTGCAGAATGCTTGCCTAATATTTTGGTGTTATATCCTTGGTCCTGAAAGATCAGAAATCGGGTTTCTCCAGCAAAACAGCTATCCTTTTAAACTTGATAGCGATGAAATGAGAACATTGTTGTTTTCAATGCAAAATCTAATCTTCTCTGAAGAGCCTTTGACCAGGAAAATGGCCTGTAAATGCTTCATTTCCATACTGCAGGTATTGAATCAAACAGTTCCTGAGATTAAAAGTCCTTGGAATGGTTTTATTCTCAATCACTGCATTCAGAGTTTAATCAATCCTTCGGAAAGAGTATTTTCAATTCGACTATTACAACAACTTTTAGAATATGGCGTACAAGTGGAGGACAGACACGCACTTGTTTCTTCAATTATGAACATTTTGAAGGACTATCCCCTCGAGAACCAACAGAGCGAAGTTTTTATGATGAAAATCGTGTTCTTTCTGGTAGATCAAAATTTTCTTTCAGATGAAGATAAGGGTGATGTAAACTGCTACCTACATAGATTGGAAGATTGCTTAAATGGATTGATTGGAAATACGAAATCTGTAAAAAAGGATGAGACCCTTACACATTTTATCCTGAATGATGTACTATTTCCAATTCGAAGTGAAGACTTCAGCCTCGAGGAATTTTTACCAGAAATTGTAAACTACAGAGCGAAAGTAACGTGCAACAAATGACAGTTTCGGCGAAATAAACATTACACATTGAAGATCATTATTAGCAATATACTATCTAAAACATTCCATACACGTAATTGCAAAAATACTTGAATATTTGTAAATCACTATATATAACATGTACAGATATAAAAAAGGTACTGTAAAAATCTTCTTCTGTTATGTACAATTGATGTGTCATCTGTAAAAAGATTCACCTCGGCGTTAAACTGTTATTTAACTCCTATTCGAAGAAAACCCTTGCGTATTATGATTTGCAGAATGTAACAAGAAATAAACATAAATTAATTTCACCATTCCATAGCTTTGTCAGAATAGTGTTGAACATTTGCAGAAAGCACCTTGTTAGAAATCGATTTTGTGAGTTTCAAGAAGGTTAGCAACGGTATCAATGGCATTTAAAACTCTGGCTCCTTTGCCGTGCAATTGGGTATAGATTGCGATTTTACAAGTTACAACCCATTCAATTCTCGTACCATTGTTTCACTTTCTAACTTCAACAAACTCACTTTCCAACTTTGACAAAAAAATTTGCATTAACATCAACACATTGTAGTGCTATCACAAATAAATCTGGCAAAGGCTTTGCTAAAAGATTCCAGCTTAGTTTTACTGGAACAGCTCCCTGAGTCAATCATAAATGTTCCAACGGCTCTGTTGGGTTAAGATCTTCGTCAGAGAATGAGACAATCAACTCCAATATAGAAAAGACGATGCCAACACAACCGCCAATCGTGGCAGCCAATAGAATCACAACGTCTGCCATGATCTCTGTCACTCTCAAGTTCGGATAGTTGAATTTCAAGTGGCACGCACAGGGTACGATGAATACTAAGATATTGGCTGAGAAGTTCCCCACCAACGCAATGCCAAGCCCGAAGTGGGGGGTCACAACGGCAACCAATAGTGCCAGTACAAGGATGACGCTTCGAACAAAGTATCTTAGATTCGTTTTGTGTCGCTTCCCTTTCGGCCAGTTTTCGTCAACAATGTTAAAAACAGTGAACATCGGGAAGAAGAAAAATGTCAGTGCGACGATCAGTAGAAACAGAGATGATATTGTCCTCAAGGGTCCACTTGGTAGGTCCAGGGTCATAAGAGGATGGGTCAACTTGTTGTAGGCCATGTAAACAAGAAATCCGGTAAAAATCTTGATGGCAGTCACCATCGTGTACGAGATATTCATTACCCTGTTGAAATGTTCTCTGTTCCGCATGTCCTTCTCTATAAACGGGAGGTACGGCTGGCAGGCATAGGTTACTACCGTTATCCCAACTCCTAGCGAAATGTTCTTCAAGTTCAGCGCCATTCCAGATTTGAACGTTCTCTCCCAATTTCTCCAAAATTTGAGGCTATACAGCGAAGCAATGGTCACAAGGGCGACCCCTGTAAAAACAGTTGCCATTGCGATTCTCGACAATGATTTTAAGTCGTCTAGAAAGACAATACTCAAAAGTGGCAGCGTGCAGAGCACAGACCAGACGTCGTCTGTTATTACAGGGACGATTTCGTTCATGACTCCCCCGGCCATTAGCAGAATCAAAATAGCATGAGCAAAGTTTTCAATCATATTCACAATGTTGACGAAGATCTTCCCAAAATACGGGAAGAAACTGTCTCCAATGTCAACATATCCTTCGCGCGTTCGAACCTTCCTGCCGTGCTCGTCTTCTGTGTACAGTAAAGTGACCAGGACTTTTCCGGTATAATTGCCCGATAGTGCAATTAAGGGCACAATTATGAATGCCCAGAGACCGGCACAGCGAAATACGAACCCCATTGCTAGCAGACCTGTCCCCATGATGCCATTGCTCACGTTGAAGAACGTTTCATAGTCAGACAGGTTCCGACCAGCGGCTTCGACGTCTCCCTTTGAATCCCTTCCGGAACCATCGCCAGCGAAATTGTCTTCATCTTCGACGAGGGGCCTATGCTCCCCCATGCTTGTAGCTTCTTCCCTGCTTGTAGCTGTCAATTATTTATATGCCCGAAAAACAAAATCAACAGAGTTTCTAATTGATTACTAATTACTCAGAGATCTTGGTGCCTCCACTGTGATCAAGGTTGTGATGGATACCAGCTCAGTTAAGCACATTGTCGAAACTCGCTGGTGTTCACACAAACCAGTCCTCTTTGCAATCAGAAAACCAGCCACGTCTGCGTATGTAGTTATAATTGCATACTTAAATCAAACAAACCAAGCATCTATGCGTACCATATACCACCATGAAAAACTCTACTATTCGGCTTTCAAAGCTCTTATGTAAGGTGAGCCAACTTGATCAGCGGCCAAGGCATATATTCCTTGTGAACAGTTTTCGTGACCAAGACTAGTTGCCGCCACCTTTTAAAGATTAAGTCTGCATCTGAGAATTTCCACCTGCCCTTATCAGTTTACTTTTAAAGCGGTAATTCTCGGAAAATTCAATGGCTAGAACTTTTTGCTTCCGGATACCGAAACCAGAATTAGTAGCTTGTTGGTTGATTGTGAAGGAAGGAAATTAAAACAGTAGGATGTGCTATTCAAATCAAGAGTAAGCCTAGTTTTAGCCAAAACGTCACTGTCATAGCTTCGAAAACCTTGTTAATACATTTACCAGAGCAAAGACACCGTTTTGAAATAAAACAAAAATTGTTCGAATAATTTTGGCAGCTTCAATGCCATGTTGTCCAAAATTCGCCTACCCTCACCACATCTAAACTATCTCTGATATTAAATAACCAGAAAAGAGATGCTTATTTGATGTTCTTGAAACATTCTTAGCAATACCTTTTTTGCCTGCTGGTGGTATTACCGCTTTCAACCTTGCTACGCGAGTTTCGTTGACATGCGCAGAAGCTTGTCACCACACGCGAGCAACTGACTAGAAAACGCTCAGGCAGTTGATAAAAATCATCAAGATGGCGTTCATGGGAAAAACTCGAACGATACCCATTACGAGCAGTTTGACAGGAAGCAAAAGGCGCGAACTTCGTGTTCTACTTTGACTTTGATAGTAAAGATGAAAATACACAAGTCAACAAAGCAACAGTATTACTAAAGATGCATAGCAACCTGGATCAACATTCTATTGAAGAGCCACGTTACAACTGTAAACTGAACGGTTTGGAAGGTCTATAAACCAAATTTCTTTTGCGTCAATTCTGATACTAACAATGTACTTTATTTAAATCAAAACGCTCAAGCCATTTCTTGAAATCGTATGGCACGTTTGAAATGAAATCTAGGTTGCTATTTGCTTAAACATAACAGGAACACGTCAATATCTAAAGAATGCGAAAAAAACAAATGTAGAACGTGATTATAACGAAGTTAAACAGGATACATGTCCATCAGGTATTTTGAGTCATAGCCAGGGTGTCGGCGACAAAATTAGCCGGGTCCTCGATTTCAATCAGCAGGCCTGAAAAATTCATTAACAAATTCATTTAGCCAGATTCAAAGGAGCCTCTTAACTATTCAACAGCTTAACAGAATAACATTAATTTCTGAGTAAATATCAGCACTGGAAGTAGGATTTATGTTCGGTTTTTGTATTATAAACAAGGTGAGCCATAAACAAAAAGACATACCAGCAACGTCAAAGAACTCTTCGAATGATTCACAAGGAAGAAGATCGTTCTCGTAAAAGCCAAGTAGCTAAAAAGATAAATAAAAGTTAATCTCGGACTAACTAAATCAAGATTACATATATGAATCAATTTACTAAGCGTGAAGGACTGTTTGGTTTTTCAAAGGTGTTGCTGATCAAACAAGACTTTATATGTGACTAAAGGATGACATATCATACAGAGTCCAGAAGATTTGACGGCTCCACGGCTGGAAGCCGGAGGAAAGTCTTTTCTGTTGATGTCGTGTTTGAGGAAGGTTTATCAGTAATTTTTATCATACACAATCGAAGTGTCTGTTTTAAGTTGGTAGCGAGAAGGTTTGAATTATAAACATTGCAGCCGGCGGAAGGTTATAACTTTTTATGGACTCTGATGTCATGGCGCCAGAGCTCACCTAGCCTGATGTTGTAAGTTTGCGATTTCAAACATTCACCACGAGCGGAAACATCCTTAACAACAGTTTCGTATGCTTTCGGTTTTCTCCTCAAACAAAACTGCACAAACCTGAAAACACTGATTGCTGAGCAAAGCATTCGAACGCCCTTAGGATACAGTAAAGTCCCGCCTTTTAGAAACTGTATTACGAGAAACTCAGGCCTGATTTTGCTAAATAAAACACCTCCATATTAGAGACCCTCCAGGCTGCTTCATACAAAAATTTTTTTAAAAAGGTACATAGTTATATTATAGGGCATATATTTTTTAATGTTTTTTACAAAGCTAGAACTAGAGCTAGAAAATTTTCAACTGCTCCATAAAACTCAAAAGAAAGTTTCTTACCAGTTAATGAACATTTCAGTTAAAACTTGTTGCTGCTATAAAAACATATCTTAAACAGTTTTGAGAGATGGAGTGAAATACCGTAAAGTCCTGCCTTTCGGTGAACATTTAAGAAAAAAGTCCCTGATTTTTGCCAGAACAACGATAGTAGGGCAATTGCCCATTTAAGGAAAAATGGTGAGCTCAATAAGCTGCTTGAAAAAATAGATTTCTTAAAGGCAAGATTATACTGTATATTGATGTTTCTTATACCATGGTAAATATACTCTGTTTGAATAAGTATATTCGGAAGTAAGAAGCCAATCAAGCTGATTTTGTGAAATGGGTTCCTTAAAGACGGGACTTTCCTTTTTCAGAAACATCAAGTTGTGTGTTTTGAGCAGGGCTTAACATTGAAAGACACAATCAGCAACGAAGCGTCTTTCCACCAAACCCTTGCACAGAACAGAAAACAATGTACGAGGCCTGTCATAATGGTAAACTTCATCAAAAGTTAAAGGATCCTTTCCAGTATCCACATTGGCCTGACGTTAGATCGAATCGAATCAGATTTGGTCGATTACCTAGCCCGAAGTGACCAAAAGTTTAAAGTGAAATTTTGAACATTAGTGGCCGGGTCGTTACAATGTATTCAGGTTTTTTAGATTGGTATTGCTCAAGAATTGTACACAAGAATATGGGACACGACTTTTTAAAAATCAGTGTCATGGTTATATGACATGGGAAAGAAGCGGTTAAGCAAATTTGGGAGCATTGAAGAAGCCGGCGATTTTCTTAAAAAGTCTATTCAACGGGATTTGTATAGTCACCCAGACATGTGCAAAAAGTGGTATCAGTCTTGGGCGGAAGAGAAAACGTAAGAAGAGCCCAGAAGAGTAATACCGCCAAAAGATGTCACCTGGTCAACATGACATGAGGCGTCCGTCAGAAACAAAGAAACTACGAATGTACGCACCATGATGTACAAATCGCCAACATTCGCTGATTGCAACTGATTGTAAAAAACCAGCAAGAAATCAACAGAAAATTCCTCTAAAATGTGGTATCAATGAAAATCATAGAAAAACTTTTATCGATAGAAATACCTTGTCGGCAGCTTTAAGGATGGCTTCGTCACTATTTCGCAAATGTGTGGACATAGAGCTTGTCCACTCTGGGTCGGCAGATGAAATCTTGTTCTGAATGAAATCGGAATGAAAAAATAGCGAAATCGAAGAAGAGCACTGAATGACGTCACTTTTTGAGAATACGTGTATCGTATAATAATGGCAATTATCATTTATGATCAAATGAAAGTAAGACTAGAAATCTCACTATTACAGCAGACTGGTTTGTTTGGCTAGTTATATTTTGTTAAAATGAAAAACTCGCAAGAAAACACCGTTTTTTCATGTTTAGATTTAGGTTAATCTCAATTTTTTATTATTTATACCTTGCTTCCGAAGGTAGTTTTAGGACACTGAGAACCTTAAGCTTATCGAGCAGTGTCCTGGTCCTTCCTCTTGACGTGACCACACCTCGTGATTCCTTATGCCTGGAATTACAGAGAGTTAGCTAGTCTCCTCATTCTGTGTGCAAGTAACACTTCAATTAACGCTTTATACTTAACGCAAACTATCACTTTATCGCTATTTTCTGCCATCCTTATGCCCCATAATCTCAAACTTCGTATTTTTGCACGCATTAGCATGCAACACAGGCACACCCCACTGAATGCGTGGTACTATGTGTCGTGTTTTATAGTTCCTATTATTTTAATGTCCACTGTAAGACCCCCGTGAAGTAAGGGTAGAATCGAAGACTCGGGCGAGGAGGAAACGTGGTATTTTGTTTGCGTACAATCTGAGATCCGATATATATTACAATGGCGACGAGGATGGGATTTGAACCCACGCGGGCAAATGGTAAGGTGTGGAACAATGGGGTTCTGGAGTGGCGCACCTTGAATATAAGGTGGAACTGATTGGTCATCTCGTAGAAGATAAGAGCTGGCTTGTACACCGAGAATTCTTTGACAGGGTCTTCATCCGGCCACCTGGAAAAAGAATGTTACGTTTAAATTTATAATATAACAAGGGTGTAACGTTTAAAGGCATTACATCACTGCCTGCTATGGCATATCTTATCCATATAAATTGATTCTATTCGAAGCTGCCTTACTTTTTAAGAGTGCCCATATTACTTAAGTGACCTGACTATGATTTTGGTTTAGTAGATTCTTCAAACTCTATCTTCCAGCTTCCCGTCACTTGAGTGCATTTATATCTGCCTCTTATCCCTTAATTCATGATAGAATTGAATCTATGTGCATTGGAATACTGCAATGATTGGTCGTTAGGCTACGGCCTAGGCCAAATTACAGAAGATCTTTACAATCGCAAAAATAGAACACGAAAATTGCAGTACTCTCGCTTATGATTTTGATGGCTGCCTTTAGGATCATTAAACATTTTCAACACATCATTCTACAGCAAAATGGAGTAATGCATCAAGAATCACTGTGTGTTTATCTTGAGGAACCAGTCCATAACAGCTGCAGTATTTGTTACAATACTTGGTACAAATAGGCATGTAGTTTAACAGGTTCTCACTTCTTCAACGGCGTTTGGGAAATGCTTCGTGCGTGGGCCAGCACCAAAAGTCGTCGCAGAAAGGTAAGCCTCTTTTCTTTCCATGCAGCCAAGGGCACGGTCAGCAAAGAGAGCGTCGTCACAAACAGAGGACCATCCGCCTGAAAACGAGGCAGTCACGTGTTAGAGAGCACGTGTCATGGAATCGGTACCAGCTTCCACAAGCGACGTGCAAAGACATGCGAATTGAAAGGAGGATGGGGGTTGCAGCTGTGGGGCTTGATAAGGTTAAATATGCAGAAATAGGGGTGATGCCTTACAACAACCCGTTTCAAAAGGCATTGCAAGCTACAGAAGAAATTATAATGCGATAATGTACGGAAAATGTACGCAATGCTTGCAAACGTACAGTACTGCCTTAAACAGATTCCAGAAAAAGTTATAACCTTCCTTCGGCTGCAACTTCTGTAATTCAAACCTTCTATATTACAACTCAAAACAAATTTTTTACAATCCCTTTCATTGATAAAATTGCTAATAAACTTTCTCAAATATGACATTAACCGGCCAAACTTCCCTCCCGCTCCCAGCCGCGAGTTTCGTCAATTTTTCTGGACTCTGGTCTTACATCAACACACTACAAGTTATCATCTACACTATATGATAAAAAAACAATTGCATCAAATAGACTTACAGTACTAAATATGTGAACAAAACTTTACAATTGCGAGAAACAGTGGAGACATAATTTCTGTCAGAAAATAACCAAAAGCTGACAAAATAGATAGCCAGTTGCGGATCGAAAACACTAGAGGGCGATAGAAAGAGCGTTTGATTGGCTGTCTAACGACCAATCAGCGTCAACTTTAGACCTCTTTTCTTAGATAAGCCCAGAAGAAAAAACGAACTCTTTCTGTCAACATTGATTGGACTTTTCATCGAAATTTAGACAGATTTCAAAACGCCTAGGTAAAAAGACGACCTAGCATGCCCAATTATGCAAAAATTGTCCTCAGTATATATTTTTCAATCCGCATCTTGCTTTTCATTTAATCAGCTTTTGGCCATTTCCGACGCTTGCATACTCTGAGGATGCGAAAACCATAGTTCCGCTGTTTCTCGCAATTGTAAAATACGTGATATTTTAGCCATGAAATTAGAATGCTGATAAAGAAGATGTAAGGGTGAATACTTCGTAGGCGGAATCTCTCCATTTCTCCGGCGGAAGCTCAAGGAATGCAGTCAAAATCTTGTCCTCGGTCAAATGAAGCCGGACCCTGAAAATAACACATTTGGATCTTAGTCAAGAATAAATCGCTCCGGTCGGTACCCGCACTCTCTACGAATCGTAATAAATCTTTTCAACAGAATGATATTTACAGCGGTCACGGTTCCTTAATTGTTCGACGGTTAGTGAAAAGGCGTCTTATTTTGACAGATTTAAAGAGACAGTTTCTTTTAAGAGAAGTTGAATGCTATTTTCATTTTAGCATTGACGACATCGTGATTGGCAAACAGGAAAGCATTCAATACGTTACTTGCTCTGCTACTCGAGGTGGCCCTGCAGATGATTGTCTGAAGTCAGAAGGGAAATGCTATCGTTGACGTCATCGCAAAAGCAATACATAGGAATCTATACAATGAAATCTTCATCATATAGCTTTAGGAAAAGAAAGCTGAGGAGAGCATCTAATTCGCGGGTAGAGCTGCGAATAGAAATCGCTTCAAGTATGCGAGATATGAGAACAAACACTCACGTGTTAAGAATGTACAGAGCAACGTGGGCGGCATAGGGGAACAAGTAAATATTGCTGATTCTGCCACCACCACCAGCCTCGTCGCTAAATGACTTTTCTTGAGCAAACCTCAACAACAACAACTTCAAGTCGTGAACCGTCAGGTGTAGCGTCGTTTCACGGAATCCAGTACATTCCCGTATGTAACTGTTGTGCCTGAAAAGACGGGTTGAAATGCATGCATGCAATGATTAAAAAAGGCTCCTTTTGAAAATCAGGCGGATTACGGTATAATTTCACACATCTGGCTCCATCTTCATAGCTTCGCTGCGCAAGTTGACTAATCATTGAAATCACTCTCATCAAATCAAATATCTCTTTCAAATCACAAATATGTAGCATCCAATGTGCCAGCAATTCTGTTGGCATAGAAAGTAAAGGCAGTTGATCGAGGAGATTAGAATCAACTGACAGTTTGTGAACAAGACAACGACAACGCAACGCACCTGGCCAAACATGTCGCAAAAGCTGATTCTGAAACCTACAAAAAAAACAAGAAATTAAAGTCTGCTTTCGTGCACAACTTGGCCCGCGTGGGATGATGGTATACACCTTGATACAACGTAAGCTACGAGGGCGGATTACATCCCGTTTGAAAGCACGTTAACGAGCTTCCAAATGGGAAGGAACTGGACACACTATGGGACAGTCCGTACCTACTTAAGGGTAGGTTTTGCCACATTTGCTGGTATTTTCTACTTTCATTCATAAGGTAGCATTGGAAATCAACGCCCCACATTTTGAGTGCTAAGTAACCTCCCTGCCCACAATTCCTCTGCCCAATGTGATCCCAACACAAGCGGGTCTTTGTCGGGGGAAACTGCATCCCTCACTATTGTCAAAAAAAACGAATGCTTTCAATCTATCTAGCCTGCATGTTCGGAACGTGCTTCTTCGAGTAACTCTTCGCGTTTTTCCGATCCATTGATTACCGAATATGAAATTGAGGGCTCCCCTTTCGTTTCCATTGGCTTTAATCAACCCATTTCCCAGATTTTTTTGCCCCTGTAATCTTATAAGATCTTGTGCTGAAAACCTCTTGCAAAGCCTGTTGTATATTTTACTTTGAATTTCTTCCATTCTGCTAAAATATCAAACCTGTTCACGAGAAACTAGACACTAGAGAAACTGGAGTTTTAACAGATTCCAAGACCTTAATCCTAAAAAATCTCAAAACAAAATGAGGCGTTATTTCTGAGTCAAAAATTGGTGTAACCTATGGGAATTCTTTTATGATGGGATAAATGGGTATGTTAACTTTACAAAATGAAAAGCTGGCAATACTACTGGCACTAAAATCGAGTTAAAGAAATTAAGAAGTAAAAATAGGGGTCGATGTTGCATTCTTGTACAAAAGAGAGATTTTTTAACACCTTGTAGATTTTCCAACCAATTTCACGCGCATTCCAACGCTCACTAAAACATTCATCATTTTCTAGTAAAAGGTTTTAGCGAAAATGCCCTGGTGATGGCTCTAGTTAGGGTTCAATAAAAACAAGACGAAAACTGTAAGTGATACTGAAGATTTCAACACTGCACGATGCTTCTTTTCAACGGGTATTCATGCCACACTATGCAAGATGCATCCAGCATTGAAAATGCCTGGGAAAACATCGTCGGGAAAAGGCGATTGGGAAAAACTTTTTGCGAAAAAATGATTGGTGCAAAGTGGATATTTTAAGGAATCACTAGTTTAGATTTTGCAGGTTATGTTAATTTTTCATTTTTTCGCTTGTAAAACCAGATATGTTAGATACGAAGTTATAGCAGGAAGCCTTTTTTAAAAATCTGAAAATTCTGTGATTGGCGGTTAGTGTAAGAACCACAGAAAATGGGATATAGGTGACAAATTAGTTGTTTATACCAAATACGTGCGGTGAGGGGGGAACAGTGCACGATTTGGCAACTGCCTCTGAATACCGTGAGGAGCTTACGGTGGAAATTCTTAGCTTGAAGCATGGTTTATCAATTACAGTGGAATTGATTACACAAACAAGAGCAGCGTCTTCTCTTTATCGAAACGATTAAAAATTGCGGTGCAAGTTTCCTCTACTGATTTGGCCTTAATAATTTGAATAACAACTCGTTGAGCACCAAGAAAAGGGAATAAACAAAAACCACAATCGTCATGGTCGCATTTGTTTCTCTCTGCAAGGACACATGATTGAAAATTAGCCCACAATTGTTCCAGCGGTGAAAACATTAATTAATACGGATGAAATAATCCGGATTAGGGTCCGTTTATTATTTACAGCTCCGGATTAATCCCCCAGGAAGAGGGTGCAACAAAACTATCAAAACCTCATCAAATATAAACGCATCTATTATCTGAAAGACTCTAATTGGCATGCGAATTTGTATACATTTTCTATTAATCAAGATCTGTATTGGTGAGAATAATTGGTCAGAGATTCAATTTTTGGATTACAAATTTAAGGATAAATGAAACTGCATCAAAGATAGCCGAAAGCCCAAGACAATTCTGAAAAATGATAATTAATGCCCTTGACGCGTCCGCCTCCGCTGCATAATAGGTGCACGCATTCTGCTGGTAGAAAAGGCATGCAGGAGGGGACCTGGTCAGTCGAGGAGGAAGAAGGAAGCGAACAGCCAGGGAAAAGTACTCAGTTCACAGATGATGAAGTTTAGCATCGAAGAGATACTGCGAGGCACCCATAGCCAGCTGAAGAGACCAGCCGAAAAGCATGCAGGTAAATTGCTAGCTTTTTATGCTGAAGATGGATCAGATCGACTTAGGGAGCGCATGCTTCAAGCATAGTTGCCAAGAAGAGCAAGGCAGTAGACGACTTCGCGTAGAGTAAGGCCTCTTAATCTTCTTCAGATTCACAGTATCTTTTAAGACGAAGATAATTTACGGGTTGATGTGATTGTTGACAGGTTCATGCAAAAGATATTCTTTAATATAGTTATGTTTTTCTTCAGTACCAGTGCAGGTTTAATGAACAGGTTTTAAGAGTACATTATTGCGAAAGTTGTACTACATACAAGGGAAAAACTAGATCCTATGTGAAATGCAAGTGCTTCAGTCTAGCTAATTTCAAGGCTAATTACACGACTTCGAACAGCGTCCTTGAATAAGTAATATGTAATAAGTAATGCATTAGACGTGTGTATACACGAAATCGTGAGACAAGAATTTAGATGGACAGGGGTAGAACGAACACGCTTGTCGCGGCCCTCGACTCGTGCCAATCTTGTATCACTGCCAATCAGCGAATCAACAAACAACTCAATCACTTAATCAACCAATCAGAGTTGTTTAGTCTGTTACTGAGTATCGCCAAAACTATACTCCAACTGGGCAAAAAATGGAGTGTCGTATTTATAAACGAAGGAAAATGGCGCACCGAGAAATGAGTGCTATCAGTAATCTACAAAATCGCAGGCTTAACAGATCGGGAAAATTGCTTGGTTTCCCCACAGCAAAAATCTTCCTACAAAAACTTCTCGTGACTTCCTTATGCAGATTGATGGGGAAATGGGCCGGTAATAATCGCAAACAAGAAAAGCTAAGGCGGTGGATAATTCGCTTCCGCGACATAATAACTGAACAAATGTTCTCTCAGCTACGACTCTCATAAGAACAACATATATGATTAGGGTACACTTTTGAAGTTTAAAGAACCCTTTCCTCCGAAAGCTTGTAGCTGTTTGAAAACCATTTTTACAATAGGGTGGCTTGCCTCCCCCTTTCGCAATTACAACTTCTAAATCGGACTTTTGAATAATACAACATTCAATTGCATAAATTATCCATTTTTAGTGGAGGCGTGGTGCTTCGAGGCAGTTGGAAATGCGGGGCAGACAGTTGGCGATGAAGTCGGAGAGACGAAGGAGGAGCTCGATTCAGCCATGCACAGGAGAGCAAGGACGACGATAACAACATGGCAACGAACGGAGCTCGAGGGGCAGTTTGCGAAGCAACGATATCCGGCCTTTGAGAAAGTAGAGCAGCTTAGCGAAAACCTTGGTTTACCCCAGTATGTGATCAAGGCAAGTGTCTTAGACAAATACAAACTAATATCGTTTAGCCTATGGCGAGTCAATTCACGTCACACAATGTCACAAAAAGCCTCACAGCTCATTTTTAGGGCCGAGTTGGTCGTCGCATTTCTGCCTGGTAGCTACAGCCTCGAGCGGGTGTTAGGCGATCTTGTTGGGAGGCTTGGAAATATTTGGGTTTCAAGGCCGAGGAATGTTGCTTCAAGGACTCGGCCAAAAACAGCTGGGCTTATTTTATCATACGGTGAACGGGCAAAAATTCAACCAAACTTTGTACATATACGGAAAATGACCGATAAGAAATTTCCGACAATTTATCAAGTGAATCAAATTCCAATGTGATTTTCCCCATGGACTTTAACAAAACACAATCATCACAATTTTCCATTTGCTGAGCATCAGCATATAATTTGCCTGTTACGATACGAAAGATACGCCTGTATTCGTCTTTTTTAGAAACTTTCACATTATCGTGTTTATACTCAAAACCCCCTCTTCATACTTAGGTCCGGGAACTTGTTTTGAGCTTGTTGTTAACATTTGAAAACTACCCATGCTATAAAACGGCAGATGTAGAACTTGCCGTAGACTCTAGGATTCTAGCTGTCAACACGAGAAACTCCATAAGCAGCTTTTTGTTGATGCAATCAGTCAAAGCCATTCGGCTGGGTAATTGACAGCGTAATTACCTTGTTGCCATAATCCTTGATTGCTAAGACATGTTGAGAACCAAAAACTTATGTAACTATTAACACGTGAATCGTTGCCATATTATGCAACTTCAGATTTCTATTTTTGGGGCTAAATTAGAAGCATCACCATGTCTTGTTGATGGGCTGCAAAAATTATACACAATAAGGGCTAGGCCCTCGAAGAAAAACAACATAATCAAAATTAGTGTCATTAAAGTTAGACAAAGGGCAAGAAGATTTGAAAGCGCCAAAAGGAATTTGGCTTGCAAGAGATTGGCACGATGGTGTTTACAACACCTTTGAGTCGTGGCAAATCTTGACATGTGAAAAAGCAAAGGGTGTTGGCAAATTATCAAAAACAGCGCAAAATGACAAAATTAGCGCAAATTATTCAGGAAGACCCGACGCGAGCAGCAAACGAGCAGGGTCATGCTAAAGGGGGGGGGCTTAGCCAGGGTCATGCTAAAGGGGGGGCTTAGCCAGGGTCATGCTTCTCTGCTTGCTACCAGTGTATTAATGTAAATCTCAGAAATATTCAACCTGGTCTGCGAAATATTTCCATTGATTTACAAATATTTCCAGTGCTGCAAATAACGACATAAAACGCATTTTCGCGCTAGGTTTGGTTCCAGAATCGACGGGCAAAATTTCGAAAAGAAGCACGAAGGAGATCCAATAGCATCAAACGAGCAGGAAACCGACTTTACCCTGTGCCATGTCTCCAAAGAATTCAGCAAACAGCATTTATAATACCCCAGGTAAAACCTGACAAATTACTGACTAAACAGTCTGACATGGCAGCGAGACAGGAAAAAGTTAGAATTAATGAGAGAGAGGCTCCAACAAAGAGCATGAAAAAAAGTTACCACGAAGAACGACAGAAATATCTGGAAACTGCTAAATGCCAAGCAGAATGGATGAAGTGGAACGAACTCCATTCTATTGGGAAAAGACAGTTGGGTGAGGAGTACCAGAAACGATACAAGATGGCGGTTACTCGGCAAGAAATGTATCCCACACACAGTTGTCGCTGCGAGAGCTGCATCCAATCAATGTGGAGGAGGTTGTAAGAGCAGGAGGTCAAGAGTCAACCTCACTTGAACTTATGGTGTAGTTCTGAAGCAGAGGCTGAAGCAATAGCGAGCTTTTTGCGCTGAATGCTGAATTCGCCTTTAAAAGTCAGTCTTCCATCGGTCATGTGGTCAAAAATTTGGATTTTCCATAAACGATGGCGCGGTTTTTGTAGACATTTTCCGTCCTGAAACTCTACTAGCCAAATGAACGCAACTACAAATGGATGTTTATCTAGATAGAAGACGGAAAGTTTTCGAAAGTTACAACACCAAAACAGAGAGAGATGACCACGCCGTAATAGCAAAACTAATGGAAAGACGCTGCTGCCAGATGCTTGAAAACTTGCTGCTGAAATGCTAGTGTTCAGTTGGACAATAACGATTTGCGCCTGGACGTACCATTGAGAATGTCTGTGCGCTAATGCTTTAAACTTCGCTTGAAAGAATCGGTTATGGAGTTCGCAGAATGTCTAATATTTACTTAAAAAAACAGTACAGTTGAAATTTGCTTATGGTAGATAACTAAGACTAGAGACCAGCTGAAGGCTGTATGATGCACAAATTTTAAAATTATATATCGTACGGTCAGCGAATTCAAATAATGCTGTTTTTCCTGAGAGTTAAAACCTTCTGGAACCGAGCATTGGATTTAAGCACAAAAACCTTGTCCCAAAAATTAACTTTCACCACCGCCCGTCACTAAAAAGCTTACCTTTGGACCCCAAATCGGGATGAGTCCGTTACACTTTGTGTTGGCGTTCTGCAAAGCGGCGCTGTCCCATTCGTCTCTGGATCTCGCATGTCTATTTTTGGAAGGAGAAGAAGTGCAGTCAAATAATAGGTACAGCGATCTCCATCAATCTAAAAAGTTGGCTAATTGTCTAGTACAACGAAGAGTAAAAAATCAAAAATCTATGTCATTTGGGGTGTGTCTCCTCTCAAATACTATTTTAGGAAACTGAAGTCCAAGGGTTTTTCCTATCTCCAAAGTTGTTAATACTCTAAGTTCAAAACGGAAAAATTATGCTCTTCGGATTGTGTCATCTGTACAAATGATATTAAAAGAATACCAAGATATCCAACATACCTGATAGCCTCGCTGTGACAATCAACATGGATCACATTGAAATGAGACACAGATGAATACCCCTGAAATACGGGAAAATGACATGGCGTCATAATACTGACGGCTACGATCAATGTAATCTCTGTTAAAAATAGGCACTAGCTATCTTCCTGTAGAAGTGGTTTGGGGGGCACAATGAAAACAAATAATAAGTGCCTTGGATCCTCAAGAATGCAAAAATATTTGTCGAAACCTGTCCAAAAGGTTTTCAAACATAGGAAAAATCAGAACTTAGATTGAGATTTCTTTTCTTAAAGAGAATGTCATATTTTGTACCTGAGTTTTTCTTGGCTTATTTTCGAACTCATCAAGGACACATCTTGTTGTGTAGGTGTATATCCCTAACACCTGCAAAAGAAATCTTCTTGTCACAAAGCCTTTGCCTTAACGGTGACAAACATAATGTTTCTATAATCACCACTGGCAGTATCAGTAGCTATGAACCATAACAATCTGAGACCAAAGAGGTAAAGAGATCGCTGAAATTTCACAGATCGTAAGTAACAATTTGTACACGCAGTGAGTACCTTCTTTGGGTGAAATTTGTATCCCTCTCTGCATATACAACAAATAAGTCCCTTTTCTTCGAGCAACTCTTCCATCTCCTTGATAACAGACGAGGGTTTTGCTTTTATTTGTCCGCCTTCAGTAACCTACAAAAACACACCAATGCATTGCACTACTTGAAGGTAACAAGCTAAAGGTCCACATATAGATATTCATCCAGCTCCACAACAAATTCTCCTGTTCTAAGATACCAAATTTGTAATGGTGGCCTTGAGTCAAAGCAAAGGCGGCTCATTGAGAAAATTAATTAGATGGGTATGTGTAAGTGTTGTTGATTGGCTAGGTTCCGGAAAGATTCTTAGTCGGAAGTACAGAATAGTCTTAATAACAATGTAAATAATAATGCTCCTGATAAAGGGATCTCTCTCTGCAAGAAGCAGCTCGTTAAGTCTCAATCACAACTGGTAGTGCAACTGAAATGCCACAGTGCATTGCAGAGTAAGTCGAAATTTCTGTCTCTCCAGACCAACTGACGGCCCCACACCTAAGACCATCAACCCACTTTAAGCAATAAATCTTAACGTACTCGCAAAGGAGCAAACAGCATTCTTACTCACCACCATGCCAAGAGCTTCAAGCTGTTTCTGTCTCATGGCCAGCGCCATTTTCTTTTTGTCTTCTCTTGTCTGCCTCCGCACAGCATGAACCTTAAAGCGAATAACAATCAAGAGTGGAGTGCGGAGGCGCTTTAAAGGAGCAAATACTTCTGTTCGCGACATCAAACTGAGACACGAATATATTTCACAATGAGGCCAGCTTATCGCAGGTTCGCACCGGTATACTTGAGCGAGTAACACTAACAAAATCGCAGCAGAACTGCAACCTGGATTTTATGTTTACCCCCTGATCCACTATGCAGTGATCCAATGCAAAAACGATTGAGAACAGTGGCAAAACCCTTACTTTCTTAGCAACGACGGGGTTTTCACGCAATGCCTCAATCAGGTTTTCGGCGAGTGATCCAACGCTCTCGGCAGACGAAACCTGTTCCAGGCGATGAAAAACGGCAATGTTTTCTTCCGTTCCGACGAGACTCTGCACAAAATACGAGGAAGCTGGATTATTAATCAGAATACACGTTGAAATAAGTACAGGACAATCGTCTCAATTTCAATGGAAAAGTCCAGCACACAATCGAGGTTATTGTACCAAGGCACGCAAAAACTTTCCGGTAACTGTTTTACAAAATATCTCCTACCACGCCACGCGATACAAAAATGTAGTTGGTTATGAGCCCGGATTCATCGGGTGATAAATGACTGAAGAAAATCAGAACTGACTTCAAACATCAGCGCACTGCAGCGTTAGTAAAAACGAGGGAAAAAATACCTGGGTCCCTGAGTGACTTCCAACTAGGCCAGTTAGTATTCTCAGAACATAAGGAAGTGCAGGGCGAACAAGAAACTCTTTCCATTTGTTGGCATCCAAAATACCAGATGCACTGAAATGCATGTAATAAGATACAGGGGTCATTGAAACGAGAAACGTTTTTCATGCAGCTGCAAGCTATGAAAATGAATACGTACACGACTGGGGTAGGGGAGTAGGATAGGACATGATTGAAAAGTACAAGGTATATGGGAGTTTAAAGCTTATTTTCCTGAATAAGTGGCATTCAAATTTCCCAAGGCAAGACGTTGCTACGGCAAACAATACGAGAAAGTTTAATGGATTCCCCATGGTCTACCTGAATGACTTTGGAGGGGTGTGCTCATTGAGATAACAGAGGCCCCGTTGGGGTATGCCATGATCAATTATCAGATCCTTCAGCCTCGATCCACTCAAAGTGTTCTGGAAAGAGAAAATTGTCAGGTAATTAACACAGAAATAGATTTACTGGACAAAAGTGTTACTTACATTGCCCCTACTGAAGCGTTAAATCTTTATGAAGCGTAAAAAATAAAAAGCCTTGATAAAATGCACCAGAATCTTAGGTTTCGACCTTCATACTTGGGCGAAACGTTTGGAAACGTCACCAACTTACAGATATTCCATTGCTTATGACGCAAAAGCACTCCATATACAATGTTTCATCGGCAGTTCTTTCCTGATCAAAACTGCAAAAGGGAAATGAGCATTATTACTAGCCATATTGTTACATGTTATTACTAGCCATATTGTTATAGCAAAACTGCCGATAGCCAGCGTAAGAAACAACTGTGATTCAATTATCCTCAGCTCAAACAGTCCAGGATCAGCCATTTCAATAATTGTGCAGGCTGTTTATGGTGGAGGAAAAGTATCCTTTTTGTGCTTGTAAATGTAATATTTCTTCTAATAATAGCAATTCTTTCATTGGTGTTCTTTTGTAATTTATAAGCTGTTTCTTTGTAACTACATATATTTGTGCACTCTGTAGCCATTTTATTGCATATTGGAACAAGGTGAAGCATTCAATTTTCTGTTTATGTAAGTGTTCCTGTTTCTAACTGTTTTACCCCAAAATTAGATAGGAGCCTAGTTCTAAACAATCAGTATGCAATAGGGATAGTTTTTGTAGCTCAGTTCGTGGTAGGCCGTAAAATCCATCAGTTATTAATTGCTATTGTTATCATTCTAACCAAGAATCTTACTACAAAGTCATTGGGGGTGGGAAGCAAAGAAAAATAAATTCAATAGGAGCTACTGCTCACTTGAGTTTGGGATAAAACAAAACAAATTTTATGTTGCTTCTTCACGCCCACTTGTGGTTTTGAGTCTCAATACTTAGTAGGAGTATATTCTCAAGGAAAAATAAAAAACATAAAAGATTCTACATAGAAAAAGTAGAAAAATGAAAATAAAAAAGAATGAATATTTCATAGAATTGTAACATATATTTTATTGGCAAAGATGTAAAAATACATCCTGTTATGCGGCGTATATAAAGAGTGTGAGGAGTACTAGCTGCGTTGGGCACTAGGGGACGAAGACACTGGTCAGGCTGCAGTGTGGCGTAAGTGAAGTGAAAATCAGATTTCGGCTCATAAAACTATACGCAAGTGTTACAAAAACTGACCTGTTGAAATTCAGATACGGAAGGAAGTGATTGATGAGAGTACGCATGCTCTGCTCGCTTCCAAACGATAATGAAGGTATAAGGCGCATCATGGCCTCCAGGACATTGGGATTCGTTCTCTAAAAGGGCCAGGCGAAACGTCACACATAATGCGAAATAACGAGGCAAATTAATCAACAGAAACTAAATCAACAAACGCCGACCCGATGTTCCCAGCAAGGCTTTCGACAGCACGATGACCGTTCAACGCGTAACAAAAGATCTCTTATTCAACACATTCAATCCAGTTCCCGCCAAGTAGCGGCATTCAAGCTTGCCGTTTTGCGCTCTTACCAATTACATTAATTATATTTCCTTTCGTTGGGCAGTTCGGTTTTGATGATTTTACGTCATAGAAAGTTTCGTGGTTAGCTTGATCTCAAGTGTCTAAAACCCAGGTGCAGTGGGGAATTTTTGTCTTGTCATTCCTTAGTTGGCGACATCATTTGCGTACTGCGTATTATAGTGAACATTGTGATGAACGTACCACGTAGGGGCTTGTAATGTGACCAAGAAGTAGTTCCAACTGTGATTCTTCACCGGGTAAAGACGAAAGCTTCATGGAAATAAACGTATATTATAAACCATTTGAAAAATAGCAGCAAATTCAGCATGAGGTTTTAAGGAGAACGAACAGGCTAGGGCGCATTTGAAGTTCGCCGGAATCCATTAACGCGTCTTTTTTACTTCAAGACGAATTGCTAAATTTGCAAACTTCACAAACATTATATCCGTTGCATTTTTCAAAATGAAGAAAACAAACAGGTCACAGAGATGACGTTGCTGGAATTGAAAAGCCCAGGTCATCAAAGGCAGCATTGGAGGAAATGGACGTTGAAGGGGGGCAGCTAGTCGCAACGTGAAAGCAATGAGCAGAATGGAATGCTAATGCTTCCCAAAACGACTTGGAGAAGGGTCAAGCTGGTTTCTTCGCCAATGGGCCATTAGGACTTGATGAGCCCTTGATGGCGAAGACGCTCTGGCCTGCACGCGTGCTTTACCTGGTATTGGTCGGCCTGTTCGCTGGCTTCATGAAGCACGATGCCCATGATGTTCAGGAGCCGCTCCGCAATCATTGCGCCTCCGCTGTTCGAGCCCTTCTCTTTCTCGAGCCGCAGTGCCTGGAACAGGAGAACAACTTCTCAGCAGACACATCTAAGCGTCCGCATTCACCCTTATCAGATTTCCCACAGTTTTACATTTCATACTTCAATTAAGTGCCCGTCTTTGTTAAGAACCTCGAATACAGTTCCAATAGTTAGGTAGTGTGCAAGTAAGATGATTTTAGATATAAATGGACAGATACATACTAAATTAAGGGTTCCTAGCAAAATCTTTAGGGAGTTGACCGATGGCTTCCCAAGGTACTGTCGATTCACCTACAAGAAAGAATAAAACTCGTTTTACAATTAATCGAATGACATTTTGATTTCAAGATGGACATGATAAAATCCTCATAAAATATAATCTTTGGCTCGATTTTACGCCCAGAAACCTTTTCAAAAACAAAGGCCAGATAATTCGCTGACAGTTTAGGATGTTATAGCATTAAACAAAACATGAAAAGATTTTTCATTGGTGCGGATTAGGGGATCTCGCGTGTCAAATTTGGAACAGAGATCTCTCTAGAAACACTCTCCATCTGTTCTTTAGAGTCATTTTTAAAGAACTCCACCTTAGCTCATGCTTATTGGCAGTATTGATTCAGGGTTTTTTAAGTAGTGATAGCTGTAATATAATAATGGTTGCGTAACCATCAAAATCCTCGTGACAGGGGACTACTGACAGGGTGTAATCAAGCTGATAAACGCTTGGTCCCACATGGATAAACATTCCCTCGCCTTCCTTACCTTGACCTTGACACAGTATTCAAACAGCTTCAGCATCACCGAAATCAGCTCTTGAGCACGCGATAGGTTGCGTATGTGAGACAGCCTAAAGAAAATGTTGATACGATCAAACCTGTTGTCACTTAATTTCGAGCTAGAATCGCCTTTCCCAAACCCCTTCTTTGCTATTCTCGACAAAGTACCCAAAAATGCATAGTTCTTAGGCTCCGTTTATCAGTTTTGCTTAATATACACAAAGTTTCCCTTATGCTACGCTATCCCTACGAAAAAACGGTTTTATTCCCAAAGTGGTGCACAATTTCATGGGTGACGATAGCAGGCTGGTTAAATTAGCATCTCACAGTGGACTGGGTCATTTGTGGCAGAAGACCATCATAATCTAATTTTAGCTTGCTCTTTCTTTAAATTGATCTGGCATGCGTTCTTTTGCCAAGTCGAGAGCATAATAATCTCATTTGCCACACACCCGAAACAAACTACTGCGATTGAGCAAAATTATCAAACGTGTTTGGCATTTTACACTTTCCGCCACGAATAATCCATTCATCACAAACTGTTCACCGTTTATGAGAGCATTTTGTTAAGCAGTGTCATTCTTGCTGCCTTGCACAGCAAAAATGTTTTTTGTGGGCCTGGCTTATGAGAGGTGTAGGCATGGTTAGCTACATCATTAACTATGGCTACATCAAAACTTTGGCAAATTCTAAAAACGTTGCATGGAAGACACCCAAATCGAGTTTAGAAAATTGCATAGGAAGTGGACCGATGGAGTCAATCATTATTTACTTACGAACTTAATGAAGCACAATGTGACGATTAAGGAAGGGACTCCAAATACGCCATTCCTGGATAATTAAACTATTATTTTCAATATTTCAAAACAAACCAAGTTTGGCACAAAGCGATGCTTTAGACATTTGCAACCTTCTATGCATTTTTTCCAACCAACATATGCTCAGTGGCGAAGCTGAGAAGAAATTACAAGTCATTCTATTTCTTACACTAAGGAAGAGCGTGGCCCAAAGGGTGTGGTCCGAGTGAACGTGGTACAAAAAAGTGACAAAAATGATTTGGAAAATAATCTGATATCAAGAATATGATTTGAATGTGTTGATCCTCTGTGGTTACTCATGCACATCTGAGAAAGCATGACCAAACACAGGGACTCCATATAGAAATAGCAACATTTTACGGTCAATCAAGAGTTATTCAATAACACATTTCATTCTTGCACCCCTATGTTTGGTCATGCTCCAGTTTGAGCACATGGTCATGACTTAATCATTGCCGAATGATTAATCTTCGAGTGATCATAAATCGTTGTTTACTGATCATCTTTCTCGTGATGCGAGCTGGGAGCGATCGATGGGCCAATTCCAGTGATCTTAGTCGACGGATAAATAACCTCACAGCATTGCTCTTTGAACATTAGAAAGTGACTTTGTCTTTGTGTTATTTACAAGTTCTGTTGCTTCTTTACAATGATTTTGCCTGATGGAGCTCTGGATTTACATCATCGTTTGAACTTGCAAAGATGGCACGCGCACGCAGGCTTGCCTTTGTGGTAAGGGCCAAAGGGCCGGATACTTTAATTGTTGTTCTCAAGAGCCAAACTAAATGGAACTTTCTTTAGGAATGTAAAGGCCTATTTTTGCTCTACAAATGGCTCAAGGGCACCTCTCGTTTCTAAGGCCCCGTCTACACGGATGCGTTTTCAAATGAAAACTTTTTGTATTCAAAAACAATGAGTCCAGACAAAGAAGTTCTTGCTTTTTTGCTTTTCTGGTTTAGACATGGTTCTCAAAAGCCGCCGATTTCAGTCCGTGCTGGTGTTCATTGATCTGTCGCTGTGTTAGGCCAAATTCAAATTTGCAACATCTTCCCTTTGGGCATGCGCATTAGTTCAGTATTGTGATGTCATCGTTTTCGTGTGGACAGCGAAAACGTAGTGAAAACGCTCGTGTAGACGCAAAACTTTTGTTGCGTTTTCATTCATCTGAAAACGCAACTTTTTAAAAACGCATCCGTGTAGACGGGGTTTAAATAGTAGATAGCCGTATGCTTATCTATTGCTGAAAGTTTACTTTAATTTAAGAGAAAAATTTATTTTTAAAAGACATTCGTGTTTGTGCATTTTTTTTAAAAAATCTGTTGCTCTTGACTAAAGCTATCTATTTGATATCATCTATGCATTCAGTTAGTTCGATAGATTCAATTCCAAGTGAAGTTTCTATTTGTTATCTTTGTCGCGAACCAACTTTTCCTTGGTATATATGTTTTTATTGCAATTTAGTTATATCACATTCACTAAGATATCATAGACATTCCTTGATGTGAGGCTTGAGCTTAATATTGTTTCAAAATTGAAATAACCAAGTCTTCGATAAGAAGTATCATTCTTAAATCCCAAGTTAAGCCAAGGTCAAATATTGAAAATGAAGTTTGTTTGGAAATCTGGTTAGTAGTACAATGAACTTCAAAGGAAATCAGTTTTGCATGTTAATCTTAAGCTTAGCAATGACTCAAAGGAGCACAACAGAAGTGTTTGTGGCAATGCCAATGTTTGTAGCCTCTGCCTCCAGACTTTGGTATAAAGGCAAAACTTGACACATCACTGAGGACGCATTCCATACCACATCTCGAAATATCTCGTGGACCTACGTGGCCTGCTGACAATCAACACGTGGTATGGAATGCGTCCTCACACGCACCCTTTTCACGACTAAATACAAAGCCAGTGCTAGCAGCGGATGCATCGGTGAAGCCATTAGAGCACTTTCTGCCCAAGATGGCTTCCGTCAATTCGTCACAGATACAGAGCCCCCATTACACTCAGTCAAAGCAAGAGACACGGGTAAGGCGAATGCATTGAGTGGGCCAATCGAATCGAATCGTGACCTGCAATGTAGCAAGTGCATTTCCACTTCTAAATTCCAACCAAAGTTGATGAATTTCACGAACATGTTCCGCAGCGTTGCAAACAAAGGCTAAGCATCTGCATCAACAGTACAAATAATATTCTCTTATTGTGGCCTTGCAATTAGAGCCTCTGTGTCCTGTTTAAGCGTCTATTTTGTTTGCATCCATTCTCTAGAAATTGTTCCGGTCGGTTGGAAGTGCATTTCACTTGACAATTCGATAATCGTCTTCACTTTGAAAGCGAGCTGTTTCTTGAAATTATCTTCGAAAGGTCTTTTCTCTATGATGTCAATCCTCTTCGGTTTTTGGCCCTGTCGTATTACTATGACTAAGCTTATCTTTAATGAATTTCTCGAACGCTTAAGACGTGCTGGCTCCCAGCAGCTATACCATTGGTGCAACATCGATAAACGCTGTTGACGGTTGTTGAGGCACTGGCATTGTTGATTCTCTAACGACTTGTTTATTTGAATTTGTTTCTTCCACTTCCATTTCATTTTCGTAGCGTCGTCATTTCCTTCATTTGTTTATCTCACCGACGCTATTCTACCTTTACCACATCATACACACCTTTTCTTTCAATTGTTCCTGGTTTGATTCATTGTTAATTGCATGTTGCGTACTTTATGATAAGCCCAAAAAGTCGTCTTTTCTGAAGCTTCTAGCCCCGAGTTCTCTGCTCATTCAATAAGAATCGACACAACACCAACGTTTGGAAGTCGAAATCGCAGCTGATAATGAACCAATAAACTCACAAGCGCTGTTCCTAAAGTTCCATCATCACCAGTTGGCACTTTAATAACATCACCTTTGCGATTCCTAGAGAACGAGTTTCAACCTATGGTGGCCAGAAGTCTTACCTCAAACTGAGAAATCATCATGGTCCGCAGTTATTATTCATAGTCATGAGTTCTTTGTTCGATTCCGTTGGGAAAGGCGGGATCAGAGTGCTTAATTCTCAAGTTGGTTTTGTGCTTTTCGAAGAGGCTCTCTTTCATTCCACTGTCCACAGATGCTTTGCTCGACGCTTGACAAAGATTCGCAATTCTGTGATTCTTCGGCAATGAGTCACAGCGAAGGATATTGAAGGCGCAGGCAAAATGGCAAAGCAACGCATGGTCCACTCCAGCTGCGAACCTTGAGCGGTTCGACTTGCAGTATGACAAGCCGCCAGCCAAAGACCGCGTGTTCGCACGAGCAGCAACGCACGTCACACCGGAAATCGCTTTCGAATGGCCAGACAAGTCCTACTTGGCTACGGCGTAGCAACGTGCGTAAACATTATTCTTGTAATGCTTGGCCGAACAGTTTTGCTAGGCCATTGCCGGGCAGAATCGACTTAAAAGCTAGGCCGGCTGAGTTTCTAACTTGATGGATGGCACACGTGGTGAGTTGGCTTTTAGGACTGACGCATTTCGAGCAGGATGCCATTGGCAAAAGTGGAGCGAAGCGTAGTAAAGCGATGGCAGCGTTGTAAAACGAAGTAAAGCGTTGGCATCGGACTTGCATTTTACAGATTGTGTGATTAATGCTAGGGTAACAGCAATTATGAACGACAAGTCTTATTCTGGTTTGTGAACAGTACGCGGAGAAAGGAAGCATTTCCTTAACAATTTGTCGGTATCCTTCTCGAAACTGGACTTGTAATCACGTGGCAGCAGCTGGACTATTTGCAAAAAGGCTCTTGTTGAACTTTCTTGCATAATTCATGGATCGCAAAAACCCAAAAAACTGCAAAGCTTTACTCGAGTGGTTCTGTTGGTATACTGAGCTTAAGGAATGACAGTAATTCGACAAATTAAAGAGCCCGTCTACAGTAGAACAGCTAAAGAAGATATTGAAAGTCCTTTTCGGTGGATAACAGATCCACTGATAGCTGCTGGACTGCTTGATTAAGATTCGTTGAGAGCACTCCTTGTGGGAATTTTGATTGAATGTTCTGCAGAATGATCAATTGAGTGGAAATGAAGGGTCCCCCCAGGAAGTATAGAAATAATACCATGGATGAAATCACCAGCATTTGTAGAATAAAGTTGTGTACCACATCAAACCATGTACTATTATCAAACAGACCACAATCACTGGCACTTAATGCATGTTGGCATGACAGCAGTTTATTGTATCCTTGGCTGAATTGTTTGTGTAGAAAATAAAAGTCATTGGATTGGGACAACATTTCTTATCACGTCTTCAAGGACTTTCAAATAAAAAATCGAATGAACCATAGTTCCTACACAAGGTAGGGTTAGATTCAATTAGATGGATTTTTCTGACATAATTGTCTAGCTTTCAAAAGTTGGCAATAAAACCTACGTAAAAGTACTCAATACATCAAATTTCAGCACCAAATAAAAAAGGAGCCAGCTACTGAAAGCTTTAAAGAATCTTACCCGAGCTGAATTATTGCTTCAATTAAAAACAAAGCATGGCCATATTAAAAGAGTCACGAGATGAGTGTAATCTATGGTGATAATGCAGCATGCTAGAATGAATCCCAGAAGCTGCATGTTTCCCTTGGAATGGCAATGACTAGTTTTTGTCGTCTTTGCAGTTATCTAAATATATCTGTCTAATTCTGTAAAATGTTTTATCTGTCTAAGTTGTCTTTTCGTCAGTGCAAGCCCAATTCTGTTTACTTCAAAAATATCAGAAGCTGACTTTTGCAAATAGAATTCATAGTTTTTCCTGACAAGTAATTTCTGTTATTTAGTTGAAAAACCCTCTACCATCGCTACAACTGCCTCATTAACTTGCTTTTCAAATTTTACACACTATTTAATTTATGTTATGTGGTTCTAACATCGAAGCTCTTTGCTTTGAAAACATTTTAAACTTTGATTTTTCACCTCCCACCCGCTTTAAGTTTTTAATGTGCACTAGATGCCATTTTGCAAAGTAAGCGTGACTCATTGAAAAAAGCCAGGGGTTAGTGTCAACTGTACAGTCGCTAGACATTTGAGACCTCGCATACATGATCAGACATTGCACATTTAGGATGGTATCACGTTGGGATGGAGGAAACAAATTTCTTCAAATTTGACTTTTGTAAAGGATTTGTAAATTTTTATCATTTGCCTACCTTTTGCATTCTTTCCCAGACTGTTGCCCATCTTGTGGCACAGATCAATCCAAACAATTTCACTAGCAGTCTGCTCCTTACTCACTTTATTCTTTATGATTAAATTGAGCAAAAGTAAGCAATGTAAGCAAACACTGTTGGTCGGTCGTCCAAAAATGGGGCCGGTAGTGACTCTGCCCACCCAGAAGTATTTGGCAAGTCTACAACGTGGCGGTAAACCGTATATCATTTCGCTCCACATGTATATCAATATGCATGATTTGCCTGTATAAGTGACCCCCGCTTTGACAACATAGTATCTCACAAGCCACTGTGGGTGAACACGAGGTAGCCATAGCCCAATGTTTAACATAGGGAGACAACACGGGAGGATGTGCAGAACTCTGACCACACTTCAGGGCTTAACTAGTTTACAAATACAGTTTCGACGAGCATAACACATTTTGACTAAGCCAGGAGAAAATTCCACCCCAAAACCAAGATACCAGGAAGCTATGAATAAAAACAATTCACCTTTTGAGGATGATGTCCAAGCCACCAACTTCAGAAATGACAGCTGCTTGGCGATATTCGTGCTCCTCGTCAATGTCCTTATCTAGCAGAAAGATCACACCGAGCTGAAGTCGAGCCAGATCTGAACCACTAATTATATTGCATTTACACAAAGTATTGGCTTGCTCGTGACGAGGACACTGATCAGCTTAAAACTCCCGTCAATTACCATATACTGACTATTATACAAATGCCATACCAATAACTGACATCAATATCTTACTATACTCAATTAATACCCAATCACTTGAACATGCTTCTACTCCATACTAAAATAATCTGGGCGCTAAATAAACAGAAGGCTGAAATAGACAAATGACAATCGTTTTTAGTAAACACTGTTGCTGAATGCAAAAATAAAAGTGCGATAGAATAGAAAAGATGATTTTCAAATCTGAATCTTAAACTTGGTGGATACAGATATTGTTAGATGAATACAGAAATAGAGGAATAAGCAAACCTTTGTCACTTTCTAGGTTTTCAACCATATCTTCAGTTGCATCACCAAGCAGACCTGCAGAAGGAGAACATAATATAATAAAAGAAAATACAATATAGTATTATAAAATATATCGCAAAATAATCTAGTATTATGAAATATAGCAAAATAAACAATAATATTATACAACATAATATTGTATAATATAACTAATAACATAATACAATGAAACACAATATAATCATGCATAAAACCGAAGGCAAACTTGATCTTTGAAACAAAGTTACTTTTATAAAAAGTATAAATCAATGCGTAACCTTTTGAAACAGCTTACCTCGCATCCGGTATACAATTTTCATGGCTTCTGGACGCTAAAAAATATTCAGTTTATTAACCGGGGAAAGCATTGGAGTGAGCGAATTTGTGCATGTTAGTCAAACCACCACATTTAGAACAAACAAAGCTATACTTATAAACAAAGTTAAATATAATACTATTTAGGGAAGATAGAGGGTAATAACTACAAAAACTCTGCTAAGAAAAACACCTACATCGCCTTTGGCACACCAGATCTTCTTGAATACATCAGCAACTGGCAGATCTAGGCTGATGATCTTATTGTTGACAAGAAGCTTCGAAAATAAGAAAGATCGAAGGTTACAATTTGATATTATTGTTAAAAACCAGACCAATTCATGTAGGCACGAATTCTTACATTTTTTTATTTGCAAATTAGAACGATGGAAAAAATCCTTTAGACACGGCTAACTCAATTACTTCGACTGCAAGGAATTCTTCAACAAAGTTAAGCAGTTGAGCGAATATTGTTTTTCGAAAACTGAAGCTACTCGCTTGAATAGTATTACAAAACATCGAAAGATCGCTTCGACAAAATAGGGTGCCTTAGATAAAGGGACTCACCTCCATTCCGGTGTCATCTTCAAGCAAAGCAACTAATTCGCATTCTAAAAATAAATTAATATTTCCTTTACTGTATTTCAGTAACGTACAAAAAAAGTCAAGGTATCATCTTAGGTGGCATGGTGCAAAATGCGATTAAGCTTTGGAAAACCAATTAGTAACTGCAAGCATTATATCGTAGCCTACAGAACCACTGTAAAAACCAAAGATCCATAAAATTTAGCAGCAAATTTTCAAAATAGAATAAATGAAAATTTGTAACACACATTTGCTTCTCCGTTCTTTCTTTATGGAAACAGTGAGGTGCAGCTTCGAAAGACTAATGCAATTTTTACTACTATATCTTCTGTGAGAATACTTTGCTAGCATTTTGCTTGAGAGACTTACTATGTTTCACACGAAAGCGAGGTATCAGCTACAACAACCTCTTACCTGTGCAGATTTTATTTTTGATATCACGCATTAAGGGGCCTAGGCCCTGCTCCTTTGAAGAATATGGATTTCCCGGCATGCGTCCTTGCAAGAAATCTTCCTGTTGTGGGTCTTTTTCAATTATTAAGAAAAATTCATCGACTTCTTTTTCTTCCTGATAAGGAAAGAAGAGATAAATGAAGAGTGAGTCAGAAGTAACCATGCTTAATTAAAGAACAGTACATTCGAATGTATTGCAGGCTGAAACAATAATAAAAATGTCGAAGCCATAAATGCAAGAAAAAAACAGATTTAAACAGACCAGACAATGTTCATTGAGCTTCATCACAGAAGGAAGTTTGCTGAAAGGTTGAGTTGCATTTTGCAGTAAAATTGAGCCTCACCTTGTGAATGATGTTGCAAAGGCGTTCAAAGATAAATACAGGGGTCCTGATATCACTAACAGGGTACCTATAATAGAAACAAATTCATGCTGATCTAGGGACAAATTGGTACTTGGAACAGACGAGTCAAATTAAAAACCAACTTTCACAGTGTAAATAGGTCGTTGTATATATTCTTTACATTCATTACTTTACATTGTGAATAAGGCAAAGGTTTAACTGTAATTTTCTTCCCTGGCCTATCACACAATAGGCAAACATAATAGAAAAACATGATAGGGACAGATAGCGTGCGTAGGCCTATTCAAAATATTGCAAACACAGTGAAAACCCATTTATACTTGACACATGAGACGAAAAATGTAAACAAATCAGTTCTAGATACCCACTCTTTCAAGGCTGAAACACAGACGGCCATGAACGCACGCTCTTCAGCTTCCGTTCCTAGGAGCAATCGAACAATTCAGAACCTTAAGCTTTGAGCAAAAAGCAAAACAAGGCGAAAACAAGAACACCTAAAGATTCCAACTTTCGTAGACAAAGCAAGGTTTTAAAAAATGGGAATCGCGCTTAATTTTATACTCTACTTCAAAATTTTGCTCTCAAATGAACTCAGTGTTAGCATTAACCAATATCAAACTATGATTGGTTTGGGGTATCCCTAACAAAATAACCATACAACTTATTAGACCGGTGGTAAAAGCTTCCAATTCATACTAACCAGTAGTAAGCTCCTCCAAAAGGGCAAGCAAAATGTCCTGAGCAGCGTCTATGAGTTTTGTCCGCTGAACAACCAGACTGTAAAAGACGATGAAGCTACTTAACATCATTGTTGCCAGTCGAATGGGGAAGACACCAAAAGCACCGAAGTAGAGATAAGGTCAAAGCAGTATTGCTTTAAACAAAACTTTAACAAACTCTTTAAACAAGCATCTCAGTGGAAATTCTCATAAAACCGAGGGCTAAACAACATCAACCACATTACCTAAAGAAAGTAACGAAACAGCATCAACAACATTACCTAAACGCGCAAACGAAACAAAATCAACAAAAAACTCCCTTCACCAAAAGCTACGGTGAACTTCCTTTCTCTGAAGTATATCGGAACGATACCTCATGATAGGGCAAAACATGAGCTAAAAGATCTTGTACAAGTCTGTGCAAGTGAACCAGTCTCTGAAGTCTACACTAATAGTAGAGCATCAGAAAAGTAAATACACAATACTAGAGGAGGGTCTCACCGTCTAAGTGACAAGTAGCATTGCAAAACATGGCCAACGAATTTTGACTTGTATGTCGCCTTGACAACATCATCTTCAAACAGCATTTTTCAGTATATCTGTACAAAAAGACAAATTTTAACTTTCTACATCAATCCTGAACAGAAATAGAAATGTGACAAAAGCAAAAGAAACGCCTCTAGGTAATAATTGGAATAAAGCAAATAGTTCAAGACACATTATAGCGAAATTTATAAAGTGAAAGCAAATGGCTTAAAATCGACATGCATCAAGTCTTTAAAATTTTGTTCCTGAGGTACCTGCAAGCGCGTGCAAAGCGAATCCCTGGGAAAGATCGAAGCCAACGGTCTTGTTCTCAAGGGAGTTTAAGAAATCCACTTCCTACAAGAGAGTGAAATTTCACAATGAAAACTTTGGATATGAAATATCAAACAACAGTTAGGGTTTTAATGTGTTATAAACAGAAAGAAACCAATCTGCTTTGAGGTCCGTAGGTATCCTCCTCAGCAAACAATGCTCTTATCCGCTGATGGATTGCAAGTGCACAACGTGTTGATCTGTATAATGATATCATGACTTTGTTTAAGAAAAAAACAGATTATTTTTAACCTGAAACTAGCTGATCCAACGTTGACAGAAAATGGAGTCCAAAAAGATGTTATCTGAACGAGTGTTTTGTGGTACAAAACTTCACAATGGCTAGAAAAAGCGGAACTAGCTTTCGCATACGTAAAAGTACTTTTTTCGTTCGACAAAATGTTATCACAAGATGTTATCTGTTGTGTTGAATATAAAAAACGACCGTCAAAGAGAAGGCCACAAAAGTAAATCTCACTTTGGTTATCAGCGTGGTGACTTTCTCGAGGACCTTGCACTCAACCAGATATCTTTTCCAGTCAGATGTTTTGATGAGGTTCTTGAACAGATTAAAGAAGTCACTGGCGTTTTCTCCAGCCGAATGAAGATCTCCCAAGAATCTAAACATCAAAGAAATCACTTTCAGCACAGTTCATCACGAATGAAATATAGCAATGATAAAAACAGAAGAAAAACCTTAGAAACAAAAGCTTGATAAAGGAAACGCTCAGGATAAACTCTTCACAGATTTGCAACATACCGTATGAAAATGTGCAACAATTTCTTCTTCTTGCTGTCAACCTAAATTTAATTACAAAGAATTTTGAGATCAGGAGTTCACTGACTGAAATAACGAAATAACAAGGCACAGAAACAACGCAATGCCAGTTTATAATAACTTATACTGGCTAGGTCTTCAGTAGATAGGACTATCTCAACAACAACAACAGCAACAACAACATCCATAACAACAGCAACAACAACAACTAAACACAAGCATTAATTCAAAATACACAACAACACATATGACTTTATCAAAATTAGAGGACTTTAGTGTCAATATAGATCTAGAGAAACATTGAGCAAGGCTAAAGTATGAAGAAAGGTAAGGAGGCTTACTTGGCAAAGATTCTCGAGGATTCCACAAACAGTTTCTCGCACAGCTCTTGACGAAGGAGCAAAGAGAAGGAGCCGCAGCCATGTCTCGCCAGTTATTTCGGTCAATTCCTTCTTCGGCTTTTCTCTAACTTTTAATATTCGCAACCACATTCCACCGTATTTTTCAGCCAAATACTCGTCCCTTGTTGGACTTGGGTTTCTGGCGCGCCAGTAAGACAAACTATACTTTGAGCTCCCTTTGAGCCATTTTACGGCATTGACGTCACGAAGTTCCAACGGCTCGACGTTTTTCCCCTAAGTGGAAATTGAAAATTTCATTAAAGATGTTACCCAGGTTTGCGTCTAAACAATGATTCGATAATCTAATTTAGGTGTGAAATGCATCGTCAACAGGCGAAGAAACTTATTGAATTAGACAGACATGCACTTCGTTTAGGTGAAACTCGATTAAAAATACGATTCAAGAATCAAACAGAAGATTCCAGGATGCAGGCTAGACATATAGTCAAAGAGTCACATGATAAACGACCTTGGCTGATAGGACAATGCATACGTATCAGTATCCACTGCAATGAAATGCTAGGCCTTCTATAAGCGATTAGGCATTAACCTTTTCATCTGCGTTAGCTGTGGCAGCTTGAATACTTTTGGCGAGGATTTTCAGGCATGGGAGGGTTACATTTTCAAGAACATCTGTGTTGTAGTCACGCATGGAGTCCAGGAACAGGCTAAACACTGTAAAAGCGAACAACGCCATGTAATATAAATTCAATGAGACTTGTAATTACCGGACAATATAAATTCAGTGAGTCGTAATAACCAGATAGTTTACTAGACGGACAACATTTCCGGGCGCTCTACGAGGTTGGCGCTCTACGAGGTTGGCGCTCTACGAGGTTGGCGCTCTGTATTAAAGATGCTACTAAACATCCTCTGGACCTATAAAACTGCTTAATCAAGAAGTCTACAATGCAAGAATAAAACCAGCAGAAGAAACAGAAGAATAAGCTGAAAAGAAACATCGGTCATACCACAGCGCAGTCTTTCATCCCAGCACTCGTCTATGGTGTTCAAGGAAAGCCCAAGCACAGACATTTGGCTTTGAAGATTGATGTCCTTAAAAAACAAACGAACAATTCAATACACGGAGCTTTTGCTGTGAATGTGGAGTACATTATTTGAGTGCAAGGTCGCAGTTATCTCATACTTACAGATATGACGTTGGCAGCTTTTGATTGAAGGGACAAAGCCACTTGCTTCATTATCATCTGGTTCAGTTCATTTGTGGCTGTGAAGTTTCCAGTTGTCATCAATATAATCAGCTTTTGCGCAAGGGACGTTATTTGTGGTCTCTTATGCTGCAAACTATGTTCCAGCAGTTCAAGGAGTAGTCCCTATGAGAAACAACGAGTGTTACTCAAATATTCAAACTGATTGAGTAGGACACCGGTCAAACAGTGAACAAACTACGGCGTTTGAAGTGCCTAGACAATAATCATCATACTGAAAGAACAAAAAAAACAGCCTTCAAGCAACCAGTGTTTGCAACTACTCTACCTGTGACAGCATCCATTGGTGTGACTCTTTGATTGTGGCAAATGCTCTGAGAATCGTGAGACAATGCTCCACAGTAAACAAGGCGCAACCGTAACATTTCCCCATCGTGTTGGCCTCCGTCTCCTCCTCTTGACTCTTGGTGCTCTTTGCTTGAACAGGGAAGTCTACAGATAACGTCAGGGAAGCTCTTGAGGGGTCTGGAGACACCCCTGGGCTGGTTGAAATGATCGTTGACAATGCCTCCTGCTGCCTCAGATCATAGGAAGACAGCTCTTTCCTAGTGGCTGTTACTTTCTACAATCAAACAAATAACAACATATAATGAATTAAAAAGACACTTTCAAAATTGTGTCTTACAAATTTGTAACATTTAACGGAAAGTTTGGAAATCCTTGGTTTCTTCCACATTTGCCAGACATAAATCATAACTAATGAGTTTCAGATTCAAACCTGGATGATTTTGCTCAGCTCCTCAAACGACGTTTTACAATCATTGCAGTACTTCTGTGAAATGTTTTGAATGTTCTTGTTGACGAGTGCTGCGTTGGACGCGGCTGAACCACCGGGTGCCGCTGGGGTGGCGCTAATGACCTGAAGAGACAAATCACCAATCGCAGTGTGAATTTAACGCTCAAAATTAAAAGAAGACTGAGATGATTGACCAAAAAGTAGATAGAATTGAAAAGTTGGTTTTTCAAGGCAAGAATCATGGTGAATAATTAGGGGGAACTTTGTCTTAATTGATTCAGCAACATTCGGAAAAGATAATTTTTTATCTGGCTGAAGACCGAAACAGGTTCGATAAGAGGTTAGCCTCATTCTGAGGATGCATGGATATTAGTTGGATGCAATCCAGGGCATCATGAATCATTAGATCATGAATCATTAGATCAATGAATCATTAGATCATGAATCATGCATCTTTAATCATTAGATTATGCATCATAAGCTATTATATCATCCATTACATCATTAGCAACAAGGTACCACAAATACCTACGAAACTGTCAAGAAAACAACTATTGATAAAGTGATGGTCAATCAACTTCAGTCAAATGAAGAATGCTACATAAAACTGGGCAATAAATTAAAGCAATGCATCAACGGATCATAAATCTAGACTGAAGGACTCGTCTTGACTAGCCACGTGACCGTGCTTACCTTTACTGAAGTGCCACTTTCTTCTACGACGCTGCGCAGAGAAGATTCAAGCGATTGTTTGTGGTTTGAAAGCTGCTGGTAGATTTTGTCAGCTGATTCCAACTGGGCGTTCACTGAATTCAAGGCCTAGGTTGACAAATTCATAACCATTAAAAAGTCTATAAAATCACTTTAATGCTGTAACATGCAATAGTTGCACCTGTTAAAAGAAAAACTGAAGTGAAGATTAAAGATTCTTGAGAAACATTTTCTTAGTAATGACCTCCTTTTAACGGCAAAAGCTTACACATACAAAAAGGTAGGATCCTTTACTAAAGGCTTCTGCTATCTTATAAAAAGGGATTGATTCGGTTTTTAGTAGAGAATAGAAAAAACCCTTTAGGGTAAAACAACTGGGATTTTGACTCTGCATCTTTCTACGCATCCACCCCCAACACCGTTTGCCTGCGTCTTGTCGATTGCTTAATTACGAGGAAGAACGCACCGTCTGTCTCTCCGTCTCATCATTCACTGGCTCAACTGCATAGCAGGGCCTCGTCACAAGTGTGTACTCGAACTTGGCGTATTTGCAGAATCCACAGTTTATGCACAAGAATGGGTCCCTCTCATCGTAATTGATTGCTCTGGAAATCAATAAACGTATGCCTCAAAAACAAATTTGAAGTTTGTAATGTGATGCATATGCATGACCTACCCATCAAGTACTTTGAAATGCTTCATTTACTAAAATTTTGAAAGAAAATTGAGATATAGAGCTTAAAATACCTGCACTTGTGACATTGATAGACATTTTCACCACAATTTCCACAAATTCCAGGATTTGCCGGCACGCTCGCACTGCATCTTGGGCACTGCAATGACTCAGCCGTCAACTGTAAACATTAAGTGTGATGGATAAGCCAACGAATGAAAGTCAACGAATGAAAAAAGGTTAAATATAATGACATTTATGCTACTGTTTTTAACACAGTATGAGCATAACTAATTGCGTCTCTTCTAATAGCTGATTTGCCTTCACAAAAACCATCATAATGTGTACTATGAAAGGAACGAAAGACTTTTGCAGGGACAAAATTAGAGCAGGCTTCCCAAATGTGCCAGGACATAGCCATAGCTCCCCCACAATGCCTGCCAAACATGCTCACACCCTAAGTAATGTATTGCAGCCTCAAAAGGCAGTCGCGGGTGGAGAAGCAAAACTATCGATCTAGTTCACCGAGCCTAAAACTTAATATATAAGAAAATACCTGAATGTTATCGTAGAAGTCTGCATATTCGATCATAAGATTGTAAGCAGCGATTGGCAAAGTGAAATCAACCTGGAAAAAGTAAGCAATATTATAGGTCACATGGCACGCTAATCGCCCGCAGTGGGTCATTGATTTAGATTTGAGTTGAGTTAGAAATTAGAGTTGGAAATATGTTACCTTCACATCTGTTTGCTCTGCCGTTAGAGTAATCCTCTTGGCTTTTTGCCAGATGTTTTTCCTAAGAGAAAGCACGGATTATCAGCGAAAACGTAGCGAAAACAAGCGACAAACTCAATAAGGCAATAAAGCCAAGCCAGACTAAAGCGAGGCGTTAGCCCGATTTCTCACGGGCAAGGAGGAGGGCCAACAGATAACGACAATGGCAGTATTATCTGTGCTGAAACGTTTGCTTAAGATCACGTTTATTGGCTTGTCAAAGAGACAATTTATATGGTGTAACCAGCAGTCCAGGTCTTTCTGGAGAACCTAAGTTATGGGAAGAAAACAGGAAACTGCCAGTGTGACTTTAAAAAACAAGGGTTGCATTCAGCCACATTCTTTGATGATCCATGTTGCATTAAACAAAACAGCTTGACTTACTTGTTTTTCAGCTCAACCACCGACGGGACAGGCTTGTTGTTGTAATAGATATTGATGGTTTTCACCTTCAACAAAATTGGAATAAAGATGCAAGGCATGAAATCAACCCATGACATCGATATAAAACGAAGAGCAACCATTTACATAAAGTGAACCAATAATTAACCTGCTGGTCTTTATACAAGGGTTGTGCCAAAACAGCGAAAAGTCTGTATAAACAAAGGCTAAAGGCTTGACCTTGCAAAGCTATATCTTATACAACGAAGAATCAACTTTGAAGCAATTATAACCTAACATCTAACGCGATTTGTCTGAGAGCAATACATAATTTGTTCTTATGTCTTTAATGAAAAACTGAATGCCATCAATATCTAAATACTCGAAGAGCACATCTCTGATTTTGTAGTTAAATTGTTTTCTAGACTCATTACTCAAGTTGAGTCTTGGGAAGAAGGTTGTGGTGTGATTTCCATCTTTCTGACTTCCATTAATGATCTTCATTTGCCTTTTCCGCTTCTTACAAAATGCAAAATGTGCTGGTCGTGGCTTTTAATTTCACGATGAGAACAGAATTAGTCAAAGCGTAAATGCTATTGGGCCAGCCCTTTGAAGGCCTTCCTTGATTTTTTTTCTCTCCATTACTTGTTCTAGGCAAAACTTAGATAGGCTTTGTTCCTATCTATTTTAGTGACAACAGTGAGGAGGGCGAAGCGTGCCTGTTTTATGTGTTACAAATGACATTTATCCAGCATTTGAAAGACTTCCTTTCAGGCACTTGAATTGTATACAATGACAGAAAGACGCTGGAGAGGTCGACAAGGATTACAGAGAGGACTGGTACCCACCATTTTGGCTCGTTTGATGTCTGAGATGCGGAGCAGCAGGCGAGATATGGTGCAGTTGACGTTGAGTTTCACCAGTTGCGCGGTTGTTGTGTAGCGAATGTCAGACTTGATTGACGTCAGCTTCGTGTGCTAGAATAATACGTTTTGGATGAGCACGCTAGTAACACACGTTCAGAAGAACGCCTGCATTGCAATCTAACATGCTACCGCCGATATCATGTAAATTTGCAGAAACCAAGAAGTGGATACAAGAGAATAATTTATCTTAAGAATATTCATCAAGTTTCTCATGATGGAATGAAGATTCAATTAGACTTGCTCGTTTTAAGATGCTAAGTTGGAATCTGATTTAAAATCGGAAACGATTTATCGCCAATAATCAGCCTGAAATCTTCTATAATTTGTACCAGACATTTAACATGGTCCTAAGTTGTACATATCCTAGAACTATGACATAAGCGCAAATCACAAAAATCTTGTATGCAATAAAATAATGTTGAATGAGTAAAGAGAAATCGTGACAATACAAACGTACTGCAAAAGGAATCTCCGGATTATTGCAAACAATGCACGGGTCACTCTCCAGGAAAAACCCGCCCACTTCAACGAGACTTTGCAGGCGCCTGAAAAGGGGGATTAACTGATTGACAAATACCCAGTTTTAGAGAGACACGCGCGAAGGTAGCGAAACTATGATTGCGGGGAAGATAAGCAAGCTAGTGAATACAAAAAAGAGTAGCAGTTGCAGACAATAAATAATGAGGTAAAATAATAAGGTAAAAATTCTACTGTAGTCTGTATTTTTTTGAAGCTGTTCTGTCTCCTAGGCCCTACTGTGGTTCCCACAATGGCAAAATAATAAAGAAAGGCAAAAGCTGGTAACTGGTAATTCAGTTACTCAATGACAAATTGGAAGAAGTTTCACTAGAGTCAGTTTAAAATTAGTAATAAGTGATAAAACAGTAAAAAAAGAAAATTCATACAATGAAACTAAGTGATGACATGTATTGACATACTTGTATACACTGGCATTTGGATGATTCCTGAGCAAATTATTCGAGAAGGACAACAGCGAGCAAATCTTCTTCGTGTAGAACTTCATCTAAAAATACGAGATGCAGTTGTGTCTTGATAAATGAAGAAACAATTTCATCGACAAGGAAATCAGCGTGTAAAATCAGAAATTTATATTGGATATTCGTGAAGCCTATACAACACTGATTGCATGGTAAAATGATTCAATTTAAAAAACAGTTTGAAATGGTTGCCAATCGAAAATCAAGACGTAAGATTCTGCAAATTATTAAGATAACCAATCACTGAACTTCTCTGGTCAAATGGGAAGATTAAAAAGTCATTCTACACTTTGCTTACAGTTAAATCAGAAGCTAAATAGATACAGGAGAACTATTTAAACATTGTTGAATCAGATGGAAAATAAAAAGCAATTTAAACCTCTAGCGGTAATAAGGCCAGATTCAGACAATGATAAATAGTTACATCGTGGTACGCAACCATAAATCTTTTGACCACTCAGGAAGAGTGAATGGCAAAGAAGATGGATGATAAACCTACCTTATCTTTCACTTCAGGGGTCGTGACAGTGAAGAAGCCAAGGAGATCAACAAACTGAGCGGCTTTGTGGCCCGAAAAGGGGACGCACCTCCACAGCTGCCAGAGAAGCTCAACGAGCCGCACGCGTTGCTCAGAAGCTATGTTCCTTTAGTAAAGAAAACGTATTTTTAGCAACATTAGGGCCAATAACAGTGAACGGAGAGCTTCAACACATGTTTGTCCCATGGTGTCTATGATTTAAAATGTTTCTTCTGATAAGAAATTCAGATGTAGTCACCACCCCGGTTGTATCTAGAGCGTGTGCGTGTTTAAAACTGTGCTGGAAGGAACATTGCCAAGAAATATGGTTTTTAAACATCTGTACAGCCTGCTTAAAACATTTCAACGTGTAAGGCAGTACAAAAATATCGAAAGACATGTGTAATTATTAAAAGACTAACCTGAAGACTGTGTATAAAAGCTCATGAGCCTTCCACCTCATGCTGGTTGAATTCGATTCAAGGAGAAAGAACTTGATGAAGTTGAACAACAAAGAACTGTAGCAGCTTTCAAACAGAACGCCAACGAGCTCTTTGACGTGGCCTGAAACAGCCGATACATAACATAGAAAAAGACATCAAAATTGAGCATGTAAAGGAGATGGAAAGTTTGTACATCAACTAAATTTTGGGTTTAATGATTACCAGCAGATAGTAACTATACAAAATATTACAAATTTGGCAATAAATGTCAGCACGGCGTAAACGGTTCCCTAAGGTCGATAGAGGAACACAGGCAGCAGAATTTTTCATCCAACTGAAACAATTTGGTAATGTCCAATACTTCCAACTCAACAAGTGAAGATTGCAACTTCAAACTGTTATCATACCAAATATGTATAAGTAGTTCTAGGAGAACCTGACGCATGCTTACTTCCGGTCTTTTCCGGCTTGTCCTCTCCTTTGCTGGATGATGATTTTTGTGACGTATTACCGACCGCCAAGCCAATTAGTTGCAAAAACATTCCAGAAACATGCTCCGAAGACAAGCGATAGCTGCCTTGCACCAAGAATGGAAGCACACCTGCATTGCGAAATGAATTGATTTTCAAACAATGAACAGCCTTATGAAAGCAGAAACTATCTAGAACAACATCTATCTGGTATGTTCAATTATGCATTTCGTTGTACACGGTTCTTGAATCAAGGTCTCTTGAAGTATTCTTTATCTGCTGTAAAACATCAAATTATTTGGCCCACAATTTTTTAGAAAAACTTCAGCAATCATAAGGGCCGAAAGTCAACTACGTTCCCTTTCTCCTCAGTCTTCCAAGACTTTTCCTACCAGTTCACAAAACTCCCTTCTTCTAATACAGACCTTGTGCAAAATCATAGGTTATTCCCTAAAACGTTGGGAAAGAAAATGGGAAAGAATCTGATACCTTTTTCCTCTTTACAGAAAACTTGCCAGTTGTCAATACGTGCCATAGCAATATCGGCGCACGCTTTGCAATCGTCGGCCTGCAATACAAACGTACGTACTTGTGAAATGAATGGAAGATATCTTTAGAAGTGTCCTTGGATCCAGTTACTTCCTACAAGTGTTCCCTCCATAATTAAGGCCTTTTGAATGAATGATCTTAACAAAATCTTAATCGGCAAATAAAGGCCGTAGCAACATTTATGTAGAAGCTACATCTCTTGCATTGTGAGGGAAAGTAGATGTAAAAGATATTTATGAAGATACATTTTTACGTGTCTTTCTAAAGAAGTGAGGCTGTGAAATAGAATGTCACACCAAAAATCGCTCATCATCATCATCATCATCAAATAAAGGGAATCCAATAAATTTCCGTCTCTACCAAAATATATCTAGCAACGACATTGGGTTAGGATTTTGTATGCAGTGTTTAATATGTATGTCAAACAGTGGAAATGAAAATAACTTTGCTTACCAAACGGACAGTCTCCTCGTATGTGAAACTTGCTTGAGCATCAGAAAGGCTTGCTGGCTGCAGAATATCCCTAGAGATGGAAAGGAGCATCAAGTTTGTACTCAGCATTGCGTTTCATTGTACCACTAACTGCACACAAAATTTAAACGAGTTGCAGCTCCAGATATCTTTAGGAAAAGCAAATATTTCAAGACACATGACTTAATATGCCGTATCTATAGCCAGTGGTCTGAGCAGCAAAAACTGACCAGGCAACTAAAAATCCGTGATAAAAGTGATTCGTTTATATGGCATCTTTGGTGTTGTCGAACTCTGGCTGGTTAGTTAAATGGAAAATTTGTCCCTCATTATAACTAGCGGTACACTGCAATGAAACAACAGTTCAATTAATTCGTGCATTAGTATTTTCGGGCCATCCACCAAACACTTTTAAGTAAACACATCATACAGAAGCAAGATACTGACTCACCTTATGTTGGCCATGTGAGATTTCAATGTGTGTATGTCTTTAACTCGTCTGTACTTCTCTTTGGAACCACAAAGCGCCAAAAGGAGCTAAAAAGAAATGTTCAAAAGTAACATAAATGTCTCCTCATGCTTAGTAGGCAAAACATTTTAATTGAAAGGCATTTACATACGGGTCTTTCTCGGCTACATACCTTTCGTACGTGTCTCTTTATGAACGGTGTTTCTGTTGCCATCATGTACTGTAAACAAAAGCGAATTATCAGAAACAGCAGGACTACATGAATAGAGCATATACCTTCATTGAAACATTTAAAACGCAATTATAAAGTAGCGGAAAATAAAGGAGTATCCTACCTCACAGAGGCAATTTATCCATTGCTTTTCAAATGGCCCTGTCTCAAGCTCATTCACATTTTCCAGTCTTTTCCAAATCTGAAATACAGAGATAATCTTCATGATCTCCTAATCCTAAACACCGTTGAGAAAGCTTTTTCGTAATTGAGTCAGAAATTGAGGAGAAAACAAGAGCTGCGATAACCTCTTTTCGATTCATGAGACCCACTCACCAACACAAGTGAACAAAAAAGGTGAGTTCATAGAAGACAACACGTTGAATACTTGTAACAGGACAGAGAGTAACCTAACACGAAACGACAAGCCAATAGATTGTTTGCGATTGTGCCGTTTAAATTTATATGAACGCACCTGGTACGGCATTCGCAGCACCATCTCGGTAACCAACTGTGGAAATGCTTCAAACAGATCGTTGGCATGGCTCTGAGATCAAAGCAGATATTTAAAAAGTCAGTTAGAAAATGAGTCAACAACAATGAACAGAATTTTGCCAATAAAAAATGACGCAAGATGCTTATCGCTCCCTGAGGCTAATATTCCTTCACTTAGGCCAATTTTGATTTGACATTTCGCCATAAGGACTGAAAATCAGCCTCTTTCTTATGCTTTAAATTATCTTACAAAAATCCAATCATCTTAAAAGATGAAGTCAGCATGAAGATCCACCTTCATAAACACCAAAAGGTACACTTAGGCCAAGTACCCACCTTGACGTATTGCTTCAAGAAAAATGGCGACATGTCTGGTGGGTTTTCGTGTGGCTTGATTTTCAGTAGAACCTCGTCTTCATCCGACGCCTCGGCCTGGGATGCAAATAACCAAACAAACCCGTTACTCAACAAAAAGTAAGTCCAAAAGTGAATACCCAATATAAATGTTTAAAAGATATAGGTATTTGGTACAGATTGAATAATTTTAGTCAGCATTGAGGTTTGATTTATTGCTATACTGGTCCACAGATCTCTGCAATTTTCTGGAAGAAAATCACGATTCTGGATGTTTTATGAAAAACAGGTTCGAAACTGTTATGGTCTGATCAGTGTTAACTACAGCTTGCTAGTTCTAAAGTAATTTAGGTAAGTGAACACAAAGCTGGCAGCCAGAGAAAACAAAAGGTAGTTGTTATACACCCAATGCCCCCTAAATTTTTATAAAATGATATACAACACAGTGCTTTAGAAAAATTTGGCTTCAAGGCCACCTCCCTTAAATAACCACCAATTCTCCAATGATCTCTCTCTATCGAATATTTGACAATACTACAATACATATAAACCTGGCACAAACAGCTATATCATTATGGATAGCGGTATTAAACAGATTTAATCATGCGCAAAGGCTAATGATAGTGCATGCACAAAAAGGCAGCACGTACCGCGACATCTTTCTTCATTGCCCTCCAGTGAGGAAGAAGACATTCTAGCAACTGCAGGCAGTAATTCACAATGCCCTTCTCGGCTAGGATCTTCGCCACAGTTTTGCCTGGTTTCGCTTTCACTCGCGCTTCCAGTGACTGCCAAAAAAGAGATGTTTTCAGGCGTACAAACACAAGCAATCAACAAACGACAAACGATATTTTCCGTTCGAATACGTAAACTCTGCGTTACCTCAACCGATCTACTTTGCGACATAAGGACGCTGAAGAAGCGAATTATGACGAGTTGGACTTCACGCTTTGGACTTCGCTCGGCGATGTTTGAAGGAACCTGGAAGGAAATGCATAACAATATTAGCAATATTTGCAACATTAACTTGCTTTGACATATTACATCAGCAGTTACACCATGTTAGATTATGTTACAAACAATCAGCAAACAGAGTGTTCTGGAGTAATAGGGGTGAAAATAGAACAATGTAAGAAAATGGTAGCAAACATATTTCAGCATTGCTTCTATGATTTCGTAGATATAAAAATCATACAATATCTATCGAAAATGAATACCAACCTCCGCATCGAGATCTAAGACATCAAGACAGGCAGACACAACTTTCTCTAGGTTTTGCTGGTCTTCTTCTGAGTCCGTCAAACTTGAGCACAACATCAAAAGGACCTGTGACGTCAAAACAGCATATTCAATCATAAGAAATCAACAAAACACGACTCTTTCTTCTATTAACCTAGAAGCAAACAATAGAAGTATTTTTGGTTGTCAGTTATTTCTGGCTTACTGATAACATAACAGCACAAATATCCTTGCCCAGGATACATGAACGGAGCCAGCTCCGGCCAATGCCCAATTGTTCTCAGCCATTACTGACACTGATTGCCTGGACCTGCTTGACAAAACTCTGGTTTTTCTCTTTTATTTGTCTAACTGTCTATGAACACATAGAGTGCAACTTAGATTTTCCTCGAAAGTCTACCGCGGGACAACCCCCTCTTCCCCGCTGTGAACATTAGGCTCATGACAAACCTGAAGAAAAGGAATGGCCTGGACGCCATCAGCAGACTTGAGATCTTGCAACCGATCGATGAACAAGTTGAAAATTTCACCCCACGAAGCTTCTAGCGCCACGTCTGTTATTTCCACGACCTTGCTCTTCTTTGATGACGGGGGGCATGATCTCTCTGAGTCGTGTGAACCTCTTCGCAGTCTTGCTGCCTCTCCGGAGGCAACCAGTCCATCATGCAAAGCTGCACTGCCTCCGGATTCCGCTGTTCCTATGTAGCCTGGGTAAAGGGCAAACCAGTGAGAAAAAACCGGAGAAATGTTCTTATATACATTGCTCTCACTACAGATTGACTCGCTGAGCATTGATACAAATGATTAGCTAGCGCAAGTTGAACTTGATATAATTCGGACGTACGAAAGCAGCTTTAGTCGATTAAACCCCGAAAATTTTACCAAAGTGTTTTAGACGCAAGACCATCATAACTCTATCCGTATCAGCTTGAAGGCTCTTCCCTGCATCAAGAGTACACTACTGGCATGAAACTAGGCCTGAAAATCATTAATGTTACCTAGAAACTGGCATGGTAGCTTTCGCATGAACACTGAGCATGAAGGAAACATGCTTATAAACAAGTTTGCTCTCCTTGAATCTAATTACGTCTTTTAATCATGAAAATATGATAGCATTGTCATTAGGACCGTTCATAGACCCCAAATTGCACAATGGCGAAGAGCATGACATTTCCCTGATGGCCCCCCGGAACACCTACCGACGACCTGGTCACTCTCTTGCATGATCGAATCGTCGAGATCCTCGGGCAGCGGCCCATCAGTGTCGTCCTCAAGGTCCACGTCGTCTTCGTCGTCCTCGTCTTCGTCGTCGACGTTCTCGTTGTCTTGGTCCTGCAGACTCAAGGCTAGAGCCAGCTCCATGACCGCGTCGTCGCCTGGGTGAACAAGGTTGTACGACGTAATCAAGCGGTATGCTTCAATAAGGAGAAAACGTGTCAGGCGACTACTCCTAGGTGCCTAATAAACGGGGGGAGGGGTGCAATAAGCGGGGGTCGGAAATCTAAGGAATATCTAATAAAAGAGGTTGAGAAAATCCCGTGAATAATGGAATGAAGCCTCGGAGAACGCAGCTACGAAGACTTGTTGAGAATGGAAAAAATCAAAAGATTAAGATGCGGGGGGTGTGAACGAAAACGCGGGACTGCTCATTAACTGCTTAATCGCTGGCCAATTTTACGATTCTACTTGTTTTTTAGCTTCTAATTTTCTCCCCTTACTGGGCATATTGGAAAGCCATTAGGAGAATACAAGTTGACCTCTAAAACAATGGGGAAAAACAACGAGCGTCACCTCCAAGAAGAACCTGTAGTCCATTTTGCTGAGGCTCCAGCTCCTCAATAACAGCCTCAGCGAAGGAGCTATTCTCTTGTATCTCCGGTTGTGGTGGTTGCTGATAGAAACAGAAACGTGATTAGCAAAAACAGGGAGCTCCTAACAGGAATGAGCAGGGCATACGAAATTCAACGGTGGCATGCCACCTTATGCGCAAAAAATTGGAAAGGCTGGAATGAAAAGATAAATAGATGATTAAAGACAAAAAGGATTAAAAGCATTAGCCCAGGAAGGCCGGAAAAAAGGCAAATAAGTAACACCTGCTCATTTGCTTCCGGAATTTCGTCTTTCAAAGTTCCAGCCTGGCTTAAATCTTCTACTACCGGACTTTCACTCTGAGCCGGACTCGGATCGGAAACCACTGTCACCTTCCTTCTCAACTGCATTGCTTGCGAGAGACCTTGCTTTGCTGCAAAGCTTATCTTTGCGTCCTAGAAGGGAGGCAAAATAATTCAGTTGTACATAAAGGTAGATGTAAGGAAAGTAAGGAAAGTAAGGAAAGTAAGGAAAGTAAGGAAAGTAAGGAAAGTAAGGAAAATTGCTATCTGCTTTCTGCCAGCAAATGTTTGATGCTGGGTTCGCAGAGTTGTTGTGTTTAGAACGGGCCACCAACGTCAGCAGGCCACCTTGACTTGCTAAAGATCACACTGTACCATAGGTGTGTTTGCGACTATTGCGCAAAATACGGGGGTCCAAATATATAACGAGCAAAGCCACAGGGGGTGAATCCACAGAAACGTACATGTGAACAAATGTAAATTGTTAATTGAGTCTTATTTTCCTAATTGCAAGCTTACAGCATATACAGCTGAGCGTGACCTGAAACTCGCCTACGCACCTTGCTAAGCAGCATGTTGATGATGATGTCCATGAGTTTCCGGAACCTTTCCGCGTCCCCAAGCAACACGGCGAACAGAACTTCCACTAAAGCTTCGATCGTGCCATCCAGGGTCCCAATGGCTAAAAGCAGCAAAAGTCTGCCCGTTATGTCTATTACTTATTTACTATGTCACAACAAATTCATCAGTTTGATTGGTGATGTGAAGCAACAGAATCATCGAAACGCTGTAGCGCAAAGCTCCTTTACAGGAACTTGAAATAACGCCGAAAATGCAAGCTTATATCCATGTCAAGATGACATAGGAATGTCCCCAAAAAGGGCCTTCCCTTATGGAGAAACTTACCGCGAGCTTCGATAGGGGCCAGCATATGGTTAACGGGTCTGGCGGCGTACAGTTTCCAAAATGACGCCATCAGGCTATCAAGAACATCGTTGTCTTTGTCAAATTCTAAAATGAAGTATACAGACAAGATCTTTGGTACCTTTTAAATAGCAGAATAACTTTAGTTGAAGCAGCAAAATATAACCAGTATTGGAAAGTCATACAAAATCATTCTGCAAATGGCAACCATAGTATATGGTACCTGCAAGCGATTTGATGAGATTTTTGGGCCTTGCATTTCCCACAGTCCTCGCTATACTTAGCAGCTCTTGAATGGATTCGATATAGGTTGCGTTTGACACTTGCTTGTCGTCTGCGGTGGCGCTTTTGTATCGATTCAAAGCATACATGACTTGAGCATCATCCTGCAAAACAACAACAGCAACATGCTTTGTAACCACGCAACCTGAATAGATCACAAGTATCACATAACTAGGGAATACCTTCACAGCCAAACCCATGTAGAACAGGAATTTACGGTGAGCTTTCAGTGAACGTTAGTGATTGCATGTGTATAGTTGTAAACACCGTTACTGACAAATAAGAAATGGGAAATGCAAACAATCTTCTTTATGACTTCGCATCAAGATGACAAAGAAAAGTTATTGTATCTCTCATATGCTCTATAGGTTGCTTAAAATCGCGCCACGGAGTGATTTCACAAAGCCATCACACATATACACGTATAGACAACCAATTCTTGTATCATTAGGACAAAATAACAGGTTGGTATGGCTTGATACGAACAAATCAAAAAATTTGCTCAACTTAGCATAATCATATGTAGAAACTGATACCAAAGCATCACATCTCGCAGAACAGAACAAACTGATACAGGAAGCCAAAGTGGCTCTCGCCCCAGTAAATACTTTTCAGTGCAGTGAATTATTTTCCTTTTTCATTAAGATTTGATATAACTTTTTCTGACTTGATAAAAATGTCCAACTTTCTTGTCCCCACCAAAACAACTATCGAAGCTGATAGTGGACCAAAAGCTTATGACTTAAAATTGGTAGTGATAAAGATACAAATACCTTTTTATCAAAAAAATCGTTCTTTGACCCGAAGAGAGACGCCATCAAGTTCTTGGCTTGGTGCTGCAGCCGGGAGGGGCCGCGAGCTGTCATGAGTTTCGTGGCGAACTCCAGCAGCTCTTTATTGAGAGGCGCCTGCTCATCGGCAGGAAAGCAGATCAAATGGTCGTTCAGCGTCTCTAGGAGTGTCGTGAGAAGCCTGCGGAGGAGCGGGATTCGTTAGCAAGTCGAAACATAGTAGCTTCTCAACAGACTCATATTCTACAAAGAATTCGCAACGTGAACAGATAAAACAATTCACATTCAAGTCGTTGAATAAACGTTCTATCGATGGCATGAAGGTTTACAAAGCCATTCTGTAAAGGATAACAGGTCCAGAAGATTGCCGATATATGGAAAGACTCATATTTCAAAACTGGCCTAAACTCGTTTGGGTAGCTATAATTGTACGGACATCACCCAATACTGCTTCTTAAATATTTATGCATTACAAACAGACGGTTAGCATGACCATGTCAGAGGGATGATAAAAACTACTTGATTGAAGATTCCAATCTCATGACAAATAGATTCCAACTAATCGCTGATATAAGTAAGCGAAGGGCGTCAAGTCTTGACGATGACGTCACTTACGGCTCACTCATGGACACATCGACGTACTCAGCATGATCGGGAGGTCTAGTCGGCGACCCAGCCTCGTGTGGAACGTCCGCACCTTGCGCTGCAGTCTCGTGTGGATCCTCAGGCCATCCGAAGGTCTCTTTAGTCTTGCAATGCACTTTAATCGAGTCGATCATATTCACGCCAGAAGAATCAGACGATGGACCAACTGAAATTCGAATGACAGTCATGTCATGCAATCATGCAAATGCAGTCATAAAAATCAGGTCTTTCAAGTTACTTCAAGAGATTGAGACCTAATTTCAAACAATGCAACAGGCTTTGAAATAAAATTCAGTCATTGAACCATTTGCCAGCCAATTTAGTCATTTAACTATTTAAATGAAAACACGCTGGATTAGATTAGAGACTTACCTAAGAAATCATAGCTCAGAAAGGATCAAATTATTGTCAAGACGTTTTGAAGGCTAGTTTTTTATCGAAAACGTCAGTTAACGAAACTGTCCGTTTACAAATATCATTCGTGATACCATTTTATGTGACAAGAAACCTTCTTGAATAATAATACAGAAGATTTAATCAACAGTATTCAAATATCAAAGTCGTGATAAAGAAACACATCCATACGTTCACAAAGAAGGGCATAGAGGTATTAAAAAAGAGTAAAAAGCATCTCCTTTTAGAGAAACTGTTCTAGGTTGCATAACGATCTATACTATAAAAACTTGAAATACCCAGGAGGTGGGGTGTCATGATTTTATGCAAATGGCTCGTTCGTAGGAGCCAAATATAGAGATGTATCTCATAAATTGTGGATTTGCATCCTCTACTGGTGAAGTCCCCATTCAAAAGGGCCTGGCATACTAGAGGTCGGGGATGGCTTTTTGAATTAAGCAGAACACAAGCACAACACCCGATTGGGCTGATTTCAATGAGAAATTAATGTAGGCGGGAACGTTTGCACGATCTATCTAGGAAGAAATTAATCCGAGCATTTGTGGAAACTATAAAAGCTTAAATCGCTTTGACGAAGAGAGAACATAAATAATTCATTCGAAGCAGAAAATTAAATTGCCGTTTACAAAACTTCTAAAAACTATTGTTTTCTGACCCAACAGAAAAAAGCCCTATTGTGAAAGTCTGTCACTGTTGTTTCTTCCCAACCTGGGACAGCCTTTTTTAATACTCTGCAGAAAAAGAAAAGCAATTTCTCTTGTTACAGCTAATAAGGCACTTCCGTGCAAATTACTTTAGATATCCTTCGGTAATTTGAGTTTTTTCATAGTTTCTCGTAATACCAATCAACACCTTCTTACACCAAGGTCAAACTCACTCCTCATGCATGGCACAGCTAACTGGAGTCAGGTCATCTAAACTTAGCATTGGAAAACCACAGTTGTATAGTGCATATTTGTTTTGCAACCCCCGCGATATGAGCTACTTCATGTAACGAGCCATGACTGATTCTCAGAACATTTGCCTGAAGAAGAACTCTGAACATTTGTCAATGCGCATTGCCACTGTTTTTATTTGCGTTCTCGAATTGCCCAGCCTTCGTTGTGAGGTACTAGCTATCGGCACTGCAGTCAAAAAAGTGATGGATAAACATATTAGTTTGTCAATTAGGTTACAAAGCTATTAGGCTAAGGAAGGGGACCACATTTTCAACATTTTTATTCGGGCAGTTGGTGCAAACAAATCCCCACTTTTAGGGCAGCGATCAGCGACTCAAATATGTGTTAAAAGGAGAAATGGGTTAGGTGTGTTGGAAATCACTATACAAAGAAACCAATCTTTTAAATATATGAGGCCTAAACAAAATGAAGCAAGTTGCGTTACATACACGTGACTGTGATCTTCTTGTCGGCCGTGAGCGACTCGGCTTTTGTGAATGGAATGTCAAACCAACGACCCCTGCTCAGGCGCAATGGGATCACCCTGCCAAACACTTCCACGTAGGTTGGGGTCTTTTCGAGGGAACGCATGCCAACGTGCACACGAATGCCCACCATGACATTGGAAGAATTGGTGTTGGAGATGTCAATCTTGAAGCCACTGGCCTAAATAACAACAAACGTAGCCATGAGCTTCGCGGTGTCCCTGCTTTGTTGAGTGGGGATGTAGTGCAGGAAGTGAATGTTCTTGATAAGTGCATTACATAAGTATATGCGTATGAGCGATGGAATTTAAGGTGAAAGGAAAGATGACGAAATGTTGCAATCCTGGTTATCGTACCTTGGTACTGGCGATGTACATCCCAGATGTATTAAGGCGATGCTTGACTTGTTGGCCGTTGTAAATATGCAGGATGTCACTACCGCCAAACTCTATATCGTTTGTTGCTTGGCAATGCTCAAAGAAATCAATTGGGAACGAGGCAGCGTTGGGCAGTATCGATGACGTCATAGCTCGCGAGGTTTTGGTCTTCTTTGGAGGAGGAGTTACTGGTGCAAACCTAAAATAGAGGTGGGAGTATGACAATAGAAACAAAGTGTCGATACAAAGAACTTTAAATAACCCTCCCCATTTCTATTTGAATTAGGATCAGGTAAGCCCTTGTCACTCAAAGAATATCGGAGAATGCCAAGCAGAGGTATTTGCAAATAAGGGTAGTTGTGATTGATTACGTCACTGGAATTTTGGGAAATTAAACCCATCTAGAACGGAGAATCATTGCTAATTCCTTGGGGTGTAGCGGTAATCGTTCCTTTGTATCTTGATGATTATTACTCACGCTTTTGGCCTGAACTTGCTTTGAAGCCAGTAGTTGGCGAACTCCTTGTGGGCGTTGTAGATGCGGAGGCTGCCGTCCTCAAGAAGAACAATCATGGTCGTTTTCTGCTGAACTGTGGTGTCGGTGCTTCTGGTCAGCGGAAATGTGTGGTAGTAGCACACGGCGTCTTGTATTTTCGTTTTGGACGGGGCGCCTTTGATTTCTTGGATCTAGCGCAGAACACAACCACAATCATTTAAGCGGGTGAAGCAAATGCAACCAGTAATTCTGTCATAAAGGTATACATATATACCTTTTTATAAACGCAATACCAGTGGTACACGCGATGAAGCAATTCGAATACGATCCTAAAACAACATGTTTGTGGTGTATACAACAGGAGCGGCCTAACATTAACTTGCTATCGTCTTGTTCCATGTACCACTGTAGCATAAAGCTCTGCAAATACAGCCCTCAGCACACACATGTCAAATTACAAACAAATATTCATCACCTCTAGGGCTACGTTAAAGCAGAACGGTACAAAGTCCACATAAACAAACCTGGTAATGCTTTGTCTTATTTTTCTAATATAATTAGATGATATAATAACGTCATTTGAGAAATGGTCGACATGTTCATATCTTGGCCCGATGACTTTGGCTGTGACTTTACAAGCATTAACAAACCAATGAAAAAAAAATAAAGGAAATTAGTATTCGATTTTAAAATGCAAAATTTTACTATAAGACTAAATCTGACTGAGGCGTAGCGAGCTCATAGGGTAACCACTTACCAAGATCTTTTCTGGTCTCACCATAACCAAGACTGGGTTGCCTGTGCTTTGGTTGACGCAGTGGAGTAAGCCAGGCTGCCCTGCTATTTCATGCCATTGGCAGAGCGCCGAGTGATTCGAGACCACAGTTGAGAGGTTGAAAATCTTCTCCATCTCCGAAAAGGACTGATTTGGCACCCCAATGAAGCTTTTGCCTTTGAAAAGGACAGAGAGGCAAAATTAACAAACGCTTGCTATCTTCAAACGTTGCATTCAACCATGCTATACCAGATGTCAATTCAACCAGGCCAGCATTTGTAGAAATTTCTTTGTTTCTTCTTCTTTTTGTGCTTCGTTTTGTGCCTGGAAGCCAGCCTCTTCATCACAATATCATGCCGTAATCTCAAAAAGCACGTGCTATTTTTTGCGAACCCGTTTCTTTGTTAATCACAATTATAAAGTTAATCACAACGAATAATCACTCGAGATTTAAAAATGAAATATGAGGCCTAGGCCAGGTAAACTCACCCTGCGAGTAGCTGAAGAAAACCAGCTTGAGGACATGTGAATAGTACAGGGAGACGCCGCCACCAGCAACTTGCCCGTTACTGTCTTTGAGTGTTGGGTGGGAGATGGCTACGGCATCCGTTAAGAAGAACGCGCCACCAGATGCGTTGCTGGCTTCGTTCATTACCTCCGTGTAGATGTGCCCATGAGAGGACATGACGGCAATCCTCAATGAAGCACCATCGTTGATAAACGTCGCATCTCTCACCTTACCACCGGGGAGGATGTAGTAGTAGACGGGGGAACTCACCGACACTGACAAGTCATAGACCTGAGAGAGAAATCATCAATGCATGCAATTATGAAAGTAGGTAGAAGCATGCATTGGTAGAAGGTAAGCGGAGGCATGCAATAGCAGAAGGTAAGCGGAGGCATGCAATAGCAGAAGGTAAGCGGGGAATGCGATAGCAGAAGGTAAGGGGAGGCATGCAGTGGTAGAAGGTAAATGGAAGCATGCAATAGCAGAAGGTAAATGGAAGCATGCAATAGCAGAAGGTAAGGGGAGGCATGCAATAGCAGAAGGTAAGCGGAGGCATGCAATAGCAGAAGGTAAGGGGAGGCATGCAGTGGTAGAAGATAAGCGGAGGCATGCAGTGGTAGAAGATAAGCGGGGCATGGAATATCAGAAGGTAAGGGGAGGCATGCAATAGCAGAAGGTAAGGGGAGGCATGCAATAGCAGAAGGTAAGCGGAGGCATGCAATAGCAGAAGGTAAGGGGAGGCATGCAGTGGTAGAAGATAAGCGGAGGCATGCAATAGCAGAAGGTAAATGGAAGCATGCAATCTTGGGATTTTAGAATGCAAAAAGGTCAGATTTTCGTCAAAAAATCCAAGTGTCTTACCCTGATATTTCTTTGTGTGGTATTGTTGCGAGAAATCTGTACCGACAAATGTTATATCAGGCAGCAAAAAACCGAAGCATCAAGAACAGATACAAAAATGTTCAAAGTCAATGGCTACCTTAACGAAATCAGCGGTGAGAAGGGCCAGCTTTGCTTGCTCTCCGGCCACCCATATTGCTTTGATGACGAAATTCCCTGTCTCCAACTGCAACGGCAAAGCTAGATGGGATGCGACAGACCCAGAATGCCCGTATGTAATCACGTGACAATCTTTGAGTCCGCAGACAGCGAGAGCATCGTCGTTTTCTGGGTTGCTATGGATAGAGACGATGGTAAAGGGCAGAGTCGTTGACGACAAACGGTTCAAGGTCAGCTTCCTGCTTGCCGTATCCGGTTGCTTGAGAAGTCCGGAAAGTTGCAGGATGGTGATCTGCGAGGAAGGAATGACGTAAATGATGGCACATACACCCGTCCATGTCAGTATTGTATTGAATCAATTGTAGACTGCAACGTCACGAATAAATAATCAGATCGGGGGGTTACCTTTCCTTTCTCGTGGGTGACAGCAAGGTGCTGCTTCTTGCCGTTGGCTGATGCCATTAAGCACATTGCCGAGTGCCTCAACACGTGGGCATTTATAAGCTGCCGCAGAGTCTGGCCTTGCTCTCCGCTGAAGTTCAGGCGCACGCTTTCAAAGGCTCCTTCTTGAGATCCAAGTATTGGAATCTAAACGAGTTGCGTTTAAGTAAGGTTTGGTGCACGTTTAAAATAATGACACGGATTAAAAACACATCAGCTAACACTCTTTCCAGGTTTTCTCCCCGGAATATTCAAGCAAATCTACAATAATTACGTAATATCGCAAGTGTCCACACTATTCTAAATGGTTAGAGAGAAATGAAATTCGACCATCGTCACGAAATACACTGTACTGTAGAGGACAGTGAAGGTGCTGATTGCGCAGACAAAAAGTAGGGCAGGCAAAGCTGAAGAGTGATTACTGACCATGAGTTGATCTGACGTTTGCACAACTTTTTCACTGGTGTACAGGAATTGCAATGACTGGTGCATTGTCTGCATATTCTGGAAGCAGTCCCACAGAAACTTACTCACATTGTCTCTATAATCTTGTAGGTCCCTCAAAAGACTCATGTAAGTTTCCATGAACTTCTCGCTTCTCAAAAGGTCAATAAATTCGTCTTTGGACTCCTACAAACAATGAAACAGGTAGTTTTTTCAAAAAAATGAAAAGTAATATTGATACAAGGTAAACTACTAAAAAATGACGAGATGTGCTTAAAAACATAGCAAAAGCCACATCATTTTTGGTAGAGTTCCATATTATCATAACCGTTCAATTCAGCTCCCTCTCTTTATAGGCCATTTTAACCAATAAAAGTTAGGGGATGTGAATATTGACGCATATATTAATATTGTAACAGTCGCAAAGAGACTAGAAAGTGACCTTTACTCGATGGGCACGTTCTCTTACACACCCTTATACACCCTCTTTGCAGCTCTAGATATACGTATTGTTGATACAGATTAGCTAATTAGCTACCTTGAGCAAATTTGACAGCAAGTGAATGAAGCTACCGTCTTGATACCAGCCGTCGGCAGAGGACTTTTATCGGCGCTCCTGCCTCGGTATATCAGGCTTCGTTTCGGCTGCGGCTCCAGCCGCTGCCGTCTGTCCGACTCTGTGCTGTCAGACGACAAGGCTGTGAAGGGCGACGACGGCATGCCGCGAGGGCCAGAGAAGCCGGTGGCCGACGTTCTCTTTGTCATTGCCTGTAGAGGACAGTGAAGGTGCTGATTGCGCAGACAAAAAGTAGGGCAGGCAAATCATGTCAACAAGAAGCAATATCGGTGGTTTGAAAACGATAAAAGGAAAAAAGGCAAAAAGAAGGGTTACAAATGTAGTTGGTAAATGTAGCTGAGAGGTTTCGATTATTCACGAAAGGGAGAGAAAGGGATTCTACCACCTCATGATCTATTCGCAAAATTAATGCAGACAATGGATTTGAATATTTTAATTAGAATCAACATTAGAAGCTACCTTGCAACTTCCATCCTCTTTTTGCGCCACAGTCAAAAAGAATGAGCCATATTTCGCGTAAGTGACATCGTGGTCTTTGTGGCACACTTTTGCACAAATAGTACAACAACCAACTCCATCGTTCATTTTACAAGTGTGACAATGGTACCAGTGCTGGTCCATGAAATCCCGCTGTGTCATAGTAAATGTGCACAATTTATTGCAAAGGGATTCTTCTTCCTGAAATCAGAAAGAAAGTCTGAGACAAAACTGTAAGTCACGGGGGAGCTGGTCGAACTTGCCTCTGCATTCGCTTCCAGCCTTGTTAAATCTAGACTGTCAAGACACGCCTGCAAAGCATTCTGGACTATCACTTTCGACAGTTAACAGACAGTAACTACAATGGCTGAATATCAATGACGTCACTTTTGAACCGGGACAACGTCAAGACAGAAAGCTGATTTTAAAACTTGTGTACCATGTAACTAGATGTAAATAGAAGGAATGTATATCAGGCTTCCCATTGAAGCATCCCCGAATGTATTTATGTCAGTTTTGTAGCCTCTACATAGAGAAAAGGGGTGGTTCTGATTCCAGTCTTCAGACGACGTTCGGAGTCGTTTTGAGCACAAATCGACAAGATAGTAACTAGCTAGACACCAGTCAACGGCGAAATGCAAAGCATAAAACAGCAAGGCCTGCTTCCTCGTACCGATTCCTCGCCGCCCGAATCTTCGTCATCCGTGTTGATTTCATCGTCCAAATCGGCCTCGGTTCGATCTTTGCTGCCGTACTCCGACTCGAGGTAGCTCAGCTGTAGAGTAAGGCTACTGCTTTCTTTCGAGCAATACTTCTTGACGGCTGACAGAATCTGGTTGACATATTGGAGCAGCGATGCAATGCAGTTCATCAGGTCTTCATCGACAGAAACTGAATTCTGTTCGACCTCTTTGAAGTTTGCTGCCAATGCTTTATGGCTACAATGCCAAATGGTAATACATTGGACAAGAGTTTTAATAAAAAGACATAATAAACTGAAATAAAAAAGAATACCAACAATTATGAAGTTTGTGAAGATAAATGCTTTCATATGAGGCTCGTCAAACAAGAAAAGTGAAGCAGGGTTGAAGGATTTTTACAGTTGGGCTGCACAACAAAAACGACTTGCCCGAATTGTATGCAACTGAAGAATCATCTAGAGCCAGATTTTCGATAAATCTGCTTTTTTGTAAAATGTTGAAACAATATTTTCTGCGAAAGCATAAACTAGAGTTACAATGGTGATAACTAAGAATTGACTCGTAAGCCAGATCGCGCCGTGAAAGCAAAACTTATTTTCAACAAGCAAGAATGTAATCCGGCTAGAAAGATACATGAATTCTGAATAGAGACACATCTTTGTGTCTTTTACTTCGCCCATGCTGCCCGTTACAGGTGCAAAGCAAATCGAAAATCTCTCCGTACACTGTTGAATCGAATAAATTCACCTTGAAAATTCCCAGCCAACAGTCTGCAAGTAACAAGGCGGCACAAATCTAATCTAAAATTTCAGTTTTTTCCACTCTATGAAGCAAAACTTCTCAGAAAGAAAAAGAAAGGCAAAAATGGCGTTTGGTTTGGAACCAAAGTGAGGTCGAAGGATTCGTTCAGAAAACATTTGATTAGAGAACGGAATGAAAAAAACAGGCTGATCGACTTATCGATTAAACCAAAGTCGTCTTAAACTTAACCTCTTATTCAGAAACGTCTCGATCTTTGAAAGTGTCATAGAAAACAGTTTGAAAATAGAATTCGTGCTCCATGAGCAATTTTAAACATTCAGCCCTATCTCTGAGCCATGTGACAGTTGATCACAATCAAAGCCTTTCGCAATGTTTTCTTCAATGACACAACGCAAAGACTAACAGCAAATGTAATGGAAAAGCTGATGTCTGCTTTGCTAGCGAAAGTGGCCTGGACAGCTTTCTACAAAACACCATATGCGCGAAAAGAAAATTCACAGAGAAACAAAAACACTAGAGGAAGAAGTTATCTGCACGCGATGTGCTTAAGCCTTTCTAAATGGATCTGTAAGCCAATAATCGCATTTTTCTTCCGCAAAAATTTCTCGCTTTGATACAAGTTAATTACTCATTGTTTATGGAATATTCTGGCTTTCATAAGTTGCTGGCTCGCAAGCAGGATAACTTGCTAAAGATTCTATTCTAAATTATAAAGCTATACGATATTGATCTACTCTTTCCTACGTACCAGATACTGATCCAGTTTTGGACAGCTTGTAGCAACTTTAGATGTCCTTTTGCGCCGACTGCGGAAGCAATATTGATAAGCACCTCGAGAAAATCGCCAAAACCAACACCATGGGCTCTGGGCGCCGACTCAAGGTGAAGAGAAATCAGCCTGTCGAAGACGGTCACCGCCGAATCGAGGATGCTTTCTAGGTCTCCTCTGAAAGGAATTCATATTCAAGTGTGGATATAAGGAGATCATGATAGAATGCAGCCTTGCAAACACAACATACACTACAGCGTGTGAAAACAGCCACGAGAAAGGAAGCATGACGCAATATTCCGAAAATAGCTCCACGAGGACCAGCAACTTGATCAGAGACACGTTATTGAAAGAACGGTGATGCAACAACATAATGCCGAGAATGCGATCGTTGATTTCTTTTCTCGTCCTCAAAGATGCCTTCCTGGATAATGTTTTAGGGAACACGTGGAAAATTTGCATGGCTAAAGAACGTTAACATGCTTCAACTCAAGTTTCCTGTTATCGAAAAAGTTGATAGATTAAATGAAGAAGGATCAGAACATATATATATGTACAACATCTAAATACACAATAAAATTATCGGTATATGCTGTTAAATGTTTCCAGGCACTAATACTAACACGTTTCTCACTAAGTTTCTAGACTTGCTGAAGAACTTATCCATAGGATTAATTGCTGAAGAACTTACTCTTGTTCCTGTATGATACAGTTCACGAATTTCTGCAGCGCCTTGATGCTTTGCTTTTTGGAGCCTTCCTCTACAGCGTCTGAATCGGCCATGATTTCGCAAAAAAGCCACTCTTGCAAATCCGTGGCTTCCACACTGAAACTTTGAATTACGGCTTTGCGGATGGTGCCTTGTGGCGCGTGATCAGCTGTAAAAGCAAGTCATGAATATTCAATGAAACTGAAGAAGCAGGTGTAGAAAAAGACGTACAACACACTCAAAAGGACAATTAAAAATGAATGTAGACCTCTAGATCGCTTCTAGCTGACCCTCAGAGTAGAAAATTCACTAACTTTGGGATGCAAACCTATTTTTAAGAAATAATTTATTATTTTTCTTGATTTTATCCATTAAAACGACTACTACTGTTTCTATCACTAAAAATGATACATAGACTTATCAGTGAAAAATTTAGGGTGTGATCGTTGATGTATGTGATTTCATGGCATATGATCGTGATACGACAATTACAATGGCCAAAAAAGCGAGTTTTCCTTGGCGCGGAGGAAGGAGAAAGTCCGAAACACTTCCACAGTTACAATGTAAGCTACTGATACGGGTTCCTGTTTAGAGAAATTTGTTTATTGCCATTTGGTGGCAAAATTGGGATATTTCTATGATGGTTACGCGTTTCTGCAGCTACTGGAAAAAGGCAGTGAGAAAAAACATTGTCTTCCTTAAAAATGGATGTCTGAGTCGAAAAATCCAATAGCCAAACCTTTGTCATAAGTTCGTAGTGACACTTACATGAAAGCAGAAGATTTGAGAACATTTGAAGCACCCTTGAGGCGTAGAGTCTGCTGAATTTCGATAACTTGATCGACATCAGAATCGAGGCTAGCTTATGATAGTATCCTGTACTGAAATAGCAAGCAGCCGGACATGGCGTTTCAGACCGCTGAAGAGAATGACTCTATGCACGAGAGACACTGTAGCACTGTTTCTTCTGATGTCAGGAATCTGCAAACGCAAGCAAAGCCAATCAGCTGGTTGATGACACGAAGGTGACACAGCGGGAATATATTCAAATATGGCTGCCTTTATTCAAAAGACCTTGCACCCCTTTTGAATGCAAATGTTCCCCTTAAATGTAACAGCTTTCTGGGGTGAAACACTATAAACAAGACTAATGAAAAACTGTAGCCAGGATTTTTGTTTTCTACTTTGATATACGTATGTAAGACAGAAATATGTCAAAACAATTCCAGTCTAAATTTATTTTTGAAGAGAAACCAGTCTCTTGGGATAATTTTGGAAGACATGTCATAGATTTCTGTGCGTTTCTCTCCATTTAAAAATGCTGCCGAAATTTCCCCTGTACCTGTCAACTCTGTTGATTTCTTCATCGACGACAAAAAAGCAGAGAGACAGCAAATGGGAATGCATGATCTCCTGGTACCGGTCCCCATCTGCAGGACCAACTGTCATTTCAAGAATCTGATTGGCAGGTTCGGTCACGTGATCAACAATAGAATCAGTTGCAATATTGACAAATGCTGTGATGGCATCGACTTGAATCAACTCGAATTGATTTTCTGAGTTCTTCTTTAACCACTCTAACATCGCGTGGATCAAACCAACGGACGATTTGAGAAGATTCTTCAGTGTGAAGGCTGGTTCCCTGAATGATATCCCTAATCAAAGGAAAATATCAGGATGGTACAATTTTACTGATTAAAAATTTGATTACTTTTTAACAGATTTGGGCATATCTTTTATATCATTGACAGGATTTTTAATAGGAAGGATGCTAGGGTAAATCTATCAATAAAAATTCATTCTAGTTGATTTACTAAGGAATGATTGACTAATCGATTGGCTGATTGACCAATCAATCAATCAATCAATCAATCAATCAATCAAAAACTTTATTAATGTGTCAAAAAATATTTAGCTTACAAGCTAATTGGGGACACAACGAAAAAAGTATATAAAGTTAAATTAGAGCATAAAATATGAAATTACAGTATAATTATTAAAACATAAAAAATTTCTAAAAAACCTATGTACAACTAAACTAAAGCCTGCAGTCTAAAAGAGTTTCTAAGTCCATTTTTCTTATACATTACTTGAATTGGGTTATTGTTGTCTCCTCCTTGATAGCTCTCTTTAATTTGCTCCACAGATATGGGCCAAAGTATCTTACTGAATGTATCCTTCTTTTACCGTACTTGACTAATGAACTGATTGAACGATTGGCTGATTGACTAATGAACTGATTGAACGACTGGCTGATTGACTAATGAACTGATTAAACGACTGGCTGATTGATTGGTTGATTAATCGACTGATACATTGATGACTAATTGACTGATTGATTGACTGATTGGCTGTAATGATTGACTGATTGACTGATTATAATCAATAGTCATAAACAACTCAAACCTGTGACAAAGACTGACACGTGTGCATTGAGCAAACCATCTAGAAAGGCAGGCAAATCGGCTTCTTCGATAACACTGGATTCGTCTGTCTTCTTTCTTGGAGACGGAAACTGTGTGAGTAGAGCATCCTTCCATTTTTCCGCAGCTTGTTTAATCTCACTCGGCAAGCCTGTAGAAAACGCGATTATTTAGACAATGACAAAAAAATACAATTTAGTATTTCTCGAACATAGGTGACTTAAAATTTAACATATTCAGCTTGAACATTGATATATAAGCTTGAATTTGTCAAAGAAAGATGCCGAAAATCGCAGGGTGTATGAAATTGGGTTTTGTTGAAAGAACCATATACCTCGCGTAGATAAACAGATCAATACGTACTGAGCATCAGGCTAAATCTCTTGAGCTGGAAATCGAAAGTTTAGTGATCACAAGAAAACAAATGCTTTGTGAATTATTCACATTCTTGCACTGCAAAGGCTAGATGCGAACTCGTCCTCACCAACACAGATCACATCTACAGTCCTCGTCCAACTTTCACTTTCAACTTTCAACTTTCACATTCTCACAGTTCACATTCACGTAAAAGTTATACTTTACATTTCTGGACAGATCAGGTCTTTTTGGCGCTTCGCCCTTAATTGCTTGTCTGGAAATTGAGCTTCCTTCAAACACAAGGAAATATTTTATCCCATTTGCACCTTTAGAAGAAAGCCTCTCGATTTATACTTTTTGGTCAAAAGCTCTAACCACCCTATGCCTCCCACCTCAAAGAGCCGGAGTAAAAAGGCGTAATGATAGAAATAAGACACTTTGCAGACCCTTGAAAAATCGGCAGGGCAGCTTCTCACAAAGGATATTGACTACTGTTCTCCTCAGTAGGTATCTAAATTGACCCCTGAGTAGCTGCTATCAACAAGAGCAGAGGCATACGATCATTCTGCTTACCCATATCAAAGCTGATCTCTACAGCGTCCTTTAAGGTCTGACTGGTGTTCGTTCCAACCAACTGGCTGTACACCAATACAATATCTTCGGGTATCTCCTCATTCCCCTGATTTATAACTGCGTTCCTGCATCAGACATAAACAATTGCAGCAACCAAAAAAGAAAAAAAAGAGAAAAAGAACGTAATCTTTAAAGAAAAAAACCGATTTAAAAACCAAAGCCTACTTGATCATTTTTTGGCAAGCAGTGATGTTGTTCAAAACTCGCCATGCAGTTTTTGTGATGATTTCCTTGTCTTCGTCACTTTGAACTTCAGAAGAGACAAATCTTTCAAAAAGAACATGAAACACGGAAGACATTGCATCAACCAAGAACAGTCTCGACCACTGGCATCTTCCGGCAGTCGCATCATCACTGTCCTCATTTGCAGCGTGCATGACCAGGTTTCTCATGTATGTCGTCTTTTTGCATTCGTTGACGAGTTCTTCGATGAGCTTCAGTCCAGCATCGCTGATGACTTCTTCAAACGTGAACATCACCTGTAAAAAAAGAACATTATTGTGGGTATAATTTACTGAAGACAGCAGTTCACGTAATTCTGTTATAACCAAAACTAGGGTTAAACCAACCAACTTTATCAAAACAGGGGTGAAACCCACATCAACAGGCTGATAGCATAATTCTAAAGGTGGCTGTTTTCTATGCAGCGTAGTAAAAACTTCTAAGACTCCCGTGTTGATGCTTAAAAATTTTGACACTTCACAAAATAATTTCTTTCCAGGATTCAGTCTACAAAACACCTAACAAGTATAAAATTTAAACAATGATAATAGTTTTAGTTTGATTTTCGTACAATATAAACATAAATTATACAGTGCATACATATTCCTTTTAACTATTACAAGACAGGTGTAGCTATTAAACAATCCATTAAAAGTCTTAAAACTAACATTATCAGTACTCGAGTAGCCTCAGCTTCGAGCCCTGACGAAATTCTGGAACAAAGATCAATCTTAGAAGATCAAACTAATGATCTCTTTCCTAATACCGTAAAGCGTAGCATTTATTTTAAATGGAAGCTGCTAGAGATCAAGTGGAACATTTATCATGAAACTAAGCCGAGTTCTTGCGTTTAATATTGTCCATTACATGCTTTATTATAAGAAATGCCCGTTCAAAAACTCACCTTAGCGATTTCCTCGGTAGGGAGCTTTCTGTTTATGTAAAGTGTTGGCATCACTCGCAGAAAAAAGAGCATCATCTCGGTTGAAGCAAAGACCTAGGGAAGCAAGAGCAGTAAGCTTGAGGCACAACATTAAAATGTTATTGAAATTTGAGTATTAGTTAAGAGTAAAGGCTCGGTGAGATGGTTCAGCTTCAGAAGACATTGTGATGTAACGTTCATAGTTGGGGTTTAATAGTGTCAAGCCTACATCTCCTATGAAAGAAAGATAATATTGCAGTTGCTTCTTTTCTTAAATCCTCTAGTATTTATACGAAGTTAATCAGAATCTTGCAGTAAATATAGCGAGACGGCTTCCTGGTGATTCGCACAAGGCGTGAAACTCGAAGAAACAACTAAGAACCCTCCCTTCCTATACAGCGAGTTTACAGCTCTGTCTAATGGCATCTAGCACTTAAGGACAAACGGCAAACAATTCTAATCTAAAAAATATATCAGAGAAAATGAATAAATCAAGTTTTGCAGCACATTCACAATTAAGCCTGATGCAATGTTAAAAGATAAAAAAGATGAAAAAATAAATAGAGGGGATTGTGGTATCGGTGATAAAAGTGTTTCGTCATGTGGAAGTGGGCCATTCTGTCAATAGTCCAAAAGACAAAAGATCATGTGAAGCTATAAATTTCCTTAGAAGTCACCTTTTTTATTAGAGGCTTAGAGGTGACCCATTAACCGTATAATCACTTGATGGTTCGTCTTCGTATGAGCAATGCATGTAGGAATTTCCTATATCATACGACCACTGTCAGAGAACTGACTATACTATAGGCCAGATGAAAGTTGAACGTGCCATATAAAAATAAAAATCATAGGCAGAATAAGCCATGAACATCGATTTCCAACAGCCCAAAATATGAGACTTTGCTACCATAAAACCAAACAGCTTACCTTCTCTGGTACGAGGACATCCTGTAGAAGCAATATTGGTGGAGGTAAGCATTGCAGAAATCTCCAGATGTGCTGAAAACAACTTCGCGCAGCAACGGTTTGGAGGACGCTTTCATCCTCTGCATGGTGCTTCTCCATAAATTGGAGCAAAATGACTGATAGACTCAAGAAACTCTGGAACAGATCCTTGTAAGACACGCTGGCAATATCTAGATCCTCGATGAATTGCAGCACCTAAACGAAAGCAGGGTTACATTTAACAGGGGCATTCACTCTAAATTTAAATGATGCATGTTATCATGCTTAAAAGAATCATCAGTAACAAAAAATTAGAGATCGTTTGTATGATCTGGATCATGCTTGATGGTGTCAAAGCTACTGATCTCATTTGAACAGTTTTTCAAAAACAAATTTATGCAAGTCAAACAGAAACTATAGGAAAACTTAGAATTTCTCATAATAAACTGCAAATTAACCTTAAAGTCTGATGGCTGCTTGCTGAAATCCTCTCCCAACAGCTCATAAAACCTTGGCTGCTGCTGAAGAAATGAAGCTTGCATTGAATCTGACTTCATCCTCTTAACCAGATTCCGAAATGCTTCTTCTTCTTTAAAGGAACAGCCAACGAATTCCTTGTGCCGGACACCATTGACTTTGGGGGCAATATTTAAGACGTTCTTCGATACCTTGATGGAAATATGATTAAAAGAAAATCACCATCAAATTAAAACGTTTGCTGGTTAATTACGCCAGGAAATATTGATGTCTTGTCTAACAACTGCAGAAAAAGCCAAAACCCTGCATTTAGGCTTCCCTAGTTGCTTGAAGAGGCAAACATAATCAAATAACATTGAAAATTTTTCACTGGATGTCCAATTGCCTTGATAAGTCTCAATGCAGGCAAGTCTAAAAAACTATAGACTCACACCACTATTTCATAATGACAAGTGGTTGAGAATGGTCTTTATGGGTATGAACATTAAGCTTGGAATAGAAATTAAGCTGCTTATGCAGAAATTCGTACGTGTAAAAAGAGTTGTTGTGGGGTCTTTGAGTAGCAGCGGAACATGAAATCCAGGATGACAACGAGTCTGTAAGCTCTCAAAGGAAAGTCCTCGGAACTGGTTGTTGCACTTGTTGCGTTCAAGGCGCTGATGCATTCTTTAAAGAGACCTTTTCTAACTTTATGGGAGAAGTTGAGATACAAGGCAGCCAGCATCTGCATGTGCTCGACATTCAAATCTACAAAAAACATGAAGCACTAAAATATAGAATACTAGAAAATACTATCAAATAATTAATACTGTATAAAAAATAAAAAAGTCAAATATTGCTGTATAATGTCGTTCAACAAGAAAGTTTATTCTACAAGAATGAACAATGCCCTTTGTATATTGAAACGAAACAGTCAATTTTTAACCAATTCAAATTAATGAAGTTTACCATTCATCTCTGGCAAAACTGGCGAAGATTGGGCAAGTTTCAGAAGAAGCCCTTTCCATGCGTAGACGCTTCTTGGAGTGTCTGCGGAGGCGCTGCCAGCTCTTAAGCAAGCCTCCTGTTCCGACAAAGCTAGGCGTCCAAACAAAGCCAGAACAGTCGGAGAAACGTAGAGCGGCCAATCACTGGGCTGTTCTTGATTGATGCCTAGCCCAAGCTCTGATAGCAGAAACTCCTGTGGCGGGAAAACAGAATTCATTATGGCATAACTAGTTGTACCCTTACGAGATTGTACGATCGTGGGTTTGATGCCTTTGCAATGAGGGAAGATTTCGACGGTTTTGCTGTAACAAAGTCAGCGAAAATCATCGGCGCAACATCAAGGCGAAGGATGTGTGAGTAGTGTAATAAGAGGGGGCACACAGTTTGTGGTAATAGAAAAGTGAGTACAACTCAGGTATAACGGTAAAGCCATATATGCAAGTCAGTCGATGGTGAGGAAGACACTCTTTGATGCAACAGGAAATTTTTATAGAGGAGTTTTGCCCGTAAATAGACGCAATATTGAATTATTCTTTTATATTCTCGGGCATGTGGTCATTCAAGGCAATGCAACTTGACAGCATGATGCACTCAAGTCGATTCTGTGAAGGTCACCTACCAATTCAGATTGGCCAAGAACTTTTGAAGACTGCAACATGACAAGGTAGTTCCTGAAGCAAAACCCGATGTCATCTTTGGAACTCAGCTCATCGGCCGTTCGGTCAATCTCATTCACCATTTCTGCAAGTGATTTTAAACCTTCTTTTGTGAAGTTGCGGTCGAGAATGTCACCCAAGTTGTACTTCTTACAAACCGGGAAGAATCGCGTACAAAGATCAAGCAAGTTGTTGCCAAGAAGAACAAACTGCAATGAAAAAAAAGGAAATGCAGTATGAGAAACGCATTGTCTCCATTCTTCAACTAAAGCATTGAAGATAAAGGTGAAACTGAACAGTTAGATCGAATGGAACATATCGTGGATTCGTTCAATGTGCATAATTTGACTTTTGGATGTACTCATGTGGCATCAATTTTGAGTCAATTAAAACGGTAAATAACGCTTTCATTTCAATGGTTGCATAATACATAAGTCTCTCTATGAATCAAGCTCTCTCCAAAACTTTTGATAATCAGAACTAAAAGTCAATGTGTAGGCTGTTGCAGCAGTAGCAGAAGTTTGTGAACGCACGATGTCCAAAGACTGTGTGTACGCGGCCTCCGATCTTCCATCCTCTGATTTGTCTTTCCTTGCCTCGCTTCGAGACGGTGCTGATTCAGACATTATGGTCTCCAGCCACTGACCCAAAAGGGATCCTTCCTCTGAAATAAAATGTTGTTCGATAAAAGAAAACAGCAGATCAAAGGCAAAACTTTTCACGATGGAAAGCTATGCTCGCAAGAACAGCACCAACGAATCTTGCCAGCCTGTCGGGATGGACATGTATGTACAGGGCTACGTCCATAATCTAAAGGGCCTAAATATCATACAAACCCATAGCAATGGAAGAGAAAACTCCGCATGGCCAACAACGCCGACTGATACACACGAGTACAACAGCAATGAAGGGGAATCATTATTATTATTATCAATTCCAATTACAAGCAGCAGGTTGCTCAAATATTTTGGAAAAGGTCAAATAGACGTAAAGAGCATTATAAATATCTATTTGTCGATAACACATTGCCACAGACTTTCTCTATTTAATTATTGTAACAAAAGAAGTGGTGCTACTGAGGATCCCTCCGGAGTACCACCATCGTGTCAAATAATGTGCCTCTAGAATAGCTTGCGCATTGACCTCAGCAACATCACGAAATCTTACTACTTCTCGATAAACCACTCACCTTCACTGCCATCTTCTGCAGTGCAGACTCTTTCGCCATCGCTAGCTTCATCCCGCTTCTCCTCATTCCTGGCCTGTTCCTGCGCTTGTGCTGTCTTCAGATCTTTTACTTTCAGTGCCTGATAACATGCAAAAAAACATCCCGTCAGAACTTGGATCCTTTCAACGGTAAAAGCCTATACCTGTCAGTTTGTCAATCTTAGTACTAAAAAGCTGGGATAAGACTATTTTTGCAATGAATAATAAGCAACCAAATACGATAGTAGGGGGTGAATACCTCACTAATGATGTAAGAGCACTATTTGACATTAAAGGTTTATGTATCTCACGAAATCTATGTGTGGCATCAAAACACAACACAATCATAAGACGACGATGCAATGTATTGCAGGAATAGTTCAAGTGGAGGTTATGTTCTCCAGCGCATAGTCACTTTGTAGAATACAAATTGCGTAGAGAGGTACCATTGCGTAGGACGAGCGGAACAGATTCCAAAGCTGCAGAGGCAGGTCATTCCTCGCCAATAGCCACTGCAGTCTTTGCCAGGCAGTACACTGAGTGGTGATTGACAGATAGTTGATGGTGTGGCTTTTGTCGGAAGACTGTCCTTGCGGAAGAGTCTCCAGCTCCAGGTCCTCGGTCAGCGATAGCATAAGGTTGACCACGCACGAGGCCATTGTCACAAGCATTATGTTCAGGCCAGAAAACCTGGTAGGATGGCAAGAAAAGCGATGAACACAGACGGCACCAATTCGGAAAACAAACAGAACCCGAGCATACTGCTAGCCGCCGACATGTCTTGCCAACTTGAATAAACACAAAAGATGACGAATACGAAACACTGAACATTTCAGAGCGAGTAGCTTGGATTTTAGAGGAAAGTTTTATCAACTGTGAAAAATTGTATGAAACCAAGCTTATCCTTACGACACATGAAACAAACATTCTTCGGCAATAATGATGCATTGAATTGAATTGACTAACCAGTGACTTGCCGAGTAGCTAAGAGACTTGCAGGCATTTCTCCTCGTTTTTATATAATAAATTGCCCAAGGCCCGCCAACCTAAGCCTCTCTGGAAAGAATAGTATATCCTAGTAGTGCCTCTGATAGAGAGAAAGAAGGGGTACGCAAACAGCAGTATTGCAGTTACTGAGGTATTAATTAATTGTGATGGTATTTGCCCTGAACAGAGTCTGACATCAGGAAACAGGAAATAATGACCATACCACTTCCATTTCCTGGAAATCTCTAGCGCCTCTTCCTTCCCAGAAACAGAGCTTCTCGTTCCAGCAAGAACGAGCTTGAATCCACTAAGAATAGCATCGGCAACAATTGCTTGCACGTTCTGGTAGGTGGCACCGCCAAACCGCGTCGATGAATTCACAGCCGACAGCACTGACTTGAATATGGACAGCTGTCAATTCAAAACAATAAACCGTCAATTATCAAGCGACCGCAGTATAATGCTACAAAGCTTTTTAGTGCACTAAAAGGAATAACAGTAAAGCCTAGCGGCTTGCAAACATGAATCTAGAACTGGAAAATAGATGTTCCTTTTAGAAATGAAACTGAAATTTTGTGTTGTTTAGCTTTGTCAGCCGTGTATGCCAACAAGGGATCTAAGTTTATCAAATAGAGACACTATAAACCTAGATACGTTAGATAATACCCAAAAGAATTATTCAATATTGTTGTATATCAAATATGTCATTATTAGTATATAAAGATATATACTTGTAATGGCATGAAAGGGCAGTTCAAAGTAGTGAATGAGTATAAATATATATGTAGCAGTACATAATGCAAATAGAACTGATAAAAATTGATGGTACTGCACTAAACGCCTACAGAATAGATTTATTATCAAAAATAGTCATGAAGACACATGAAGACATTAAGTCCATCACAGATCCATCAAAGGCTCCATTACAGATCCATCACAGAGTTATCACAAACTTACACTAGTTTCAGTGGCTCTCCATGTGTATTTACGGCACAAATCCTCAAGAGAGATGCCCTCTTTACGTCCAGACTGTCCAAGATCATCGCCACAGATAACTTCATAGGAGCCAATGGAAACAAAGAGAGTTGCTTTGATACACCTGCAGACAAGTGAGCCTAGCCTTTGCAATTCTTCCGGTTTCACAGCAATGAAACTTGGGATGTTGACCATACTGTTGATTGCTAAGAGTTCCTCTGAAAGACTCTCAATTCTTGGGAAAAGAAAGAGATCACAAAGTTTGATATGACTGAAAGTTATAATTGACATGATTGATATCTTTGAAAAAAATAAAATAAGAGAAAGTAGAAAATAACAACAAATCAGAACAATAAGAATCTGAACCCAAAGGAGTTATGGTCAAGAAAATAATTCTTTGTGAGTGTATCACAGTTAAGTTGAACCGGGTGTTTAACCAAATGTATTTGTTTTTCTTTAAAAAACATTCAATGAAGTAACTTTTGAACAGTGGTTGATATATGTGAATGTATCAAAAGAAGGTTGATTATTTTAGCATTATAAAAAATCCCTCACCTTTTGATATTGATGGAATAGATTTCTGATGACTGAGGAGCACTCTTCTCATCAAAATAGCAATGGAACAATGTCAGTGTTGGTAGACACAGTGCAAATTCAAGTAGAATTGAGCCTCCCTCAAGACTTCTCATCAACTGACGACAGTATATCTTGAAGGTATCATGCCATTCTGTTCCTTGGTTTAGAGTATGTTGGCTTTATGAAACAAAAAAATCACAAATACTTTTCTAAAATTAACTATGAAACCATCAGGAACATCATTACTCATGCTGCTCAACATCTTCAGAAACAGCCTTAACATACCCTAGATATGCTTTTAACGATTCTTACATTTGCTTTATCAAAGCACAACTTCAAGTGAAAGGAACTGAAACATCAACAACATGAATTTATTTGATAAAATTAAAGCTACTACTAAAAATGAAGGGTGGAGATGCCTTTGGTCTCAAATATATGACATTGCTTAAAGTGAGGAGATATTATATATTATCTCAAGGTAAAAACCGAACAAAGAAACATTCAAATCAAAAAAACAAAAATTATTAAAGATATGAAGCTGCAAATTGTGTGGCTTTATCACAACCAATTTTAACAAGAAGGGTCTTTTAATACCATAAAACCATTTCCAATATTGAAATAAATAAAATTTGAAAAACTCAAGAGGCATAGATTTGACTAAGTTTGACAGTGACTGATTGAAAAAAATTTGTCAATCAAATACTCACCTTTGTTGCAAGATCTGAAATGGAACCTGGCTTGGAGAGGTAGTCGGCCCAAAAGATGATGTTGATTGTTTGACTTTCTTTGTTGGTTGTTGCAATGACTTTGGAACTTTCAGTGCATCATAAGAATCAATGATCAAGGTAAGATCCTGTTTATCTAAGCAGCCTCTTTCTGAGCAAATTCCCTCTACGATTTTGATGAGCACCAGCTGCCAATTAAATATTTGAATTATTTTGTCAAGCAAAAATATCTTATTTCAACTAGCTACCAAAAAGTCCTCAAGATTGGACATTAACAACACAAAACCACAAATTAATATTTTAAAAATCTATTTTACAATCACAATCCATAAATTTCATTAAGTTATGAAAGAACTCCACTTTGTAATTATGAAATGTTCAACTGAGAAGATGGATGACTTCAGTGTACAATTGTGTTATCATTCTCTCACCTTTTTACCTAGCGTATATTACCTTTTACAACAATCCTTTAAAATCATGACAACACTAATCCCATAAATAAACAATTCAGCTTCCTAGCAAAAATCCCATATGCTCCGGGGAAATTGGTTGCTTTGCATATAAAAACTTTTCTCATTTATCTGGAAGACAGAGATAATGGTGTGTCTAATGAACATACCTTTGAAAAAAAGGAATGTGTCTTTGTACTATGGATTCTATCCAAGCAGTATCTGAGAATCACATCAGCTGCTTTCAGAGTCAAGTCTGCAAACTCTTTGCCTAGGGGTAGAGATACAAGAAACTAATTCATTCTTTCCCTCTGAATATAATTTTAATTTATACCAAAGACTTATATTAACCTGATATTCAGGATAATTCAAGTGAAGAATGAATGAATGAACACTCACATGAGTCAATCCAGGTGCTGATTCTGTGAGCAGCAACTGATAGCAAGACAGAATAGAACTTGTCATCTTCTCCTGAACTATCCAAGATTTCATTTTCCCTAAAATCAGCAAACATGTCAATTTCACTATCTAGTAGATGAAAACATTAGAGCTTGGGCAGTTTATGTGGCAGCTGACATATGCTATTTATGCTATTCTAATACTAATTTAGATTAATTTTCTGCTGATTTGGTGAACATCTCTCCAGACTTCAATTTTCATTAATCATAAACATGCACAAAACTGCACCATGAGATATTTTCTGCCAAAATGAACAATGAAGCTAAATGCTAATATTATTGTGAAACACAGACAACAGGGTGTTTTACATTACCTTTTTGCCTGTTTTACTTCTAAGAAAACTATGCCCATTTAAATTTCCCAGAACTCAATATCTGATAATTTTAAGTAACCTTCAGTCTTGGTCAAACTTGTTTATAACAATATATCTGCATATAAAAACTAAAACTATAAGATTCTAGTTTTGCCAGAATACACTGTGGATTTTGTTTAGGATATTTTCCTGATTGACACTTGCATGTTTCCAACTGGGGGGAGGGGGCTGACACCTCTTCTGTCCCTGGCTCTAATGCCTTTGTTGCTAACTGACACTTTTTGTACTGGTCTGCAGTGGCCACATCCTAAGATATTATTACATCCATTAAACTTTGACCTTGGAGTTTCCATTTAATGGATAATTGCTCCCCCATAAGAGAGTGTGATTTGCAAATGGGGATAGATGCCATCATGAAATTATGTGCATTTGATTCTTTTGCAAAGAGGTTTTAGCTATCCAAACCAGATAGCACCACATTGAAGCACTTTTTGTTGGTTAACTGAACATTCCATCTGAACAAAAATTTTATGGTACCACTCTGGGCCCTTGCAAGGGGAAAAATTTAGAGCTGTTTCCAATTACAAAGTTCAAGATACGCCTTAAAAACAAGGCATTTTTCTGAGACATCTATGCCATCACCTAGAGATAAGAACATTTTGAAGAGGAATGGAGTTTCAACAGATGCTGCAAAATTTCAGTTGCGTTCACAATCTTATAGGTTAAAATAAGTTATTACAGATAATCAAAATTGAAATTTTGTAATGTCCCAAGAAAGAAATAATTTGGAGTAGCTTTTGAATGTTTGTTAAACCCAGATTGTTAGGGTGGACCAAATTTTATTATGTTCATAAGTAATGACCTGTAATACAGTAGCAACAATAAAAGTCAATGTATGTTAAAAACTTTGAGCAAAATAACAACAATTTTGTCAAGATTGAAATTCATATTTAACTTAAATTAAATAGTAAAATGACAGGTTGGGTTTGCCAGTGTGATTCAACAGTTGTCAAGACCATCTCATTCACTAGTATTATCGAGATCATCCCTCTATGTCATGCAGCATATTAGGCGTTTATGCTAGGGTGTTACTGTTGACCAAACAACTAGGTTTCGCCTTGCTCCATCGGCTTATCGACTGTCTTCATCGTTCTGACAAACAGGTCTCTTGTGATTCTATTTACTTAAAGTATAAATTTAGACAGTCGGTGAAAAATTACTGAGCACAATTTCAATGCTTCACTTGGCCAAAATCCGTCCCAGGCCTTTCTCAGAACTTGCATACCTTTCAGTTAGTGTACTGAGTAGCAGCTCAAGGTTTTGAATGTTTTCTTTTTGATCTTCCTCTAATGATGTGCTTCCGTCTATCAGCAAGAGAATTTTGTTAGTTAGCGAGTCAACTTCCGGGGAACCAGGACTTTCGTCTTCCCCGTCAGCCATACTTGCAAAATTCAGGAATAGAATACACCAAAATTTGATATTTTACGAACGGTGCGGTCTCGTATTAATCATAGCCGGCCGCAGTTTTTCTTGCGCAAGAGGCTACTTCAATAAGGTGTCCTCGCTCCAAGAGAGCTCTGAAAACCAGGACAAATATTAGTTTTGGTAGTATTGTCAGCACTAAATTGGTTATCTGAAACATTTTATGGTATGAGAGTTGAAAGGTACAAGGAAAAATACGTTTGAGCTATTAAGCCATGCAACCAAATTCGAGGAGCAACGGCGGTAACGATACCCAGGGCAAGTATACACGGTTTAACCCCATAGGGTTCGTTTTATTTTCAAATGACTAAACTTATTTAGACAGAATGCATTCTTGCTTTTATCCAATGCTCGTTCTAAATAACGCAATATTTTCGACAATTTGTTCTGATGTAAGTTAAAGGAGTATATTTTGATTTGTTTTTGTTGGGGCTGAGCGCATTTCACGTTTAAAAAATGGTTGTTGCAGAAACTTATAGCTGAATGTTTACTGGCTAGGAAGCCGATGTGTCATGAAATTTGTGTCTATTATAGCGACAATAATGCATCGAAACAACATGGGCGATGTTTGAGGAATCAATCTTTATTGACAAGCCCTAGACTGGGGCTCCACTGTTTACTGGGGAACCATTTTCTAGGAGAAACATTACCTATATGCATGAATTTGACAGCTTTCACTTTTCAGACACTGAAAAGCCAGTTAAGTATTTAATGGCATTAACATCATAACAGGCATTTTAAATTGAATCATTCCATAATTTCCTAATAGATTGATCAACAGAGAAAGCCCAAGAGTTGTCAATTAAACCAGACATAAATAATGAGTATGATTCATTCTATTAAAACTGTTTTAAGTAAATACCCACTAAAGTTAATTGAATATTGAGTGCCTATTCATGCTAATTGAGTATCGACACTGAACATTTGAGTAAATGTTATGAAATTGCTTTTCATATCAACTAGTTTTGTCAATATTTTCTGTATAGTCGGTGAGTACAGTGGTTGAAATTGCAGAGGTTTAGGGAAAGCATCCTCCCCCCAGGTTTTGCTAAACCGTTAAATTTGTCAGTTGTCAGCAGAATTGCTTACTTTTGTAGGCATTGCCCCCCAGGTTTGTGCATTTCTTCCAAATGCCCCCCCCCCAACTTGTAAAATGAATTTCTTCCATTGAGTTAGTATGCATCATTAGAATGTAAACTTGACATCATTATGTTTGAATTGTATTATGGTTGAAGTGGGATATGCTGTGTTCTATCGTGGCTATTATGGCATATTTGTTAAATAGGGTATTATGGGTTTAAATTGATATTTATTGCTGTTTTATTAAAATGCCTTAACAGCTTTATAATGTTTTTGAACCTATGATGATTTAAAATTCTAGAGCAGTGCCAGCAGGCAACATAAGGCTAGATGTCAGTTAGTACCCTTTTTGGGTAGTTAATTCCACATATGACTACAATGCTTAAGTCAGCATATATTACTATCAATTACTGTATTGTTCAGTCAACATGAGGAGTGGAGGGGGTTGCCAAATGTCCAAATGCTAACTATGGTCCTTACAGGTAAAACTTGTGAAAAACACAAAATATTGAAATGTCAAGAAACTTGTAAATTTTGCAAACAATAGATTTCTTTTGATGCTTTCTCAATGCTAATAATTATTGTTTTATTTGTAGGAGCATAATTGACAACTCTTTTGATGAACAGTTATGAGGACTCCAATTGAAGAAAATTCACATCTTCCACTGTCACAAATATGGAGAATTATTTTGTTTGATATCGCCGATCTTCCACAGACAAGTCACATAACTTGCAAAAAGGTCAGCCTTTACCAGGCTACAGACATCCAGGGAAAAAATACCAAAATATACTCACTTTGGAATAAATCATGTTCACCTTCTCTGTATGTTAAATCTTTAAAACAATGTTAAAGATTTCCTTATTTTGTGTTATCTCTTTCAATTATACATTGTATCTTCTTTCTAAATGTGAACACTCAACATCCAACAAGATTTTAGGGCAGTTTGGCCAACCAAAAGTGTTCCAGCACTGTTTACCAGTAAAACTAAACGGGTTAAGCAGTTTAACAACATTTTCAAGCCAACTGACCCGTTTCTACGACTTTTAATGTGTGGAGGAGGTCACCGTTATTGCATGTCAAATTTTGGTAAGAGTTAACGGTGCCGTATTCGATGGGCTTCTAGGGCAGTTTGGCCAACCAAAAGTGTTCCAGCACTGTTTACCAGTAAAACTAAACGGGTTAAGCAGTTTAACAACATTTTCAAGCCAACTGACCCGTTTCTACGACTTTTAATGTGTGGAGGGGTCACCGTTATTGCATGTCAAATTTTGGTAAGAGTTAACGGTGCCGTATTCGATGGGCTTCTAGGGCAGTTTGGCCAACCAAAAGTGTTCCAGCACTGTTTACCAGTAAAACTAAACGGGTTAAGCAGTTTAACAACATTTTCAAGCCAACTGACCCGTTTCTACGACTTTTAATGTGTGGAGGGGTCACCGTTATTGCATGTCAAATTTTGGTAAGAGTTAACGGTGCCGTATTCGATGGGCTTCTAGGGCAGTTTGGCCAACCAAAAGTGTTCCAGCACTGTTTACCAGTAAAACTAAACGGGTTAAGCAGTTTAACAACATTTTCAAGCCAACTGACCCGTTTCTACGACTTTTAATGTGTGGAGGGGGTCACCGTTATTGCATGTCAAATTTTGGTAAGAGTTAACGGTGCCGTATTCGATGGGCTTCTAGGGCAGTTTGGCCAACCAAAAGTGTTCCAGCACTGTTTACCAGTAAAACTAAACGGGTTAAGCAGTTTAACAACATTTTCAAGCCAACTGACCCGTTTCTACGACTTTTAATGTGTGGAGGGGTCACCGTTATTGCATGTCAAATTTTGGTAAGAGTTAACGGTGCCGTATTCGATGGGCTTCTAGGGCAGTTTGGCCAACCAAAAGTGTTCCAGCACTGTTTACCAGTAAAACTAAACGGGTTAAGCAGTTTAACAACATTTTCAAGCCAACTGACCCGTTTCTACGACTTTTAATGTGTGGAGGGGGTCACCGTTATTGCATGTCAAATTTTGGTAAGAGTTAACGGTGCCGTATTCGATGGGCTTCTAGGGCAGTTTGGCCAACCAAAAGTGTTCCAGCACTGTTTACCAGTAAAACTAAACGGGTTAAGCAGTTTAACAACATTTTCAAGCCAACTGACCCGTTTCTACGACTTTTAATGTGTGGAGGGGTCACCGTTATTGCATGTCAAATTTTGGTAAGAGTTAACGGTGCCGTATTCGATGGGCTTCTAGGGCAGTTTGGCCAACCAAAAGTGTTCCAGCACTGTTTACCAGTAAAACTAAACGGGTTAAGCAGTTTAACAACATTTTCAAGCCAACTGACCCGTTTCTACGACTTTTAATGTGTGGAGGGGGTCACCGTTATTGCATGTCAAATTTTGGTAAGAGTTAACGGTGCCGTATTCGATGGGCTTCTAGGGCAGTTTGGCCAACCAAAAGTGTTCCAGCACTGTTTACCAGTAAAACTAAACGGGTTAAGCAGTTTAACAACATTTTCAAGCCAACTGACCCGTTTCTACGACTTTTAATGTGTGGAGGGGGTCACCGTTATTGCATGTCAAATTTTGGTAAGAGTTAACGGTGCCGTATTCGATGGGCTTCTAGGGCAGTTTGGCCAACCAAAAGTGTTCCAGCACTGTTTACCAGTAAAACTAAACGGGTTAAGCAGTTTAACAACATTTTCAAGCCAACTGACCCGTTTCTACGACTTTTAATGTGTGGAGGGGGTCACCGTTATTGCATGTCAAATTTTGGTAAGAGTTAACGGTGCCGTATTCGATGGGCTTCTAGGGCAGTTTGGCCAACCAAAAGTGTGCACTGAAACTAAACTAAACGGGTTAAGCAGTTTAACAACATTCAAGCCAACTGACCCGTTTCTACGACTTTTAATGTGTGGAGGGGGTCACCGTTATTGCATGTCAAATTTTGGTAAGAGTTAACGGTGCCGTATTCGATGGGCTTCTAGGGCAGTTTGGCCAACCAAAAGTGTTCCAGCACTGTTTACCAGTAAAACTAAACGGGTTAAGCAGTTTAACAACATTTTCAAGCCAACTGACCCGTTTCTACGACTTTTAATGTGTGGAGGGGGTCACCGTTATTGCATGTCAAATTTTGGTAAGAGTTAACGGTGCCGTATTCGATGGGCTTCTAGGGCAGTTTGGCCAACCAAAAGTGTTCCAGCACTGTTTACCAGTAAAACTAAACGGGTTAAGCAGTTTAACAACATTTTCAAGCCAACTGACCCGTTTCTACGACTTTTAATGTGTGGAGGGGTCACCGTTATTGCATGTCAAATTTTGGTAAGAGTTAACGGGCTAGGGCAGTTTGGCAGCAACCAAAAGTGTTCCAGCACTGTTTACCAGTAAACGAAGCAGTTTAACAACATTTTTCAACTGATTTCTACGACCTTTTAATGTGTGGAGGGGTCACCGTTATTGCATGTCAAATTTTGGTAAGAGTTAACGGTGCCGTATTCGATGGGCTTCTAGGGCAGTTTGGCCAACCAAAAGTGTTCCAGCACTGTTTACCAGTAAAACTAAACGGGTTAAGCAGTTTAACAACATTTTCAAGCCAACTGACCCGTTTCTACGACTTTTAATGTGTGGAGGGGTCACCGTTATTGCATGTCAAATTTTGGTAAGAGTTAACGGTGCCGTATTCGATGGGCTTCTAGGGCAGTTTGGCCAACCAAAAGTGTTCCAGCACTGTTTACCAGTAAAACTAAACGGGTTAAGCAGTTTAACAACATTTTCAAGCCAACTGACCCGTTTCTACGACTTTTAATGTGGAGGGGGTCACCGTTATTGCATGTCAAATTTTGGTAAGAGTTAACGGTGCCGTATTCGATGGGCTTCTAGGGCAGTTTGGCCAACCAAAAGTGTTCCAGCACTGTTTACCAGTAAAACTAAACGGGTTAAGCAGTTTAACAACATTTTCAAGCCAACTGACCCGTTTCTACGACTTTTAATGTGGAGGGGTCACCGTTATTGCATGTCAAATTTTGGTAAGAGTTAACGGTGCCGTATTCGATGGGCTTCTAGGGCAGTTTGGCCAACCAAAAGTGTTCCAGCACTGTTTACCAGTAAAACTAAACGGGTTAAGCAGTTTAACAACATTTTCAAGCCAACTGACCCGTTTCTACGACTTTTAATGTGTGGAGGGGTCACCGTTATTGCATGTCAAATTTTGGTAAGAGTTAACGGTGCCGTATTCGATGGGCTTCTAGGGCAGTTTGGCCAACCAAAAGTGTTCCAGCACTGTTTACCAGTAAAACTAAACGGGTTAAGCAGTTTAACAACATTTTCAAGCCAACTGACCCGTTTCTACGACTTTTAATGTGTGGAGGGGGTCACCGTTATTGCATGTCAAATTTTGGTAAGAGTTAACGGTGCCGTATTCGATGGGCTTCTAGGGCAGTTTGGCCAACCAAAAGTGTTCCAGCACTGTTTACCAGTAAAACTAAACGGGTTAAGCAGTTTAACAACATTTTCAAGCCAACTGACCCGTTTCTACGACTTTTAATGTGTGGAGGGGGTCACCGTTATTGCATGTCAAATTTTGGTAAGAGTTAACGGTGCCGTATTCGATGGGCTTCTAGGGCAGTTTGGCCAACCAAAAGTGTTCCAGCACTGTTTACCAGTAAAACTAAACGGGTTAAGCAGTTTAACAACATTTTCAAGCCAACTGACCCGTTTCTACGACTTTTAATGTGTGGAGGGGTCACCGTTATTGCATGTCAAATTTTGGTAAGAGTTAACGGTGCCGTATTCGATGGGCTTCTAGGGCAGTTTGGCCAACCAAAAGTGTTCCAGCACTGTTTACCAGTAAAACTAAACGGGTTAAGCAGTTTAACAACATTTTCAAGCCAACTGACCCGTTTCTACGACTTTTAATGTGTGGAGGGGGTCACCGTTATTGCATGTCAAATTTTGGTAAGAGTTAACGGTGCCGTATTCGATGGGCTTCTAGGGCAGTTTGGCCAACCAAAAGTGTTCCAGCACTGTTTACCAGTAAAACTAAACGGGTTAAGCAGTTTAACAACATTTTCAAGCCAACTGACCCGTTTCTACGACTTTTAATGTGTGGAGGGGTCACCGTTATTGCATGTCAAATTTTGGTAAGAGTTAACGGTGCCGTATTCGATGGGCTTCTAGGGCAGTTTGGCCAACCAAAAGTGTTCCAGCACTGTTTACCAGTAAAACTAAACGGGTTAAGCAGTTTAACAACATTTTCAAGCCAACTGACCCGTTTCTACGACTTTTAATGTGTGGAGGGGTCACCGTTATTGCATGTCAAATTTTGGTAAGAGTTAACGGTGCCGTATTCGATGGGCTTCTAGGGCAGTTTGGCCAACCAAAAGTGTTCCAGCACTGTTTACCAGTAAAACTAAACGGGTTAAGCAGTTTAACAACATTTTCAAGCCAACTGACCCGTTTCTACGACTTTTAATGTGTGGAGGGGTCACCGTTATTGCATGTCAAATTTTGGTAAGAGTTAACGGTGCCGTATTCGATGGGCTTCTAGGGCAGTTTGGCCAACCAAAAGTGTTCCAGCACTGTTTACCAGTAAAACTAAACGGGTTAAGCAGTTTAACAACATTTTCAAGCCAACTGACCCGTTTCTACGACTTTTAATGTGTGGAGGGGTCANAGAGTTGAAAGGTACAAGGAAAAATACGTTTGAGCTATTAAGCCATGCAACCAAATTCGAGGAGCAACGGCGGTAACGATACCCAGGGCAAGTATACACGGTTTAACCCCATAGGGTTCGTTTTATTTTCAAATGACTAAACTTATTTAGACAGAATGCATTCTTGCTTTTATCCAATGCTCGTTCTAAATAACGCAATATTTTCGACAATTTGTTCTGATGTAAGTTAAAGGAGTATATTTTGATTTGTTTTTGTTGGGGCTGAGCGCATTTCACGTTTAAAAAATGGTTGTTGCAGAAACTTATAGCTGAATGTTTACTGGCTAGGAAGCCGATGTGTCATGAAATTTGTGTCTATTATAGCGACAATAATGCATCGAAACAACATGGGCGATGTTTGAGGAATCAATCTTTATTGACAAGCCCTAGACTGGGGCTCCACTGTTTACTGGGGAACCATTTTCTAGGAGAAACATTACCTATATGCATGAATTTGACAGCTTTCACTTTTCAGACACTGAAAAGCCAGTTAAGTATTTAATGGCATTAACATCATAACAGGCATTTTAAATTGAATCATTCCATAATTTCCTAATAGATTGATCAACAGAGAAAGCCCAAGAGTTGTCAATTAAACCAGACATAAATAATGAGTATGATTCATTCTATTAAAACTGTTTTAAGTAAATACCCACTAAAGTTAATTGAATATTGAGTGCCTATTCATGCTAATTGAGTATCGACACTGAACATTTGAGTAAATGTTATGAAATTGCTTTTCATATCAACTAGTTTTGTCAATATTTTCTGTATAGTCGGTGAGTACAGTGGTTGAAATTGCAGAGGTTTAGGGAAAGCATCCTCCCCCCAGGTTTTGCTAAACCGTTAAATTTGTCAGTTGTCAGCAGAATTGCTTACTTTTGTAGGCATTGCCCCCCAGGTTTGTGCATTTCTTCCAAATGCCCCCCCCCCCAACTTGTAAAATGAATTTCTTCCATTGAGTTAGTATGCATCATTAGAATGTAAACTTGACATCATTATGTTTGAATTGTATTATGGTTGAAGTGGGATATGCTGTGTTCTATCATGGCTATTATGGCATATTTGTTAAATAGGGTATTATGGGTTTAAATTGATATTTATTGCTGTTTTATTAAAATGCCTTAACAGCTTTATAATGTTTTTGAACCTATGATGATTTAAAATTCTAGAGCAGTGCCAGCAGGCAACATAAGGCTAGATGTCAGTTAGTACCCTTTTTGGGTAGTTAATTCCACATATGACTACAATGCTTAAGTCAGCATATATTACTATCAATTACTGTATTGTTCAGTCAACATGAGGAGTGGAGGGGGTTGCCAAATGTCCAAATGCTAACTATGGTCCTTACAGGTAAAACTTGTGAAAAACACAAAATATTGAAATGTCAAGAAACTTGTAAATTTTGCAAACAATAGATTTCTTTTGATGCTTTCTCAATGCTAATGATTATTGTTTTATTTGTAGGAGCATAATTGACAACTCTTTTGATGAACAGTTATGAGGACTCCAATTGAAGAAAATTCACATCTTCCACTGTCACAAATATGGAGAATTATTTTGTTTGATATCGCCGATCTTCCACAGACAAGTCACATAACTTGCAAAAAGGTCAGCCTTTACCAGGCTACAGACATCCAGGGAAAAAATACCAAAATCTACTCACTTTGGAATAAATCATGTTCACCTTCTCTGTATGTTAAATCTTTAAAACAATGTTAAAGATTTCCTTATTTTGTGTTATCTTTTTCAATTATACATTGTATCTTCTTTCTAAATGTGAACACTCAACATCCAACAAGATTTTAGGGCAGTTTGGCCAACCAAAAGTGTTCCAGCACTGTTTACCAGTAAAACTAAACGGGTTAAGCAGTTTAACAACATTTTCAAGCCAACTGACCCGTTTCTACGACTTTTAATGTGTGGAGGGGTCACCGTTATTGCATGTCAAATTTTGGTAAGAGTTAACGGTGCCGTATTCGATGGGCTTCTAGGGCAGTTTGGCCAACCAAAAGTGTTCCAGCACTGTTTACCAGTAAAACTAAACGGGTTAAGCAGTTTAACAACATTTTCAAGCCAACTGACCCGTTTCTACGACTTTTAATGTGTGGAGGGGGTCACCGTTATTGCATGTCAAATTTTGGTAAGAGTTAACGGTGCCGTATTCGATGGGCTTCTAGGGCAGTTTGGCCAACCAAAAGTGTTCCAGCACTGTTTACCAGTAAAACTAAACGGGTTAAGCAGTTTAACAACATTTTCAAGCCAACTGACCCGTTTCTACGACTTTTAATGAGTGGAGGGGGTCACCGTTATTGCATGTCAAATTTTGGTAAGAGTTAACGGTGCCGTATTCGATGGGCTTCTAGGGCAGTTTGGCCAACCAAAAGTGTTCCAGCACTGTTTACCAGTAAAACTAAACGGGTTAAGCAGTTTAACAACATTTTCAAGCCAACTGACCCGTTTCTACGACTTTTAATGAGTGGAGGGGGTCACCGTTATTGCATGTCAAATTTTGGTAAGAGTTAACGGTGCCGTATTCGATGGGCTTCTAGGGCAGTTTGGCCAACCAAAAGTGTTCCAGCACTGTTTACCAGTAAAACTAAACGGGTTAAGCAGTTTAACAACATTTTCAAGCCAACTGACCCGTTTCTACGACTTTTAATGAGTGGAGGGGGTCACCGTTATTGCATGTCAAATTTTGGTAAGAGTTAACGGTGCCGTATTCGATGGGCTTCTAGGGCAGTTTGGCCAACCAAAAGTGTTCCAGCACTGTTTACCAGTAAAACTAAACGGGTTAAGCAGTTTAACAACATTTTCAAGCCAACTGACCCGTTTCTACGACTTTTAATGAGTGGAGGGGGTCACCGTTATTGCATGTCAAATTTTGGTAAGAGTTAACGGTGCCGTATTCGATGGGCTTCTAGGGCAGTTTGGCCAACCAAAAGTGTTCCAGCACTGTTTACCAGTAAAACTAAACGGGTTAAGCAGTTTAACAACATTTTCAAGCCAACTGACCCGTTTCTACGACTTTTAATGAGTGGAGGGGGTCACCGTTATTGCATGTCAAATTTTGGTAAGAGTTAACGGTGCCGTATTCGATGGGCTTCTAGGGCAGTTTGGCCAACCAAAAGTGTTCCAGCACTGTTTACCAGTAAAACTAAACGGGTTAAGCAGTTTAACAACATTTTCAAGCCAACTGACCCGTTTCTACGACTTTTAATGTGTGGAGGGGGTCACCGTTATTGCATGTCAAATTTTGGTAAGAGTTAACGGTGCCGTATTCGATGGGCTTCTAGGGCAGTTTGGCCAACCAAAAGTGTTCCAGCACTGTTTACCAGTAAAACTAAACGGGTTAAGCAGTTTAACAACATTTTCAAGCCAACTGACCCGTTTCTACGACTTTTAATGAGTGGAGGGGGTCACCGTTATTGCATGTCAAATTTTGGTAAGAGTTAACGGTGCCGTATTCGATGGGCTTCTAGGGCAGTTTGGCCAACCAAAAGTGTTCCAGCACTGTTTACCAGTAAAACTAAACGGGTTAAGCAGTTTAACAACATTTTCAAGCCAACTGACCCGTTTCTACGACTTTTAATGAGTGGAGGGGGTCACCGTTATTGCATGTCAAATTTTGGTAAGAGTTAACGGTGCCGTATTCGATGGGCTTCTAGGGCAGTTTGGCCAACCAAAAGTGTTCCAGCACTGTTTACCAGTAAAACTAAACGGGTTAAGCAGTTTAACAACATTTTCAAGCCAACTGACCCGTTTCTACGACTTTTAATGTGTGGGGGGTCACCGTTATTGCATGTCAAATTTTGGTAAGAGTTAACGGTGCCGTATTCGATGGGCTTCTAGGGCAGTTTGGCCAACCAAAAGTGTTCCAGCACTGTTTACCAGTAAAACTAAACGGGTTAAGCAGTTTAACAACATTTTCAAGCCAACTGACCCGTTTCTACGACTTTTAATGGTGGAGGGGTCACCGTTATTGCATGTCAAATTTTGGTAAGAGTTAACGGTGCCGTATTCGATGGGCTTCTAGGGCAGTTTGGCCAACCAAAAGTGTTCCAGCACTGTTTACCAGTAAAACTAAACGGGTTAAGCAGTTTAACAACATTTTCAAGCCAACTGACCCGTTTCTACGACTTTTAATGAGTGGAGGGGGTCACCGTTATTGCATGTCAAATTTTGGTAAGAGTTAACGGTGCCGTATTCGATGGGCTTCTAGGGCAGTTTGGCCAACCAAAAGTGTTCCAGCACTGTTTACCAGTAAAACTAAACGGGTTAAGCAGTTTAACAACATTTTCAAGCCAACTGACCCGTTTCTACGACTTTTAATGTGTGGAGGGGGTCACCGTTATTGCATGTCAAATTTTGGTAAGAGTTAACGGTGCCGTATTCGATGGGCTTCTAGGGCAGTTTGGCCAACCAAAAGTGTTCCAGCACTGTTTACCAGTAAAACTAAACGGGTTAAGCAGTTTAACAACATTTTCAAGCCAACTGACCCGTTTCTACGACTTTTAATGAGTGGAGGGGGTCACCGTTATTGCATGTCAAATTTTGGTAAGAGTTAACGGTGCCGTATTCGATGGGCTTCTAGGGCAGTTTGGCCAACCAAAAGTGTTCCAGCACTGTTTACCAGTAAAACTAAACGGGTTAAGCAGTTTAACAACATTTTCAAGCCAACTGACCCGTTTCTACGACTTTTAATGTGTGGAGGGGGTCACCGTTATTGCATGTCAAATTTTGGTAAGAGTTAACGGTGCCGTATTCGATGGGCTTCTAGGGCAGTTTGGCCAACCAAAAGTGTTCCAGCACTGTTTACCAGTAAAACTAAACGGGTTAAGCAGTTTAACAACATTTTCAAGCCAACTGACCCGTTTCTACGACTTTTAATGTGTGGAGGGGGTCACCGTTATTGCATGTCAAATTTTGGTAAGAGTTAACGGTGCCGTATTCGATGGGCTTCTAGGGCAGTTTGGCCAACCAAAAGTGTTCCAGCACTGTTTACCAGTAAAACTAAACGGGTTAAGCAGTTTAACAACATTTTCAAGCCAACTGACCCGTTTCTACGACTTTTAATGTGTGGAGGGGGTCACCGTTATTGCATGTCAAATTTTGGTAAGAGTTAACGGTGCCGTATTCGATGGGCTTCTAGGGCAGTTTGGCCAACCAAAAGTGTTCCAGCACTGTTTACCAGTAAAACTAAACGGGTTAAGCAGTTTAACAACATTTTCAAGCCAACTGACCCGTTTCTACGACTTTTAATGAGTGGAGGGGGTCACCGTTATTGCATGTCAAATTTTGGTAAGAGTTAACGGTGCCGTATTCGATGGGCTTCTAGGGCAGTTTGGCCAACCAAAAGTGTTCCAGCACTGTTTACCAGTAAAACTAAACGGGTTAAGCAGTTTAACAACATTTTCAAGCCAACTGACCCGTTTCTACGACTTTTAATGAGTGGAGGGGTCACCGTTATTGCATGTCAAATTTTGGTAAGAGTTAACGGTGCCGTATTCGATGGGCTTCTAGGGCAGTTTGGCCAACCAAAAGTGTTCCAGCACTGTTTACCAGTAAAACTAAACGGGTTAAGCAGTTTAACAACATTTTCAAGCCAACTGACCCGTTTCTACGACTTTTAATGAGTGGAGGGGGTCACCGTTATTGCATGTCAAATTTTGGTAAGAGTTAACGGTGCCGTATTCGATGGGCTTCTGGGCAGTTTGGCCAACCAAAAGTGTTCCAGCACTGTTTACCAGTAAAACTAAACGGGTTAAGCAGTTTAACAACATTTTCAAGCCAACTGACCCGTTTCTACGACTTTTAATGTGTGGAGGAGGTCACCGTTATTGCATGTCAAATTTTGGTACAGGATTCTAGTGTTGCTTTGCTAAATTTTTTTTGGACTCAAGTATTTCCGCCTTTTTGTCACTTTTTTCACAACGTTTCATTGAATCTACAATTGGTAATTATTATTGAATGCTTTGAAAAACTTTTCACACGTATTTAGCTTGACAATTCGCAAATCACTTGTATTGTTCCTTCTTTGAAAGGCCATCCTTTTATCTCTTTTTTACAGATGTTTGACTTAATTTACCTTACTTGAATAGTTTTTAGAATGTCCCATGTGCTATTGGACTCAAGTATTTCCGCCTTTTTGTCATTCTTTTCACAACGTTTCATTCAATCTACAGTTGGTAATTATTATTGAATGCTTTGAAAAACTTTTCACACGTATTTAGCTTGACAATTCGCAAATCACTTGTATTGTTCCTTCTTTGAAAGGCCATCCTTTTATCTCTTTTTTACAGATGTTTGACTTAATTTACCTTACTTGAATAGTTTTTAGAATGTCCAATGTGCTATTGGACTCAAGTATTTCCGCCTTTTTGTCACTTTTTTCACAACGTTTCATTGAATCTACAATTGGCAATTATTATTGAAAACTTATCACACGTATTAAACCTGTAACTCATCTTTCAATATTTAAGGGCATCGTTATTTCATTCGTGGCTTCAACCCACTCCTGATCCAACAAGATTTGTTGCAATGGAGAATCACGAGAGAAGCAGAAACAGCGACACTGGTGAAGGTTCCAGAAGAAAAATTTACGTGGTCGGGAAATCAAGTTATGTGCCCAAGCATAGTTTCAAAACATTATCTTTAATGTCGAACAGGCGAAGTCGCCCAAAGTCGTACACACGCAAGAAGCCCAAAGCGGTTGCAGAAGCGACGACTGATCCTTCAACGGACAATGTCAACTCAGACAGTATGGTAGTACGCTCTGATGCAGGCGATGCTTGTGAGTACATTTGATCTTTTTAGCAACCATTCAAACCCACCTGACAAGTAGACGTTTCTTCCCTTCGCAGTGTACTATGGTAGAAACCACCAATTCTTTCTTTTCCTCAAGGTGTAGCAGCAGGGCTGGCCGAATTTGACGACAGTAGCGATGTTGACCTGGAAGATCTGGGAATTTCAAGTAGCGACGATGAGGTGGGAAGCTCTTCTACCTTAGACTCTTCTACCCTACCTTAGACCTTTTAATTCTGTCTTTACCAGAAAAAAGTTGGAGAATGAAGAGATTAATTGATCTGTATTTTATTTAGATAATGTTGCAGATACGTTTTATATAAACACCGTTTGATATTTGGCAATTTTTTTTAAGACTGACTGCCATACACCTTTGCCTGGTGCTACAGCTCTAGCAACGCCTACGAAGGTAATCGAATTCACTTTCCTACATAGCATAACCTTTTCTCATCACGATAACTACTGTCAAAACTAAATTTCAAATTATTTTCGTGTTGATAACTTGCCTAGTACTCTCATATTGCTCTCGTTTCAGTTATCGATAGGTCGAGATGATGCCTACATGATGGAGATCCTGAGAGAAAATGGTCTAGTTGCCCTGGATGAAAGATTCAGCAAGTTTCTGCTAAAAGATGTCAATTTGAAGAAAGGCAGCTTAAAGGTAAGGGCGGCCTGTACAAAAACCTAAAACTCTTCTATGATAAATAAAAATTGTAAATAAAAATGAATTCTCGCAAGACCACCAGTAATTCCTGCGGTTGGTAGCACTAATGAGTCAATGCTATTTTAAATTAGATGATAATATAGATGATTATATTTCATAATATAGACACTTGATTTTAGACCCAACCATGGTCTCGATGTCAATAGAGTCTTATTTTGGAACTGCTGCCAGATTCAGGGTATGGGTATCGATGGTCGTTTAGATGCACCTAATCAGAATCTGACTTTTTTCTGTCCTCACTTTTTGTCTCCAGCTGCATGACTTTGTACTGGTCCGACGGATGATTGTGGTGTTCACGGATGAAGAAGTATGGCAGTACACTTGTTCGTGCGACAAGAATCCCGTGCCTTCATTGCGAATACCAACGACAGTGTCCAGGGGACTGCTGCAGGTCAGTTTGTACTCTTTGTTCCTGAAGCATAAACGCTAGCAGATATTGTTTTGCTGCACAGCGGCACCTTTTAATTTTTCTTGCAATCATTTTCATAATGATACACACTGGCTTTTACAGAATTCGAATTTCGGGTATGTGAAAAGTATCCCGAATGCATTCACATCATTGTGCAAAAAGATAGCGAGAAAATGGGATCAGCTGAATGACATAAAGTGTAACACAAGTGTGGAAGGTACGATTATTGTAATAATAACTGTTTATATTTCATGCATATCGGCAATGTTACAGCACCAAATTAATCTAGAACAAATTCAAAATAATATTCAGAATAATCGCATAATACTCAAAACCGTTTAGAGTATGAAAATAATTGTCCATAGTCATTATACTACAGTTATAAGATGGGACCTACTATAATCTCAAGCCTGCTTTTTCTGACTTCATTGCACACTATCACTTTCCTTTGTGGAACAACATAAACTGAAAATGTAACTTTTGCTGTTGTAGATGATGGAGGTTATTATGAACATCAATATAGTAAGGTAAAGTACCAGGAATATAATGGTGGCATATAATGCCTTACAATGCTGGCATTATAATGAAGTTGTGAACAAATGTTGATTAAATTTTTGTGCAAAAATATACAAAAATGTGCAAATGTTACAAAATTGTACGCTCCGCCACTGGTAATGGGTCTGAAGTGTTTTGAATGATTTTGTGGTTAATTTCTTCCAGAATTCTCCATTAATCAAGGAAGTGAGTTTTGGCAACAACCCTACTGTATACGTAGAGCTGTCCGAGGACGACTTCGGGATTGTCGGTGTGGACAGAAGAGGCTATGTGTGCCATTCCTGTTGCTTTGGCCGGCACCACTGCTGTCACGTCAAGGCATTCAGTGGAATCTGCGCTGAAGCAGACACGGCCTCTGAGCGATTTACAGCAATGGTGGATAGGGCAGAGAGGCTAAAGAACCAAGAGAGCAGGTCGAAACCAAAAAGGTCCCTGTCGACTGGAAGAATTGGATGGGCAACAACGGATCTACAAATCAGCGTTATGAATGGAACAATGACCGATGTTTTCCTACAATTCGACGACGGAAGGTTGACTCTGATACCCGACTTTGCCGGAGAAATATGTGCAACCTGCAACACGTCGTTCAACTCTGAGCTATTTTGGGAAAGGGCAAAAAAAATCGTGACGCGGAGCTCCATCAAATACGTAGAAGGTTTGCAATAAATAATGGCATAAAAGACAAACTAAAATGTTATTTAGCATTTTATTGATATGATATGTTTATTGTTATTTAGCATGTTATTTGATATTATTGATATAAGAATACTTAAGGATTTTCTACCTAAGCTCGTATACATATACAACATATACAACGTATATTTCAGTTCCTTGGCGAAAATGTCCAAACTGCGGCTCCAAACAAGATTATTGCGGGTCAAGCAGGGGAATTTTGAACATGGGGGAATTTTTGATCGGCCATGATGTTCTCAAGGACTACTTGTTCAGATTCCTTACTGGAAACAGGTTCGTATCCTCAAAACAAACCCTTTGCCTTAATCTAACAAAATCATATGAACAGAAATTTCAATAAATGATATGGAAAGGTGGAAGATTATAAACCAGTGATTTTACCATAGTGAAGTCTTAGGCATTCTCCGATTCCCACTTGCAGCCATCTCGAATGAAAACGCTCAAACATTTTTGTATTCTAACTGTTGATAATTTTTCGTTCTCTCACAGCTCAAGCTTAGTTGGCTTTCATGATTCCATGAAGCTGTACCACCACGCCGCACACAGCCACCAAGTAGAAACAATAAACTACCAACAGTGGCGCATGTCGTGGTATGCATTTCTTGACCTCATGGATGTCGACTACTGTGATGGCTTCATGTGTCAGATCTGTCAGCAGCATCCAACCATTCTATCTTGCGATGCAACTACGCTTGGCTTTCGTCGAGAGTATGCAACAAACATTTCTCTACCGACAGACGCTATGGAGGGTGTATGTCTTTCAGGAAGATAAGTATTTTGCAGCTTTTAGATTGACATAAATCTATTGCAATCAACTGGTATTGATATGTTACCTACAGACCTGGTTCATCGTTATCGAAGAATTGCTAGCATTCTGTTTGTCTAGGGAACTGTTCAAAAGCGAAAAATCGGTTATTCTGTATATTGGACCTAGGTAACGAGTTTCTTATCTCTGCTTATTACTTTACTAGTTTCAAGGAAAGAATATTCCTAAAGAAGAAGGAAGTGCGTATGCAACTTGGCAAATACTGTACGACGAATGTGTCTAATGAAGAGATCCAGCTAACGCACAAATTGCTTCAAAGCGAGCAACCAGCTTTGTCGTCGTTTCTTTCGTGGTGTGAGAAAGAGTTTGACTCCTGGCACAGCATCCCGCAACCCGTGCAATCTCTGCTGACGTGCATCTCATCGGCCTCTCCGGTCTGCTCCTATTGCCCACCTACAGATGTGGTCCACAGAGCCCTCGATGAAATCGAAAGTTGCGACCAGATAGGGCACAACTTGCCAGCTTTGTTAGCACTTCAAGATAACGCACCTGTGATCTTCGACGCGCTAGCAACCATCGGGTCGCTTAAGATGCCAGTTGAGTGGAAGAGTCTACTGAGAGAGATGAAAATCATCAGTCGAAAGCCATTTCTTAAGACACAACACGAGCTCGTCGCTGCTAACGAAAGGTCGGAAACCTTGCAAAGAGACTATTTCCCGTGTTGGCCTAGAGTTTGCGAAAGAGGCGTTTACAGAAGTGACGGAGAAAAGGAAAAGATCACGACTGATTGTTCAAAAAGTCGCAAAGGACAGTCATTAATGCCTGGAATATTTACGGTCTACTGCCAACACGGTTAGTAAAGTAGTTATATCAGCATGCTAAAAAGCAATAATAATGGTATTGAGAAAGTACACAAGAGACATTTACAAAAAAAGAAATTTTAAATGTTCCAAATTTGATGACAGCTAGGGCACAACCCAAGGATTAAGTCTTATGTTGTTAAGTCTTTCTCTTTTTATAATGGCTGCATGTTATTCCAGGTGTTTGCTACGGTTTCCAAGTAATGGATTACCGAGAATCGCCAAACATTCCCTTCGAAATATTCAGAACACGCTTCCAACAAGGTTGGTTTGTTTTTCTTATTTTTTCAATATTTACGACAAATGAAGCTCTCATAAACATTGAACTGAATGACATCATGGAATTTTTTTGACTCTAGGTCCGCAAGCCATCATTTACGACAATGCATGTTCCTTGCACGCCTACTGCTTAAATCGTGACCCTACATTTTTTAAAGAAACGACATTCGTCGTTGATCGCTTCCACTGGAAGAATCACAAAGGTTTGTACAAATACGTTGCTCCAAATAGGCAGGAATAGAACATAGCAAATATATAACCGATTGGAAATGCAACAAAGCATCTGATCCACATCAACTTTTTCCGGTAATTCGGGTAATGTATCTTTACAGCATGTGCGAAAAGCTACGACATGTCTTTGTACCCGAAGTTTTCCAGCATCAATAGCCAAATAAACGAACAAAGAAATGCTGGTCTAAAGAAGCTTAAAAATCAAGTTTCCTACATGTCCGAGGAGAGGTTTCTGAAGCACGTCAGACTACACCTCTGGTATAAGAACTTGGCATTAACAAACAATTTACCGAAACTGAGGTATGTATATAACAGCATTATCTACTTTAAATGCATCCACAATAATAATCATCATAGATTTATAGAGATTTATTCAAGCTAGACAATTTCACGTTTTCCATTTACAGCTAATCACTGACTTACCTGAGAGTTGTTAAGGTACATGGTGGTCTATCATGTTCAATATGGTGGTCTTTCCTAAAACAAATGATCTTGTAATAACTTCGATTTCATCAATAACTCACTGAGAATTAGCTATGTTTAAAATGCTTTCATCTCTACTTTCAGATAAGTTGCGGATAACTTACGAGGATTGTCCGTGCACGTGCAAGCGTGATTCGTTCCTCTCGGCTTACAAGAAAGGCTAGAAGCTGAAGGGAATTGCTGGTTAAAAACGATGTTGATAGAAAAATGTTTATTAACGAAATCAGATGATTATTCTCAAAACCCGGTTATTAAAGAATGTAAGTAATACTCTACCTCAGGCAGCAGAACCCATTTGTTGAAAACGATCTTGGAACCGATTTCCAAGTTCGCCAACGTTTTCTCGCTCCCCGCTATTCGAGCTAGGTAACCAAGTAAGAGCTCGGCCTGGAGAAAAATATGACAATTTTGTGTAACGTATAGAGAGGTAAAGCAAAAGGAGAAGTATAACACTGAGTGACCTTCGGATAAAATATAGTCGCAATTGGATAAATAAATTTGGAACTTACCACCGTCGAATCTTCGTCGCCTAGCCAATGTCGGATGGTGTTCCTTCCACGGAAGAAAAGAGCGTCCTCGTTCGCATCCAGACTTTTGAAAAGCTGGACTTTTGGTGCGAACAAGTTCCCTCTAATTATACCCCGGAGGTGTCCCTAAAAGAGGAATGGGTTTTGTACTACGTTAACTATATAAAATTAATAAGCTGTATTTAGTTTGAAAACCATATACACATGTTCTTGGAAATTGTATATACACCAACACTTGATAAAGTGCTTCTTTTAAGAGTAAAAACAAACAAAGAATACGTTAATACCTCCAAATTCAAGCTGCCAGTTTGAAGCATTCTTTTTACCGAGTCCTCTTGTCTCAGCTTTTCCTTTCTAGAATTACCAAATGTAGCTCGATGACGATTCAGAAAACAAGACAACTGTTCATTGCTTGAAAACTAATTTCGATAGCACAATTCCAACCTTAGGAGGCACCTTTAAGTGCCCCTTAAAGGAAAAAGCTGCAAGATTATCATATTGGCAACGCAAAAGGGATCGTGTTTAGTGAAGCGTTTCCTGAAAATTAGCAGAAATAAACTTACACGGATAGGACTTTTGTAAGCGCATGGCAACCACAGCAGTTGTCAAAAATCTTGGCGAGGCACTTCATGTGGTATGTTTTGCAGCATAAAGGGCACTCTATAGAAGAATCCCCGGTAGAACAGCCAAAATGCTGGGCACAATCGGTAAGGCAAGATCTTGCCTTGTCTGACGGCTCAAGTAAAGGATAGATCCTACTCTCGCCATCATCCCCAAGACACCACAAAACGTTCAATTCTGCCCAAGCATTTGCGGCATCATACCGGAAATCGTATGTTGGGTTCATAGAGTGACACTTTATGCTCACATTAAGTGTCTCGGCAAGCAGCCCAAGGTGTACGGTTGCTGTCAAGAAAAAAACGAATATTATAGTTAATTATCATATAAAGGAAATCATTACAGATTATATATCTATAAACTTATATATCATTCAAATTGTTCCATTGAAATTTATTCTTTATAAAGCAAACAACAATGTCACTTACATCTACGTCCCGTCTCCACAAGCGTTTCAAGAATTTCTGCCTCAACTTGGGAACGATTCTTGTGGGGTAGCTAAAAATTCAAAACAAATGGTTCTTGAGAGAAATGGTAAAAATAACAAGTAAAATAGTTAAACATTTTTTACTATCTACATATACCAAAATACTATTTTCATAATAAGAATAATCATTAGAATGTTGTCAGAAGAGCAAACGGGTTTTGTCAAAAATTCAACTATAATTAAAATCAATACGGTGTCGTCCATATAGCTGCCTCGTTAACTTGGTCGAAAAGTTTGTTTCATTAAAACTACCCCTGCCAATAAAATCTGACGGGCGCAAAAATGTTCACCTTAAAAAGCACCTACCCAAATAGAGAATGAGCGAAGACAATCAATACTTTACGAGACAAGAAAGGCTTGAGAAAATTGGGATACGAAATAGCGGAATATGTAATTTTTTAAGAGCGATTGTCCACATTATCCCAGCTGCATGTCAAAACTAGTAGTGAAATGTCGAAACGAATCTGTTCGCCACTAAATTTTGCTTCAAGATCTCCAAATTTTAAGCAGTGTAATAACTTTGTTGGAATCAACGAAGAAACGACTAAAAATAAACTTTGATTTACTTTTCAAGGAATGAATGATGTGGCGTCATTTCAGAAATTGCAATTGCCAAATGGGTTAATAGGCTAGAGCGCCATGAGGGCCATTTTAAACTTCAAAGATCTTTTAGTCACCATTGCAATTAAGTTTTCAAGTCAATTTTTACTGACTTGTTCGTCCTAACCCTTCATCATTCATTGATAATGTAAAGATTTAAACCTAAACCTAAACCTATTTAAAGCACCTGTAAAACCACGTAAAGATAGCTTAAGGTATATTGACCCTTTGCACGCCAGCATGCCACTGGTTGGTTAACATTCAGAGGAACGTTTGTAAACAAACTGCTTACAGCTATTAATGCTTTGGCAGGGATAGATCATTAATAATGTAATGCGTTTGCTACTCACTTTTTCCATGATAGTCGCCATCCTTTCCAAGCCTATTGCAACGGAACAAAGGCGCATCGCGGACGAGTACCATTCTGTTCCATACAGCCCTGCAGACACCGCCTCAAAGACGTCGTTGCCACGGACGCGAACAGGCTCTCTCTTTCCTCTTAGGAACGGTGGTACATGGCTTCGAACACTTCGAATCACAAAATACAAATGATAAAGCCATTGGCACTATCAGATATAACAAATAATGAATAAAACTGATGAAGAAATTTTTCGTAATACAAACATACTTAACGTGGACACACAGAGCACTTAGTTTAGGTTTAGTTGCTAATTCCAGGCGTTGTAGAACTTCATCCATGCTTTTCAACTATTTTTATAGGATGTAAAAAGATGTGGAAGACACAAAATTACCATGGGCATAATGTAGATCTTACCACAACTCAACATCAGATTGTAGCCATGCTTTTTGTACCTTTGCAAGGCCACATGTTTTTGGGAGGAGATTGACCACCATGCGTAGAAATTCCAAACTAGAATTAGGGGGGATTCTAGCAAGGAACTCCTCTGAAACCGCTTGGTTCCATGTCGTGGTATTCTACAAAATAACAAGGATGATTTAGCAACTTACTTCCACCTGAACTCAATAAACTATCTTGCAGTATAACATGACATTAGTATTTTCAACATACACTTTAGTATTTTCAATATATACTGTGAGTGAATTTCTAATAAATGTGCTTAGTATTCAAACCGTGGCAATCTCCTTAAGTTGTTCCATAGCTGTAGAGAAGCTGTTTGATTCAGGGACAGCTAACTCTTCCACTGGTTCCAATTCCTGAATAAGGAAGGTTGCACACCAATTACCAATTGCTCAACTGCTCTAATTCTCTCTTCTATCTAATTCTTCAATAAAATTTGCGCTTTTAATATTTCTGGCACAAAATGGCACTGTATGGCATCTACTTTTGGAATTACGAAAAGTTCAAAATATTGATTGGGCAGACAAATATATAGCATAGTTGTGACAATTATAATAACACTTAAGTGAATGTCTCAATTTTAAAGCTAAATTGGCAAATAAAACACATGATGAAAGATACCTGGGAATACACTGGTGTCAAATTTTCAAGTTGGCTGCTCTGGGTTCTCAAGAGAAAATCTCTATAAGAATCCAAGATCAGATCCAACTCTTCGACTCGCATACGAGGATTGCCAGCATTGGGGGACCGGAAATCCTTCAGAGGCCACCACAATGGTCTGTCTTCCTCCTTCCACAGCTTTCCATGATGTTGTCCACCTTTTTAGCAAATAGATAGAGACAAATCAAGAATTTATAGATCCTTTTAGATTCACTGTTTAAATGCTGAAAATAAGAATAAGAAGAAAGAGATCTTTATACTTCATACTTACTTTTTACAATTCTGCCTATCAGTTTGCATTTGTCCCCAACAACCAATTGCAGATATGTCTTCTGCCCAGCAGTTAGAAGACTTACGATATCATCATCCACATCTAAATAAAAGTTGCCATATTTTATGTATGAGTTAATTTTAAGATGCTCTTGTACAAATTGAAGTAGTATGGAAAGTACCTTTTAAGTAATTGCAACAATTTCAATATAATGGCTTTGAAAAACTACTTGTAAAATAAATCTGAACAGTAAAAGTAAAAGTTTTAAGATACACTTCAGTATTTACATAAGAAGTCCTGCTACCCATGGCATACCCAGAAGGCGATACCCTATAGTCAGGCTTTAAGGTTACGTAGGATTTGTTCGGACGGTCGCCAGTTTTGATGGATTTGGATTTTGCTGGATGGTTAAAGGCAAGGGGTTATGAGGAATCACTTATAACAGAACAGATAGATAAGGCATGTAGGCAGGATAGGGTTACACTACTGGATAAGGCTGATGGGACACATGTACACAATGGGAATGGGCTGGCTCCGTTTGTTACTACATGCTTAAATAATTTGGGCAAGGTGGCCAGGAGACTTCATTCTATGCTTACAGTATCAGAAGAGCATAGGAAAGTGTTCCCTCAGCCACCTCTGATATCATTTAAGAGATGTAAAAATCTTAAAGATATCCTATCTTAAAATTTTTTTTAGCTTCTTCGATCATTTATATACATATACATATAAATAGGTATGAAATACTTAAGAATATGACAGTTATAACTAACTTAAAAAAACTAGCATCAATGCACACCTTCCTTCTCACACTCATCATCTGTATGAGGGCGCTTTCCTCCACTCGATCTCTCTTCCAGTCCTTTCACTGCAACTTCCATGAACTTGTTTTGGATGTACTCATCCTCTACAAATTCACGAAATGTCTCATCTCCTACAAATTGAAAAAAATTACAGCAGTTAGAACTGAATCACCATCTATTGCATACAATCAGTTACTGATGTGCAAGTTGTCATCTAGAATTCCAATAAATTTTACACTGACATAAAATACTAGGCAACACCACACACCCAAGTACTGAACAAAATAGTCATTTTCATCATTGCTGATCAATGTGAGTGCCACTGTCACAGCACCACTCCTTGTGAACCACTCCTTCAACTACAAAAGGAAAAGGTAATTAATGTCACATCAATATATATCATATCAATATAGGGCATTAACACTAATGTACATTGTACATTGTGCTGTATGTACAAATATACAAATCAAGACAACTAGACAATTTGATGAAGTTATATCATTTGCTATTTTCAAAACCGGCTATTTTGCAATCAATGTGTGCTATAAAACAGTTATTTAATCTTAAAAGCTATTTTGGTTCAAAATTTTCTCAATCCTCAAGAGAAAATTGTGTTGGTAGCACTTACTTTGCCATTAATCTGCTCTCTTTGTCTTTGGTCATATACATTGCGATACGACCGGTTCGGGATGAAGCCGGTTTGCTTCCTCCCACGTTTTCTTGATTGCTAATAACAGAAATGCATGTGTCAAAATCAAGATTAAATGGGATTTCACATAAACATCCAAATGTCAAAACCCTTAATTATTTCCAGTTTCTTATAAATAAGTAGTTTCTGTGCGAATATTTTTTTGGAATTTGTTTGGTAAGTAATTTTTTGGGAAGAAACAATTTTTCAACTTACCAAATTTAACAAAACACTGCTCCTTATTTTATGTCAAAATGCGTAATTTTCAACAACAACCCCTGAAATTGCTGTCAGTGTGCCCTTTTTTATTACAAATATGATGACATATAATCAATGGTTCATGATGACGATGCAAAGACCCTTAGTTAAAATTAAAATACAATAGGAGGAGGATACAGCATATTTATCAGTCATGGAGTTTTCATTTTTCCCTGTTGAAACTCATTTTTAAAAGAACTCGTCAGCCAGATTTGAAGAAATGAGATGTAGCAACTTACTCTCGTGTCTTCAGAAGTTTCTCTCTGAAATGATCCTCCCATTGTGTCTTGAGAAGTTTGTTTTGAGGCCATTTCTCAAAATTTTAAACAACAAAATATGCCGGGAAACGAAATTAACCAAAATATTTTGCACTCGCGGAAAACGTTGCCTTTCGTGGATAGATTCGCGGAAGTAGGCCTTTGTGCTACATATACGCTATACGCATGCGCATACTCTTCGGAGCACCGTTCGTAAAATATCAAAATTTGGTGCGTTTTATGACTCCAAAATTTCTCCAACTTAACTTCAAGCTTCCGTGCTATGATGGATTAGCCTCGTATTCACAAAACAGGCGATCCTTCGATCGTTGAAATTAAATGGGGTTTTTGGACTGCCCCAATTTCCAAGTCTCACGACCGGGTTGAGATCATAGAGGTGAAAAATGAAGATGATTCCCCTCCTTAAAGAAAATGATGAATATTATTGCTCCATAAAGACAGATAAATTAAAGCAGAAAGATATTAGTTTTGGATACTGCAACAACTTCTTCTTGTTAAATGATGTTTTATGTAAATTGTATCTTTTATTCACTGATCAGTATTTTAATCAATTGCTGGGAATTTTTCATGAAATGAAATAGCCCCTAAACTCCGAACAGAGGGGTTTTAAGAACTAGCATTCCATCTCTACTTCTCATTATGCACGGTCTCTCATTTACAAATGCAATCCAACCAATTTATGTTTCAAATGAATCCAAATGAAGGTAAAAGTGGATTAAATTTTCCTTTGCAAACCAGACACTCCAAGTAGTAAAATCTGATAATCTAAACAAAGAGGTGTTGGTCAACCAAAGAATCTTTAAGTATTCCAGAAAATAAAAAAAGAACAACTGCTCAAATTCTCGACCCACTGGAGCAAAAATCCAGAATTTTAAACATGCTATTAACCACATCTCTAGAATCAAAATTGATCGTTTATCACATAAAAAATTTACAAGCGAAACCAACGGGTACAAAATTTTCGTTTCAAAAAATACAAAAAACTTGAGAAACACATCAAATTCAGTAGTTTTATATATTAATCGACATATTGGATACATCGATATATATGTTCTTACAAAAGAGGTAATGAAAATTCAAGTCAAGCACATTTCAACTGATAAAAAGGCATCCCTACCAAATGAATGTGCAAGAAAATGTGGGTTTTAGTCGTTCACCCATTTAGTCATTTTGCTAAGATATCATTCTGAATTAAAATGTAACGTACAAGTACGAAGCTAAAGGCTTTATGAAGCTATATAAGCCCATTGATATTTAGCTTTATAAATAAATCACCAAAAATAAGCAAGTATACAAATCATTCAAATATAAAACATAATTCAACTTTTAATAAAATTACACCGTTCAAGATTAAAAAATTTGTTCTAAGAAGATCACAAAAGTATGAAAGATAACACGAATATAATGAACAGGAAAAAAGTAGCAAGAAGCCGATTATAGAACAACAACTTTTTAGAACGCCATTAGCCGTCTTCCATCTAATCGTGGAGCTTTAAGCAAGTCCATTCAGTTCTTCATTCGACAATTGTAACTATAAATTCACATTAAATAATAGTTTGCTGGAATAACTACACCTTCTCTATGAATAATATTCAAATTTCCAAATGCTTACTAGAAAATAAAAGCCAAAATCTTTCATTTGTACAAGAACAAATGATAAGGTACGGAATAACAATAGTGTCATTGACATGAAATGACCGTAGTACATGTTAGTGACACTATTAGCATATCTTTACATTTGCTACAGGCAGATAGTGGGTTATGCTTTGACTATGCAAGAAAACTCTATTACACTATATAGGTCAGACTATATTAATGTATCACCTAGTCATCAAGAGCCCTGTACTGCACCTTTCAAGATCGTCTTGTTAGCTCTCGGCGATACCTACATAAACCAAACTCGTTCCATCAAATTACTCCCTCAAATGGAACACGTGTTAGTCTCTAGGATTGGCATATATAGCTTCCTGAGGGGGGTTGCCCGATGAAACAACACCACCTACAGGGTCATAGCCCGGAAAACGAATATTGTTGTCCATCAGTTCTGAAACTTCGCAATACGTAGCCTCCTCTGCATGACCACTGAAGCCGACTTGGTTTGGTGCACTTTGACCACCTGCAAAGGGAGACACTGCATACATGAACTGCACATTCTTGATTGGTGCTGGGACAGGCCCCCTTGTCCCCATCGGAAAAGCTGCGGCATTTCTTGCAGCCGGGCCAGGAGTGTCGTACAAATTTGCGTCACTGCTCAGGGCTGGACGGGGGCTTGGCGTATCGTATGCATTGGCTGGGGCGAAGCCTGATGGTGGTACTGCAGCCTGTTGATTCGGGGTGTCGTAAAGGTTTTTGTCCAGCTGTGAGACTCCTTTTTGACTGCCGCTGTGAAAAGGCGAAACTGCATAGACCAGGCCTATAGGTGGTTTGGCTTCTGAAGGCACTGGAAATCGAGGGGCGTTGTTAGTGGGGACGTCGTATTCGCTTGCAAGTGCAAATTGTGTCTTACTCCCCCCTCCGAATGGCGACACCGCGTAAAATGGCTCAACAAGCTTTTTCGATGCGCCTGGTGGGCTCAATGGTGTTGATGGTGATTTCGGATGATCCTCTTCCAGTGATTCAAAACTCTTCTTCAGCTGTGAAATGAGGTTTCCCCTAGCTCCAATGCCAGCCTCTCTTGGCGCATCACTACTTGCACTTGCTTCACCGGCATTCGGTTTTCTTGGTGGTTTCAACGGGGAAGGCTTCTCCCAATGGCGGGCTTGCTACTGACTGGAGGCGTTGGCCTTACCAGTTGTGCTTTACCTGCCACGTTTGGCTTTTGAGTCACATCTGCTGCCGATTTGGCGCCAGCTGTCATTTGCGCTGCCCAAGGGACGTCATAATCGTTTGGAGCTTGCTTCTTTTTTCCTTCATCTGGTCCTTTTTTATCGCTTGCAAATCGCAGGGCATCATAATTATCGTCTGTGATCAATATTGGCTCGGGGCGGTTGCCTCGATTCTGCGCAGTAGCCTGACTCTCCCGCAGCTTATCATAAGTACCATCTTGCTCATTCTGGGTGATAACAGCACTGTCACTTGGACTCACTTCACTGAGTGCATTGTATGTGCTATCATGCTGAAGTGCGGCGATTTTCTTTCCTAAATCTGAGTGAAGTTTATTATAAAGGCTGTCTTCCTCTGACTTCACACTATCCTGACGCACTAGCTTTGATTCGGACCCATTCCTTCCCTTAGTGGATTCTTCCAAAATACTCGACGACGATTGACTCCTCTTAGGACTTTGTCCCTCGAAATCTAGGTGCGAGTACAAATTGTTGTTCGACTCTGAACTGCCATCCACACTCCCTGACCGCTGCAGATTCTCTGCACTGTTCGACCGCAACAAGCCTAGGACCTTCAGCGCTTTACTGTTAGCTGCACCCCCGGCTCGACTGCTCTCCGACATTCTCGTTTTACTAAACCTGCTACACTGCTTTGCTCTTGCTAGCTGTTCATAGTCCACAGCGTCCTGACTGCTCACCGGTTTTTCGTGAACAAACTTCAGGTGGCTATAACTACTGCTAGTGTCTTCAATCCTTGGCGGTGATCTTGCCATTTCTTTAGGCGACGGGGGTGGCGACGAAGTGCTTCGCTTCTTCATCACGAACCGGATCCCATCTCCTCCACCTGAAATGTCCATGAAAGGATTCTGCTTAGCTCCTGAGACACATGGCGCACTTGAAGTTGGCCCGTCACTGCTTCGAGTTGACATCATTGCAAAACTCTGTGCTAGATCTGATTTTGTCTCTTGCTTGGAGTTCATGCGTTGGGCGACAGAACTTCCCAAGAACTCAAAAATGTCCTGGCCCTCTTGTGTGAAAAAACGAAACACTCCCTCGCCAGTCGGTGCCTTGCGTCCAACTTCCAAGAGAAATGAACCAGGGTGGCACTTATATCGTCGAATGCAGTTGAATGGCCAAGATATCGGGACACTGGACTCTAATATAAGTAGTACTGTCGAAGAAGTGATCTGCAGCATGCAAGTGTCGTTGTTTTTTAATCCCATTTCAGATGACTTAGCAGTCTCTTCTATTGCAACACTATATGAGCGAACTGTAAATAAAAAGAGATATTAACTGATGTGATTTCCTTACCATTTGTACCATAGCAGGATATACAGCCCTAATGTCTGCTTGCCACAGTACAAGCAAGAAACAGATAAACACTTCACATAAAATAAAGAAATGGAACTAAAATTGCGAATTTGTTAACTCATCCAAGTGTTAGACAAGAGTATCAAAAGGGACATGTGACCAGAAATGCAGGGACCAAAAATGCAGGGACCAGACACCAGTAGTTTGGCTTGATAATACTAAAGCACATTTCTCTTTAACATCTCTGATCACTCTTTGAGAAAATTTTTACAATCTTTCAAACATGAATGAAAATCACATGCCAATGTGAATATCTCCGCAACATTAAGACTCATAGATTTAAATAGGTAAAAATATAGTATAAACAAACATAAGTAGGGATATTTAGGCAGTGGGGCTTTAGCAAAAGTACACACCAGAGCTGTTTTGTTGCAATGCCTCAATCCATTTCTCTCTTAAATCATCTGATGCTGCAGACAATATGAAGTAATTGTCCATTGTTTTGACCTCAAAAGTGAGTTTCTTTTTTGAATCAAACACTTTATAGGATGCATAGCCTGAGAACAATGTCAGTACACCTTTCGGCTCTTGCTTCTTCCATTCCTTATCCTTAAAGTATTCAAGTGTTTGAGTGCCACTTCCAAGAGCTCTTTTCAGTACAAAATACCGCTTCCTCCACTCTCTCTTGCTTTCCTCTGGATTCAGACATTTTTCCAAGTATCCCTGTATTGAAAAAATTAGCTTACAATACAACAGGTGTTCAACAAAAGAAAAGTGTCTATCTTTTAAAAACAAATATACTTGAAAAACACATCCTCTCTATACACAATGTTGGCCTCCATTCAATATAGTTAAAAACCATAGAGTATAGGGCCATCCTATGCAATCAGATGCCTGATAACATGACCCCTGTTCTAAAACTGAATGATAGAAAGACAGAGAACAATGGCAAGCAGGTTCGTATGCAAAGCCTTGTAGGATCAGGGAAACAAATAACTGGGTTGTGAACATGCCATAAATCCAAGTTTGTGAACATGTAGTTTTTCCCTTTACACAATTAGATTTAAGAGGACTTAATTACCACACAAAAGAATACTAAGTTGAAAAAATGACTTCCTGTATTCCAAGACTGACATTTTCAGAGTTTTCAAAATAAATTTCTCAGTGGCATTTCTTTGCTAATTTTGAATCTACTTCCACACTCTTTCTATATTTTCATTACATTTTATAGCCAAAAACTAGACCAAACCTTTATGGTCTAGACTTTGAGATGATATTTTACATTGTAAAACTCAAACTGAATAATACCTAGTAATTAGCAGTTTGCTTATTACTTATTTTTCAATTAAAGCCAGCTAATGATAATTAAAAAGAATACTGAAGAGTAGCTCAATTCTGCAGATAAAGGTGTTCATGTTCTCCACATTTAAGGATTTTAGGAGCTTTGTCTTTGAATTTTATGACCAATTGCTTTTCATAACAATTTGGTAACCAATTTCACTAGAGCCTTCAAATGATTTGTTGCCGCAGCACAAAATACTACACTATCATACTATGCTTTGACAGCAGGGCAAAATTTTCCTAGTCACATAAACAGTTATATATTATACAGTCACATAACCTCTAAAAGGTTTATAGGGATTATAGGGTTATAGGGTCACTTACATAAAATTATTTCAAGCCTTTTTAGTTTCAAGTTTATTTAATTACCAGCTAGTTAAGTTACATACAAATTCAGTCTCGTCAGATATAATTTTAGGCTCTCCTAATGGCCTGTGCTTTTTATGACACAAAGCCTGGTAGGAAGAATTCATCCACTGCAAAAGAGTTTCCTCTTGGGGTTTAACTGATATGCCCAAGAAGTTACTTTCATTGGGTCAACTAAACATTTTTTTAAGGACATTAAAGTATATCATCTGTTTCAATGGAATGCCAAAGTATTTCCTTGAAGTTGGATTGGTGTAAAAGAATTTGATTATTGTTCCACTACTTTGCATTAGGCAGTAGATTGAAAACTCGCACAATGTTGAAAAGAAAAGCTTTAATTACAAGAAAGAGCTGGACAATGTTTTGGACCGCATTTAGACCTTCTAAATATAAATTTAATGGGATGTTATCTGATTAATGAAGGTCTGTCAACAAACAAGAACAAAGGTCATGCCTGCAATTTCAAGCTTCAAGTTACAAGATAACCGCCAAACTACAGAAATACACGATGAAGGTTTGGCTTTGAAATTGATGTTTATAAAGAAAGATTGTTTTCGATAAACTTCCGGGAATGAAAGTATCAAGTTTTGAAGCATTTTTGTCAACTCTAATTGTGATTCTACAAATGGCAAATTATCAACTAGGTAGGTATCATCCGAATCCATTTTCTTCCAATTGAATCCACTCAATTATATCACTATAAATAACGAGAGGAGGTTTAACCCGAATGGGGGATTAAGGAAACCGTTAATTGCGAATATGCAGAACTCACATGACACGTAAGGACTCAAGTACCGATGACTCAACTAAATACGAGGAAGTAGCGGTAGCATACCTCATATAAAACATCCATACTTCGCGTTTAGGGCGTCAGACCTCGGGTGCTAAAAGAAATCGAGGGTAGAAGTGTAAGTTGAGTGAACCGGTCTCTTTCTTGTTGTGATATGACAGCCAAGTTAGATCCCGCAATCAGACTTCATCTTTGCTACAGACCAGGCCTTTTCAGTCCTCCCCGAAAGAATTGTTAACACCCTTGCAAGAAAGGTCTGGGAAATGTCATTCCCACTCAAAGGAAGGAAGTGACATACCATTTGGTTTTGTCATCAAGACTCCCTCTAATAATTCAATAGAGGTACAGAAACATTTGTTTGGCTCCAGTAAAGAGACCTGGGACGAGAAAAAGTGGTAACCAGAGTTATTCTTTTTTAATCGCATATTTCCTTGTAAACAATACTGAAAATGTCCAATGACCGATAACATAATAACATGCTCTATATGATTATGAAAGTAACACAGAAGGGAAAGAACTAAAGAACATACGAGAACTGAAACTTTGATTCTGGGCTTGCCCAATTTAGAAAGATTCATGATGCCTCTTAATGTTTAGGTTAAAGCCATTTTAAATTAGAGAAATTGAACGGCTGTGAAGAGCAAATTTACCCATGCAAATCCTACAAGTATTTGCGTTTAGTCCATATCAAATAGCAAGAATATGCCAGGAGTCCTTAACCTTACTTATTACATTGCGTATCACATAATACGTTCAGTGATTCAGAAATTACCCACATTTTTCTCTTTGCACGTTTTGAGCCTATTCTGCTATTGGAGTGCCACTTTGAAACTGTGCTCCCTTTTTACATTGCCCCCTTCCCCCGTCCTCAAGTAAATCATCCTAATTAACGGAGTAATAATCAGAGACGGGTTCGGCCTGCATTCATTGGTCATGTTTTGCCCGCAGCAGAGTGCATATTCTTATAAGTTGATGCTGGCTCTGCAGAGTTCTATTGTGTTCACCCTTACATATTCATCTATGCACGCGTAATCATAGCTAGCACTGTGCCAATACGATATTGTTGCTAGTTATTATTGTGCAAGTTGGAGTTGCACCCAGGATGCAAAGATCCTGCCCGTGCTAACCCACGAAAAGTGCCAGGCACACAGAATAACAGATAACAAGATGCTAATAAGCTATGGTTCTATGCGCCTAATTAGCTCCATTCGTATAGTTGAGATGCTGGCTATCACGATTAGTATTGCTGTGGGATTAACACAACAACATAACATAACAAAACATAACATAACATAACACATGACAGAGCACATGAACACATGACGGAACATAACGCATAACATATTTCAACATAACATAACGCACAACATAATGCACAACATAACGCATAACATAGCATATGGCATAACACAAGACATAACACATAACATAGCACATAACATTACATTTTTTAACATAACATAACATAACATAACGTAACGTAACGTTACGTAACGTAACAAAACCTAAAATAGCAAAACAAAACTTAGGCTAAACACTTCTATACAGAATCGTATTCCACCCGAAATGATACTTTCCACACGTAATTCCGCATTACCAACTAGTACAACTGCCATCATTGCTAATCTGGAGAATTCCGAAGCTCGCAAACAATCAATACGGTAGATGACGTCACCACCATCAAACGTTCCTATCTCATTCAAAGCTGATACGAACATAAAAGCATGGTTCAGAACATAAAACAGAATGAAGACCAACTCTAATAACATCAGACATTTTCCGATGATCAATTGATCATTTACACAATTGTCAATTACTCATAATAGGTAACTGGAAAATACTATTTGTGCATTAGATTTAAAATTTATCAAATATACAATTTATAAAAATAATTCGATATTAATTAACTTCTCATGAGATATGTAACACTCGAATTCTTTGAATTTGACGCTATTTTGGTACGATGTATGGCTCTGACGCATTGATGAGCGGTTAGATACGAGCGATGGGCGTCCGTCGTTAATGTGATCCGGTCACATCGAGAGCTTATTTGGGGCCTAAAAGCAAAGATGGCGAGTTCCATCTCATCACGAAATCCTGCTCTTGTCGATGTTTGGGAAACTGCTTATCGAGGCCAGTCGTGAAAGTTCGTACCCTGAAGTTTGTTGACATGCATTCAGTTAATTAGCTGGAGTAATAATGCTAACCAGTTGTAGATTTGGCTTTTCGCTTGAAGGCCTTGGGCAATATGCCCTCCTGCATCCCATCCTTCGGCGGGTTTGGTAAGTGTCGCAAATGAGCACAAACTGGGAATGGAAGAAAATATAAGGACATGCTTTTTGTAATTCGCATTTCGGATAATGGAGGTGGACCTAACCTGGGGCCTTATGGAAACGGGACTTTTCTGGCTTTCACAGTCAGGTCATTCAAAATTGAAAGTGAAGAATCATTGCTGAAATAGAGAGAAAAAGACCATTCTTGAGTGCATCCAGAAAAAAATGCCCCACCTATTAGTCGTTATCTTATTAACGTTCGTGTAAACTAATTAGAGAAGCACTACGAGTCTAACAAAGAATGACGTTGAATTATTAAGTACCAAAATATTCTTTGGAACTTCTGGTCAACTACTATCGTTAATAACAATAAACTTTGAACAAGAATACAAGCAAAACGAACTGGCTTAGCAAGCAGAAGAAACGACAATTTGCAATGCATATGAGAACTCCTACAGATCAATAGATAAAAAACATAAATAGGTCAAGGTTAAAAGGCAAAGATTAAAAGGCAAAGGTTAAAAGGCAAACCAAAAACCGTGCGTTGAGTAACAACCATGGTTTAGTCAACAATTATAAAAACAATACTTTAATACTTTGTCAAATTTAAAGTTGACAGTCAATTTACGCATTCTGATATTCTGAATCTTGACGTGATAGACTCTTCACAAGAACATCGCCAGGTTTCGGCACGGGTTTCGAGGCCAAAGGCACTGTCGAATTTGGCAACTTTGTCCTTGGTGATGGAAGTGGTGGCGGCTCATCTTGCATGGAGGATGACAAAGCAGCTCGCTCTGCAGTCGTTCTCCTTTGCTTGCGACCACCAGTGCTGTTTTGCCTGGATTGAAACGGGTCTTGGTCCGGTGGACTGGACGTACTCAGGCACGCCATCTGATCAGTTGTTGACGACAGGCTGCCACAGCGGCCAACGAAGAAGCTTTCGTCCTCTGGGCTCTGCAAGCGATCCGGCAGGTTGGGAACCGACGGTTCGTGCATAGAGAGTGACCATGGGCCAAAGGACCTCCCTGCTTCACTACCTGTACTCTGCAGACGACTAGGAGGGTTGGGTCTCTGAAAACGAAATCACAAGGCCTCTAAAGATCACGACCAAAAAGCATAAAAATCGTCAATTCAAATTCTGAATCATATAGAATTTATTAGAAAGAGCTGCAATTGTAAGTCACAATTACCATAGGTCCAGGGTCTGCAGCATGGCGATCAAGACGATCGTAATCGGAGGAGAAAACTCTTTCCGGTCTATCAATGAAATTATACCCAGACTCATCCACTATGCCTTTATGAGCTAAACCATTAGTTCTGTCCACTTGGTCATATGAGCTTGGTGGACAAATGTCAAGATCGTCTGGCATTTGCTTTATATATCCAGTTCTTGCTAAATGGTCGTAAGAGGGAGGGCGATCAAAAGACACAGCCATTGGCTTACTCGAACCTTGGCGTGAAAGCCTTGAATAATCATTGTCACCTAAGAAAAAATGGCTATAGTTACTTCAGATGTAAAATATATAATTTACTTAATTCTCCATACTTGATATTTCAACACATAAAGCATTATCTCTTTATAAAAACATCAAAATATCTTAACTTAATATTTAAAGAAAAAGAATAGAGATAATTTTCAATCTAAGAATAGAGATGAACAATATTTCTGATTCTCAGCAAGCAATACCACTCGGAAAACCACAAAAAGCAAGTATCTAATTTCTCTCAGTTTTACTGTCATAATATACACAAGCAGATAGATGCCCTTGTTACATTCAATAAATGCATTCTTGGCCTACTTTTGTACCCATATTGACCATACTTATTCTTTTTCTGGCCTCTTCAAAGGTCAATAGCCATAGCTTGAACCTTCTGATTAGTAGCTTACTATATGCTTTCAAAGTTTCTTTCATATTGCTTTGAAATTTAAAACCTTCAAATCAAGGTACTATCTTTGTAGTTTAATTTTAAAACTATTCACCAAACTTCATACCTGTTTATAAAGAATGTTGGCCTAAATTTACGTGCCACTTTTTTATTACCCATAAAATGAATTAAACGCTCCATAAAATGCTGGTTCCTAGAACAGCATATAATATCCATGAAAAATATTAACTGATAAAGAAGAAAGTTTCAATTCACCTTCAAAAGCATCATTTGGCAGCTGTCCCAGTATGGAAGAATGGAGTTTATCATATGCCAGGACAATATCGTCATCAGTCACTTCAGATCTGCCACCTGAAGGGTTCAGGTCAGCTTTTGCTGCCAATCTTGCTGACACAAAAGCATCAATAGTATTAAACATTTTATCATCATCTCCTTCAAATGTGAAAAATGCATACTTTCCCTCACCCATGGGCGATCTTCTTCCTGCCTCAAAGATGAATTGGCATGTACCTGTGCATTCGTAATTTCGAATTGTATCCAAAGGCCACATAGCAAGAACAGCCCTTGATTCCTGTAAAGCTAAAGTCAGTCCCCACTTTGTGAAATGCAGCAAACATGATTGATCCTTGGCACCAATTCTTTGCAACTGCTTAGTGTTTGCTGCCTTTACATTAAACATTGGTCCTTTAAAATAAAGAAAAATTTAGGTAAAAGGGTAAAAAATACTGTTCATCATTGTAAAATTGCAGTTGCAGGAAACGTTTGTGTAAAATTCTGGTGGTTAAAAGTTGATGCATCTAGATGTTGTAAACAACTCAGGTTACCTTTTCTGATTGGCCTCTGGGCTCTAAATCAAATAATAATGTTTTTCTGAAAGATGCTGTCCTATAGCAAATTAACATCAATTTCAAGAGTGCTCATAACTTTATTGAGAATTCGTTTTTTGAAGTGCTTTGGTTGAAGAAATTTTAACAAATTAGCAAACAAACAAACCTGTAACAGAGTAGCTCAGCTTTGTCTGCATTTGGATCTGAATGACCCAGAGATCCAGAGTCTTTTGGTTCTTTGTAGCCAAAAACCAATGTTCAGTTTCATTGCTCACTTGAAATGCAAACTCTCTTCCTTTGAGACCAGTTCTTTTGGCAACTTGATATTTTGGGAAAAGATCAAGGATTCTCTTTGGTTTCTGTTTGGAAGTATTTTCTTCTTTGTCAAATGCTATCAAAATGATCCTGTCTCTATTCTGTTCATCTCTCTTCAGAACAAAGTATTTTTTCTTCCATGGCTTAGTAATTGTTTTTTTCAACCAATTTTTTGAGTTTGTTTTGCTGGCTGATATGTCTAGCCATCCCTAAAAGAGTGAATGATTCCATAGCATTTCTAAACATGAAATGCCACAGTGTCTGATATTACAATAGCATAATATTTCATTAATGTACATTTTGAAGCAGCTGTAATTAAATTTGCCTTTCAAAACTTCTGATGTACACTTGGTGTTTCAAACAGTATCAATAATTTAAAATTGTAACTGCAAAGGACCTTGCCACCAAAAGCCTCATAGCAAATGACAAAGAACATAGTCAAACCTTGTCATCTCCATTATAAATAGCTTAATTCTTAGAGGATGAAATGAAACATGTGACTGCAGCCAGCTTGTTAATTGTTTATGGCATGTCTTATAGTTATCAAAACTTATTGATTGATGTGGAAAGCAAAATTATTCTATAATATGTTCTTATATATAACCTGTGGTGTTAAAATACCCTGAATGTACAGTTGAATACATGTAAATAGTGGCTAGCTAAATCTCACTGTCTATTTGGTGTTTGGTGGGTTGGTTGCATACAAAAATATACAAAACAAGATTTTGTAAAAAAAATTATCAGTTATGAAAGCGTCTTTTCACCAATGCAAATTCATTTTAAAACTGAGACAATAAATTTGCAAAGCACTAGCCTTTATATGGATAACTAGAACTTCTTAATCTTATTCGCTGTAAAAGTTATAGTTTATGGCTACGATTAGACCACCCAGTTCTAAGAAGCATTCATAAAGGCATATTCTAATCATTCCCCCTAACTTTGATGAAATACCTTGCGTACATTTCACATGTAAACAAGCCATAACCAAAAGAGTCTCTTCCTGTGCGCACTTGGCAAGTCCGAAGGGCCTAGCCATTCCAATGTGAGGCCTTACTCACCTGGTGAATATCTTCCATTGCCTATATCTTTGTCTTTTAGGCCTTCTTGGTAGTAAAGTTAGATAACAAACATAACCATTCAGTCCTCCTATGAATATTTTCATTTACGACTTTCCGGTGATTGTAAAATCTGAACTGAAATCTTAGCAGACAGTTCAAGGTGACTTCCGTAAGCTCCTTCGCACTAACCATTCATTCGCAAAGGGCAAGTGTCATAATCATCATGTCTGATTTTCGTTCAGACGCAAGGGGGAGCGCTTTTCCCGTACTAGATTTAGATGTCAATATAGTCAGTGAAATTCTATAGGATAAGAAAAGGGCCTAAAATAAGACGGAGTTTTAATAGCGTTGGAAAAAGTAAGGCGAGAAGAATACTGGCAAATGAATTATACAAGGGTAGGCAAACATTCAATTTATATCTTCAAAATTACAAAGCACAAACTTTATAATTTTTGTATGAAATACAGTTTTCATAAAGGAGAAGTAGTGAAGAAATTGAAAGCTATGATAAGGTAAAAATATTAGCTCAAACGTCACATGTAAATGAGATTTGAACAAATAAATATTTGAAATGTACCTTCTTATTCATTTTGTTCTAATCAAAATATTGCTATTAGATTTTTATGGGATTAGGAATGCTTCCGTTATAGGTGATTAAGCATATTAAACAGCCATTAGATGGCAATATGGTATAACAACTAAAGTGGCAAAGATTGTAAACAAAAAGAAAAAGCCAAACTTCAGTTGGCAAACAGGGCAGCGAACTCCTCGGTGCTTTTAAGTGAGGCTAGCATTATGTTTGTTGTCGAAAAGTAATATCGGGTATTACAATCCACTCTATCACGAAGTCAAAAAGTCTATGACAAAGTTCTAATGCAGCAGTCTACACAATTTGTCGCGATTTACCAAAATATGTAGAAATCTTAAATAACTCTTAAATTATACATTAGTTTCCGGTTAAATCTGAGGCATGGTAAAGCATCGGGTAAAAACCTATAGCAGATTGCAACCAGCAATCGGCAAGCTCTGAACAGATTCATTGGTAGGGGTGGGGTGGGCACATTTTTATCAGCAACATGGGATTCCTTAGCTAAGGATACAGATAGCACCAGCTACTGTTAGAAAAATTGGGCAAAATCATCAGCACATATATTGATGTTGCAAAAGAAACTCATTTTAGAAAGGCATAGAGTTTACTCCTTATATTAACTTTCATTTCATAGCATTTACAGAAGTTTAGAGCAAGTACTGCCCTACCCAACGCTGATTCTATTCCATCCCTCTGCCGCACTTTCCATAACAAGAATTACTAATTTAAATGATTCATCGTTGGAATAGTATTCACCTGCAGCATGGGGAACCTAAGAACATAGAAGCAGGGCCTTTATGCCAGCTCTCACTCGAGCTGTTTTTTTGGCGACAGCTTCAGTATAGAATTCCATGGCACCTATGCCCTTCCACTCACATATCCTATCGCAATTTAATACGAGCATCCTTCGTTTCATTCAAAAAGATATTCTAAGAGAATTTGGAAAGATAGACTCTACTCATGTAAAGATGCCGAGCCCACTATAAATCCAGAGCTGTTTTGTTAAATTATCCTAATTTCGAAGCCGATAGATTGTGTCACTTACGAAACTAATAGGCCTCTTAATTCTTTTACTTCAACGTCACTATAGAAGGGTTTACGAAATCTGTAGTAAAATTCGGCTTCGAACTGTTTTGATTCTTTTCCACGGCCAGCTCGGTTCATCGGCCGGGTTCTACGGAAAATCTCGAAAATATCTACTTTGATGTTTTTCAGCCGTCCAAGCTTTGAATACGAGCTGGCAAATTTCACACTTGATCAGTCAAAGTGGACGTGTGTATTTGCGTGTACTTTGGTACATTTGAATTATATCGTCGCATTTTCTGAGCATTAATTCATCTCGCTTACAAACCCTAGCCAGGTACTACCTACCCGGTCGATTCGATTCTTTCGGTGAGTTCGAATTGACGTCATCAACAACGTCAACAGGCTTTGTGTCTTGTGAGGGTGACTGGTCCTTTGATTGGTCAGTCGATTCTTCTTTCATTTCCGCAGCTTCCAGCTTTTCCATATCATTGCGAACTTTCATAGCAACATTTGAGAACATTTCGAGCTGCTCTGGTGAAGAAAAACACCCTGCTCCCGTACAAATGACCGGTTCTTTCTCATTATTTGCTCCGGCATTCTCACCCCTGGATTCATAATGTCCCCTCTCCTTGTCACCAAAGTCAGCATTAACTTTGTCAGCAGCGTCATGCTTTCGCTGCCCCACATACCCCTTCACGTCTACAGTCTTGTCACTCACCCCAGCCTCTTTGAAGCCCCTGTCTCCTTTTATAGGCACCTGACTATCCTCAGCAGCCCCACTAGATGCTGCTTTGTTCAATGTTTCACTTGAAACATTGTTTCTCTCTTTAATACTCTGTTCTTCGTTAGTTTCTTTCTTGTCATCTTGTGAGTCTGCAGCTGCATCAACACTGTCACTCTTCTCAACGCTGCTGAGACGATCCTTGTCGATTTCCAAAGAGCTTTCCTGAAAAGGGATGATCCGGGTCACCACACGAACCTCGCTTGCATGGTCCGTTCCATCCTCGTTTTCGTAAGTAGTAAATGTTGTCTCGTAGGTCACCAATTTTCCTTCGTCATTTTTTCCAATGTGAGTTTCAACTTGGGTCTTGACCTGAAAAACATGCCGGTATTCAAGACAACCGAAACTTTAATGAAGACGACTAAATGTGAACAATACCCAAAGATACAATATGATAAGCTCTAGCATTGCATCATGTATTTCGAAAAAACAATCGTGCATTGAGGAGGGTATAGCAAAGAAAAAGGGTTAGATGAAGCCAAGATGGAAGAAGGACGGCAAAGCTCCTTTCGAACTTCTGCATTTTCTCGTCCGTAGAACTGCAAGCTAAAGGCAAAATCGAATTAACTTACAATTCTACCATCGACAGTGACAACTTTCGGCTTCTTCTCCATCGACGATTCCATCTTATCCAGAACGTGATCTTCAGTTGTCTTATTTTCATCTTGCGAGTCAATCAAATCAACTTTATCATTAGTTGTTTTGGCCTGAGAAGCCTTTTCATCACTGTTTACAAATTCTTCCTCGGTCTCCCCAACTTTCTTGCCTGTGGCTTCGTCGCTTCCTTCGTTGTCGGAATTAGACGATTCTGAAGTCGAAAAATCAAAGTTTCATACGGATTCCATCATTCTTTAAAATATCATTTTTAATGACGGGTGATTTTACATCTGCTGCTCTAAAGCTATGTCTTTAAAAGGACATAACATTGTTCAAACGAAGCATGTCACGAAATGTTTTCCAAATAATGCATTAAGCTGCATAATTAAACGAGTGACTTCGAGAAGGGAGATCTATGCATCTGTAAGTTACAATTTATAGGGACGATGAGACAGAAATCACAGACATTAAATGTTGAATTTTACTGGACATAACGTCTGTTATGCAAAATTTGACAGAAGTCATTACTAGTTAAGCATTGAATATATTTGAAAGTGAAAAAACATTGAACAGAATCAATCGTTAAGCAAAAATTAGAAATCAGGAAGACAAATTTCGACCAAAAGATGGATCTTTGGTAAAAAAATTTTGTTCAATGGTGGACGTTGAAGATTGGGTGTTGATTGTAAATAAGGCAAAGCATGATCCCCTAAAAAAGCTCTGATATGGTTACAAAGACTAGCAAAATTTGACAAAAGCGCACAAGAGGTACAGAAGGTACAGAAAAGCAAAGATAAGTCAGGAAACTAGAATTACCTTTCTTCAAAACTTTTGCTGCCAGGCGAACCTCCAAGCGAATGTTGTTTTTCTCGACTGATTCCTTCGCGTAATGTCTCACCACGTCTCCTTCCTTGCGGAAGAGAAACACGGATGGGATGGAGACATCTTCAGAATGACTATCACCACTCATGGCAAACATCGGCTGGTCTGCTGAAGTGTTTTCATTGTTATCTGGAAATGAAGACAGCGAATAAATTACGCAAACGAGCCTTGGTAAATGCGCCAGAAAGGATTAAGTGATTTCATTTCCAGTAACGACGAACGTCCTTGAATTAACAGCAGCGGCAAACTAAGAATTAATCAGGGTAAAAATGTCTAAGAGACCTATAAATGTTTAGTCAGTTGTTGTGTATTGATAAAAAAGAGCAAAACAAATAGAAACAGAAACTCCCTCAAAAATAGTGATTTCAAAATTTGCTGTTAAAAATGAGCTCATGCATAGCAAACTAAAACTAACTACGACCAGGTTGAAGATTAAGACTAGTATTTACAGTCAAGGCAGACTACTTACCAATGATAATGACTCCTACTGCACCATGACTTTGAGCACGTCTTACCTAAACAACAAAGGAAACATCTTAGCTAAAGGCCGATATTTCTCACCAGAAGACCCATTAAATTGTCATCACTGATAAGGCTTCGAAGCTTGTAAATGCAACGAATACACCAAAGGGAACACAAAACTGTAAATTGGAAATTCCGCCATCGCAATCACAAGATTTGTGTACGTTCTCTCACCTTGTCGATGAACATGCAACCTCCTCGCTGAGCGATGACAATGCGGTCTTGAAAATCATCTCCATTTTCTACCTCACTGCAAGCATTGTATGGAACAGCTTCTACAACCTCTCCAGTGATCTATAATAAACGTTTGAGAGAGTTTTTTATCTTAAACATAATCTAAGGATAAACTAGATACAAGTATGCTGAGAAATATTTAGCTGCGACGATAATAGAAGCTGGCAAGCTCTCGGATCCCTCTTCATACCGAATTGCAAGGTGTTGTGCACTTTGCGATAGGGCCTAGTAAAGGTCTTAGAAAACATACCCCAGGGTGACTCGAAATGTCCAGTCCAAACTGGGCGGCGCCGGCACCATAATAAACGTCGCCGTTGAAAGGAGGAGACACCAGCTGAACCACTCGAGGTTTGGGTGCTGCAGCTGCAAAATTGAAGTCGAGGCTTATAAAGGCTGTTGTTATAAGGGTATAGAGCATGAGTCGAGAAGATATTATTTAGAAAAACATGTTTCCACAATGACATTTCTCATCGACACTATAAAGTGGCTGTACCAAAGCAGAGACTGCTTTTTTCAAAAATCAATTTACTGACGAAACAATATTGTATCTGAAGCTATAAATCACCTTTTGAAAAGCTTTTGGGTTGATCTAATAAGAAATTCTAAAAGGAAATTTTCTGATCTTACGTCACAGATTGGTAAGATTGAAGTTACCTTGCTCGAACCCTCTGTTCTTCGACACTTGAATCATATCTTGCATGAATTTGATGCCATCAGCTGCATCTTCGGATGTAATTGCCTAGATAGCAAAAGGTTCTTGACATTATCTCAATTTGATTAAACAGCAATCCAGCATTATATGGAAAATCTATTTAAAAGCAAACTAAGGAGAAAAGCAAGACAATTTTGACTGTAACCTAAAAGCATTAATGTTCAACATTTTTATGAAAATTTTAAATTGGAGCATATTACAAGAAGAATGATGCAAAGAGGATAACTACATACAGCCGAAATTTAGACGTTAGAAACGAATTCACAAATCAGTTTCCCACAAAAGAGTCATTTAATTCAAAACTCACCGTCCCAGCTTGGTGGATGAGTTGGACTTTTCCGTCACTTGTCTGGAGAACATTAATCCCCATTTCTTTTAGCAACTGAAGATGATCGGTGTTGCCAACCTGGAAGTGTTCAGCACGAAGCTTTGGTTCTCTGAAATTGAAGAGAAGAAGATATACTTTTCGTTGTTTAGTAGCCAATGGTATAGGAATTGCTGAATATTTCTACATGATTTTAAGAAAGAGCACGCATCAAAATATGGCACCAAACATCACGATTACGTAGAAAGTCAGAGATTAAATTAAACTAAAACATGCGTGGTCTCTGATATACTTCTAGGACAGGAAATGCGAAACCGAGGACAAAGAGACTTGTTTCAGCTGTATTGATAATGAGACACGAAACGAATAAAAGGAAAGCCACGTTAGAGAGTGACATTAGATACAATTTCTACCAAATGCCTGTGAACATTTGCTCTAATTCACGCATTGCACAAGGTGCAAAATCCCCCGCCCATCAAACAATATTGTGTAGCGCAAAAGTGAATAATCCTACAAGCATATGTGATGGATTCTCATATAGCTACGGATTTCATCTAACGATCAAACATCGTTTAAGGCGGCAAGGGGGTTGCAACCACCAAAGAGACACAGAAATAGAGCGGGGGTCGAAAAATCACAAAATTGTCGTGGTGCTCCAACTATTGGTAGAAAGAGATTTGTAGATTGTTAGACAAAACAGATCATAGGAAGATCAAGGAACTCATATGTCACATTACTATATCACATTGAAAAAGGGACAATGCTTTGAGAATGCCAAAACTGTGGTTCCGCTGAACCTTAATGCTTTGAAAAATAGCTTTACCTATTAGGGTCGAAACTGAAGGTGGCATCGGCTTGTTTCGTCTCCGGGTTCGATGCACACATAGGGGGGCCAGCTGCGGGCCTTTTGTAGCCTTTGCGGACTATCCTGGCGAATTCACGCATGCTGAACCGGTCCTTTGCATCGTTAGGGCACGTGGACTGCGACTCATTCTCCTCCACAGCAGATTTTTGGCTGTTCACCTTAGTCTTATTCTGTAAAAGAGCGAAAGAGAAGTATTACAAAAGACTACTGCACAGCGTAAAAGTGCGCCAACCAAAAGGCTAACACACTATCTAGAAGGAAATCTTGCTGTCAAATTTCATTAAAGAAAGTGGCCGTCTGAAAAAAACTAGCTCGGTGTTTTGAAGAAAACTTGAAGAAAACAATGGGCTCATCAGAAAGGGAACAAAGTGCACGAATATAGGGAATGAGTTTAGGGTTCAAGAAGAGCACAAGGTTTAGTGTAAATAAGACGTCTTGGCCTCCTTCGCCCTACGAAATTGATTTGAATGAAGGATTGTGTGAAAGCGCTGAAGTCGCTGCATCACGTCGTCAAAGCGAGGCACAAATGCAAGGAAAATGTTTCTGTAAGGGAGGTGAAAGACGATCGGTACTCACAAGCTACGAAGTGGGTCTTGGGAAATTCTCGTACATCATAACGTCACATATTTTCAATTTATGTTGACAACATTTCAGAAACACCACTTTTAAAGTTGATCATTTGCACACAATAATTTGATATAACTTTAAACTAACTGCCTTACTTTCATGGCTAATTGGAGGTGGGAAAAATAACTATTGTGTATAGTATTTAGGTTGAAGAGTTCGTGTCTTTGACCAGATATTTCACAGACGGCAGGATCAAAGATAATAAATTGCTTGAACACCGATATCCTAAAGGATATAATATAATACTAAAGGAAAGCTTGAAGAACCGGACAAACCTGGATAACTTTGGATTGAGCCTTGTCGAATTTGACATTCCCCAAACTCAGGGGCAGCAAATGAGCTTCCGTTGTGAATATAAAGTTGTGGATGTTCAAGATTCGATCGGAGTCGTCGGAAAACAATAGATAAAGATATTTGAATGTTTCGGCTAGAACATATGAATCCATTCTGTAACAAAGAAAATACGTTATTTTCATTGAACAAAAACATCTATTGTCCACACATCATTGCAATTCAACACTGCAAATATCTGTCTTAAAATATGTTATTTTGTTTGTCTTTAGTCCTAAGCCTCTTTCCACTAAAATGTCAAGGGAAGCCACTGCCACTATTTCTTGGCATTACTAATACTTTCTTGAATTTTTCCTAAAGAAGTGCCACAATCTTTCTGAAGATTGAGCTTCTAGATAGCTCTACGAAAATGTTAAGAAAACAATTACAGTTAGAAATTCTAAGCCACTCAAATTCTATTCGGAGGGTAAGGCTCCCTCTGATTTGCTTTCCTCAATGTCCCAATAGACAAAATTCATACATCGTATTTACAATTTTTGCACAGCATACCATCCAACAACCTTAACACTGGAAATATTTTTTGTAAAAACATAATAGACGAATCAAGTGGCATTAGCCAAGCTTGAACCAATAAAGGGATAGAGATGAATCAATGGAGGAAGAAAATGGATTACTTGTCTTCGTGGGTGAATGTTCTTAAGTCTTTTATTGCTGCAAACCCACATGGGACTTGAGCATGCTCTTCCAGCGTCTCCACTATGTGTTTACCAACCTCTAAGTAGTATGGGTCTTTAGTTGCCTAGACATGGTGTGCAAAATTCAATCAGCATTGCGCAACAAACTTATCCACAGAGTGGAAGTCAAACAGTGAGCCGATAATAACTAGCACTGGGATCTTCAAGGGTCCCACTAAAAAGACAACGGGGTGCGATTGAAGGGCGATTATGAAAAGTCATTACGGGTGGGCGAAGATTTACTAAGAAGATTGGATCGTGTCGCCAGAAATTAATGCTAGATACCTGACTCGCCCCTTACAAATGAGTTAATCCTAGTTATAATTTGAGTGGGTAGCCTTTTGTACAATGCAGTGAAATTAAACAAAGAAATGCGCATCGCCTATCTTGTCAAGAGGCAAATCGCAATTTGGTAAGATTACTTCATAGAGACTACCTAGCGCCCCACCTGCCTGCGGCGTTAATCTGCTTAAAGGAGCGTCTAGTCGCTTCAAACTGCACGATTACTGGCTGACCTTTGAGCCGGATCCAAAAGGTCAAACATCAGTTGCTTTACTTGTGTTGCATACTGACAATTCATGTCGGTTCCAAGGGTTTGGTTTAAAGTAAGCATAGGCTTTGCCTTACCTCGAACAGAAAATAAGTGCTTTCTGCGAATTCTGGCCTTAGTGGATGCTGCGACCAATATAAATCGAAGTTTGTTGTGAATGCCTGGGTTTGAAAAATAAGGCGAAAATGAAAAGCACATTTGCAATTGGAAAATACAAATTTTACTTCAACAAAGGATCGAGATATTTGATGGATGAAATGGCAGTATGATAAAAAACAAAAACAGGTGGCTTTTCGATGATGAGTTTGATCTTAAACCAAAATTAGGGAAAAATTGAAATTAAAAAGCTGTTGTTCCTTTAGAAAACTGCGATTATTGAATAATGCAATTGCTAATTGGTGAGATTATTGCTAATTGGTGAGACTATTGGATCATTGTTGCGCAATACGATAGCAAAGTAATCCGGATTCATGCAAAGGGGCAGTCAAGTACATTCTCTCATCTGGTCATATGTTCAAAGCGGTCATTTCTAGAATACTACACACCAAACAATGTACAACTCGTTAGGCTTCTGTGAAGAAGGAAGCTGACATTTTCAGTAAACAACATCTTCATTTAGCAGTTGATGCTACTTGTTTGTGCAAAACAACCACAGAAATGCCGGAGATGGTGAGGGGGAGGAGGTTGCTTATCGGATAGATAAACAGCTCCTACGCACAGCGGTTGATCAATGTAAACAAGCAGATACCTCGGGAATGAATTTATGTCGCTTGGCAACTTCGTACAGCATCTCGTGCGTTTCAATGGCTGGCTTCAGATCTCCCATCAGAACCTTGAAAAGAGGATACTGAGTGTAATGAAATCGATTCCTTATCGCTAGTATAATGTGGAATACGGGCTGGGTGGGAGGTCAAGCTTTCTGGCATCCTTCTCGGTTTGGTATAAGCAGTATTAGGCCAGCCAATGTCGAGAACGGAGAGCTAAGACTACCATGACTGCCTTGAAGCAGCGATCATAAAGAGTCAAACTGTTGCAAAATCAAGATCAACGTTTTCACAGCAATGGTAAAAACAGCAATGGCAATACCTGAAGGCCGGGCCAAAATGCCTGCAGAGAATCGACGAAAGAGCGAATTGGTCGATCCGGCTGGTGCATCAGGACGTCCAGCATCATAACACCTTGCCGAATGTATTTGTTGATTGCCGCGTAGTGCTGCAAGGAACGCAACAGGGACGATTCTAAAAAGCTGTTGGTTGATGTGCTTTAAGAGATATCGAGCTGCCTGCAAGCCTTTATCTAGGGGTCCTTTTGCCCTGGATGGCATTCGAAGCATGACCACTGGCCAGGTGGGGACAGGGTGCAGTTTTACCCCGGGTAGATGCTAATGCGTTCATCAAAAAAGATGGGGAGAGTAAATTCTACAGTTTAGTCAAAAAATGTCAAGATCACGTTTACGGCTGACTTTAAAGTAAGGTTGTGTCAAGGTCATCTAACTTCCCCTTCAAACACCTCCCTCCCCACCACTGAAAACACTTACTCAAAGGGCCAGATATCTATAAGGTGGCACAAAAGGGAAATGTTACCCCAACTGTCATTATCATTCACCAAATCTATTCCTTGAGCAGGGTTGATTAGCATCTTCAAGAGAATAGACGAGAATAGAAGTCGATATCAAAATTGGATATGGCAAAAGGCGCTTTCAAATTTGCTCGATGAATCCTGATAATCTTTCTAGTCTAATAAGAAAAACTAACTCAGATTTTCTGAGTAAGAAGATGATATGAATATACCAGATAAAGTTAAAGGTATGCTACGTCTACTGGGATCTTGCTGGTGCCAATAAAATAAAAAAATCCTCCTTTACCTTGTTGAATTTCTCTAAGTAAGATGTGTCCCCAAGAAGAATGTAGGCCTTTAAACAGTACTCATAATAAGAATCAATCCCTGCACCAATTCCACTGTCTAAAAGTGAATGGAAAAACAAGTTCTAGCGCACTGAGCAATTTTTAACGATTTACAGAAACTTAATCGTACAACTACAGTAAATACTACGCTTTATACGCTTTTGGCAGATTATAAAAAATTATTGTACACGACGTTGGAGTCAAAACAAGCCACTAAGTCTTGTACCACCCTGATGATGATAACACCAAGAGATACATATCTGCAAAGAAGCGAATCACAGTCTCAAAGGCCAAATGATACACCTGAGTGAATTACTAAAGTGACAAATAGTGCCAAAGTGGTTACCTCTTCGTATCCAATCGCCGTTGTGGACATCGATGACAGTGCCAACCAGGTCACTGCTACGACTGCGGTAATGCCAGATTGATTCCATGGCCTTTCGAGCCTTCGCCTGGAATGAAGAATGTTTAACTAATGTTTACACTTCCAAACACACCTCATGTTTTCAAATGATAAGCATTTCTGTGCAACTATCACGAGCCATGATATCACTACGACTAAGAACACCTTCAGGGATGCTGCGATACCACCTAGTCTGAAAACTATGAGTTGATTTGGTAGTCAAATACTATACCCAGCATCCACGTACTGAACCGAAATGAATCTCTGGGAAATTGATACACACGAGCATGCATTTGGTCAATTACTGTAGACACTTTCATTGAATGCAAGCAAGTGAAAGTGCATAAAGATGAACCACAACAGCTAGTCATCGTTATGTAGATCTTACTTTTAAAGACTACAAATCCTCAGTTATACTGACCACTAATACTGATCCCCTACAATATTGAGAATGATGAAACGTCTATGGCTTCAATGATCTGAAGTTTATCTTCTATTAATGATTTACATTTGAGAAATCTGAAACTGCGAAGAAAACTGGAACCAAATCTTTGCGTACGTTTTCGTCCGACATTCCTTAGAGTATGAAAACGTCAGAAAACAGCCGAAAGATGCTAAATATATAGCTATGAATCAAGTGGTTATTACGCAGTTTTCGATCTCTATATCCTCAAAACTTTAGCTTCTCTCACGTGGTGCCCGTACCATTTCAGATATTGTCTTATCGTTCAATGAGGTGTTCAATGAGAAGACCCCAGGACTGTACTTCATAGGCTGCGTTAAGCAGTATCTTAGAAACCCTCTAGCTGTTTTTAGGTTAATTCAAGAGCATTGCCAGAGCCAAGGAGAGCAAAAATGAAGCCATGCGTGAAGAATTGACTTGCCTCGTAGATGGAATTTCCACTTAGTCGACTGAGCGCAGCGAATTCCATTATCATGGTCCCACCACAGGCTGTACAGGTGTCCTTCTCGTTGACAATTCGAGACATTGGATGATGAATGCCATAAAGAAGATTCACCTGGGCAATTAGAAGCAGCATTTCAAAGTAACTTCATATAATTGTTATGTGAGCTTGCAGGAGATACATGATATATTTCATGTACAGAGCTTGTTCAGTACTCCAAGCAAATGGTCATCAATAAGCTAAATTGCATGAGTGGTATATGTCGTTGAGTGGCAAATGAAAAGTGGAAAGTTTTCTAATAGAAAGATGTTATCTTCCTACTTCGTGGATAAGAATCCTACTACAACAAAAGTAGCTTTTCCATTGAGGTAACACTATGGCCTTCAATTATCTTAAAGCATGAGATATCATTTTGGGATAAAAATGATTTGAATTGGAAAGTAAACAATCTGACAGAAGCTGAAATAAAGCTTCCTACATAATCATTTTCAACAGAAATTGATTCATCCACCTACTCATAAAGCCCAGTAACATATAACAGAATGAAAGTAAACAAGAGCATAGACTTCAGAAACTCCAAAGAAAAATGATCTCTCTGGTATATCCATTAACACTAATGAGAAAAGACTATCGTGCAAAAGTCCTTTTCTATCAATATTCTGTAAAACATCCCAAAATTGGTGTAGTCCTAAAATTCCTACATTCAAAAGTATGTTCTGATCTATACAAACCCTTGAGTATGGTATGCCTGTGCTCGTGTTGAAAGCAACTAACAGACGGTCAGCAATATCTATTGCCATTTCGAGAAGTTGCCCATTATACCATTGCATCCCTTTATCTTCTTGCTGCAGGGCCACTGAAACAACATGACCTCCAAGCAGCCCTCTAAAGTGAAGAAAATTCATACATTAAGGTAATTGTTTTTAAAAGACATGTTTAGAAGAAAGCAATCAAATCAATCTAGCCAATGAATCCAATCTTAGGAAAGAATGATACTCCTTAGAATATCAACAGCGGGATGATACACAGCTGCACAACTCTTTCCTTGGATGTAACAGGTTTTGAAAACTATAAAATTTGCAACTTTGAATGAAAACTCTAGGCATACATACCCTAAAACACGAATATTGGTTTCAAACACAGACACAACAACGTCTGTGTCAAATGTGACTTCTGAAATAACCAGCTGCACAGCTTTTTCAAACTCAGTGACATTACCAAGGACCTAAAATGAGTTCAAAATGGTTAAACATCTTAGTTGTATGTGGTTTGAAAAACAAATCCTAAAACAATACTCTGAAAGCACAAATGCTAATTAACATGTGAAACAAGAACAAATTATGTATATAAAGTTCCAGTAATAATTTCTTTAGTCATTCACAAAAAACAGCAGCATGCACAATCTAAAGTAATTATTTTTCTTTTAACATGAGGGAAATAAGGGCATTACAAAAGTCAATGAAGAATTTAAAATGTACACAGTTTATATACCTAATGAACTATAATCACTCAAAGAAATATTCAAAAATCAGACTCAGTCAGGAACTCATTCAAGAACAAAATCCACTTTTGATAGTCATTACAAACAGATAAAAGTAGTCAGCAATTAAGTTCATGGAATATAAACCATACTTACAGCTAGTGTGTCAAGTGTGTCAATAAGAGTTAGTGAAAAGCTGAAAAACAAACATTCACATTTGTTTAGTTTAATTTCCTCTAAATTTTGCAGTTTGGCTTCAGTGACAGAAAAGCATTTTATAAAGGCATAAATGTTATAAAAGGCTTTCAAGACATGGAGAGGGGTGGTATTACAAGATTTGGCAAATCCAAAAACTTACATTTTCCCCGTTCATATCCAAAGATGATAAAGGTTTAACCAGGTAAGCTAACAACTTCAAAATTTCACAAGAGCAGAAAGTTTAGTACATATTAACAAATTGCATAAAAGACCAAAAAAATGTGTTTGATTATAGGCATTTTTTATCAGTGTTTGCAGCATCTTGGGGCATTTTATCAAAACAAATTGCTTGAAAGCCTGGTTAATACATTTTCTAGAAAAACCATTTGCTGTGCATACAATCTATGTTCAAAATGGGCACATTTTCAAAATTTATTGTTGCATGCTCACTTTCCAAGAGTCTCATCAATGTCTCCCCTGTCTGGCTCACTTCCTCTGTACCTCCCTTTGCAGCTCAATGGCATTAGTTCATCGCAGGGTAAGCATATTTCTAAACAAAATTGCACTATCCATCAGCTAATCAATCTTACAACTGTATCTCTAGTAAGTTCATTCTGCCTTACATGCTCTGATCTACTAGATAGCATATAACTTAAAAAGCTAGGTAGTAGTGCAATAATGCTAATAAAACTATAGTGATTATTCAAATGAAGCATCTTCCTCTAGTGTTCTTGAATGAAGCATCTAGCTTTAGTGTCCTTGAAAAATGAATTATAATTTCCTTACCATGTATGAATCATATGCATGGTAGAACATCTTTACTACTCTCTCCCTGAAAAAAAAATTGTCCAAATTTACTGTCTTGAATATGATGGTGAGACTTCTTAAAAAACAAATATATACTAGGAATAATCTTAACCCCATTATTTCTAAAGCATATTTAAATTATGATACCTTTTAAAATACAAATTTAACAAAAGAACAAGAAGCAAGCTAAAAATATTAAAAAACGCCCATCTGTGATTCAAAATAAACTGACAAGAAAAGCAGCCATGACATAGCAGTAACTAACTTAGCCAGTGGGGCAAGCTTATCAAATAAACCCTCACTTCCCTATTCTTTATTCTATGTTACTTTCATGACATTATCGGTACTGATGCTAAATGGTTGGGCAATATTAGTCATCGTTAAACTGCCAGCTCTTTGAAAACAATGCCAAGCCAACGTTGAATGAAGAAATCTGTCTACATGTGAAAAAATACACTAAGAACAAATTTTTAAGAAAAAATTAACCCTGACAGAAAACTACTGAAATCTTTCGAAATATAGATCACGTTTTTGGAGTTTAGAGTTGAGGGAGAAAAAGAATTCAACGCAACAGTTGATAAAGCTAATCAGGAGACTGTTACTGAACAAAAACAAAGAGTGAGAGATACAATCAACTGAAAAAACATAAATCAACAGAAACAAAACATTGAGATTTACAGAGAAACTCTCAACATAATTAAATGCTAACATACTTCAGGGCAGTCTTTTCTGCCTTCTGGATATCGCCATTAGCTGCGCCAAAAATGACGAAGAAAACAATCGCCAACGTCCCGAACACTGTATGAACAGCAACCGGTATCTTCATATTTCGGGCGCGGTGAAGTTGAGGAGAGAGCCCAATAACTAGAGTAAGTTTCTCTGTATGCTTTACATGTTTTCCATTTCCATGCTTACGAGATAAATAACTGAATAACTGAAAGGCAGCGCTCGCCTTTCTATAAAAATACACCGATGGCCTAAGTCTCGTCTCGTTAGTGACGGAACACTTTACACAAGAATGATTATGGAAGTACGGCCTCGACCCAGGGCCCGGGGAGAAAAAGAAATGGGAACAACAGCTGACAGGTGTGTTAATAAGGCCAATCTGCTTGGCACTCGTTTATATTCAATAACCCATTCAATTGTAGCCAGAAAGACAATTTTTAATTGATAAAACCCTTTCTTTTGATAAATTGATGGTAATTTTATAGTATCTTTGAAAATTTGTGCTTGAGCTTTCCATTATTTAAAGTTATTAACAGTCATAAGCACTGATCTAAATCCCAGATATCACGATAACAAAGGAAATATAACCTTGTGCATTAAGTTACAGTCAAGATGTTAATCAACTGGACCTAAAAATGCCAATGGTGGGGAAAATGGATAAAAATCATGTGAAATCAAATGGTTGTGACAAAATCTCTAAACATCATTCACAAAATACTTTCTCTCGAATACTTTCCACTTTACCTCAAGGCTGGCTTTGTTTCTGTGCCTTTTTCATATATGCTGTCAGTTGACCTTTATCTAGTGTAAAACACATATCTATATATGGTTAAACAATAACGATCCCGTTGAATAAATTTTTTACTTTCTTTGAAAGCTGTTCTTGTAATTTCCACGCATCAAAATTATGAAAATACAGAATCACGATAAAATGTTTCGTCACGAGTGTAAAATTCGCTCTAAGTAGTTGTTCTACCGTCTTGTGGTTTCGATTCACAAGAAAAACAGCAAAGCAGTAGCTCTTTTGGTGCTTTCGTCATGTAAAAATTACAGAGAAACAGAGGCCTATATGTTGGTAATGCGAAGGTCTGGTGAAATAGATCTCCGTAGCAACCAACATGAATTTACCCAACTCAATACAAGAACCTGTGCTATAATCTCCAAGGAGGTCTTATTCACTTATGACATAAATTTACAATCACGGCTTCCTCAAATTATCATTTCACGTGGCTACTAGCAACATTATGAAGGGCATGCTGCAAACTTCGCTTGATATCATAATTAATCAGACCCCGTCTTTAAAATCTTCCTTCAAAATATGGTAGCCGATATGCTTGGCATTTACTGAATAGGAATAAAATAGCCTTGTTTAAATCTCTCACTTTCAAAAAAAGAGAAAAAGTATGCAAAATAAATATAAACTGTTTGCACAGCTTGTTGTATTTTGACTAAAACTCCCTCCGAATACATTTAAATGTGCAGAATACTCACATGAAAAGAATTTAGCAGAATACTGGCAATTTTAAGAAATCATACGCCAAAATAAAAGCTTCGCTTGATGTCGTCAACGATGAGCAAGACGTAATTGCTCTTTATTCCTTTTATGTGTCAGCACCACCTGTTTATCGTACTTTTATTCAAATCATCGAATCATTTGAAAATTTGGGAACCATAGGAAAGCTCTGAGAAAACAAGCATATTTGGATTGTCATCTGCTAAGGCTCTTATTCACACATAAAGGCACAAATAAAGGCCTGTTTGAAGCAGACTATCAGACTTCTGAAGAAATTATTAATATTCATGCAAAAGCCTTTAAGTCAACGCCTGATAATAATTTTGTGGATTCTAATTTTGGTCCTTCACAACTAAAAATAGTTACGGCCAAAAAAGTTCGTGTATTACAAAACCAAATTTCCGAAGCAAGTTCCAAAGCCATGAGCAACATCAAGAGCAAAATTTTTCATCATACCAGAGCAGCATCCCATTTAATTGTTCTCGAAAAGGCTGTTCGTTTTTCACTTGCTTGATACCCAGAGCAACGCCGGAATTCCAGTAGAGGTATGATATTTTATCGCTCCTTCCCACCTGATGTAATGAAACCATACCGCCACTGCAAGCAGCCCAAATTATTTCCAAGATGTGCATTCCTGTTCCGTAACTATATACAATTTAAAAGCAGCATACTTCAACATGAGAAATTTACCCGCAGGTTGATAAGATAGTTAATTAGCGCACAAATTTTACACTCTAGTACGTAGTGGTTCCTTTGTGTTCAACCTGGATAAAACAAAAGTGCAATTACAATTCTTCCCCGAAATACCGACACGCTGTTATAGTTGTTTCAACTTCTACCGACAGGCAAAAAAATACCGACGGCTTCTACAAAAAGTGGGGGGAGTGTCACTTCCACGAAGTTTGCAAGAATCAATTTTTCTCTTGTTATATTACGAGACAAAGCTAAAACCCTTGTATGCTGCATGTAGAGCTGAAGTTGAAGCGGCGCTGCAGCAGCAACAACAGCAGCAGCAACTGGGAAACAGCAGTAACAAAACAACAGAGCAATGGCGGACGAGGAACTCGAAGAAGTTTATCTGCAATTGAAAGAAGAAGTTTTAAAAGATTTAAGACACTTTCTTGTAAAGAATATCGAGCCTCAGAAGCTTTTTGCCTTTTTAAGAACGCAAGGAGTGCTCGATGCAGACGATCAAGAAGAGATTGAAGCAGAAAAAACGAGACGAAGGAAAGCTGAACGGCTTTTGGACATCATAAAAACTAGGGGATCAGACGGTTTCGATAGTTTCTGTGAATCAATCAGACAGAATAGAACACAAATATTTATTTTGAAAACCATTCTCGATTCATTTCAAAAGAAACTGGATAATTGTTCAGGTAAAACTAACCCATCTTACAATAAATCTGTTTTTTATGGGCAAGCTTTTATATTCTCTAAATGTTGATCAACGATACACCTCGACCATTTTTAGGGCAAAAGTATATGTACTGGCTTACCTTTTGATGTGAGGAGCATGATGATATTTTCTGTGAAACATTTATTTCTTAATCATTTTTAGATATGTTTAGTTCTATAACTAAACAATGCTAAAATCGCACCATGTTGATAAAAGGAAAGATGTTATCTGTTATTGTCTATAATCATGCTTCATCTTTCAGTAAGTTTTCAATGGACAAATGTGTCTCTTTTATTGTATCTATTTGTCATGTGTTCCTACAAACTCACACTTAAATCAGCAGTTAAGCTGATTGACCATTTGATTTCTTTCATTCAGATGTTTCACTTCACAATGGGAGTAATGTGAATGAATTATCGGAAGCACAGCTACCTGTGCCAGGCGGCCCTGGTGGACCAGCTGTTCCATTTTATGAGTTACCTGAAGAATACTCAACAGAAACTAATGGTAAAATTATAGATGTTTATTAATACTTAAACTAGAAAACCTCCATAGAACCTCATAAGTCTTTAGCCAATATATTTTTTGTGAGCTTCAGTAGAGACAAAGCATTTCTATCAAGTTTACTTCATACTCTAGAACACAACTTCCTTATGATCACATACATGAATCTTGAACAGGCAACTAGAAACTGTTTGAATACCACAATTGTGCAGCTCGGCCTATATAGTATAAAGTATTTTTGACTGGTGAAGAACAATAACCTTCATTTGTTATATAATCTTCAAGCAATTAATATAGATAATAGCACACATTTTATCAGCTTATGACAATTTTCAACATGTATCAGCATTTCTTTTTGCATCCTGTAGGTAGAAGATCACCACCACCTGTGTACACAGAGTATTAATGTACAAAGTGAACATAGATTTTAGAGAACATGTTATTTGTGTACCTTTTGCAGGTTTAATTCATTAGCTCTTAAGTAAGTTTTTAATTTTTTGTACTGGCTGTTGATGTGGGAAGTTGGTGGGTTTTTGAATGGGAAATGGGCAAATACTTGTCATTCAGATGCTACTGTCATTCAGATAGTTAAACATGTGTATATTTGGTTTTCTATGAATCCAATTTTTACTAGTAGGTATGATCATTTTCCCAACCATTTTAGCTAGCTTTCAATTAAAGAAGTGCTCAAGGGGCATGAAAAACAAATTCACTCATTTGTTTCTATTTCTTGTTTTTGAAAAGCAAGACTTCAACCTTAGATGCAAATAGTTCAACATTTTGTTTAAATTTTTTGTAAAGACCTAGATCCTGCAATGTATTAATAATCTATATCATTGTACATTTGTGAATTAGTTTTCTTATTTGCTTGAGGTTTTGTTTTTTAATTTTATGTAGATGCAATCGATTTTATGTTTCTTCTATCTTAGTTATTTGAAAGTACTTTGTTAGAAAAGAATAAAAATGACACAACAGTTGCTGACAAACTCTATAAATAAAGACATTCTGTTAGACAGATTTATACAACACTATTCTATACAACACTGCTACACTATTCTTGGAAAACAACATAAAATTGCCTTTTTGGGTTTCTCAAGTTTTGCTATTTCTAGTTCATGCACCATGATAGAAACTGAAATAAATAATTAAATTTCTGTTTTGGTATCACTAAAATGTTCTTCCCTATGTGTATTCTCATCATTCTAGTAAAAAACCTGAACTTGAGGAAACCAAAATGACAAAGGTTACACAACTTCACAAATTGGCTAACTAACAAATATACTTGTATCAAGTTTACACTCATATTCTCATTCAAAGAGGTTTTATCTGAACATTTCTTGTTTGATCAATGCGAACTAATGAGATGACTAAACATGGCATATGATATTGTGTATGTATCTGTATGAATATATCTTATTTGATGGTCTTGTAAACATTACCAAGCAGTTACAGAGCTAGGATGAAACTTCATACTAGATGACTTTGATATTACATAGGGCATTCAATCTGAGAAAAAATTTTGAACCATCAATTTGGTAATCAATACTTCAAGTATTATAGTATGATAAAGTATTATCCTAATCCTACAAATACTAACTCTGTTCCTTATATGCTTTTGCCACATTTGCCGGTCTGTTCAGTAATTGCAATCAGCCATATCAATAAATTCAAATAGTTAACTCAATGATCTTTAAATACTATTTACAGTTTTGTAACTTTGTGTAAACAAGATTCTGAAACTTTGAATGCTTTAGTGAATACTTGCCGTAATTGGATGATGAAACTCAATCAATGTTTATGATATAATTTAAAATTGTTAGCATGTACTTTCAACACATCTTGGTTCATTTACCTCTCTGCCAAGACAACCCAGTTATGGAAGCTAAAAGGGGTGGTGTTTTACAGTTGTGCTTAGAAGTAAGACATAACACCCAATGGAATAAGCTGTTCATTATTTGGATGGGAAAGGTAAATGAGAAGGTCCTGTCTTAAATTATCCCTGTTTTCAAACAACCGCTATTTTCAACAAAGTCTTAAATCGTTCAACCAATCTTTTTAAATTCACTGTTAGGTGAAAAATCAAATTTTAGGGGGGTTCGGGAGAGATAAATTTTGCCACTGTCCTTACTTATATCCCACAGTTCTTTATATCTCATTAAATCTGTACTTTCACAAATGTATAAACATCGGGTCGGTGGTTAGGTCAAATCGGTAGACATATTGGGTTAGTTTCGGAAAACTGCACGGTGATGATCGAAATTGAAAATCATCAGCAGACGTCGTGGTTAGAGAACATTAATTCACCATTCTTTGCGTAGCGTTCATTGTAAACATCTTGAAGGCGAATGCGTTTGACTCACTGTGTCCTATCGTCGATTAGAAAGTGATCCACACAAAACGACTAAGCAAGAAACGTCCGTTCTTGTTTATCCGGCTTGTATGTTCTGCTTCGATGAAAACAGTGGGTCGCTGTTCGCCAAACACTGGAAACCCCTCTTCGGATACTGTCCTTTCTTGTTGGTCTTCTCCGAAGAGGCGAACAATCGCCGTCTACCTCTTCAAAAGCAGGTTGTAAGTCAATTAATTCGAGAACTTTATTAAACGCATTTACAACGTTGTGGTTCAGTTTGGCCGATGTTTCCATATGCACCGAGCCATCATTCCACTCGTCCACGACCAATTGTCCGGCATTAAGTGCCACCTTTCTCCTCCCTACTGGGCTGCGGTCACTTTTATTGCCCAACAGCACAAGTGGGACCTCCTTCGTTCCCTTGGCGTTGACGATCTCTTCCCTGAGTCTTTTCGCTTCAAGCAGAGATACCTTATCGTCAATAGCGTAAACGATGATGAATCCGTCGCCATTCTTTATCGCCAACTCTCGCATGGCTGGGAACTGATGGGTGCCAGTCGTGTCCAAAATCGTCACGTCACAAAGGTTCCCCCTGTACGGAATGACTTTTCTGTGGTCGTCCTCTATTGTTGGTTGGTACTTATCCTCGAAAGAGTTGTACAGGTATCTCTGGACGAGGGATGTTTTCCCAACACCTCCTGACCCAAAAATGACGATTCTGACTGAAGGTATTTTTACCTGGAAAAAGAGTAACGATTTCATCATTTTTGGTGAATGTGAATTTTGAATTGCTGGTGAGTTTTGAATTTTGGTGAATCGATTCTAACAAAGCATCAAACGATTGCAGGCTTTTTATCCCAGTCTCCACGAGCATTCGCTCACGTTTCTCACGCTTCACGGTCTCCTAGGATACAGTTACCATAAAGCATACATAAAAGAATGAGATGCATCACATAGCTGAAAAGGCAAAGAAAGAAAATGAATGGATAACCTTAACCTGGGTTACTAGAACTGTTAGGGCAAAGTTTATATTACAGAATATTAAACTCGCATTGTATGATTAAAGAATGCAAAGGAATTAGAAAATGGCGAAAGTTAATTCAGCCTTTTATGTATTAGTTCCTATTTCTGAGTTCCATGAGAGACACGGAGGATTTTAAGGGCCTGTTTACACGGGATCGGATCCAAATGGATCCGTACCCAAAGTGGTACGGATAGGCTTTGCGTTTACACGGGACCTGGCGGATCCGATCCAATTTGGATCTGCTATCCGTACCCGTTTGGGATCGCTTTTGGAGGTGGTCCCGTTTGGATCCGATCCCAAAAAGGTCTCGTGTAAACGATATGGGATCGGATCCAAACAGGTACGGATCCAAAATGAGGCGAAAATTGTCCATTACGAGGTGCATCCTATATGGTATCCTTGTAATTGGCGCCAAAAGACAACCATTTTATTATTTCGAATCGTTCGACCCCAAAGATCAAACCCATTTATCAAATTGCGTGCCTTTTTCAAAATGAATGAAGAGGTTAACAAAGCACCTAAGAGCAAAATTTTTAATTGGACTGACGAAGAGACAGCTCTTCTGCTTAAAGTTGTCCTGGATTATAAAGTAGGCAAAATCCAGAGAGGGACTGACTGGGAAACAGTTAAACAAAAGTACGAGGACGTAAAGGAACTTTTTCTATTGGCATATCCAAAGGAGCAGACGGAAGAATTTCCAAATGCAAGTAAAAAGGAAGAATTTACCAAAGAACGTGTTACTGCGAAACTCAAAAAAATGAAGAATGGGTTTCGAAAAGCGATAGACTCTGGGCGCAAAAGTGGTGGAGGTAGGGTTGTGTATGCTCTTTATGACGAATGTCATGCAATTTGGGCAGGCTCCCCTGCAACAGAAGCAGTTGCAGAAGGAATTGAAACTGCTGTGATCAACGAGGTTTTGGAAACAAGTTCAGACAAGGAATGCACAGGCACACCAATCCCTGAGTTAGCCCAGTTAACAGACATGCCATTAACACCTGCCAGTCTTGTTCAAATAACTGAAGAGGGGAAGGTTCCATTTTTCTCACTTCTGCTATTGAATAATTGCCGCCAAAATTATGTAATTGGATTGCGCACACAAACCCGCGCATCTTGGATCCATACGGATCCGATCCCGTGTAAACGCAAGTATTTTCAGATCCGATCCCGTGTAAACACACCCTGAAAAATGAGATCGGATCCAAATGGATCCGATGCTGTTTGGATCCGGTCCCGTGTAAACAGGCCCTAAAACGATTGAGATGCCATGTTTTGTTTTGGAACAATTGATATTCTTCAACTGAACAACTGGCGGAAAGGTTCTTCATCCGACAAGATTGTGGTAAAAAGAATAGGAATTTATCAGGGAATGCAAACAATGTAATACGTCATTATAGTGATATGCAGCCTGTTGGAATTGCAGGACCACGTGGCTTCTAGCCACCGAAATCAGTTTGGCAATTAATCGTTGCATTCTGACAAGAAAAATTGCAATTATTTCTGGGCCACGTTGCTATATTGGTAGAAATTTAGTTCGGAACTGACCCCAAAATTTGGGCAAACCTCTAACCCTTATGGTCTACCCCCTATCATGAGGGGAGAAGGGTTTGCAATGAAAGGCACAATTTTCGACTTGTTAGAAATTATCAAAAAATTATAGATGACAATGTAACGATGTTGTCAAGTTTATCGTAATGTTGGCAGTATGAAGTGTGCATTGCGTCTATGTCTAATGAATGAAATCTAACAGAAAATTTATTTCGCCCTCCAAATATCTATCTAAGGGTGCTGCTTGTTAAAGGATCAAAAATGTCTAGGCATACCTTGAAAAGGTCGACGCACATTCTCTTTTTCTTTTTATTCGGTATTATTAGAGAAGTTCGCTAGAACCGTTGACCAAGGTCTGCTTTTACCAACAACCACCCGAAGTCTGCCAAACTAGCTTTTTATTCACTCCCCTCATTTGGTCAACATGACGTGCCCAAACCCGGAAACAAAACCAGGAAACTCCAGCAGACAAACCACAATTAGTAACGGTCCTCGGGGCACTTTCCCAACCAAAGTTGGATGGCAAGAAATTAGCAGCACATTGAAATGAACAAAAGGGTGAATTGAAGGTTCAATTGAAGGCATTTCTCAGAATGTGCATTTCAAAATACAGTACAGCCATTGTGCAAATTATTTAACGAATCGAAACACCATACCATTAAAGCCAGTCACCTTCTTGTAGATCATAATAACTTTGCGATAGGCCTCTGCAATGCCACTCTTATGCACGCGGAACGCAACAAGGAGATAAATGAGCTGAAACGGAAGTGTACTGCATCGTGTTCGCTCTTATTTGTTTTAAATAGGTCATTGCATCATGCTTAAAAAGGTCGCCGTGCAAATTCCATTGAGGACAATTAAAAAATTATGCATAAAGAGGTTTCGTTTCGTTGCCCAAATCTAGAGAAATTTCAATTGATCGTGAATTCAATTGGCTGTCAAGGTTTGGTTCTGTCTAGATCCATATCCCGTCCACAGAAACCGTTTAATTTCGGACATTAAACCAATATCAGGTCATTGAAATGTATGAAATCCTATTAAAGAGACCTGCAATGTGTCACATCTCACATAGCCAGAGTACTCAAGTATAACTTTGTGTGATTCTAGAATAATTTAACGAACACGCTCTTTATTGAGCTTCGAGAGCAGTCACCCCATGAAAAGACAACATGAACAGCAAAAGACTTTCAAGTTAATAGCATTAGACGTGTGAAATATGGAAATTGGATTAGTAAGTTGCTTTATAGCACAAATGTCAATGAACTAGATTCCTTAATTGTATATTCATCAAAGTTTGGTATTCATCGGAAAGAAAGGACGCGTCTTGGCTAAAGACTGTGGCTTCTGCTACCGGCTCTAGAACGGTTATTTACGTTTGGTGGTTCTCTATTCGGAAAAAATGAACTGTATATTGTCCTATACAGGGATATAGTCTGAAAACGGCTTCCTAGTCGGCATTTTGAATGAACCAATTATCAAATGGGTTTTCCTTTCATATCCTTTCCAGAATACAGTGTTTTGTGTGAACCTGTTTCGATGATACCACAGCAGAGAAAGATACCTTGGGCACCTGTGCTATTAAAATGTCCTCGTACCCCTTTTTGCGATTTCCTTTCGGGCCTAAAATTTCTTCACCAAGACCTCTTTCCGTGATCCTGCCTTGGCAAATGGCAAGTCGCATTTTTCTTCTAATTTCCTTAATACGTTTTCCAACACACCTTAACTGCTAAATGTTTTCTTGAACAATCATTTGGACTGTTGCTTTTCAATATATTTCGTTATTCAACGAAGACAAAAGTTTTGCGGAGGACAAAGTCAACAGCGCATTGCATTTGACTGAAACTATGGCCATACATAAATTCCCAGAAAAAGTGATGTTCTATTTATCTTACGTTCAGCGCATTCCACGTTGAAGAAAAACCTACAATCACGTCACCAATGGGAACGAGATAAACTTGATATCCAGGATGTCAAAACAATAACAGATATATTAGCTTTTCGTGAAAAACAAGCAAAGAAATATTTGCTGCATAGTATCTGGGGTCTAATTCACGTTGTTTACAATTGTGCCCACATGACTTTGTTTAAAAGGGGTTGTGCTTTGAAATCCAATTTCGCAAATCAACCTGACAGGAATCACAACATGGAAGAAAATAGAAAATTGCTCGAAAAACAACGAGCACGAGGAATGAACTGACTTTGTGGTTCTTGTTTAGAAAAACATAGATTATAAAATGACGTAAGAGAGCATTCTCCGTTGAAAATTTGAGTACACGGGAGTCAAAGGTTGATCGGAGGAATGTAAACTTCGATGTCAACTGCAAGCAGCATTTTTGCAAACATGTTTCCAATATCAAATTAAAACACAACCGCCCATTTGCTAAAGACAGCTTTCTTGGCCTCTAAGCAATCCCATCCATAGGGGTCATTTAAAGAGTTATATCTGAGGAATGCTGCCCTTACCCTTCAAAACTGCCGTGAGTCAAGCAAGTTTTTACTCAGAGGCCAAAGAAGTAGAAAATGAGGGACACCGGATAACATGATTTGTTAATTGAAAGCCAGAAAGGGTCGAATTCGTAGTGATACTGTAATTCGTTGGTTTGCTGATGCGGTAGTATGCTGAAGTGTTAAGACTACATTTGCATCCCTGATTTCTCACTTGCGTATAAAGCATACGGTGAATATTATCGTGCATACCGAAGAAATGGTAGAGCAGCGAATAAGATGTTAAAAGAAGGCTGTTACACGAAATAGCTTTATTGTACAACCAATGGGTACCTAACTTGCGTATTCTTTCCCGGGTGTAATTTGGCACGAGCGGGTGCTTGAACACGCCCATGGAGCGCCATTTTGGGTAGCTAACATTTCTACCAAAGTCTGGACCTCGGGATTCAAACAGGTTACCCGCCCCCCTCTCCCACTGAACCCGAACCAAACCTGAATTCACCATGACATAGAATTCGCCTCCTTTTGAAAAATGCTCACTCTAATCCCCTTGACATTCTCTAGCTTTCGCTCATCCATGGTCAAGATATGTCTTGAGAATCTAACTGTTTTGTCAGTGCAAGTATGAATAAAGATATTGTCCTAACAAAAAACTGCAGCGGGGTTGATAAAGACAAGATTTCCAAAACTGGTGTGCGTTGAATTTGAATGAACCAGCTTAAAACTCAAATCGTTGTAATCTATTTAATGACTTTTACTGCTTTTTGATGCACAAGACTGGTAGATTAGAGTCTTTTAACGTTTATCAGGAAAGGTTTTGTTGCTCTTTTCGAACTATAAACTACTGGGTATGCTGCACAAAGTGAGTGAAAGCTGAAGAAGTTGAGGATCGAAGCTGAACACATCGGCTTTTGACAGGGCATGTCTGCTTCTTCTGCATCCAAAACTAGATGCAGTAGCTCGAAAGCAGGCTGGAAGTTTAGGCGACATAAACAAGTTGTTTAACAAACAGATCAACCACATCTTGCGGTTATCAGTACAACTACCACCGATTTCAATTCAAATCATTGGATGGTTTCGTAGATTGAATCTTTCAAATACATTTATTGAAAATTAAGTTTTTTAAATAATCATCAAGTGAACACCCTCAAATCTTTTAATAGAAAATAGACGCGAAGAGGATTTTTATATGACATACCGCCGCTGATTTCCTTCTACTGTGTCTCCAGACCATCCTCAACAGAAGTCTCACTGTATTTTTCAGCGTTGTCGCAGTCCTGTCATCAATGTAAAAAATCACAATGTTGAATAAATTGAAGGCATGAACCCAGTTAGTACAGCAAATTTGAGTTCCTCAAGCAGGTACACGAATCATTGAAGGTACACGAATACGTGCTGCCGTTTATGAGCCAATACAGTCAATACAGTGCACAGTTGGTTCAAGGACTGAAACTGTAATTCGCAGCAAATTTATACATAACGTGACGTCACAGCAATGGGCCACATGCTTGCGACATTGTTAAGCATCGACATTACAAATGGCAAGTTTAGCAAATGTATTCGGTGAATTTTACGCAATTAAGAGTGCTTTCAACCATAACAAGTCACTTAAACATAAATTTTTAATTTCTCATTACTTTAGTGGCATGCGATGCAGCTCGAAAAGCGATTGGTTGCAGAAAACAAAGGCATGGCGAACGCAGAAGTTACTCACATTCTGGCTAGTTCGTTTAATCGTTATCCAAACTTTCTCTTTAAATCGCAGCTTTCTGCTTGCTCCTTGATTGCTTCGTACACACAACCGTCGCTAGTCACAACTGAGAGCGCTGACTTGAATGCCTCGTGCAAACTCAATCATCTCCCATCGGGCTATTCTTTTACAATCGCCTACACACAGATAAATACCATATACGCTTATTAAATACTGGCTGTTTGTCGAATTCTCCACCAGCGATTTTCGCATGCCTTCAACGGAATACTAAAGAAATATTATTTATTGTCAAATACGAAATTAATTACTTCTATAGCCCCGAAAGACCATTTCTTGTAATCCTGTTTGCCATTAAGGCTCCAAATTTGCATCTTGTGAATAAACTAGTTGTGCTTTTTACAAACACCCAATTAACCAATAAAACTTTCTTACGTTTCGGGTGATAGGACGTTTTCCCAATCGACTTCCCAAGATAAATTATCAGTCTGAGATCCAACAATAAAGGGCTTATTTTTGATCATCATCAAAAGATTGGCTACCTTTGCACTGACCGCCCAAAACACAAGGTCATAGGACACAAAATCGAAGTGGATCTTTGCCTGGTCAACAGAATTCCTGCACATAGGTTATTTCACATGGACCTTTAGTATTTTTAAGACCACTCTGGGTCTTAATCAATCATAGAGACCCAATCGAGAAATTTTGCCCTGCACCAATTGTGTTAGAGTGTACTTTCAATAGGTTGGGAAATCAGGAACTTTGATATCAATTGCTTTAGTTAATCTTCATTATCAGCATACTCTGTGTCTTTCGCAAGGTTTTCTAAAACAGGAATGATCATTGCTAGTCTTCCACGAGCAAGACCAGCGCCGATTTCAAAAAGAAACCATGAGCTTCCCCAACTCCGAGACTTTCTTATTCAATTTTTTGCAATCTAAACTAAAAACCCCTTTGTGCAATTAATCAAGTTAAGAGAAGAATTTGCCCAAGCACTCGGTTGTTTCACAAGACAGTGCTGCTACTTGATGGGCACTCAGCTGAGGCAGATCAAAGAATAAACTTGATCGAGGCCTTCAATTTCCAAGTTCTTTTAGCATTTCTTTAATGTTCCTTGGCAGAAAGATTCCTACCTATAATAAATATACAGGACCTGGACTGCAAGGGAGCTAGAAATGTTGCGATGACCAAAAAGAACAAACAATGGATAGTTTAAAAAGAAAACAAACAGTCCTTGTTTTCTCTCTAACTAATAGCTCTTATCTGTGACAAAAGCGCTTCCCTTTTCTCCCCCCACTCAAATAATGTTGAACTTTCCCTCAACAGATACCGTATTTGAACTTGTGCAATATCTCTGAAAGCTAAAGGTTCTGATGTATTTATGAAGGCTTCTTCCTTATGAGAAGGCTAAATAATTAAATTGCCTGTAGCTGTGGCTATGTAAGAAAAGTTCAGAAAGAACATAATATGTTGACTGGACTCCAATTAATGCTGACTGTCTATGACTTATCAAAGCAGCTGATTGAAGAAGTTGTTTATAGAAGAATTATTCTTTTACAAAAGAATGACGATAATCTATTGACGTTTTCGTAAATAAAACCAGAATGTTTTAGCTGAAGCAGTTTAAAAACGGTTGTAATTCTTCAAATAAAGGAAACCCTACTTAGAAACTGTAGCAGGGATTGCGAAATTCACTGCTTTTTAGTTTAAAATCTATGTGCATGTGAGACTTTTTGCAGACATGTTTGACGTAAATAGGCAGTTGGATTTTGTACTTTCGTGATTGAGAATAAACAAATCAGTACTGAGATAGCTTTGAAACTGCTTGTATGGCATGACGTCATGTTTACTTCCATTTTATCCAATTCTAGAGGCACCATGTTAGGTAAACATGTGACTTGAGCATGACAATGAAATTCGAAGTTCCTAAGACAATCTTAGGTTGCCATTGCAGTCGAAGACACCTGTTTATTTTGTAGCCAAAGCAAGGCTGTGGGATGTGACCACATTTGTGTTCCTAAGCATTAGTCAGCGGAGTTTCGAGTCTAAAAATACGTTATTAACTCACATATTCTCTTTGCTAAATAGTAAGCCCCCGCAGCGTCGAATTGTTATTGAATTCGAAATCCGAGGTAATGGGCGAAGGCAGATGCGAAAAAGCTGCGGGTGGGTGGAAATGCGGAAATCGTGTTTTTGCCCTCATAAACCTTATTACACGTGTCTGCCGAAGAGAATCACAGAATGTGCAACGCATGCTTATCGGTCTAGAGCCGTTTCTTGGACAGACTGATCCCAACCAACCGCTTTATACGATGTTATCAGAGAAAAAATCGATGAAATGCCTTTTCGCACCCTTATCTTAAACTTGCTTGGAGTATTTGATACCAGTGGTTTCTATCATCTATTAATTAGTGTCAATGGTAAATTTCCAACATATTATATGTTCAAATTATTGGCATTAGTCAGTTTCCTCACTATTAAGCGGCTAACCATAAAAAAGGGAAGGTGATATACATTACTGTTATATTCTACAAAAACCTACCAACTCTTCGATTTTAAGCTCAGTTTTCTTTTTCAGTTAATTCATCATTTTTAGCTGAGACTTTCTGTACTAGCTTCTAAAATCTCAATCAATGTCCTTAGCAATTTTCTTCTTGTTAATTGCATCAGTTTGAAATTAGATAGACAAACAGTTAAACCGAAGTTCAGCAGGGATTATCTTGAAACAATCAGCTTTAGAAAGACATAAGAATTTAAAATAGGTAGGGTTATGATTAATTAACATTAGAATTGAAAAGTGCAACTATAATAAATAACATTATTTTAAGAAGTCGCTGAACGAGGACTCTGTCACAGAAATATTCCAAGTTGAAAATGACATCCAATAAATGGAAAGCGGGGTAATTTGACCCCTATTTGGGGCTTGGTAATTGTTTACATTTATATCGGAGAAATTATTTATAGGTCATCATGAGAGAGCCGTTACAGTTACTAGTTGAGCTGGGAAAGACTATATATCTAGACATTGAGACATCTTTATCATGACGCAATATGGGTGCAAAGCTGTGGTAAAAAAGTTGAGTTTGAACAAATATCACAAACCATGGCCCAAAGTGGAACGTTTACCCTCATTTCTCTTGACGGATCATTATAAACTTCGCTTGCCTCAGAGGATTTTAAAAGTTGGCAAATTCGACATAAGCTAGATGCAAATTTGCTTTTCTTCAGGACACAAATCGGTTGCCCGGATCGATCCCCGCATTCACCGGCTTGTGTCATAAAGGAATCCGCAATAAAACAAAACCAACAACGTGGGACATTCTTCCTCATGGGGGTGGGTGATCATTGCCTAATTATCAGCCATGAAAGGGGCGGTGAAACGATAATAAATATTTGCGATTTATCTCCAAGTCAAAAGACCATTGCCTGATAAGGAAGGCGCATATAGATGGGCTACAGTTTAATTTCCATGCCGACCACAATCCGTGATGGGGCGTTTTGTGATCCATTCAATGCCTGCTTCCTGAATTACTTTCATGTTTTCATTTCAAATCGACTGTGCACAATTTTTGAATTTTCGATTGCTTGCTCTCCGCTTTGTTTTCATGCTTTGAATCCCGCGAATAAACAAGGGCTGGATACTTGTGTTCGAGATACGACGCCTGACAACAGTGAGGGATGTATCTAAGTTCCATTTCTTGAGTACTGCTTGCAGGGCAAATTTCCCTTAATCCCTTTCGATAAGATTGCCTTTGCAAACGTGTGGTTGAAGCTCGCGAATTCTTTTGCAGTCGCATCACTTAGTAATGTGGTAGGTTTTAAAACTACTCGTAAATAACAAAAAGCCAGAAAACGGTAAAACTTTTCACATACTGAGTTTGAAAGTAAACTTTATAAATACAGGGAATAGTATGTTGTATACTATTTATCTTTTGAATTAATGTCCCAATGAAGGTCATTTCTTCTCTCCTTTGCCCCACACAAGGAAACGCATCAAGGGATTCTATCTGGTAATTCAAAAGGCAATGCAATAGTGCCCTCGTAACAAAATTTATATTTGCCGGCGGTCCATTGTATTCCCTCTCATTCAGTATACCGTTACAAAGTATAAAGCATGCTACAGTTTGCCAGTTATTGGGGGGCTGCAGCTCCCCGGTTACTACGGGCCTGTACCAGTCCAGAAAAATGCAACTGGGTGTCATAGGGCTTCCTTTGGTTAAACATCCACAACAGTTTTATGGTTGACGAACTATGTTAATAAAGACCATAAAGTGAATGCAATACAGTGGAGTGCTCCAGGGTTTATATGCAAGAGGAGCGTCATTTTGACTCCATGTCTTCGTTTTCTTCATTTTAGGAACGCCAGAACTCTGATAAACTTACTTGGACGAGGCTACAATTGTGCCACACCACAATACACAACATTTAAGACTAAGAAGAAGCATAGAAGAAACATTACATGATTGAATGTCCTGTTCCATCATGAATCTTTCATAGGCACTACTGCATTCACAAAAACATGAGCTGTGGCATTGCCAAATCCAAAAAAGATAATTTGCTGGATTACTACATTGATTTGGGGCTGGTGTTTCCATGGAGCTGCCTTGGTGTTGAAAGCTACCACGGGCATGCTCATCTTAGGGCATTGGACTAATAAGCCATACGTTGTGGGAAGGTACAGAGTAAAATTTGAAAATACAGAATGAGGTCACATGATAAAAACTTGCCAAAACAATCAAAAAGTAGGTGGAGCACAGATGCCGCATCAATTTGGATTGGCATCCTTCTTATACAGAACTTTCATGAAAATTTTCTGCACAATACTAATAGATTGTGGGAAAGAGTCTTTGTGTGACACTCTAAGAAAGCAGACATCATAGATTGCTTATTACATACAGTCTTTCAGTAACTCCTATCAGTTTTTGGTGACTTTCAGTTTGCCCAGATTCTGAATAATCCGTGGCAAATGTCCAGAGAAACTTTTATTAGAGATGAATTTTTGCAAAAACCAACTCTAACCTTTTACCATTACAACCTACTTTGTTCACTGTTACATTTCCACAGCTTACTAAAAGCACATCTTTGCTTACAAACCCGGAATTTCTAGATCACAGTATTTGATTAACTGTAGTGGTGCTGTTCCTTTAGTATCACAAGAACTTTAAGATTTGCAACAAAAAACACAACTTTTATACATATCAAACCTTTTCATTAAATTTATTCTTTTACAGCATACTTCCTCTGGCTGAAGTGCTGGTCCCTCTTCCTTTGCCTAAGGGTTTTTAATGAGGCTTCATGCTTGGTCAAGGCACGTCTCATGGAACGGGTCTTCTTTGGGCGCAAGTCTAATGGCATGTACTTCTTCTTCTTGTAAAACTTCCTCAGGTTATCACGCTGAGTCTGACTAACAACGGTCATGACCCTGGCAATTGACTTTCTGACAACTTTGCTGCAAAGAAAGAAATTTTTGATAAAACAAACTGTCCATGTTTTAATTGCTTGCTTATGTGGAACTTCTTTTGGTTTTATTGAATCATTAGTCCTTTTCATCTTACACACTATATATACATCTACTACATAAAGTAGTAGCATGAAATGTTGTATATAGTATGGCTTGATACAAAACTATATACTTTCATTTGTTTAAAGATATTAGTTTGAAGGTACACAAATGAAAATTTAAATTGAAACTTGTAGCAAAAAGATGTTGGGTTATAGGCAACAGGATTTCTCAGGATGGTTTGTAAAGAGTGCGAAAAAAAGATGACCGCGCCTTGATTTTGTATGGCAAGTGCTCTACTGCTGAGCTATCAGCTCATGCTTTCAAGCCATATGTCGCCCCCCCCCCATTTTTTGCCAATTGCACAGGGAAGCCATTGCAGCTCCATCACTGTGCAGAGGACCTGTTGAGTGAGAGAGGACTACCCACACCAGGAGGGATATAACAGCCCCAACACTGGATAGGGTGGAAGAGAAAGGGTTGATAGCTCAGCAATAGAGCAGTGTGCCTACATTTTTTCGCACTCTATACGAACCGTGAAAAAATGTCAGTAAAAAACCCTTGATAATTTTGGATAAAAATCTATCATGGTTGCTTTGCGACCTAAAGATCTCATAATCCAAAAAGCTGCTACCTCTGCTTCAAAAAAGACAACAAGTGCAGCTTTGTGACAAATAAATCACAAATAAAGCCTTCTGATTGTCTGAAATGTGGTTTTCCCAGAGGGTTCTTTTTATCTGATGGAATCATACTTGGACATATATGTTACACTCACTTTGGTATATGTGGGGAAATTTCTACTTTACAAACTTTTGATATATTAACAGATATTTTGACAACTCCCTATCCCATTCATTCATTCATTCACAGTTGCTGAACAAACATTCAAGCAACATTGCTACCACCATCTGCTTCTAGGCTAGTTTCTCAAGTTTTAGTCCTTAATACCTCTTTATCTACAATATAAATCAGTACTTTTGAAATCCAAATGCCTAAGTGAACATTCTTCAAAAGATGAAATATATACATAAATGATGTTATATTTCGCTGAGAAATGTGGATGAGTAATTTACATAACAACACTTAGAAATCACAGAACTTTGGAAATATGCAAATACATACATTTTGGAGAGCTTGGATGGCTGTCCTCCAGTGACTTTTGCAACACAAAGTTGCTGTAATTCAGTTTTCAATTCATCTAACTGTTTAAGAAGGTCCTCCTTCTTCTTTCCTCTCAGCTCATGTGCTTTGACTTTTGCCTAAGGGAAAATTTAGATTCATGGTAAGTAGAGTATTAAAAACTTGAGATCATTACTTCCTCTGAAAACTAGATTCTGCTTGTGGACTATCACAGACATATTTTATTGCATTTAAACAAATTTGCTTTATTTGCAAGTGTCTCAACCTCAAAATCTGGTGCTTTGACATTAACTAAAACCTAGTTCAATTAATTAGATCCAAGTAAAACTAATTCTGGGCTTGGTTAAGTGTATCTGACAGTGTATTTGGTCAAAAACAACTCCACATCACAGCTATACCAAGCACGAAGCCTACGAATAAAAGGCTTTTTGGCATATTCAGCACCGTTATTCTGAGTTTTTCAATTAAACCTAACAAGCCTCGGTGCTATACCTAATCACAAAACTATATTATGATTGTAATAGACAGAAGGACATAGGCATTCGATGAGAACTTTGAAAAAAGCTACATTTACTATCATGCAAGTTGACAAGACAACAGATTGGAAAGCAAAGTAACATATAACTTTCAAACAGCTATTACAAAAATAAGCATAAACTTCAGAACAATTTAGGCCGAAATAGTAATTGGGCATTTTGCTTAGGAACAACGTCTTTCACAAAAAATATTCCCCAACATATGTTTGGAAGATAAGTCTTAACATTTCTTTGACTACAAGGAGCGTTCACGATCGCGATTCTTTGTGATTGAAAGGGATATACTAGTAAGAGGAGCCATACACTCACCATTTTTACTGCCGAGATGTATCAAGAGGACAACCATGGATAAGAGGCCTGGTAACGAGGCCCGCATGTTGACGACAACAACAACCATGGGCACATTATAGAAGTAAAATGGCGGCCAGCAACGGAATCAATATTTGTCTAGAGTTCAGGTATTTTTTGTTTTTTCCCCTAATATTAGCTACATTGTTTCCTTTTAGCAGTTCTTAAGTGGAAATGCAGTGAAATAGTTTATCGTATTCAATGCTAACTTTTCACTAGCACTGTGGAACCGAGAGGATTTTGCTCTGCTATCCAGCACACACAGCTGTTACGCAGTACTGTTTTCGTGGAAGTGGATTCTTCCGAAATCAGCGCGACAACAGACCGCAAAATGGTATTTTCGAAATTTTGCGTATTTTGAAAGTCGTTTCAGGAAAAAGTTACACAGCAAACGCTGCATATTTTGGTAGAATAAAATAGAGCGATCTTTGATCTACTTATCTGCGTAAAATTCTTCCAAATTAGGTGCTTTTGCAACTTCGAAAAATAAAAAACTGTCGCGTCACTTTTCCAAATTTTCGAGAAAATCGGGAATTTAGGCCATGACTGGGAGTTACATTTTCCTTCGGCGCTCCTGAACGAAAATAGATAATTATACCATTCCTTTTGCATGAATTAGTGTGATATTGAGGCTATACGAAAACCGCTGGCCAAAAATGGCGAATCGTTGCTAAGTAACTGAACCGTGCTTTTCAAAAGTTTGTCACATGGCCGCACAGTGCAATCGCCAGTTCTTCTTCTTTGGCCGACGATCAGGGTAAGTACAATTTATCTAAGTATTTGTTTGTGATGTTTTTTCTAACATAAAACTCGCACGAGAGAAGCGCCGTTCATTTTTGTCACCATCAGTGATGTCTAATTTCCTGGCTCTCAGCTGATCGCTCCGCGGTCTCCTGCGCAGAGGGTGTTCTCGAAGGTTTTGAAAAGTGAATGGCCATATGGAGAAGGGTCCCAAACTTTCCTTGCAAGGCATTAAAATGATTGCTTTTAACATCTTTCCAAAATAAATAAAGTAAAAATTTAGAGAAAATAACAAAAAGGCTTATTTTACAACTAAACAGTTGTTTTAAATAATGTTTATACTCAGTAACCTAAGAATAGTTATACTGTCAAAGAAACCCCATCTAAGCTATGTTCTGTTGATAAGTATAGTTCTTTGGCATGTTGCATAACTGAAGAAAACACCAGTGTAAGCTGGATTCAATTTTATGATTGTGACTTATGGGTCCATATTGTGTATTTATGTTTTAAAACCTTTCAAAGTACTAGCCTTTAGGTGGTACAGTTTTTTGAGAGACAAGTTTGTTTAGTTTGTAGGGACATTGAGAGTGAAGACTTGGTTGACTTGCTGAAAGAGAATGAAACACATAACCTAACTGAGGAAGATTATATGAGAGTTATTTGGCTGGCATATCATGGAAATATATCTGTTGGTAGCCAATGTAAACTAGTACTAAGAACTATAAGTATTTTTATGACATTGTAATTGATTAGCCAGTTTTCATGAAGAAATTTGCAAAGTCTTTTCCTTTGATATTCTTTTCCATATATCTTTTTGGTTTCTAAAGAGTAGGCCCTGAACAGACATTGAGATAGCAGGTTTATTGGAGCTTTGTACTTAGTTATTTGGTTAAGTTTTCAACATATAGTCACATTCTCACAATCAAACAACAATAGCAATATGCAACTTTAGTATGTGTGTGACCCTACCTTAAAGTGTCTGATCTCTTTTGCAGATCAACTTGTCCCAAATCTCTTTATAAGAGGAAAGCTTTGGGTTGCTTTTAAGAAGAAATTTAATAATTGTTGTAGTAAGGATAAATGATAACACTTTCCCCATTGTAATTCTGGAAAGTCTTGATTGAGTTCTTATTGAGTAACTTATAAGAAAAGCAAAAACAAAAAACAATACAGCCAACCAAAGGGCGAAAAAACTTAGTTTGCTTTTTTAAGTTGATATGATACTTTGTTAAATGTACGAGGAGTCAAATATCGTTTCCGTAATCAATATTAATAAACAAAAAAATTTCTCATAAAAAGTGAATTTGTTTCAAAATATTTCTTTGTTGAAGATTTGATTCTTTAAAGAGAAAAAGAACTCAAATTTTAATAAAGAGAGATTTTCTGGTTCTAATATTTCCCGTTCAGACTTAGAAGACACGTTTTAGTTATGTTAACAAGGGGAACTCTGTACGAATGCTCGAATGCAGCCCGCGATTTTGTGCCGAATTCTGTTGTCGCGCCGCTCGGAACGTCACACAATTCCGTTAACATTGCATTTTTCTAGATCAAATATTAATTACTGACAAATATAAATCAACAGGTATGTTCAAAATTTTATGAGGATTATGAAAATGTCCTTACATTTCTGATGGCTTGTATAGTTTTCATGCAATCGACATTTGATTGCAGCGAGGTAAGAAAAACGGCCTAGCAAGAATCGACTTCCACCCCGTAACAGCTGTGCACAGTTTTGACCAGGTCTGCAGAGTATGGCACTTTTCGACAAGATCTCCGGTTTGCACGAGCAAGAAGCCTGGTGTGCCGGTGTGCACTACCAAAAATGTCTGGTGTGCTGGTTTGCACAAGCTATTTTCCCCTGTTGTGGCTAAAATTTGTAAATTTTGTAAAATTTGTCTCCAGCCAATTTTTGGTTAAGTAGGTAAATTTCAAATATATTTTATTCCAATAACAAATAAGGACATTCGCACATACGTGCCGACAGCGTTGGCTCTCGGACTGTCACTTAAAACCTTTGGTAGCAAGTCTTGTGATTTAAGTAGCTGCCAACCTCACCAGCCCCAGATCTAGCACTATAAAATGAGTGAGTATATAAATCATAGACCTACTATTTTTCAAGGATACTTTAAATACATTTTGAAGTATACTGTTGAAGATAGCACAAGTTTTTATTTGTATATTTGTCAAGTTAGATTCGTGATATCTCAAATTATTCATACACAACTGTACTTGTTTGTATCAGCTGAAATTTTCTATGGAACCACACCCAGCCATGCCCATCTTAGTTGCCACACCCAAAAATGCCCGGTGTGCAATAGGTTTTGTACAAAAAAATCTCCAGTGTGAACATGCCATACTCTGCAGACTGGTTTTTGACCATGCTTTGAAAGCAAATTTTGTACCGTCACAGTTCCATTTTTAAACAGGACAGTGTAAACGGGGTCTGAAACTTTTTGGCAGCCCTGATCTGATTGCACTCAATTTAAAATTGATGCACCTTTCCAATCCAAGTTGGGAACAAATTCAGAAAGCTGGCAAAATGATTGAGCCACACCCAAAACCACACCCAAATTTTGGTATGCAAGAGTGCACTCGTAATTTCACAAAAATTTCTCGGGAGTGCGGCTGCCATGGTCCATACTGGACCACCATGGTACCAAACTGATATGTTACTGGCCAACCTTTACGTTGTGACAAGTAGGCCTGTGAGTGAAATCAAAACAAAATTCTCTGTGAATTGAGCATTTATCAATTTAAAAAATTAATGAAATTTAAATCTCAACAAAATTTTTGCTAAACATCATATAATTTTTGACACATCATTATGCCCTTCAGCAGCAATTGTAATCAGTGGCAAAACCCAAATTGATTATTGGGTAATTGGGTAATAACCGCGCTGCAGTGAATCTTACATATTCAGACTTCTCGTTTTAGGGCAAATAACAAAAACAGGCTTTAATGAACAAACATAACACAAACATTCTAATTACTATAAATTTCATTCTGTGCCATTCATTTCCTTATTCATACTTGTTTGTGCACATTTTCTGACAAGTAACCCTGCTTGCGTACTAATTACTAGGCACTGTTACACTTGCAGGAAGCACTCTCGCATAAGCACCCCACAACCTCTATTCTGGTATTATTTTAACATGCCTCATCTTATGTGACTCAACTTAACCTAAACACATCTCACATCTCTCTCTATTGATATTTTAACATGTTTTCCTACCTATTATCTGTACAAGGAACTACCAAAAAATATATTTCTTACTTTAAATTTTTAGAGGAGGAGTTAGCTCTTGTAAAAGGCTTGTGGAAGTTATTCAATTATATATGTTTGAAAAAAACTATATCTGTGTTTATTCTTGGTGTCATTCTTGGAAACCAAGATTTACAACATCATTCAGATCGATTGAGTGGAATTTCAATGTGGATGATGAACCCCAATGTACATATTTTGCGAATAAAGACCTAAAAATATTTCCAAGAAGGCTCTGTTTTGAAACACTATATTCAAGTTTGACACCCTACATGTTAACTAATTATTCACGGTCTGTCCCCTTAACCGTGAAAGTTTTAAGATTGTGACAAGATTTGTCTTAAGAGAGAATATTTGTCTGAGTGAATTTTGCGCGGGAGTCCAATTTTCTTTTACTTTTCACGATCATTTTTCACGACCAAAGATGAAAAAAGTCCCTTCTACCTCACACTGCTAATTTCTATTCTTTCCTTTCAATAGGACTTGCTTTGCTTGACTGAATACGTTCCATCTTGAAAATGAAAAATTAATAAAAACGGATTATAAAGGTTATCACGAGCGTCGACACATCGCAGAGGCAAATCATAGTAGACAAGTTGGAGCAAATTCGTTAAAATATACAATCGCACAATTGCACGAGAGCACATTATCATTGCCCAGAATGTGACAAAAGTGTATTCAACCGTCTGACTTCATGAATCACCTGGCCAAACATCGGCAACAGAAATCTGCAAATTTTAATGGTAGTAAAATTGGGAAAGATAAGGCCTGGCACAACAATCCAGGAAAGGAGCAACAAGGTAACAGATTCGAAAGAGATAAAAGAATTACACGTAATGGCCATGGAAATGACGTTCGATGAACCATTTTGCAGCAAAATCATGCACTCAAAAAGTTTGACTAGGCACATGCGGGACATTCACGCTAAAAGCACAATGCAGTCTAGTAAACGCGTAGACTCGAAGAGAGGAATAAACATGGCAAGAAAGAATCTATCTGGTGGCATAGGGTACCCTCTTTATATAAGAAAGGTACTATGCAAGGAAACAAGCGTAAGGCGCGAAAATGACGCATGCACAATCGCTATGAATGTAGCATGGAGAAGTGGCTTAAAGACAGCTGAATGCTGTCATTTGACCGAAGTAGGAAACTCACCATGCTTTCCAGACCCTTGCATTCTGGAAGAAAAATTCCTGATAGACATTTCGAAAGACAGCCAATGCAAGTTGCTTAAAGATGAGAGCGTCGGGATATGCAGGGAATGGCAGGGAAGGCATCAAATGCAGATGCGATCGTTTCTACCATTTTTCTGTTTTTGACGAAGAAAAGCATTTTTATGGCAAGTTTGAGAGAGTAGCTGTTTCTGTAGACATGCAAGAAGGAACCATCGACTGCCAATGTTGTCGTCGGAATAGGTCTTGCAAGCACAAAAGTATCTGTAAATGGTATCTACGCCAGTATGATTTCATCGAAAATTTCTAGATCTGCAAGATGAAAACCAGGAATCAGATGTCATCGATATGAACGATAATCTCGAACCAAAACGAGAGAATTCAAGCAAACCTTCAACAATTGTCTATCCTCCTACCGACGAAAATAAATTAATAGCAATGTGCAATTATCTGAAAAATGAGAAGCAGATACCATCAAATATTTCCCCAACTTCGAAGCCGTTAATATTTGAAAAATACATACTACCTGAAACCACATGTAGCTTATGCGGGCATGATCTGATAGATCCGATTCTATCACAGACGAAAACAGGGGTCATCATTGGACTGTCCAATGTCCAAACTATTCTATGTTCTACAGATACCAAGAACATGATAAGTTCGTTCACAATTTTAACGATTCCCTGTTTGTGTCGACAGAACTATGCCTGTTTATTAGAAGCCATTTGTCGCAGCATATTGGGAAATCAATAAACTACAAAAACTTATGAATGCATGTATACAATTTGATGCGCTAACAGATAGCAAATATGACTTCAATTGCGTTATCTGTGGATACTATCCGGACATTCTTATAATGGATATAAATCAAAAATGCCTCAAATGCCCAGCTTCCAATCTTCATCTACCTGATCATACAACGAAGATTTGTCCGATCAAGTCGATGCCGACACACTATGGGATTCCGTGGAAAGTGCCATGATAATGCGGGGGTTTCCGGAAAGAACAGTCAGGCAATTTGAAATAGAGCCAAAGTTGTTCTTCTGGGCTCCTTTCATTGGTCAAAATGTTCGCCGTGGAACAGGGCTGTTCAATACGGAACATAGGAAGGTAAAAAAAAGCAGCGGAGAGCTCGAGGAAGAGTGCAGGGACATGACTAAAGAAAGGCTATTCGAGATGCTTCACCAATCAACTTTGCATGAGTTGCAAACGCAAGGGTATTGGACTCAAACCAAAGGGAACGAAGCTTGATATTACACCACAAATAAAGGCAAACGTCGGCAAGGACTGTTAGAACCTTTCAAAGGTGTTTTCCAAAGTCTGGGGTCACAGTGGCGGATGGCTTTCAGCTACTTGTGAGCATGGTGTTGTTTACGCTCTGAAGTTCATTTTACGAAGCGAGAGCCCACGCACATGCCATTTCTTCGGGAATATGTCGATGAAAGTAGTTGTTCAAATAAAGCATCTCATCCAGCAACGAACAGCGAAGTACATTTGTGTCTCCTCGATAGGTTCCATGAAGGAAATTGTAGAGGTGAGAAAGAGGTATTACGGAGGGTAAATTTAGTTGAAGAGCTTTAAAGTGCCATTAACACACAACTAGAGGAGCAGCTTTACTCTACACTAGGACATGAAGCAAGGTTCTTGAATCAGCTGAACCCTGTTAACCACATGTTCAGATCAGTGTTTGGTATTGCAAAAACTGCGTCGATAGAGGAAAGAATTATGATCTAACAAAGACGAAAGCCCAAAAAGAATTGAAAGAACTGCAGGATTTCGGTGCTAGCAACACTATAAGGGAAATAAAATGTATAACATTATTAGGAAAATTATTCCTCATTTCAGGCTACCAGAAGCAGATGGTCACGTTTTTGCGATGCGAAAAGAAGAATATGCTGCTGTATATTAACAAAAGCCGCTAGGTACTCTCATTCGTGAGATGGCACATGTGGTCCAGTTTAAGCAGAGGAGAGAGGGGCGTGATCATGGGCCCCAATATTAGAAAATTGCCGCAGAAATTACAAAGAAAGCTGAGAAAATTTAACTGTGCCTCATGAAACATGAAACACGAGAGGCTTTAACCAAATATTTTTATGTAAATGTTAAATTGGTTCTGTTAATTATTTGTTTCTCCGAGAATGTTTTTGTCATTTCTTGCCCAATTTTCCTTGCTATTTGCCCCTGAAATAAAAAGCCCGAAAAGATTCACTGCGTTGCGGTTACCATCCAATTTTCCGCGCGAATTTTTAAGAGGGCAAAAAGTATGAATGACAGTACATCCAGAAAATAATTTGAAAGATGGAAGACAAAATGACGAGATGGGTTTTTTTACATAAGTTGAGAGAAACAAGAATTCGATTAACAGTAGATCTAAATCTAAGACCATCTCGATCATCATCTCATGAGAAACAGATCACTATTAGTAGTACTATGGAAAGAAAGTCATTCAATGGGATGCACACATATATCATTTGAAATTCTACCAGGATAATCTGCAGTACAAGATGATTTCATTTCATAAACATTGTTTGCTTGTAATACTTACGATCATTTGCAGTGGTGGGGCTGAACTTCTTTTCAACAAAGTCAAGAAACATGATGTTTGTTTGCCTGATTGTTCTACACAATGTATGTTTCTTCACTTCTCAAACTTTTAAGTCATGCTTAATATGATGCCAAATTTTGGTTTATAGGAAAGAATTACCTTTAAAATATCTATGGCAACAAGTTTCCCTAGAATGATTTTAAGGTTCTTATAAACTAAAAGTTGGCCATTTGCATGGAGTAGTTTTAGTCAGAAAGTAAGTTGCAAAGTTTAGCCCTTGATTATTTGTATTTTGGTGTTGCAAATGGTGAAAATGTATGAGAATTGTTAAGCAGTCTCTAAGTTAAGTCGTTTTGCTATAAAAGTTGTTCAGGAGTGATAACCCCTTCTTCCATAACTTGACTAACAAGGCAGCAACAAGTTGTTTTGCGCAAACCCTTCCCATAGGCTTCTATTAAATTGAATGAAGTTATGACAAAGGCAGGTTTTTTGATCAACTTGAATTATTGATAAGGCATGGTATAAGCCAAGTGTTATTATAAGAAACAGTAGCATCTGGGGCATTTCCAATAAAATAATTTCAAAAAATGTTAATAAAAAAGACAAGAAATAGTATGTGTAGTTTTATTTACCTATTTGGTTTTTTGTTTCATATTTCAAAACTGTAACATGTTGTGCTATCATAGATAAAGATATTTATGCTCTGAAATTTCCTGACTTTCCTGACATTAGGGGACATAAGAAAGCTTCTCATTTGGATAAAAGAAAACCTTCTTAAAGAAAGACCAGAGTTATTTATTCAAGGAGAAAGTGTGTAAGTATGCTCTAAGGAAAATAATTTGAGGTATTTTTCAGTAATATGCTGCAATACATAGTAGGTTGGTGGTTTAGTAATCTGGTGCAAAACATAGTACTTAGTAGTGGGTTGGTGTTTCAACAAGAATGTATGATATATCTATTACTTGAATATCTGCCATGCAATTTGGACAAAATGGGCTATGTAGAATCCTCAATACTGTAAAAAAGGAAAAATCACATTTAGTCAAATGACTATTTTGCTGAGGAGACAAAATTGCAGTTTGTTAGTAAGTAGTAACTTGTAGTAATACATTTGTACTTGAGAAAAACTTTAAAATTTCCCCCCTCCCCCACATCGGGAGGGAGAGAAACAAAACTGATTTTGGTGATTTTCATTTGATTATACTAAAGGAGTGATATAAGTCCACATAAGCAGGAAGTGCTGATAAAAAAACACTGATATTCGGCTTGAGAATTATAAGGCCATGAAGGATTTTTGGAAAGAAACTATTTTTAGTCTAAACATTATATATCATGCCTTCCTATTTTGAATTGACCCAGGAATTTTTAATTTCAGCAGATAATGAAATTTCAAATATATAGGTGTTTTAACAGATGCTTTGTCATTGTCAAACTTTTTGTAATTTCTAGACGTCCTGGCATCCTTGTTCTGATTAATGATGCAGACTGGGAGCTAGCTGTAAGTTGCATTCAGTTTGTGATTCAATCTATATCTACAAGTTTCATTTATTTTGTGATCGAATCCCTGCTGCGTTAACCGGACATCTTGATTTTTATAGGCCTTCTTTGTAGGTGATGTAAAAAATGGTTTCTAGAAGATGTTTAGTGACCTTTTCTTGTGTATTGAATAAGCCAAAGCTGGTTGATAGTTACTTCTAGCCTTATAACATTTACTTGTTTGCTTGTGGGCTTGGAAATTTGCGAATACTTTCCTTTTGTAGAGACCTAAAATTTGCAACATTTGGCACCTTTTGTTTTTGAGCAAAAAAGTTACCCTGTTGTTTCTACAATTTATTTTTTACATATTTTCTAGGGTGAGCTTGATTATGAAATCCAGGCAAAGGACACTATAACATTTATTTCTACACTGCATGGGGGATAGTTATTGTATAATTTTTTCATAATTTACGTTTTATGTATAATTTATTATTTTAACTTTCTTTGAAATTATTTAGTATAGCATCAAAAGTTATATTACTGTGTGCTTTTCTGTGTTTGGAGTTTGGAAAACCTAATTTACAAATACTTGCAAATGGGGGGCTTAGATATATGTACATAGTAAACTCTATGAAACTAAACATAGAATTCAAAGCTTTGAAGTAAAATAATCATACAGGTAGGAATGATAATGGGGTGAAGGGGACTATACTGAGTGCTGTGAATTTCGAGCTTATAAATTGCCGAACAGAACAATCTTTTATGAAGAAACAATCTTTTTCCCGGCATCTCTGTGGCTTGTTTTAGTTGTTATTGAAGCAGCCTCGTTCCCAATAGACCCTTCTCACGTGTTTCACATCGCTGTTGTGCGAGGCTCAAGCAATCACGCGACATTTTTGTGAGGTACGTTGGTGAGGAGCCCCAGAAAATAGCAGACCCATAAAATAGCGGAATCCCAGAAAATAGCGGAAGCCCTCGTAGCTCATTATTTCTGCTGCGAATGCCGATAATTGAGAAAATCCGTGTTTGAGGGGTTATAATGTCATGGCTCTTTTTGCAGAATGCTCCCAGATGTGCTTTTTCTTTTTGGGAAGTCCTTGAGGCCCTTTTCTTCTTCAAGAGAAATATTTAAAAAAAGCTTTCAAAGAGTCATGAAAGTTTAAAAAATGGGCGCCAGAAGGGCTGCAACTAAGAGCTGCTAGCAGATGCCCCCCCCCCCCAACCTAAAACTGCTTGCCACGCTATACTTCTGTTTTACGTTATTTATTTTCTTTCATCGCTCTCAATCCATTATTGCTAAATACTGCTAGTGAATCCTTTAAAAGAGAAGTTCTGGTCTGGCTGATCCACTTGAGTTATGACGATGAGATAGACACAGTGTAGTTGTCGATTAGATCCATGACTAGTCTGAAGTGAGTGAAAAGGGTATCAGGATAGTGATTGTAGTTTAGCAGAGTGACTAGGTTATACAGGTGATAGGGAACAGAAGTGGCTTCCACCACGTAATGTAAGCAGTGTTGTCCAAAAGTAGTATGAGCCAGGCTCAAGGCAATGCCTCGTGTAGATCCTTGGACTTTTTTCTTCTTTTGATCTGATGAAAATCATAATTAATAATTCAAACATTTATGCTGTGTATAACCAAGGCATAAGTCAAAGCTACATGGTCCAGGACCATGGTTGCCCTGCCTGGAGATCCTGGAGACCCAGTAAGATTTTTTAAGAAATGGGGAAAACCCAAATGATGTTTTGCTTGTACAATGGGTTGATAGGAATGATGTCTTGTCTCTGTTCTCACCATGTACCATTCTGACAATGATTTTGATTATTGTACAATCAATAAAAAGGTTGGTGGAAGTCATAAAAAGATAAAAATTTTGAGGCCTAAATGCATTTCAGATTGTAACCTGGATATGGATGCTGTAGACATATCTGATCAGATGTACCAGATGTATTCAGTTCAATGTAGGACCAAAAAGTTTTGGAAAATACTACTCTTTCATTTTGTTGATATTTGTGCTTGGGATGCAAATGTGTTTTGTAGGGGCTTAGAAACCCAACCCCTGAGCAGAAAATGCCTTAGCACAATTCTTTTCTTAATTTTAAAAAGGACTTAATCCTTCAGTGGCGTAGCGTCAAGGGAAGCTGGTAATGCGCCGCATGCCCTGCAATATCTGACCAAAAATAATTTTAAAAACGCCTTTCTCAAAAAAAAAGTTTTTATTGCTTAAACATTTGCTTTGACGATTAATTGAAATTTGTACTGTCGCACCCTCGATCCACCCATCAGAGTTCAATGGATCCACCTTAGTTTTACCTTGGAAGGAATTGACAAATCTTCGTATCCCTGTTTCTAGTGATCCCTTTGTTTTGGACTGACTCTGGCTAGCAACCTTTGTCTGCAGCACTGCTCATTTCCGGTATTGCGGAATTCTTGCCGCATTCCCTGATATAAATCAATTGTTTTTTCCCTCTTTCAATGTAAAATTTTGCAAAAAAGTAGGATAGAATGTTGTATCAACGAATAATCTATCATGCTAACGAGAGATTGCTCCAATTATTTACTCACAGCGTTGAGGACAGAGCTTTGAAAGGGAAGCAACTGACCTCAGCTTGCTTCGTGTTCTCTTGATCAGCATCTGATCACGTGACTTGGCTTGCTGTACAACAAAGAGCCAGGGCATGCGGTTGCCGAAAGCATAAGTCTTCGACATATGGATTCGAACAAGTAGACGATATGGATTATAGGTTTATAGAGATAGAGGATTGCACAAATGCTTTTCATTTTAGCTTGAGTGCCAAGTGAGGGTACCCAAATAGGGAGGGTACGGGGGTCTGCCCATTTAGAATACCATTTTCGCCTGCATGTTGTTTATAAATATTATCATAGCCACGAACATTTAATTCTTATAGAAGATCTTGGATTGTTTATCAGCTCAGAGATTGTAGCCTAATTCATTGGAACATAGTCATGTTTGTAATGTCATGTTGTTGTCAAAAATTGTCATGTTTTCATTATATAATCTTATATAATTCGAACTGTGTTGTAGATGTTCTGTTTGGGCATGATAAGAATGTAAAGAGAACGCTATTTTAACAATCAGGTGGTTGTAAAAAGCTAAAGCTTCTGGGAGCTTCGCCCCCTGTTCCCCCGTAGGGGCGTTGCCCCTTGACCCCAGCCCCCTCCCCGCATACCCACTTCTGCAACTCACGCTACGCCACTGTAAACCTTCACTTTGCTTATGTTGAGCAGAAGGCCACGAGAGCAGAACCAGTGGCCATATAATTTGCAGATTCAAGTACTAAAGTAATTAGTGAAGAGGACTTCATCTGTAGGAGGACAGCTTGTGCAATAAATAGTGCAAAGCAAAGATCAGCAACTTTGAAGAGAGCAGTTGGTTGTTAGAAATTGTGGCAGAATAGATTAGAAAAAGGTTATTTGCCAACGAAGTTTGAGAAACACCATGTTTGCAAAGTTTGCCCAGTTGTCAGTGCATTGCATAGTTCAAATTTATGGAGCAAAGACATCATCATTTAGCTATGTCCAATGTCATATCCCTTTATGTATTAGAAGAAGAAAGAAGAAGAAGAAACTGGTTTCCTTTTTCATTCCCAAACATCTGAGCAGTACAAGGAAGCTTTCCTCAGTTATAGTCATGATCGTTAAATTAGTTGGGTGTTTTTGGTTAATGCATCTAGATTAGATAAAGAAAAGCCATGAAAACTATGAAAAAATTAGAAAAGTTCATTTCTCTGATTTGTAATTATCCAAATTGGATGCTATTTAATGCCCAATTAAGATACAATTTTGGCATAAGAATATCATTTACATAAAATGTAGCTATTGATAATTACTTGTGCAAAAGATCGTTTAGTTATCTTTAAAAATCAATTTTTCCTGAATTCTTAGGTAAAGTAGATGAAAATCCTTAAATTCTGTCAATAACGAAAGGGTTAAGGAAATGTTGGTTTTTTAGCACGCTTGTTGTGTTAGAGTAATTGAATGATGGATTTATTGTTTTGCTCAGTTGGAGTTGGGAGAGGCGTGCTCAAGTTGGGGAGTAGTTGGTGATCGAGTAGTTTTGAAGTGAAGTTTTCAAGTTGTTTAAAGTTGTCAAGATCGTTCGTTGTCAAGAATGGAATTAATTAAAATAATAACTTGTAAATAGTATATATATATATATATCAAGTTTATTTCATTGTGGTTTTGCTACCACACACCGACCAGCCTTAAGAAGCACAACAGAAACAAGGTTCTGGGAAGGCATGGCAGTGGTTTCACCAGAGCAAGAGCAATTCTCAATGAGCATATCTTGTGCTTCTGCTGTTTCTACTGCTACGAAAGATGCATGACCATCCTTTGCTGTCTACAAAACATGGGTAGGGTTTCAGTAACTTACTTGCAATCAACATTCTTCGGATTCACACACCAAAATGTGTCAGGAAAGCCCATATATTTATCTTGCCATTTGAAATTCTGTTACATCTAGAAATGTCCGTCTGAAGCATCAGTTTCTTTAGCGGTGTGCTGATCCTTTATCCGATCGACGGATCCAGGTGATCGACGGATCCAGATGATCGACGGATCCAATTGATTAACGAATCCAGGTGATCGACGAATCCAGATGATCGACGGATCCAGGTGATCGACGGATCGAATTGATTAACGAATCCAGGTGATCGACGAATCCAGATGATCGACGAATCCAGATGATCGACGGATCCAGGTGATCGACGGATCAGGTGATCAACGGATCCAGGTGATCGACGGATCCAGGTGATCGACGGATCAGGTGATCGACGGATCCAGGTGATCGACGGATCCAGGTGATCGACGGATCCAATTGATTAACGAATCCAGGTGATCGACGAATCCAGATGATCGACGGATCCAGGTGATCGACGGATCCAGGTGATCGACGGATCGAATTGATTAACGAATCCAGGTGATCGACGAATCCAGATGATTGACGAATCCAGATGATCGACGGATCCAGGTGATCGACGGATCAGGTGATCGACGGATCCAGGTGATCGACGGATCCAGGTGATCGACGAATCTAGGTGATCGACGAATCCAGGTGAATCCAGACTCTCAATCCCGTCATCAGTGACTGCGACCCCTTGTAGCTGTGGAAAGAGAAACTGCATAGGTACATGGCTATTGCGAATCCGCGCTGACACGAATCTGTTTAGCTCTACTTGCCCTTGATCACACACAATTCGTTAGATGTCAACGGTATGGGGGCAGTGGAAGTAGCTGGGCAAATGGCCCTACCCCTCAGTTGACATGACCCATGGGAACAGTGGAGATGACGTTAAAGATCGTGGATGACATAGACACTTTGGTGGACATGGCGTAACAATAAAATGTGAAAAGGCAACTCTTATCTTTCGGTAAGTGTTCAATATCATGTTTGCAGTCCATTCTTCTGTTGTTCAGAAGTGACTGTTCAAGACAGCAGGGAAACTTTGTTATGGCAAGGTTTACACAGAATCACAAAGAGTGAACTGAAACCAAAATAAAATGCATTAAACCACTCAATGAAAGCCAAAACTCGAGTGATAAACAGATGGTTTTGGGAATGAATGACTTTTTAGGACAGCACCACACACATCAAGAACATATCAGATTTATATCTCCAGTACATTGCTCTGAAAAGCCGATTCAGTCCTTATAAACATAATCGGCAATGCAAAAACCAATTTCAAAGCATCTGAATTACTCTTTGCCACAATGTTTGCGAAATGTAAGAATCGAAATTAACTACTAATGAAATCCTATCAACAAGAAAATCAAGTTTCACATGAAGAGGAAAACATTGAAGAAACGAAGATAAAGTCGCGATCTACTGTAATCGAAGGTGGAAAACTCACAATGTTTGGGCAAGATAAATATATACTCCTTGTACTTGTAGCTACATCCTGAAGCATTGACAAAACAGCAAAAGAGCTACTATACTTGAGACAAAAGCATGTAATAACTGTGAGAAAATAGCAAAGTATGACAGAATAGTAAACAAGCACAGGAAATAGTAAATGAAAAACACAGTTTCATACTTTTAGGAACATCAAACCCTTATAAAGAGTAAACAAAGACGATGTCCTTAGAATTAGCTCATTGACTTTAATTAGTTAATTGATAAAAAACAACTTTATGGGTTGTCTTGTCGATACCGAAGTGGAGGATACAATGGAAATGAAAAGAGGCGGAAAGAAATTAACGGGAATCGTGTTTGCATCACATGATAACAACAGAAAAATCTGAGAATATGCGAAAAAGTGCAAGATGCAAGCCAATTTTAATTAATCTTTATCGTAGTAATAATTTTTAAGGTAGAACGAGTGAGAAGAGAAATAATAGAGATGACTAACAGATATGCCTAGTTTGCAAAGAGCTTCTTGTTCCTCCATAAGAATTGCATCACATGATAACAACAAAAATATCTAAGAATACGCGAAAAAAGTGCAAGATGCGAGCAAATTTTAATTAATTATCTTTATCATAGTAACGATTTTTTAAGGTAAAACGAGTGAGAAGAGAAATAATAGAGATGACTAACAGATATGCCTAGTTTGCAAAGACCTTCTTGTTCCTCCATAAGAATTAGTGCCCCTCTGCACTAGCATGCGGTAAAATGCATTTGCATTAGGTAATCATCACCAGCTGCATTTGACTGAGCGGGAGATGAAAAAGGCACAATTGAGGCACCATTTTGGCTCCTTTCAATCCGGTCATGAGAATGCCCCAGTTTGGTCACAGATCTATCCGAATTTGATTTCCCCTAAGCATTGATAAAAAACCATGAACTTCCAAGGGCATTCTCCCTTTTCCAATTTTTGTTCTTATGGTAAGAATGAAGTGAGAATATTTTACGAATTGGAGTAGCAATAACTACAACATTTCTTTCAAATGTTTGAGCGTATGCAAATTCTTTTTTGATATCCCTATTTGTATCATAAAAACATATTTTCATCAAATTTAAATTTAAACTAAAAACTCGCATTCATTCTGTAGATGCATGGTTTTGAATAACGCTCGCTTTAACTTCTCACGAAACTGAATATGTCACGGGTTTTGCTTGCTAAAGGAGCAACAAGAATCTACAATACATTTACTTGAAGCCATAAAATTATTTCAGTACACTGAAAAGCCACGTCATGTTAAATACAAGTTTTGTCCCTAAAAACTAAGTCTATACATTATAGTCAGTTATTTAAATGAACAATGAATTACTTTTCAATTATTTATGAAATGCACTATTATCTGATTGTGTGAAGATTAGCTTTCTAGAATTCATTTAGTGTCTAATTTTCCTTTTGAAGAATTTTCTAGATAATGGCTTGCAGCTTTTAAACATTTGGTAAAAGTATAAAAGTTGAATATTTTATTCATGTATTGTACTTATTTCTATGTACTTAAAATAGCTTAAATTTCTCACAAAAAATTAGCTCTGAAAATGTTTTTATTCAGCATTGATGTTGAAGTAGACTTCATCTTAAGCAACCAGCTGTCTTCGTCTTCTCTCACTCGCTATGCCTCTTCGTCGGTATATTGATCTGGTCGATAGTTTTCCGCCTTAAATTGACTCGTCAACCAAAATGCTTGCATACAGAAAAACAAAGCTATATGAGGACACAAGACAGAAAGAAGAGGCAAACAAGTTTTAGTGAAAATTGACAGAAAGCCTAGCACTCATGAATTGAAAGCTTTCTGCCAAGAGGCCACGGAACCGTTTCATTTCAAAATACTTTGCAAGGAAAGTTAATTCTTTGTTTAACACCACAAGTTTATTCCTACCGGATACAAAAATCTACTTTTGCTGTGAAAAGTTTTGTGAATCAAGCAGAAAAGCAGGCAGGGTTCAATATTGAGTAAATCCTAAGAGCGACAGATTGAGCAAAATTTTCACTCAAGGAAATGTCTGCATGATGTTGTAAATGGATGTGCATGGAGGTTCACTTCAAGAGGGTAGTCATTGAGCCAGGAAAATGCACGAAGAAACCCGTTCGCTAAGCGGCTTTTATCAGCTTTTCTTGTGCTCCATCAGTTCACCTGGAGAGATGAGACACTCAACTTAGTCGGTAGGATTGTGCATGTCACATACTAGAGCCAGGAGAGAGTCAGCAACAAACATCGTACATTGTTTGGGTTGGACTGCAATAGCCAAACATTGTCTTCTTAAGAGTTAAGAACTTCTTGTTGAGAGTCTTACTGATAACTTGTGAATCGAGTGAACCATACAAAATGTTTCCATTGCTCCACCTGTCATGCAACCCAACCTGTCATGCACCCCAACCTGTCATGCACCCCAATCTCCCTTCTAACGAGAAAGGCGGACATCTTAGTTGGACTAGCATTTCTCCAGGTCGTATCCATCTTCAAAGTCGACAGCAAAAACCATTGCTGACGCAAATAAATGATCTGATTCGTAGGTTGCCATGCCAAAGTGGTCCTGGTTCGGTTCCCAGGCGCACTGTGTCGCCATTTTGATGCCGTCATCTCTCACTTCCCCTAAGAAAACCAGCGCAGTGATCTTGAAGTTTCTGCTGCCTCTATTCAGCCTGCACTTCACGGCCTGCTCCAGGGCCTGGCTCACCAGTTTGCACTTGCCAGCCGCCGTGGCGCTGTCGTAAATCTGGTCCTGCAAGTGCGTCTCCAGTGCGTTCTGGATGAGCTCCGTCAGCGCGTTGTTTTCGTTGCTCTTCTTCGCCCCATCGAGGCCGTCGCCACCGCGTTCCCGACATCCGAGCGTGTCCTCACTGATTCGTCGTACGACCTTGCTGCTCCGCGACACGTCTGGGTCCGACGCTGCGTGCCACGACCCCGAACGAAGCCGGTTCACCAGGAAATTCTTCACCAGCGAATTCTTCTTACGAGGCTTACAGTCCACCTCGTTTTGAAAATCCTTTTCATTCTTGGAGATTCTTTGGTCCTTTTGCATTTTAAGATGCAAAGCGCGCTCGGTTTCATCGACAAGTCTCGAATCACTTTCCTGATGGGAGGATCGAGCGAAAATCGGGCTTTGCGACGCCTGCATAGGGCTCTCAAAGAGGCGGTTATCCTTTGCCAAAGACTTGACGATCTGCATCTGCATGCGTTTGGGTAAAGGGGAGGAGCCATGCGAGCGGCTGCGCTTGACCTCGTTCTTTTCCCTCACAGGTGGGGATGAGTTGGGGCTTCTTGATATGAATAGGGCTGCCGTGTCAATTGAGAGTTTGTGAATAGCCGACATCGCGACCAGGTAGTATACTTGTAGAAATCTAGAATGAAGGAGAAGGCATTGAAAACACAGACAGGGCATTCTATGCAGTACTTTGTCGAATCTGCTCTATTGGAGAGCAAGGGCAATGTGGACCAGTATCCAAATCCAAATAGCAGGGTGGAACATTTGATGGCTGTAAAAAGGGACTCTACACTTGCTGTGGCGAGGGGCTTTTCTTTCACCCGGTTCTGGCCAATAGACATCACTGACCTGACCTTGTGATGAGGCCAGGCCCCCACCCCCAGTAGTTATTCGTGAATTTCGCAATTTATGGAATTATTTGGTGTCAGTGGTGAAGCTAAGGTCACGGTAACCTTGCCCGGAGCCTCTCTTACATTAACCATTGAAGCATGTTCGGTGGTAAATGGTAATTTATAAAGCAAAACAAGCTCTTATTTCTTTTCAAATAATCACTGGTAAAAAGCTAACTGGCAATTTAGGGTACCACCTGGAGGGGTGACCTTCCCATACTGACCAATGAAATGACATCGTCAGTGTTTCCTGTTTTACAAGAGCCTGAAGTCGAAGCTTAAACTGTGTTTTTCTTGCCACTGAAATTAATTTTTTATCAGAGTTTCCATGGCGTTAATGAAAGCAAGTCAACATAGTCGAATATTAGTTGAAAATCTTGAAGGGGACATTATCAGCTAGAACGTCTACATTAAGGCCCCTGGAGATCATTTAGTATACAATGGCCTTCATCTCAAGCAACTCAAGCTTTGAGGGGCTTTTCCCAATATCACTTCAGCATTACTACAATTCAACTGTTCACCAATAGCTGGGGGCGAGTTCGCTTCTTCTGCATAAGTTTGCATTCCCCGGCAAATACTAAGACTTACTGTTTAACATCATCCCCCGTAGTGAAAGGAACTTTGCCTTGACGCATTTTGTCTTCAATGCGCCCACAGTTTCTGCGCCAAATCCCGTCGAGGACAGTGATCAGTGATCGAGGAGGTTAGCAGGGCCTAGCTGCGCTCGAAACTGCGAGAAGTCAGAGAACCAGGGGGTGTGACGCCCGTTTGCCGGTCAACGAAAAACTGCTCAAATTCAGCCCGTTAGGAAGGCTTTTGCGAATATTTACCCTCAATGTTGTAGCCGTCAATTAGCTTAGCCCATGCAAATCAAATATCGCTTTCAAAGCCCGGATCTTGGGATTTATTCTATCCTCTGAAACACTGAATGGTCAATGCAAAACTAGGCTGGGTTTGTTTTCCAGTTTCCAGACAATGACAAATCGCTTAGCTCCTTTGCTAGACAGATACTGGGAGCGGAATGCAATTTTGCGTTACATGATTAAAAGAAATCAAATTTCTAGAGGGTGAAATTAAATATTTGATTAGTGAAATTTTCGAGCGAAATTACTGTCGAAAGGGATGAAAATGCAACGAGACAGTGCTGCTTATATAGGCTGCATTCAACTAGAAATAGCCAGCCACAATGTCCCCACCGATACAATATTGCCCACCCTCGATTTGGAACAAATGCTGACATTTGCCGCCTGCTGCACAGGCCAAGCCCCTCAACGCGCCCTTTGACCCCCTCCAAGCAACTATTCATGTTTATAGGCGATGCCAGTGTGATATGAAACAGGTCAGTTTAGATCGAATCTATATTAGGTAGAACACCAAATGGATGAGCAAGGAAAAGCAAATTCAAAGAACAACCTCTCTACGTGCAACTAGTAAATCAGAAAGAACTTTTGACTCACCTGTGCTGAAAATTCTCCGCAATGACGTTGGTAGGGCTTGTTTTCCCACAGCATCAATGTTTTGTTCTTGAAAGTAAAATGTTGTGTCAAACAAAACAGAACTCCTCAGACAGCTGCCTTGGTCGGTGGGATCTCTCTTTTTATCTTTCTGTCAACAAGCGTCAATTATGTTCCGAGCGTACAACGCGACGAAGCCTTCTGCCCAACTGACAGCCTCGAGAACAGAAAGCAGCCTTGCATGTTTATAAACACCGTTTACAAACACTGCACAGCCTTCGTTGTGACTCGGAAATCCATGCTGCCTCAAGAAACCTTGTAACCACAGTCCGCGCTACAAGCACTTTCCGGAGGTATGTTTTCGCACGAGTCTTGCTTAGGATGCTGACGTCACAGGTGGCCTAGACATTGGCGCAAATCTTCTCCGGGGTGCAAAACACAGCAAGTCTCTGCATGCTTTGATTTGCTCCTTTTTTATCGAAGCCTTGTCATATTCCTTTAACCAGTTATTTGGAAAAATTGCATATACATATTCCATAGTATATCTGATATATTGTATAACATAGCATTCTTTGGGCTGGAGGTATTGAGCAAGGGAAGAGGCCTCCCGCAACGATCGTAAACAATAATCCTACACCTCTGGTTACAACTATGAACTTTCTTTCCATCTTGCTAATCGAGGAACACGAGTCAGAATAAAGAAGCACAGACTCAGCCTGGCATAATCGAATCGTTTAGTGTTTGAAGTCCCTAACTCAGGTATCTTCGATTTGCGTATCGAATGCCATCTGTTCAAGCGCGTTCAAGAGCTGACCACATGGTCTCATCAACGTAGAGGCACAAGCTCACGTTCTAAAATCAATGGACTTCACCAAAAGTATGACGTCATCAAAAACCTTTTTCTAGAATCTTTGAATTTTAACCACAAAACAAAAATGATTACCATGAAATACTTCAAAATATGGAAAATTGGCCAAATATATTTAAAATCGGTCGAGATATAGCCAATGATAGGTTTGCTAACGAATCACTGTTATTTTGGCTGTGTTCGTGAAACTTTGACGCGAAACTAGATACTAGAACTACCCATTAGCCTTTTATAAGTGAACACCTTTTTATTAGTGAACACCAACTATCTGCGTTGGCATAAGCGCCATGAAAAGCAGATATGTGCAAATTTATATGAAACATACCGTATCTACAATAATTAGACACTTAGAATTGCAAAATAAGAATCAGAATGAAATATTGTTCTCATATTCCTTTGAATGTTGTTTGGAGAATTCATTCCTTGCATCGCTGGTCTGCCTAGCAATAGGAACCTGTGAAGGAGCAAGCACAACGGTTTTACTGACAGGTGCGAGGGTGCAAGGAGATTGACAACAGCTTGATAACTTCTCACAGTTATTTTACATCTTCCAACAGTTTGCTTATATCAGCTGTGTCTTCTGAATCGTGAGGTCTTTAAAGAACGTCATTAATAACAAAAATGTTGACAGTTAACTCTTCCTTGCTTGACGCCTCCATTAGAAGAGCCAGCTTTGACGCTTTAAAGCTACTGACCATAACTCAGGGCAAGACAACATATGCAAGTAACAAATAAAATATCTTAGGCACTACAAACCAGCCACGAATGAGGAAAGTGATTAAGCAGAAGTAGTGAATGTGCTATGCAAAATGAAAATCTAACCATTTTTAACCACCAAGTCAAGTTTATCTCAACTGATGGCAACAAAGAAGCATCCTGTTCAAACACCAACAAGTGTATGAGCAAAGAACTTCTTCAATTAAGGAAAAAATTGAAGTTATCTTCTTCTTTATAAAGAAGAGGAGTGATAAATGCTTTTGCCAGAATATGGAGCGAAATTTTGTAGCCAAGAACATACCCGATTGGAATCGAGAAAAGTCTTTAGACGGGATAGAAAAATCAGGATAATGCAGTTAAATATTTATGAGCATTATGTGAAGCATTCACAGCAGTAACTTTCTTATTTACATTCTGGTGTTTCAATGGTTGCTTTTAAGTATCTTTGAAAAGTGCACAACGAAAAATCGTGCCCAAGAGCATAATTTAATCCCTTTATGCGTAGTTTTAAAAGTGAGTATTTCTTTCAAGTTCTTAATGAATTTATCAAGCAATAGTAAATCGCATCAAGATATTTATGTCAAAGATTGCATTGCTATTTTCTCCCGAATGGACAATGTTTTCATTGGAACTGCGTAGCGGTGGGGAATCTGCACAGTTCTAAGAGCATTGTTGGTGGAACTATTTGGTAATTGGTTTGCAGGTGAGATTATAGAAACGATTTCAGGGGTGCAAGACAATTTCTTGCTTAGAGCTCTCAGGATTCTCAACGAATAAAAACTAACGAAAGCAGGTCTCTTGCATCTTGTTACCATTGGTTCTGGACAATGCCAAAATAGATATGTGACATCTGGCGAAATTTTGAGAATGCAATGTTAAATCGTGTCGGTACCTGCCGAAAAACTCCTTGTTTGATCTTTAACAAGAAACTCCAATTTATTCAGCTTTTAGATCAAGATTAGGCGTTGCTTTTCAAAGTCTAGCAGAAAGCAAGACAATAATAATTGATATTAAAATTCCTTGTCTTGCTGATATCAGCAGCTGGCGTTGTATGGGTCGAGTTGTGTCGATCAAGTCATGCCATTGTACGACTAGCTAAATGACAGACAGACGACTATTAAGGAACTTGAAGTCTAACACTCAAGTGGTTGGTGTGTGTTTACATTAATTTGATGCTTCGTTTGCTGGATAACAGGTAAAGTTTATAATGATTGCAATGTAACATCCACCGACACTGTTTTATTGACTATATCAACAATAAGAAAGTCTAATTGTGTTAGACTAGTAGTTTTAAATTCCCTAGTTTAGAGTTCAACTTCTAAACTATTGAGTGCTTGGTGGCGATATCTATACACATTTATTGTACTCTAACATCGTGCTTGAATGTCCTTGACAGCAAAAATAATCTCCAAAAATGGAACTGAAACTTCAAGAAGCACACAGAAGCAATAACATCTTCGAAATCTTGAGAGCTCGTTTTCAATAACAATCAGTCGCTGAACAACTGCAGTGTCGTTACACGACCTCCTCTTCAATTTCTGCAGGAACTCGACACGAAAACAAATTGTCTCTGGCATAATGTCTTCCAACGGGACAACCGGCAACACTAGTCTTGTCTGCCTTGGCTACAGCAGCGTCTACGTGAACTTTGCCGCACAAGTACGCATCCACGCAATCGTTCTTGCCGTCGCCAATGCCTTATTCGCTGTTCTCGCGACAGCTGGCAATGTTTTGGTTATCTGGACGTTCCTCAAAACACCAGTTCTGCACACGTCTTCGAACTTCCTGTTGGGAAACCTATGTTTGACCGATCTGATAGTTGGCTGCGTAACGCAACCACTGACCGTAATGAAACTGGCGCAAGAAGCCGCGGAAATCCATTACTGCACGTTGAAAAAGGTTTTGTCATCGTTGGCCGTGGTAAGCTGCAGCAGCTCTGTAATTATAGTGGCTGTTATCAGCATAGATCGATGTTTCGCGATTTCTTTCCCATTCAAATACCAAAGGGTCATTTCACCGCGTCTTTACGCCAAGGTTCTCACTCCTATGCTGGTGGGCAATATTCTGTTTAGTGTGCTAATGGCTGTTCGGGTGATCGAAGAAAGCACGTACTGGTTCGTACTCTTTATTGGATTCGCTATTGCGTTCGTTACTGTATCGGTATCCTACACAATCATCTTCAGAACAGTGATCCGTCAAGGGCGCAGTACACGAGTGAAAATAGGAGAAGTCCGGGCTGCTTCAAACACGAATGGTGACGTCACTTCTGGCATTGAGCTCAAAGACAACGAGTTGATCGCCAAAACAGGAGGGGTACCAAACGATGGAAAAACAAATGCTAAAAGCTGCCACGAAAACGACGCAAATACCAAGAGCAAGTCTGATTGCTGCCAGACAGTTTTAAACAAGCCAAAAGTAAACAGCTCTGGTGAAGCGAGGGGCGAGAGGGCAGAGTTCATTTGCTCACGACCACAGGGAGGATCGTTGCGCGCCAGGGCCATTTCCAAAGGGTCTCTTTCAGAATCAGCTGAAAAGCGTGGCGCTATCACCGTGGCTATCGTCATATTAACACTTACATTTTGCTATACGCCATTTGTTGTCATTCTAGCCCTTAACAGTTTGTTTCAAGGCAACGGAGAGGCTGAATACATTTACACTGTGTGGACATCAACTCTCATTTTCCTTAACAGTACCTTGAACCCCGTTATCTACTGCTATAGGAATGACATAATCAGAGCATCTGTGCTTCGAAAATTGAATTTTTCTGCATCGTAGCACCCACGTGTCCAATTCAAATTTTGCCAACGGCCGCGTGGTCATAATGACGTCACGAAGTTGTGCATCTTGTTCGTGCTCTCAATGGGCTTGAGACAATAACAGTTCATTCGAGCCTTGACGGTCTGTTGTATCGACTTAGATTCGACAGGCTGAATGGCTGAAGCAACCTGCTCTGGGACAACCTGCACCATGTGTTTCTCCTGGCACACATAGCTACCATTACATTAACAACTCGTTTAGAAAAGATAATGAAAGTTCGTCTATTCGATTTCTTTTACTTTAGCTGTGTATGGTCTAGAAAAATTTTTACATCTCAGGCTGAGCAGGAATACTCAAGAGTTATCGCGATTGTTCAAGATTCGAATTTGTACTTACAACTTTTCCCCATTCCATAAAAATTGCTGTATATAAAATTGAGTTTTACGTCATGCAAATCAGACTTCGTGCTACTCACCTGCTACGCAGTGCTTACTATGGAATATATGATATCAACATGATGGGCCTATTGCCTATCATTTCAATATGGAAGCTTCTTTATACATTTCTAACTAAATGTAAAGGAAAGTTAGTTGCTGCCGTCAAAGGAAAGTTGTGCTATTTTTATTCGGCCCTATTTTCATGCTTCCAATATTTATACGTTGGGTATAGGGATCAAGACTCTCAAATATCATGTTTGCTTCATGTCTTAATAGACAAAAACCTGTGGGTTAGCGACTCAATGTTGTTCTACAGGGTTTATGCTTAGAATGCCCCCTAATAGCTACTTTGTCTTGACAGAACATGCTATAAAAGAAAAAAAGTACTTACATTTTCACCCACTATCCTTTAAATTGTTGTTATTTGAAGCAAACGATGCTTTCAAAATCCAGCTGAGTGATCCACGTTCTGATTGCGCCATTTTCACTTCGCGCGTTGTACCTCAGTTTCATAACGAGGCTAATCTTTATTTTATTCAAAGTAATGATTTATCCGTCGAAAAGGATTTTCCCAGGTCATTTAAAGATGACAGATAGAAAGTAAACAACAGATTCGATTTTTCGTGCTTCTTGGTATTTTTCTACAAAAATACAATACGAAATTTACGCAAAATTAATTCTAAATTTGACTACAGTTATGAAACAATACACAAGCGTCATGAAATCTAAAATAAGATAGACTGGAGCACAAAAACAAGGAAAAAAGAAGGGCATTAAAAAAGCTGATTTCTCTCTTACTTTGAGATAGTACTATTTGGGAGGTAACCATTACGCCATTTAAGTGCATAACTGCAGAAAATTTTTTGTTAGGAATTAGCGTTTGGTCGTGAAACATAAAAAGGATCCAGAACGAGCTAAGCATTCTCTATTCTGCTCAAAGGATGTAAAAGGCATCCCTCTCTCAATAACTTGGGATTAACGGATTCGAAATACTGAAATCTATGAAAGAACATTTGCTTTTATACCAGTTTGTGTCTACTTGCATCTATGGCTTGGAACAAACTGTACAATGGCTTAATGAAGGAAAAAGAAATCAGAATTCAGATAATTACCTTAAAACAAGAATTACTAATTAGTGGCAAGTTTTGGTTACCAAACAGTGAAAGCTTGAATGTAAGTTTGGTGCTGGGAAACTGGTATAAGTAGGAGATGTGATGCGAATTGGTTAGGTTATCAAAAGGTAAAAAATGATTACGAATAATTATGATCTAAAAACTGATTAATCTGAATCAAAACATGTGAAGTTCCAATCTAAAACAACGAATCATTTACAACATAAATTGCAGCTACAAAAAGCTTCGATGAAGCAGAATCGCACTTGAGTTAATAAAAATTAATTGATTTTATGTTAATATGGTATAGCCTTAAAGTTAAATCAACTAAACTACTTCAACAAAACGTTCTCAATCAACATAAAACTCGATATATATCTTTATACAATTTACATGCACAAACTTAATAAATTCTTGTTATCAGTCAGTCCAACTTGGACTCGTGTTGGAGAATCCACAGTCGTAGCTGTTAATCTAGATTTTGATTTAGTCTTGAACGTCGCTAGCTAAGAATACTTTCCTCTCTAGAATGCTGTCATATAGGCCGATAACAAGGGGAACGTTTTTATGGAGTTAAGACTTCAGGCCAGCGAGTTTAGGCCATTTTCCGCATTTATGACAAAACTGGAAGCAATGATGGTCCAGCATGTCAATGCCAACACTTGACAATCCTTCAACCCCATGACATGTAATGAACAAAAGTACAGGACCGCCGCAATTGGTAACTCGAAAGCATTGTTTTGTGTATAGGAAATGATAAGCTGTTGCCTTGTTGTTCGAGAAAATACAGCCGACGTTATGACAGCAACGACCAAATACTTATATACACTGTATTCACTAACATACTGATTTGTGTTTCTCGTCGCAAAAGCCGCACTAGGTACGCATGTTTCCGCCAGCTCCATACAACGGCCGTTTCGTGAGATTCGCCACGAGAAGCCGGGCACAAAACGACATCGCAGAAACACTGGCAACGTCTTTAAACGTTCTGCATGAAGCTGCACAGCAGCATACGTTTGCATTGCTAATGAATACGTAATATGTGGCGCAAGGAGGCAGCTTACTGCTCCTGCGCACATGCAACGTCGTCCGTCAGCCTCCTAGCAGACTGAAGATTCTGATGACGACTGCGGGGACGTTGACCAGCCCCCTGGGCTGCGCTTCGGCGAGTCCGGAGACGGCGTCAAGAAACTTGCCGCCACGTTGCCGTCTTGGGGTGATATACTCTTACCGGGAGAAGAGACGTAAGCACTCGAATGCGTGGACGGTGGCGTGGGGAATTGTTGCAAGCAAGACACCCCTTCTGGGTGCAATTGTCTTTGCAAGTGAGTGTCTCTATAGGGTCCATACTCGAAGTCGTTCGAAACATGCAGCTGTATGTCGTGCGAATACGTCATTGCGTCAGTTGCGCGCGTATTCTCGCCGGATGACATCATATGCAGGAAGTGGTTTGCGGAATCGCTTTCGCTGTGCCGGGGGTACTTCGGCCTTGCGCCGTTGCTGTGTGACACGATTTGCATGTCCACGTCATTCAGCCCTATCGATGAGTTTGGCAGTGATGCGTTTATGCTCAGTGAATCGCTCCCGTGAATGTTCGGCACACTTTGGTGGTGGTGAGCTTGGTGGTGGTGAGCTTGGGGGTGGTGAGCTTGGTGGTGGTGAGCTTGGGGGTTCAAGGCAGTCTCCTCGCTATCCCAGTTCGGGGGGAAGTCCTCTAAACAGCCGTGGGTTGCAAACAACGAAAGGCCTTCGATGATATCTTTCTCGGACAGCTCAGGGAGGGAGCTTCTGTTCCCATGACCGGAGCTGCGCTCAACCGGCACCTTGACCAGCCGATTCGGCGGCACCTCTGCGCGCGGAGGCGACAGCGTCGGTGTGGTGCTTAACGCGTGCGACATTGAAATATTTGGCGCGTAACCGTTGACGGGCGGACCATTCAAATTCATATCGTATCCGTTGATTTTGGCCCTGACGGGTTGCTGAGCAGCCTTCGTGCAGGATTTGCGCTTCCTCTTGTTCGGTGGCCGTCGTGAGCCACCGCTCAGGCACTTGTCTGTGACATTTGGCGCGCAGCCCTGCGCGTTCGCCTGCGTGTGCGCGGCGTGGGCGTGCGACCTTGGAATGTGGGACCGGGGCATCTTTGGAGCAATGTTGTTGATCTTTGGTCGAATCATGTTTGGTGGGGAGGTTGTGCTTCTTGGGGGCGTGGGGTGGCCATGATGAATATGCGGGCTCTTTTGCGACTCGGGTGAAGGGGCCTGGGACCTTTGGCGGGGAGTTGGCCCCAAGAGTCCAATCAGATATCAGATCGACAATATCATGGTGGCCTCGTTCTCGAGCAATCTGAATAGGGGACTGATCCATATTATCTGCTAAATTTCTGTTGGCGAAATTGAGTAGAAGAATCTTTGCGGATTTCATGCTTCCTTCCCTGGCAGCTAAGTACAGCGCCGACTGGCCCTATCAAGCGAAAACATCTTGGTCAACACTCGGCAAACTCGAAGATTACGAAAGTAGTTGATGGGGAATGATAATGAAGCAATCGCGTATGTGGACGCTAATGCTAGATACAGAATCCGCAGTGCTTCTCAATCCAGCGGATTACTGACCGCGCTTTTTATAGAAGCATTAATGCCGAGGAACAAGTGCCTTTAAGAAGAACAAAGATACGCCCACAGAAGTTTGCAAAGACTTTACTTGAGTACACGCTACTTTCAATGCGAAGAACTCACCTTGTTGTCAGTGGCGTCGACTTTGGTGCCGTTCCGCGTGAGTATCATCGTCGCTATCTCGTTATCAACCGACACGGCCCAATGCAGAGCGGTCCGACCTGCAACACAATGATCCGGCATGAACACAATGATCCGGCATGAACACAATGATCCGGCATGAACACAATGAACCGGCATGAACACAATGATCCGGCATGAAGAAAATGATCCGGCATGAAAGCAAATTAGCTGAGTCTCACAGAAACAAGCACACAAACAGCCCAATCAAGGTATTCAAATTTAGATCGTGGTTCAACAATCAACTTCGGTACAAACAAAACAAAACTAAAGTTTACGTTGAATGCTTCAAAGGCACTTTTTAGCCAAATCTTTACGTGAATACTTGAAATGTTACCTTGATTATCTGTAATATTGACTTTAGCTCCAGTGTTTATCAGATCTTCGACCATTGAGGTGACTTCGAATCGACAAGCATCCATTAACGGCGTGCTTCCGTCGTAGCTTTGCGCGTCGATTATGGTACTGCGGTGTTTAATCAGCAACTGCAGAATGAAAGGTTTCACAATCAACACATTGTATCCAATAAAACTGCATGCCTAGCTTTCAATGTTAAAAGACAATGTTTTTTGGCCTATTGAGTTAACCGTTCACTGCTACACTGAACGCAAGCACTCAAAACAAAATCCCATCCTCTAGTCGACCTGAATTACTCGCATCATTAAGAAAATCGCCTTGTGAATTTGATCTCTGCGACCTTGCGAATTGGTTTCAAGATCACTTGAAGCACGGCCTGCAGATGCAAAGGGGGTCTCACCTTGAATGCCCCCACGGCATCAGCCGATACCGCCAGATGCAGGGGCGTTCGCCCATGGATGTCGCGCACTTGGCATCAGCACCGCCTTCCAGCAGCTTACGTAGTCCCTCCACGTTTCCGTGCCTGGCCGCCAAGTGGAGTGGGGCCTCTCTCTGAATATCAGTGCGGGCAGAGTGATTGGCACCGTTGGACAAGAGGCTCTCGACCTGTTTGAGACGTAAGACACTTATTAGGCTACCAATTCGGAAACGAGAAAACACTGCTACGAAACGTGACAAACATAAACAAAATTGAAGGGGGAACGGCCTGAACATAGTAACGTTTAAATCTGTATAGATAAAAGGAGCACGATGAATGGGAGAGAAACAACGATTAAAAAATGAGCATTCATAGAACGAAACTCACCACAGCACCCTCGGCACTATCTTCACTGTCCTTATCATCATCATAACTGTCCCTAAAATCAGTAGAACGACAAACAGCCACGTGAAGAGGCGTTAGGCCACCCGGGCCGCGTACGTTGATATCTGGGTAGCGGCCTGAAGAGGCAAAGGAGCCCTGCGGTGGCGTAAGTCCTGAATGGCGTGTGTAATCGGCGGCCTCTCTATGAAGGCTTGTCCAGATTCGGTCGTCTTGGATCTGCTTACACCCTTCAAGCGAGGATTCCAACACCATCTTCTGATCGTGAATACTGCTCGGCGGACTGGGCGGAGTATTCCAGGAGCAGTCAGCCGATGCGATGGACTCTGCGGAGGATCTGTCACCCGGCTTCAACGGCCTTAAACAGATAAGACAAACAGATCAGTCAAAGATTCACCCGAATAAAATTGTTGAGCCCGATTCAAATGTAACGCATCCATTAAGAGACAATTACTTCAATGAGTTGGCTAAAGCAGAAACCATAAAAAGATGGAAACAAGAGGAGAACATTGAGAACGCGTGTAAATGGGGCACAGAGAAATGATGCCTGCATTTGGTACAAGAGTGCAATTACGAAGCAAGAATCTTGTTGGTTATTAATTCTGGCCAACACATTGTAAATATGTGTGAATGCAAAACATTATTGGAATAGTAAACATACTTCAAACTGTATTCCTGGCCGACAGGGTCGGATCGGTCTGTGCTGGGCAGGTTGGCTTGGTCCAATCCACTTGGAGTGAACCCACGCGGCACCCACAGACGACTGGAACATTTCTTTGCACCAACAAGGACAGAGAAGGCCAACAACGGCACGCTTATACAAATTAGCAAAATCCAAAGTGGCGCCAAAGGCTCCTTTTGTACCTCCTTTTTGACTTCAACTTTGTCTCCTAAAATTGGAATTCCATCTCATCACGTAGGCCAACACACCTCAAGCTAACAATTGCAATTAAAAGAGAAGTGTTGGGAGGAATAGCCTAGGAATATTAATTGCTCGATACATTATCCGCTTCCAGTTAAATTTAACGTGAAAAGAATAGTTTCTATCAAGCATCTACATTCAAGCCTTCGTCATACAAACACATCGTACAAGTTCACGCTTCTTACCTGTCACAGAGTATATTGGAAGATTTGAATCCAGCTTCCCTTTTGACTGCAAAGCACCAATGTAATTTGCAATCTAAATAAACAAAAACAATTTTAAATTTCTTGTACGGGAATTTTTCATCAAAGTTTCAGAGAAATTATTTCAGTTTATGCCGTATTTAGGTGGTACAAATCAAGCTCTTTTTAGGTTAACAGAAGATGTTTAACTGTAGAATTGCAAGGATTCAAGTCAAGCACTCACCAAATCTACATTGGTAAAGCACCCTTGGGTGCACTTCTGATTGTCAACTCCAAGTAGTATCTCAGTTCTAAAAGAAATTCACAAAGTCAGTATGGCCATAATCATTTTGTAAGGTCAGTATTCTGACTTTCTAGTTTCAAAAACACGAATTTGAAGCAGTCACGAACGACCTAATTGACGTACTTAAGTATTAGAGATGAAAGCCGTTAAAAGATGAACAATCTTTTGTTTCCAGTCTAGATCTACTTGAGTCTAGATCTTAGGCGAATGACCCTAGATCTATATCAAAAGCAAATAATGAGATTTTCGTGCCACAAACTAGATAACAAGCATACCAGTTTAACATATCAAAAGTCGTCCTTTAAAACACTTGCCTGTTTTGGCCAGACTGTCTTCTCACCCTCGTGTGAGACGCAAAGGAAAGCAGAGAAAGTTCTCGGCGCTTCCTTGATGACGTCACATCATTGCTCAGGGCGCGAATTCTGTCGTTGTTGTTCTCATCCTTCAGAATGTAGACATGCGTGCGCAGTTTGATGCTGAGATTGCGAACGAACAGCCGCACTTTGAGTCGGACCTCCTCTTCGGAGGCGCTTATCACCACTTTTAAGTTTCCAGGCAGCTGAAAGGTATTTTAAAAACATTAACGAGATTGAAGATATAAAAATCCAGCTGCAATATTTAGAAGAGAATAAAATTCAAAGATTGTCAAAAATAAGTAATATGATTTGTTAGGCTTGTACGAGGTTCGCTGAATGTGCAAAATAACGTTGATAGGCAAAGAGTCTCACCAATTTTTGCTTGGTACTTCCGCATTCTAGATTGTCGTAGCCACAAGCTTCGTTGTTGCAATACTCATCACACTTTCCATTGCCGTAAGTAGCTTTACAGAAAACTGGGTACCTGGAGATGAAGAAAATACCGCTTATAGTGGCGATGCTAGGACGCAAGGCAAAAACATCAGACCATGTGCAACAGAGCAAAAGGGCATCTGATAATAGAATCACTATACTTTACATCATTGCTTATACTTATCATTGCGTCGCTTTGCAATCTTACTTATATTCCAAACCGCTGACAGAAAGGCTGGTAACCATTATTAAGCCCCTCTCGCGCACAAAGCTAATAACTTAGTGCCAGGGAACAAGAAGATTGTTTCCCACGTGCCAACAGCTCGTGACGCCGTAAGCTTGCATATGGAAAGTTGGTTCACACGTTGAAGCATCAGCTGGCATGAGAGCTTGTCATTACTCTGGTGTAGCCACTGGTGGTTAGAAATAAATGTGCGAAACACTAAAGTAACAATCACGTGTTATAAACAGCACAAAGCACTCACTTGCACGTGCCAACTTTACTGAAGCAGTCGTGGCCATCGAAAAGACAGCCAGAATTATTGCACTTCTTGTCACAGACGCCATTATCGAAATGCTTCCAGCACTCGAAGTCGACGACACTACAGTTCATCCATGGATCGCGGCTAAGGGTACAATCAGTTCCGTCCCACTGGCACTCTTGGTTGTTGCATTTTTCCTAGAAATAAAAATAAACTTCTTAGAAGTTGATAATACAACTGTGTACCTGGATGGCGGAGCACAATATGAAAAGGTTGTGAAAAATTGGTCTTGAAACACAAACACAATTGGTTAGAGCGAAATTGGCAATCGTCGAAAAGTTTAATACTTTAGTTTGAAACAAGTAGTTAACGACAAACTAGGGCTATGCTTGATAGACTGGCCATATGATCTAGATTCCCAAATTTACAGCTTGATGATTTGGAGATATAGCATCGTCCTGGTAGGGGCGACAAAGAACCCAGTTTCACAATCATAGCCCTTGCCCATAGGAAACTGAAGCTGATGTTATTTGTTTTTAACTGGATAACAGCGTGTAGAAACAACAAAAACAAAATTAGTAAGCACATTCAAACCAGAAACGAACAACAACGCGATGTGGGAGGACAGGGGTAAGAGCTCTGAGGCGTCAAACGAGGGTGAACAGCCCCGGCTATTTTGAGTCTGAAGTGATAGCTTCCTAAACGACAGTAAAGACAGAGCGCTATAGGATCCGAGCGAGTCCATCTTTTGTGGCAACAATCAACTAGCAATGAACAGAATAAGGAAAACGTGGAGCTTGATCTGCTAAATTTCATTAAAAAGATTTGGGAGACCTTCTAATTCTCCACAAGAATTCACATTTATGTGCAAACGAACAGCAGATTAATGGGCACATCCGCGTTACACCACTATTTTTGGTTCAATGAATTGGCACCACAGCCGCTTGTTGTATACTGAGGCGTCTTCTTGGATACCCTTAGGCGATACTATGTCTGAAGTATCAAATGTTGGAAGCACTAAAGTCCAAGCGAACGAATTCTGAATTAGAAAAGTTCCCATCTGCCTACGTTGTGTGGTTTTTGATAATAGAAATTTGATTACTATCACCCAACCGCTAGCACAGTGGACAAAGGTTGAGCGTGAGAAAGTTCTTGCTCAAAAGCAAAAACAAAAAGTATATAACATTCTATTTGTGATTACTTGACAGTAAATTTACATCATTTCGAAAATAATTGTATACATGTATAATTAAATAATATGGCAATATATCCAGATGAACTCAAAAAAGCAAACGCGCATGTGATTGCGATTTCGGAGAAGTGAATCTCACACCCAGCTTACGTTTCCTTGCCTGTGGCTATTAGTCGTGGCTTAGAGGACATCAACAGCTAGAAATCCAGGTTTTCAAAATAAAATCCATTCCCCGCCTTCCCAAAAACGTGATTAAAAGCCAGTTTTCAACAGCTATATTATAGGCGTAAATCACATATTTCAGCGCCAAGAAAATTGAAGACCCTGGTAAAAATGTCAGTTCTTACGTTTCATACAAATTTGTGGTCACAGAATAGATTTACTTAGGTGAGCCAAATGCACATAGCAGGACGATTGAAGGCACAAAGTGCAATCTGACCACTGAGACAAGTTGTGACTTCGGAGTCGATTATGGTAACAAGCTAAGTCGAGTCTCCACCCCAGTCCAGTTGGAACAATGCTCCGTTTGTAACACACGGATGTGAGGTTATATTAAATTGGAGAATGTGAGAAAAACTACTTGGCAGACGAGCGGAAAGTAGAGTTTAATCTTCAAGATTACTGTTCGTTGTAAAATGATAATACGATGAAAGATAAGAGAATATTTCACGCTAGAGACCCATTCATTCTTAAGTCCTGGGTTATTGCGGATTTTCCGCTTGGTTCCCGTACATGTCGAGTTGCGCCCACTTTTCCGGAGGGATCATCTGGTGCATCCAGTAAAAATCTTTCAAGAAACACAAGCCCAGGTAAAAGCACCCTAAATCTACTGAAATCTAGCTGAAAATGACTGAAATCTAGCTGAGATTCTGTACTTCACCAAGCATTTCTCTTGAGTGTCTAACTAAAACCGCTGTATCACGCTTCATGCCCAGCCTTAAAGACAGCTAATTTCGTAAAACTGCTGTGGTGAATTCTATTTCAGTCCAGCACGTCTAAAGGTTCTTCGTGGCACCAGCAACAAATTAAAAAATAGCATATCTGTTACAATGACAATCGTAATGATTTCTAACAAATCAAAAGGTGCCGCTTTGCTGTGAAAGAGTCTCCAATAAAGTACAGTTCTGAAGGGCGGTTAACAGTTACTGCATTGTTCCGCATAGTCTAAAGCCTAGACGCTATCTTTTAGACGACCATACAAATAACACGTGACAGAGAAACAGTTGCTACGCGCCAAAGAACAGACACAACAGCGATGTACCACGGACAATTCAATTCATGTTGCCACAGACAATTCAATTCAACTGTTTCTTGTCCAAGTCGAATAATAGCAATAGACCATCCTATTATTTTTGGAGACATGCGATTTGTGTAAACTAGGTAGGAAACTGCTAGAGATAACTCCGTGGGCTTGTCCGTGTTGGTAGATGGGGAATTAGGGTATTAATGAAAAAGGCTGGAATACCGGATTACTTCGTGAATGCAACCGGATATGGTCATACCGTGGTTCCGGTGAAACAAGACCACGTTCTCCAACATAAAAATCGCGATTTGAATAAAGAAGTCTATTGAAACAGATTCGTGAGGCTATCGGAATCTCTGTTAAATAAAAGGATTAAGAGATGAAGGAGTATCTTAAATTGATTTAGCTACAAATAACATAACAACATCCTGTTATTATCAAAGTATTTTAAAGACTTACCAAGCATTGTCCTCCATCAAACTTTGTTGAACAGTCGCTGTGAGGACAGGATGTGACATTGGAAGTTTTGGCTTGTTCACACCGGTTCCCTGTGAATCCGGCTATTTGGAAAATTTTTCAAAATCAAACAGAAATTAAGGATTTCCAACAAAGTTAATCCAAACTAAATTACGCCACACACTGGCAAGAGTATTGTGATTGGCAGCGTCAGCAAACGTTTTAACTTTAATAAAGCAATTCTTGTAATAAAATTTCCCAGGCGCATTTCCATATATTGAAATGATACAACACTGGATGTCGTTTCATTTTTAATTTGGCACCGTGATATCAGTCCTTGAGGTAAATCTCACCAAAACAACAGCAGGCCACAAGAATGAGGCATTACTAATAGGCTCTCTCTCCAACTATATAGGCTTTCAATGTTTTCCAATCAATAAATTACTCATAGAATTTCGAATCTGTTAAGAGCGACTGAAAAAAAACAAGATACTGTGCCGAGAGCAAGGAACCGAATCTCGGCTCTTTTTCTGGGCTACATTTTTTTAAAAGAAAAACAATCTGTATTCTAAACGACCTCTCCCAACAAACAAAAAAGATACTGGGAGAACGTACTGAGACATGGCTTTTGAAGCTAACTCACCTTCGCAAAGACAGGTATATCCACTGAGAGAAACAGAGCATATGCCTTTGTTTAGGCAGGGATTAGAGGCACACTCATTAACACTCTCCGAGCAGTTTTTCCCACGCCAACCGGGCCTACACGTGCACTGGTAGCCACCGGCGGTGTCGACGCAAGAGCCGTGCACACACGGACTCGACAAACAGGCATCTTCGTTGTATTCACAGTGGGTGCCTTCGTACCCCACCTTACAGTGGCACATGTACTTGTTGCCCACCATGGAGCATTTTGCTGCGTTCTGGCACGGGTTGTCACTACATGTACGGACAGCACGCTCGCAGTTTCGCCCGCTATACCCTCTCGGGCAGTAGCACGTGTAATTGTTTATTGCATCAATGCAATACCCAGAATTCAGGCAGGGATTACTGAAGCAGTCATCTTGGTTAATTTCACAGTTCTCCCCGACGAAACCGCTTTTACAAATACAAGCGTAGCTTCCTGGTGTGTTGATGCACTGTTGCGTGCCGTATTGGTAGCAACGCCCTTCCAAGCACTCGTTGAAATCTGTCTCACACCGCGGTCCTGTATAACCAACAGGGCACGTGCAGCGGTACCAGTTTGTGCCTGACATGCAAATGCCATTGTTGTAACACGCACCCTTATGGCAGTAGTTGTGCCTTCGTTCGCAGTTTGGCCCCTCGAAGCCAGGCTGGCACCTGCATATGTACCCATTGACGACATCGTCACACGTGCCACCGTTCATGCACGGCATCGAGGCACATTCATCAATGCGCACGTTACAATTAGGCCCAGAGAACCCGCTTCGGCACGTGCACATGTATCCATTCACCATGTCTTTGCAAGTGCCCCCGTGGAAACACGGATGCGAGGCGCACTCGTCTATGTTCAGTTGGCAATGCGACCCCGTAAAACCGGGTGCACACCGGCAGAAATGTCCATACGTAGTATTCACGCAGCTACCACCATTTTGACAGCCAAGCCCTCTCAGTTGTGCTTGCGGGCAGGATACCTTTGGGACATCACAAATTGCCCCCGTCCACTCGCTGGTGCACCTGCATGTGAAATTGGCACCCAACTCAGAGCAGGTGGCTCCATTTTGGCACACACCCTGACGGCACCAGCTGACGTAAGACTCGCAGTTGGTCCCCGTGAAGCCGAAGGGACATTCGCAGACGTAGCTGCCGATCTTGTCGTGGCACTTGCCGCCATTCCGACAGGGGCGCATACTACACTCGTCGATTTCCTTGCTACATTGCTTGCCAGTGTACCCAACAGGGCAGATACAGCGGAAAGAGTTGATGCCATCAATACACTGTCCATTGTTGAAGCAGGCCCTGCAGAAGAAGAAACCGGAACGCTTGCAACTATATCTTTGGCCAATATAACAAAGGAGACATAATAACCATTAGCCCCAATGTAAACAGCCTTCGAGTGTGATATTCTGTTTGCATTCATGGCTGGTTAAGGAGTGACAATTCTTGGACAGTCACATCCTCTACAGTTACTTAAAACTGGCCAGACGTTACTTATGTCAATTGTACCCCCTTTTAGACGTCCACTTCATGCACATTACGGCACCTGATGCGACCTAATGCAACCTACTCCTATTCAAGAGGCGTGTTTTCCTTCATTTCCAAGCAGCTACATTGCGCTTATATGCACTTCTTCACTGCAGCTCAAGAAGCCCCCCGGCCCAGAAGCGACATGCTATAAAAAGCAGCATGAAAATAGTAACGTACCCTAGGTAGCAATCGTCGACATCCCGGGTGCAATTCTTTCCGGTGTAGCCATCTTGGCAGATGCAGTGATAATCGTAGGCCAGGTCAGTGCAGTTGCCATGGACGCAAGGGTTCGGCATACACTCGTTGATATTCTTCTCACAGAAGGTTCCCGAATACCCCGAAGGGCACGTGCAGGTGTACCCCGTCGGATTGCTCTCGCACGTGCCGCCATTTTGGCACTGGTTGTAGATGCAATTGTTATTTCTAGTCTCGCAGCGCTTACCTGGGAGAGGACGAACAGAGATGTCAGTCAAAACCCATTATATATCGTTAGCAGGTTGATTGGTCCACAATACAGTTATGGTTGGTCCACAATACAGTTAAGATAAATAGAAACATACAGATTAGTATGCAATACTAGTAAAATTCACAAATAAACAAAGATCCAAGTCCGATGTATGCCAAACTTTAAGAACGTGAATTCACGAACACGACTTTTAACAGTATGCAGTGATCTGGCGGAAAGTGGGATTCATACCGGTGTAGCCTGGAGCACATGTGCAGTCATAGAACCCGAGGCGGTCAAAACAGGTGGCTCCGTTCATGCAGGGGCTGGACAGGCACTCGTTGATCTGGGTCTCACAAATGCTGCCAGTGTACCCGAGCTTGCACTCGCATGTGAAGCTGTTGACGCCATCCGTGCATCTGGATCCTTGCAAGCACGGGTTGGAGGCACATTCATTGATGTTCGTCTCGCAGTTTACACCTGGTGAGGGATCACCAAATAGTTAGCATTAAAGGCTGCTCAAAAAAGGATACCAATCAAAAATCAAAGTTTATAGCTACATCCACTACAAGTGAACCAGATAACAATCATTAAAGAGCTCAGGAAAATTGAGTTGATTATAAAAATTGAGGTGATTATAATGCTCACCGGTGAATCCCGGCATACAGCGGCACTTGTAGCTGCCAATGAGTTCGATGCAAGTTGCACCATTCTTGCAGGGACTTGCGTCGCATTCCTTCACGTCGACGTCACAGTTTCGTCCCGTGTACTGGCTGGGACACACGCACTCGTATTGGTTCACACGGTCCAGACAGCTGCCATGGACGCACGGGTTCGAGGCACACTCGTTGATCTCGTTTTCACAATCGAGGCCAGTGTATCCTGGCAGGCACTGGCACGTGTACCGATCGGGCCTATCGATGCATGTGCCGTTGTTTTGACAAGGGTTGTCGGTGCAATAGTTTATGTTCGTGTCACAAGTGGCCCCAGTGTATCCTACAAAAGACGGCTATGCATATTAACAAGTGACATGGGAAGGGGTTGCAAATGCTTTGCAGGTAGAAATCTAGGTCTATAAAATGTTCGCTGTTCCGCACGCCCCAATCTTAAACAGCGCAGTGGGCTCCTTAGAAATATTGAAAGTCTGTTTGAATGTTTAGCAACCCTCTGAAACAAACCGATTGTCTAGATGTCTTTTGATAACACCTCCTTCAAGGTTTCTGTGCATAAATCATGGAAACTGAGAACAACTTAAAGGTTATAAGGTTATTCCAGCTTGCTTTGGTTTGCGTAGGCCATTGGGTTGTTCATAATAACTTAGGAAGCAATAATCAAAGTCTATCGTGAGTAAGCGCGTTGTTGGAAATCACCGCAAGGAGAGGGACATCAGACGCAATTAAACAGACGCGAATAAATATCATCAGAGGGGGACTTCCAATGATATACACAAGTTGAGTGGTCAAAACAAATTCGACAGACAAATATAGGAAACACAATTTTATTAGGCGAAACGTAATTAATAGTTCTCAAAGAGACAAAGAAACTTGGCACAAGAGTGAAATCTTGAAAGTCGAGCGACGACTGTTTACAGTTATTTTATTCAGTTATATTCAAGCGTTGAGCGGTTTCAGAAAGCTTGTTTTACTATCGGCCGTGACAGACGCTTTGGAAAGGTAAACAGACTGCAAACGTCGACAACAATCATACTGCCAGCAATTAAGTCAGCATAGAAGACGATCCCGAAATCTCTCCTGGGCCGATAAGCGCGCCCGTAAACGAAAACACCCGTTAATCGGGTAATCCGGCAGCGCATGAGAGCATTAGGCAAGTTAGCATAGGACACCCCGGCTGCTCTCTAATTACAGTGGTTATTTTGATAGCCATTAGCTAATAGGAACACCAACAGACATTTACGCGCTCCACGTTGAGTAACGTAAACCCTGATCATATTGGTAGCAATGGGGACATTATCAAGCGCTTGTTTTTGGACCTGCTGGATTTTGGATGCTATCGGCATCTTTGTATCCTTTAAAAGCAAAATATGCCATTATACCGATTCATCCTCCGAATTAGGTAGCTAAAATTAACAAAGGCTTCTTTAACGGCTAAAATTCGTAAACAAAGCTTATTCCAAGCATTCAACTAGGCGGAAAAATACCGCTCCTTGTCATGTGGGACAATGGAACGCAGAATCCGCGTCTACCAATTGCGCGCATCCAGAATTAAATATACTTAGGAGTGAGTATGGTTGCAGAATAGTATGCTGCTTGAAATGGCTGGTGCAACGTTGGCCTCCAAATGAGACCTGGGGGGGGGGGTTAATTTAGCAGTCTTTCTGGAGGGGGGTGGGGGTGGTGTTGGGGAGGACCCGAAATTGATAACATTGTTTCCCGTTCATCAGTCTGGGTCTTCAGACAACAACTACCCCCTGATTCTCTAATTTGTCTCTGTGGGCTGGTGATTTAAAATTGTTTGCCCAAAGTTGAAACACGCGTATTAACCTGCCTTGAAGCTAAGATGACAGACACTTTAAGTAAGATTCCAAGGCGAACCTACCCCATTGGCACTTGCATTGAAACCCGTTGATTTGGTCGATGCACTGCCCATTCTTGCACGGGCTAGACAGGCACTCGTTCACTTCGTGCTCGCAGTTCGTTCCCGTGTATCCAGGCTTGCACGAACACGTGTACTTTCCGATGTCATCCATGCACGTTCCATGCACGCATGGCGTCGAGCTGCACTCGTTTATTAGAATGCCACACCTTCGGCCTGGTAAAAATGAATAAAAGATGACAAGCGCCCACGATACTCGCGAAATCCGGCCCTTCAGCCACGGAAATATCCCTAGCTCAAGGCACTAGGGCTAAGTCCGCTAAAAAATTAGTTACTTTGGAAGTACTTAGAAGGACGATCATAAAAAATCATCTTTTTCAAGGTGATAAACATTCCACCTATCAACATGTTTCAAACAACACAATGTGATCAAAAGCCCCCAAAAGGAACCTTCCTTTCAGTACTGCGATAGAGGCAGCTTTCAAAAGAGGTGGCCCCCAGCAACCCAGAGACAAGGTTGAAGGAAGTCTTTTTGTAGGCTCACCTGTGTACCCAACTCTGCAATTGCAGTAGTAAGATCCATTCGTGTTCACGCATTTCCCATGCTCACACGGGCCATTTTCGGGGTAGCATTCATTTATGTCTTGGTCACAGTTTGTCCCATTATAGCCACTGTGACAAATACAAGAGTATCGACCATAGGCGTCCACTTCGCAACGAGCGTGGATGCCACAAGGCCCTGATTGACAACTGTCCTTATAGCTGCACGTTAGGCCTGAAATGGAAATCATCCCTGCTTAATTCGTGTTTCAAATTACGCAGAAACAACATTTGAAGCAACGCAACCTTGCGGAAAGAGAAGCATGTTCGACCAAGGGCGAAATTCCCATCACAGCATTTGTGTAAAGAAATAACTAGCTAGTTAATAAGCGCCATCAGTGAAGAAGGCCTGAAAGTTAAAAGTAGGCCTTTGGAAGTTAAGCTTCCTTACATTTCGTAATTGGATTGTGGTGATTGTGCCTGGATATAAACGCTACGATGCTATCAAGAAGGGTTTAAAGCCGCAAGCAAAGATTGTATAAGTCAACGAACCAGTGAATCCTGTTTTACAGCTACATTCGTACTTCCCGATCCCATCGATACAGGTTCCGTTGTTCATGCAGGGATTCGGGCTGCAATCGTCGTGATTTATCGTGCAGTTGTCTCCCTCCCAGCCGCCCACGCAGGAGCACATGTAATAAGGCGCACTTCCAATGGGAATGCAAGCGCCGCCATTTTTGCAGGGCTGGCTAATGCAACGATCAACAGGCTGGTCACACCTCGCCCCAGTCCACAAAGTCGTGCAACTAAAAATGACAAGGTCAAGATGAAAATTGGGGGAGTATTCAATATCAATAGAGAGCAATGCAGTCATACTGGCGTAGCTGCGTAGGCATCACGTGTTAGCGAAGCAAGGCCTCTTTCAAATGACCGCCTCGATTCCAAATTATATAACCGATCGGAGTTCTAGGGGTGTGACCACAGCAAAGACCGAATAGCTAGACTGTCCCATAAAAGACTTGACCACGATGTTATAAACACTAGCGTTGGACGGGGAACATCCTAACTATATATTTAGAGACAATTCCTTTCAATAATAATTCGACATAGAAACATGCAACGGCGGAATTAGGCAAAGCATCAGCAAAATTCTCTAATAATGCAAGATTAAGAATATTAAGAGTTGCAGGATTGAAGAAAGCCTTGTACGGACCAAAAGATTTGTAACAACGTTAATATTCATTGGCAACGAGAGCAGGTTAGGGGATCTGTATATTCCCAGTACAGTGGCATTGTTATCGAGGTAATTCCTTAAGCCGACGTCTCTCTACCGCCAACTTCAAACCTTAATCCGCTTGCACCGTCCACTATTAAAAAACACATTTTCACGCATAACAAAAATCAGCTTTGTCACTTTCATTTGATTATTCAACGTACTTTGCTTCTAGGTCAACAGACACTTTGTGTGTTGTGCGACCGCCTTGGGAAGAAACAATTTTGGTTCAATCGTTGCAAAGGAGCGGTTTAAGAAAATCCCCGAGAATAGACAACGACAGCTTACCAAAAATACAAGGAGCTCTCAAGTGCAAGAATCTTAGAAAGAATAGAGTAGTAGGGAACGGGAACTTTAGGCCTAGACAAAGGGGTGCTTCCATACGCGTCCTTTCCAACTGAATCGAAAAACATGGGGGGATGAGAATATAAATATAAAGATAATGGTTCAGCGAGGCAAACTCCTCTTTTGTAAAGAAACCGCATATAAAGCAATCGCAACTATCGATTAAAAAGATAGTGTTTGTTTATCAGGAACAAAAAAGGGTGTTCATATCAACATGAGTGTGATTGAAAATTCACAACCAATCTGAAGGGCTGCCAAAAATGTCCAATCGCCACCCTGGAGGCATTGAACGCGTTATCTAATAGCTTTGCGCCCCATTGCCCTTTTATTCAAAACATTAGGCTTTGCCAAACGAAATTGTACCCTTAGCCGGCAGATTTTAAACCAATGAAAAATTTGAGGGTTCACGCGTCACAGAGCCGAGCGATAGGTACATTCAATTGCTTTACAACCCACGCCACTGATTGGCCTAGGGTAGCACCTTTCATAGCAAAGGCCTTGGCAAAGACACGGGGATAGAATTTCAAATTAACATAAACGAAGGTAGGGTCGCAGGAGGGTTAAATTTCTCTATCTGTAAAGGCTTTAGAATGTGAAGGCTAATATTTGAAGAACATGATCCTCCTATAAGAAAAGAATTAAGGCAATTGTATGCCGCCATCTTCAAGAAAGGAAACATTCCTTAGCATTGACGCATTCTTATTGGGCTACTTTTGCAAGATGATTGTAATACGGAGTCAAATATCATTTGAACACAGCGAGTGGTGGCTCAACACGCATTAAGAGCACAAGAGCGATTCCCGCCATTTTATTGCATCTTCTTATTCAAATAATTCATTCAAGGGTCACGCAAAAAGCTTCTTGTCCGAATTTCGCGAGTGGAAAACTGTTGATGTGTTTGAGAACATGTCCCTTCTGGGTTTCAAAGTTTATACACAATTAGATAGGGCTGGGGAGTCAAACCTTTGGGCCACCTATAAAAGATTATAAATAGCCAATGGTATACACAAAACTCCTAATGCCTCTTACTCAGTCTAATTGTTCATGGCTACCATATCAAATCCAGCTAAATAACTTCCTTGAAAGTATTTAAAACAAATGGTTGCCATTTGCTCAAATTTAGTCAATAATGACTGACAGTATACCCTTGTGCTGCTAGGCATACTCATTAACTGAACATCATAAATCTCCCATGTCAGTCTAAACAAGTAAGATCAATCTTTTCCAATGAGAATACTTTTCCTCTAACGTTTAAAGACAATAAACCAAATGAAATTTTACAAAATGAGAATTCAACAGTTATAGTCTATAAATTAAATTCTTTTCTTCTTTTCTGCTTTGAAAAAGTAAAGTTGGCTATGTAGTGGATTTTCTGAGAATAAAGGAACAACTAAAGCCTATTTCAATATGCTTGTAAACAAGGTTGATTTAAGTTGACTATTAGCAAAAAGAACAAAAGCTCTTTGTAAGAATATTGATTTAGGATAAATGGATGTTTTATTGGAGGTATTGAATGTAAAATTTCTAAATAAAAGTATCAGCTAAGCTAAAAATTCAATACTTATTATGAATAATTAACTCCAAATAATTTTAAGTAGAGTGACATTGTCTTCACTTTATGTAAATGCACTAAAAGTATAGTCACATGGGCTTTGGAAAGTTGATTAAATGCATGCAAAAAGGCTGTGTTACTTATATATATATAGTTATGGAATATTTTATGGGAATTAATACATTTTGGTTCAGTCTGGCAGAACTTGCTTGCCAAGAAAATAGAGACAAGGTAACTTGTTCCTAAATCAATATTCTAATTGAGAACTCAAAAAAGATCATTATTTCAGCAAGTTTTATATAAATAGGAATTTTGTTTAATGCTTTCAAGATTCCAATATTGTGATTAAGGTCTTTTCTGATTAATGATACCACAATTACTGATTATTTTCTGATAAGGATATTACAATCTCTCAAGACTCCAAACTTACAGATACATCTATTTTGATGAGGGATTAACTAGTTTAGTAGCTTCACTGGTAGGTGATTGGTAAAATGATGAATTTTGATACTTTTTAAGAACATTTAAAACACACTCACCTGCATACTGCAGTTCCATTCACATCTCTACAGGTTCCGCCATTCTGACAGCTTGAAATAGTTGAGCAAGTTGATGATGCTGTTGATAAAGAAAATGAACTCAATTAAGCACCAAGTGGGATTTCAATCTGCAGCATGTATGGAGAACCTTGGCAATTAGTAATGTGCATAGTCAAGAGTAAACATTTGCAATAATGCACTTAAAGGGCAAGGCATCTAAAATTTGAACAAACATAAGCATTTAGATAGACAAAAGGGAGAAGGATGAGGTACCACAGAAGTCGTACTGATGAAAAATAAATTGAGAAGATAAAAATCAATGTCCTCTGATTGTAAAAATCTATGGCACACATAAAATGCATGACAAAGAGACCAAAAATAAATATGCAAATTTTGATTAATTAAACAACAAAAACTAAAGTCCATTATGTCATGATCAAGTCATTGTGGCTTCCTCTATATTGGTCCACATTCCTGAGCCATTGCAATGCTTACTACATTTTAATAAATTGCAAAGTTGAACACATACCAAAGCATAACTCGTAACCCCTCTAGTTCTACCCCCTTTTCCCAAAAATATGAACCATGTCATGAGAATTGTCAAAAAGCTGTCAGCAGCTAATATCAGTTGTTTACTAAAGGTAAATTCAAAAAGTATGCTGCAAACTCTTAAAATTGGGAAAGTGGGGCCAAGGACAAGGCCTTTTCTGTATTTAACTCCTTCTTGCAGGGTCGGGAATTGAATTGGGCAATTAAGAGTCCCTTTTCCACAAAAGTAGAGAAGCCAGTAAAGTGAACAGCCTCTTAGATTAGGACCGAGATACAAGTTCCAGCAGGTATGATGAGAAATGCGATCCAATTCGCTCTGGTGTTTGACGCAAGGACTGCAGCAGTCCTGGTGGCTTTTCGACAAGAGGGCCTAGAAAACCCCAACATAACTTGCATCCAAACCAATGCTACCAACCAACAAGATCGAGCTTGAAGCAATCCCTCTTGCTTAGGTTGGCAGAGTTTCTGGTTCGGTGAAACGCGATCCAGGACGGCTCAAGCATTTCCGCCAAATCCAAAACAGTGTAGTTAAAAGGACCCTCACTTCTAGCGTAACATAACAGTGTAACAGCAAATACAACTTGCTTCAATTCAGTCTTACATGAAACTTTAATAGGGAGTTCTGCAGTAAAAGAGTTCTTTACTTAAACCACGAACGAAATCAAGCGGAGCGGTGCCAGCTATCAATACGCGGAGGCCTTTGGGAGCCCTTCGCGAAATTTCAATGGACTAACTTGAGCCTCAGCGCAACCGTTTTATTTTCACACGAAGCGGGAATCGATTAAAACTCTATAACGAAACGAAATACCGATACTGTCTAGCTGTAACTAGCGGGTGGCAGTATCGGGAGATTCTTCAGCATTATCTGGTTGACTTCATAAATAATTTACAACCCGGATTACAAGTTAGGTTTAACGGTCAAAGTTTGAATTATTGTAAAGGGAGGCAAATGAGCAACCAGTAATGCTCTCAGATTTAATAACAGGTATGCTGTCTAGGTTGTTCAATCTTACTACAATACTACAATTTCAAGTGCATTTGTATATGATGCAGTTGGGTTTTGCCCTCGGTCGGGAAGCCACGGTACGCCTGACAGAGCTGGACTCTGCCATTCTAGTCCCTTCCTCCTACGCGGATGGAATATAGAAACTATCAATTTAATTCACATCAAAATACCAATGGTCGAAAATCGGCCCATTTGCCATGAGCTTGGTGGTTGGAGCTTCAGAAACTACTGTGGTGTAAAAAAATGAGAGCATATAGGGAAAAGTTGGGCAAATCAAAGACCCGAACAGCACCAATTCCTAGGGCTTCACGCAGATGAGAGAGCAGCGAGCACAGAAGTTAGCAAACATTGAAGACACGATATCTTACCATAGTCAACCAAAATCAGCAGTCCCAAACATAAAAAACACACTGTACGATCCATATCTTTCCTTTTTCATAGTATATTTCGACGGCCAAGGTAATTAATCAGCTTGGAAGGCAACATTCCACTGATCTCCATCCATCGGAGTTGGCATGCTTGGATAACTCCAGAGTGGAGCGAAATCATATATGGATAATGTTATTGCTACATTCAGACGGGGGTCGTCGATCTGGCAGTCGCACACAAATACGGTTCTCCAGCTCGCTTTATGTATCCCTCACTTATATTCACAGTACTGCGACTTAAATCTCTTCCCTAAATTTCCTCTTCGTACTTCAGCATATGTTATCTAGTTTTTAAAGCTTTTGCGACACTTCTTCAGAATGACCGTAGGCCCCCGTCGCTTGACGATTTCCATTTCCGGACAATACAAGTCATTCTCATAGGCGATACAATAATAGGGAAGAAAGTTTAAATTGTTTACCTCTGCTGGAGGTTTCATGGCGAGTCAAATTCGTGCGAAAGTGGATTTGAATTTGAAATAAAGCTTTACTTCCCTTCAGTTATGATCTTCTCTATTATATTTTTCAATTAAACGTAAATAACATAAGAGATATAATCAGCACACACAAACAAATACCCTTTGTTGTGGTGTTTCATAATCGTAATCATAACTTCGGTTACTTTCCCATGAAGCAAGGGCTTATTGAAGCAGCTTTTTCTATCTTTATCAAATTATATTCCTACAAAATTCTGCAAAGCATTTTCTCAAGTGTTAGCAATTTCGGTAATTATAATTTCCTAGCTTACTGGTTTACAGGAAAGGTTCGTGCAAAGAAAAATAATATGGAATGCCGGTAAGAAGTTATAGCTATACCCTTAATGAATAAAGAGTCCGTAAATGTTGTATCGCTAATCAGTAAGTAATCAGTAACCATGGTATCATTAATCAGTACGTAATCGGTGATAGTAATGTCCCTAATCAGTAAATAATCAGTAATCTTGGCATTGTTAATCAGAAAAAACGGTATCTTCAATCAGTGGAAAAAGGTGATCGTGATATCGTTAATCAAAGAGTAATCGTGAAAAACATTTGTCTATAGCGTAAATCGCAATAGATACTTGCTTGAATGCAAATTTCAGGTAGTTTTACTAGAATACTTGGCACATGCAGCACTGAAGGCGGAGATGGCGCTGTTTTACCTCAAAAACCCCCAATGGGGTCTTCACGGGGGGCTGGGGGGCCTCGAAACCCTCCAAAATTTTATTGGCCCCTTCATTTGCCCCCCAGTTTCTAAAAACCTTTTTGGTTCCTGTTTCCACACATATGTTTTGTGTGTAGCGTTTGGTATGAGTTGATCGGTCATTCTCTGTAAACTGCCCCATGCATTAATTTCTTACTCCAATTTTTAAACAAGAGAAATTATATCACCTTGAAGTAAGGCGTTATTTTATAAGTATATTGTGTCCGTATACTACTATCACACAGGGTTTTCTGTGATGACCCCCCTCCTCAGTTTTCTCGGGCAAGAATCGCCGCTGACAACCCCAAGAACAATGCCCTCTACACATCAGCCATTTTTTTTACATATTTAGCTTAAGAGAGGGGAACAAAACATTTAACTGAAACTTAGTAACTTAAACTGCTCCAAAAAAGAGCCTTTTCTTATTATTTAATGAGACATCAAGATTTTTAAGCTGTCCATTAAGAATCAAACTCCAAACCGAGAATCGAGGGATCAATTTCTCTAACGGCAAAATCTAAATCAGAGTCCGGAACATTATGTTCCTATCTTGCTCTAGCCAGAGCTGTAGATAATATTCATGTACTTGTCTTCTGAGCGTATTAACTGATTTTATCAAAATTGTGGTCGGTCTGCTGAAGGGACGGAATACCGGTTTTAAAAGGGCATACAAATCCAATTTAAGCTAAAATTTCCGACGAGAGGCACTATCGATTCAACTTGGAGAATTGGCAGAGTTGGAATTTAATTTACCAAGAGGGCAAAGAAACGCAGCATCCTGGCCGAATGCCAATAGCCTACAGTTAGGATGAGTGACGAACGCTCCCATAAATTCTTTTCTTGGGCATGTACCAGTATGGCTTATAGTAGTGGTTATGGTGGATATAGAATCTCCATGGGATTTTTCAGTACCTTGGCTTGGATTTTTCAGTACCTATCGTTTCCCAGAAAAACCTTATGCCTCTTGTAAAATTAGAATGAGAAGCTGCGAGGACTGGTGCATGATGAATGTACTGGTAATCTTTCATGCTTCAGAATGCGAAACACCTTTCTTGATTTTGACGTGGTTACGTAACCATGCCATTTGGCGATCTTCGCATTAACACTTTGCAATTTAAGCCTCTTTTTGACAGGTGGGTATTTTCTACCACCTTGCGCATAATGCTGTAGAAATTACAACGGACCGAATTTTCTCATTCCTAGCACCACGAATTGAAAGCCGTCACAGCAACAGCAACGGGAAATTTTCCAATCTCACTGTGCACGCTTGTAGCCTTATCCAAATCTCCCATTATGTCGATAAAATGTGCTCTAAGTTTGAAAGTCCCAAAAGCATTCAAATCTAGCTTATGAGTAGGAACAGAGTGAGTCAATGCTAATTAGGCAATAGTGGTGAAATCCACCTTGTCGTGAAAAGGTTTTCATACTGCTATAGATTGTCGTAATGAGCATGCTATGGAAGGAAGGAAGAGCTCCTTCGTGGGAAGAGCTCTTTCGTAGGGCTGCCCTTTCTTACTGGTAGCTTAAAGTAAATCAACGGAGTTAAAATCCAGCTTAGCTCAGGGGACTGGGCCACCTAAAAATAGACACTCTTAGCCATCCAATCAAGGTTGAGAACAGCAGAGTTCATGTGATCACTTCATATATCGCTGCGTGGGGTGTGATAAGAGACGATGCGGCCCCATGTGATCACTTTGACTTCACAATCAATCCGCACGCCTGAATTGTATTGAATTGCAGTGTAATTTTAAATCGGGCGCTTTATGTCCGTTGATTTACTTTAAAAGCAAGAAATTAGAGTCAACCAAATAGATCGATTGGATTAGCTATTTATTCGTGTGGATATGACTCTCCAAGTCATAAATTGTCAACTCTAAAGACTTTACACATGAAATTAATTTGCGATAAGCAATAATGACGGTAAACGATTATAAGCTTGAATACACAAGAGGCCAATATTTCATTGTAGAGGAATGGTTCCTAATGATGACTAGCGATGTCTTATGACGACATATTGGTGAATGAAGGCTCCTTGCCAGTTCGAGCGTCCGAAGATCCCGTGCTTGCTAGCAGAACACAATTCAGAATGGTAATTATCCTGTTTTGCTAAGATGATTTATCATCTTGTTCGTGAACGGCTGGCTGATGAATCCTCGAGACAAACTTAATTAGCGCAAAGTCACGGTTAATACCGTATCATTACTGTTCAACTGCAAGACACTTCCTGCATGCATTCTCGTTTTGAATCACTTTCTAGTAATGCAAGCAAGGTTGAGATGAGCACTGGCACACCTCCAATTAACGGTCTTTAGATAACCACCAAACGCAAGAAACGTGCCTATCGATCAATCGCACATCTCCTCAATAGACAATGTTTCACTTCTTCGCGTCTCGATATCACATGCTCGAAATTTTAGGCATGGATAATATTAGGCCATCGAAAGGCTACGTAGAGTGATAGGTCAACAAGATTGTTTTCTATCAGTTGTGGAATTTCGAAATTTTTACATAACGTTTAGAGTTTTAAAAAAGTGCATAATTGAGCCTTATTACTTTTTCCCGCTCTCACAACATGGATGAAATCTAGTAACTTGTTTTTCTGACATTTCTATAACAACGGTCGATTAGAAAGTTTCCGATCGCATGAAAAGTCCTTTTATTTTGTATCGTAAAGATGTTTTGAAGAACCCGATAAGAATTAGTAGATAAAAATGACTCGAATTGTATGCCTTTTCTATCGAAATCCACTCCTCTGGGATGCAATATTCTTTTAATCTTGGCCATCCTTTAAGAGTCAGCTGGTGCAATGATTGATCGATTCTATTATTATTTTATAAACGCGGACCTGGAAATTCTACTTATAGCCACAAATAGGCATTATTATGATTAGAAGGGATTTGGCTTTTCAAACATGTGAAGATATTCGGAAGCTCTCTCGTGTTATCAGTGCAACATATGTGCAAAGGTTTCAAAGAAAAGAAAAGTCAGCATATAAGACGAGCAACTGCTAGCTATAGGAATGACGTAAGCTTAGAACCGTTTACTTGAACACCTTCCAGCATCGCAATGGGTTGACGTAAACAAGAAATGTTTGATAAGTATTGAATGGGCTTTTAGCATGATAACATGCTGGATGATATTTGAAAGGTTCGTCGAATAAATCTTGTAAAGGGACACTAAGAACACCTCACAGTGAAAAGTAGCAATAACAATTTTATGCAATGAATAACTGTTTGCGTTATCGTAGCGAACAGATATGCACTTTATTAAACTTTGGACGTTAGTTTTATCAAAGGCATTTGCAATTGGAAGTCTAGCCACACATTCCTGTTATTGTTCCATTTTTATGCATTTATGTTTTATTTTCAGCCGTGGTGTGAGGTGCCAGAAGCAAGTTGCCTGGCCAGCCTATTTTAGCGGGAATCTACTAGTAAAGCGAAGGGCTGACCGGACATGCGGTGTTTGACAAGAGGCCTGGGCAAGAACATGGCTCGCCTCTCACTTCCCTCCCTCCACGTAATGTGTAGGAGGATAGGAAGGGGACGCTGTGAAGGATAACACGTGAGTCTTGGCGGGATTAAAATAGAATTGCACTTAAATCGGGTGCTGCGCAGAATCGCGTGCTGTGATGTAGTTGACGACTTTTTGGGCAGCAATACGAGGCCTGACCTATGCTTTTGAATGGAGCGATAATCCTCTGGAATCGAAAACAAAGTTCATCTGCCGATAACATACTTAGCCTTTAGTGAGCCTGTCAGCTGCGACGCACCTTGGTAGCTTGAGGCGACTTATCTAAGGATGCGTATCACACCAGATTGCCGAACGCGTGTTCGACAGCAGCAGACTGAAACAAGTGCATTCGAAATGGAATTAGGCAGCTACAAAGGCAGTGGACAGAGTTCATTTCAAGTCGAATAATGAGTATGACATGCCAATGACACACTCTTTAATGCAGACATTTCATCTGTGTTCATGGTGCCTCTACGATTCCCGGTATAATAGGATGAAGTGGACTCAGACATTTGTCAAATTATGACCCTTTCTTCTTTAGCTTCGTCAAAGCTATCATCCCCTCTTCTTTGAGCCTCTCTTTCGAAAAACGCAGGCGTTCTTTTGTACACCGAAATCCAATCGGCAACATGTAGCCCTCTGCACCAAGCATCTAGATGAATTTCAATTAATGCCACACCCTGAAATATCCTAAAGAATCAATTCATCAAGCCTAGTCAATTAGAAGTATCAGATCAGCGTTGCTCTTTTCCTATTGAGCAACAGACGGAAAACGACAGAAGACGAACTCCCGAAGCCGTGCAATTGATGCTCGCATCTTTTCGTACTTGCAGCCGCTGCAATTGAGGATTATCTCTTTCTGACATGGCAATTTTCATTCCTTGGGAACTTAATTTGTTTGAATTGATCGATATGTAATGAAATCAAGCTTGGATTCAGAGTTACGTCATCAACAGATGAATGGCCAGCTGGTGGATGTGCAAATCAGTGGCAATGCGTTGCATACTGGGACTATAGAGGTGAATGGCAGTTTGAGCATCAAATCAATTCGACATGTACGTAAGCAAACAGGCACGCATGCAGGGTCGAGTGGCTGCGGGCAGTTTGGCAAGAACAGGTGCAGCTCGTGCATATTTGATTTCGCAAAATTATCAAAAGTTGTTAGCCAACTGAAAACTTGTGTTTTCTGTGCCGACTATCGATTTGAATCATCCTAGAAAACTTAGCACAGCTGTGACATGCTCAAATTTCATGCTTTTATAGTTCTCTAGTGTTGTGTCCGAAGTTGATAACTTTACATTGATAACTGCTATGCAATCTTTAATCACAAAGGGCTAATTTTCGTAGACTTCAAAGCTGTGTGTGGATTTAGCTGTTTCTTTAGTGCTTACTATCGAAGCAGTGCAGGAGCTTATATGAATATTTTCATGCATGGAGGATTTCTTAATAAGCCCTGGTACAGTATTCTTGGCACATAAATTTGCTTCCCACCGTACCAGAACAAGAAGTTCCTTCAACGTTTTTAACTGTCCCTAATTACCAAGATTATCTGTCAATTTTTGAAAGAATAATGAATTTTGACAAAGAGAGTGATCAATTAGATATGTTTCACGTGTTCCTGTATAAAATATTTAGCATCTCACAATATTCTCATGTGTCTGTAGAACAATGAGCGATCAGTCTGCGATTATTTATTGAGAAGTGAATGCGTCCACCTCAATCGCACAGTAGTGTATACTTCCGAATTATCTTTCACATTTAGATTATCGTGTATGCCAACCACGTGTTGAATCCTTCCACCAGCTCCGTCTCAAAGAGTAATTATTGCTGGCGATTGCGTTTGTAAACCAAAGCTGCGTTTACCAGCTCCTGAGTCAAAAGTTCATCACTCATTCGGGGACGTTACTGGGCGCCGCCTGAGAAGAGCGCTGCGCCAGAGATGGCTTTTGACGTCTACTGATAACAGCATCACCATGCTTATATATACTACAAGTATTGTCTGAGCACCAGTGATACCCAACTACCAATATAGGCATTTTTGTAGCCAATCCTTGCTTTAAGTCCCTCAGCAATATCCCAGTGCCTAACTGCAAAAGTGTTACGTAATAGTGACGGGCCTTCAGTGCCTCTCATGTTTAAGAAACATATCCAGTTTAACAGGGGCCTTTTGGCCATGGATCTATATTAATCAAGGTAGCAGTCTTAGTTTATTTAGTCGCAATGACAAAACTAAAAATGAAATTTGAATGCAAAAACGTTGTATTGGACCCGTATTTTGTAAAGCAACGCAGAGAGCGTTTGGCCCCTACCTGGTTTTCTGCTTTCACTTGGAAAACAATCTGAACCACGTGACGTACAAATGTTATAAAATGGAGCCAATGCTTTGCTTTTGAGGAACTTGTGTTCCTATGAATTCAAAAATAAATGGAAGACCTCAAGGGGACATTAGCATCGCTTCATGGAGTTCATGAAGTCGATTTCTCCTTGTTTCACCTCTTTCATGAATGCTGTTACCACTAACTGACTAGCGAATTTTGAGCATAAACAGAGCTGTAATAGCCTTAGTTTCGATAAGGTCAAGCAAAATGTCACTTGAAAGCTGACAGGATTTGGTCAAGCGTATTGAAAATGGTCCCTCCCATTCTGAGTTATCGTGTAAATCGTTGGCGCGTTTGCTTAGAGCAAAGATAAACGAATCTCCTTGCCGACTTCTGATCACATGCTGATAATTCAAAAGATTTCATTGGACGTCACCTTTATCGCAATCTCAAGGTGATAATGGCAACTCAAACGAGCGATAACAGCAGACACGAGGCTAACAAATTATATCTTCGGTCTAAAAACATTTCACAACCTCTTTGTTTCTATCGTCGTATAATTACCCAATAGAAATATCTATTCAGAACGAGATCAGCTGCATCCAGCTTCGCCTAATACTCTTTTTCAAACAATGTGTTTGTGATAGGCTGGAAAGCCGGCTATAGACAACGTGCTATTACTCTTATCGTGATGTGTGTTTAAAACCTCATTTAGGCCGTTGTAAGCACTGTATATCCGAATGCTAATGGCGAATGGAACTGGCTAAGTATCGCAACTGTGGGAAAATCTGAGCAAGTGATTTGTGGTCACATCCGCAGGTTGTATATACAAGTCATTGACATGGGAGTTTGTATCGAAAGGCGGGAAAAGATCTTTCACTTTAAGAATCACTTTAAGAAATTTAACACAGAAGGCATGCAGTCGAGTAATAGCAAGCAGAATTCACAACCAACAGTTCCTAACATCACAACCGACAGGCAGCTTGGGTTGTAGATACGATAATCTTTGAGTAACGTCCCTTTATCGGCATATTATTAAGATACTGTGGTGTCCTTACCGCAAAATCAATATGCAACGAAGGCGTGCATCTCTCTGAAAATTTTAGTAACTTGTTGGGGACATTTTGTCAAACAAGAACTGTAAACTAAATTTGAAAAAATTGAGCTTTCCTTTCAAAAACATCAAGTTGAAATATTGACGTTTAAAGAAAAGGAAGCTCCAAAATGCTATTTACTAAATGCTAACTACACTTCCAGCCCCCTTTACTCGTTTGTTCTTGCTCTGCAAATTATCCTAAAACACTCAGACGACTCTCTGGCTCAGGCAAGCTTACAGTCGAGTTCAAAATACACATTCGCACGCGTTAAATATTGATGACCCGTCCTACCATCGTTATCAAACACGGCATATTTACATCCAGCAGCTGCGAAAGTGGGGTGATAGAAGAAGCCAGCCGTGTCACAACAAGCAGCCCTTGCAGATTTGTAGCTGATGGCCGATTGAGTTGTTTATTTTGTTCTAGCTAGCCTGAAGCGCAGTCTTTGGAGAGGGGTGACCTCGTGTCATCTGTTCGTACACAGACTTGGGTGCTTCATTGCGCAGCGTCATACATTGAACAGGCTGGGCATTTTATCCAGCTTTTAGCAACAGCAGGATTTGGTATAACCATTGATAGGGACAATATAATAATAAAGAGAAACTTTCCATTCTCAGTATCATACCAATCTTCCCTCTATCACCCTCCCTCCCCTCTCGAAATTGATCTTGAGATTTACGGTTTGTAAGTATATAAATCCATATTGCAAAGATTAAAGAGCATGTATTTGACACATATACCAGATGTCGTGTGTTTGTCTACTCATTCTAAGGCTTTCTTTTTCACATTATTGGTTGATTTTTTAACATGAACAGAGTGCTCTAGCGAATTGCCTAACTGGAATGTGTTGCTTTTCTGAGGATGAGAAAGCCTCAGGAGGTATATATTCTGGCGTGTAATAGATGATTGTCTGCTGTAGAAAAGTGGAAGATAGACGAGACATACAGAACTACTTCATTATGAACAGGCAAGCAAAATTGACAGGCAAACTTTTCGGCTTGGTTTGCAGCCTGAATCGCCCAGGGCCTGCAATGGCAGCAGTGGAGGAGGTGGAAAGGAAGAAGGAGCGATTAGAGAAGAAGAAGGTTCATTTCCGGTATTAGCAAGAAATTGATGGATACAATCTGTCTTGAGCATGGAATGCCTTCCATTCGAAGGAAATCTCAAGCAGAATCCCTCAGACTAGAATCGGATGCTATTGTACGTTGTATATATACATGTTCTATGTAGACGCATCATCTGTAAGTCCAAACTTTCGGCGTTAGGCAAGGGCTCACTCTCAACAATTCCAGAATAAAGACAAAGTAGCAAGCAAGACTTCAATGTTATGTGATGCAACTCAATAGAAGCTGCCAGAAGACAGAAATCAAAGTTCAGGCTTGAGCAAAACTCACATTTTTGACCGGAAATAAACCATACCTCTGCAAAGAACAGCGAGAGCCCAAGAACTCTTTCTCATACACGGTTAGTTTCGAGGCGAGGAGCTCATCACTCGACCCACTTTGATAACAATCCTCCAATCTTAAGACAACCACAACAAAAATGAAGATTAATGTCCTTTGGGCATTTTTGTCTTTGCAAAAGGACATTTTGTGTCGGAAACCATGTCCTTCATTAACTTTTCAATGGCGTTTTTAGTAACAATACACAAATTGTTTTATGAAAAGCTTGTGCTCTTTTTATATATAACTTTTAACAAAAAGATCTGCTCACTATCTTCAAGGTAAGATAATCGAGTCAAGGCAGTGATAAAAGAAGTCATTCAACAACCTGATTTGCGTTTCAAGTCAGTTAATTGGATTAGGTTAGTTGGCTCGCGCTGGGCTGCCATTAACTTAAAAAGAGCGCCATTTTCAATTTCGATACAAGAAAACTTCATATCATTGAGTCTTGCTGTCATAATGAACCTAGAACCTGTCCGGTATTTCTCAACAAGTCCTTCACGCCCGCCTACTTAAACAAACTATTCTAGTGCACAAGGCTGCACCAGTAACTTCTGCAATTATAGAACATACTTATAAATGGCGCCAAGATCTGGCTCCATGCTGGTGGTGATCTTGTTTAAGTGTCCAAACCTTGCCTCAAGGCTCGGTTTGCAGACAGTCGGAAACACGTTAACGCAGGAGAAGATTTGTCACCAACCTACTGTACTAATTCAGCAAGTCCTTCTGAAACAAGATGTTAAAGTCATACAAACAACCATGCAAAGCGCGGTCTAAAACACACAGACCTGCTATAGCCTATTCTTGTACTATTCAGCTAAGACAATCGCATTGACTTACCAACATCCTTGCAAACTTGTCCACAGTCTTCGTCGCACAAACACCTTTCTCCTTTTCGACAGAACTTGTCGTTTTCACACTTCCTGGCATCGCGGCAAAACCTGTGCCAAACTTTTGGTCTCAGCCGTGGTTTGCATTTGTCAAGTTCAATTGACAGAAACTCATCAAAAAACGCTGAAAACAAAATATTTCCTTCAGTATGTGTTTTAATTTGTTGGTAAATGGCTGGCTTAAAAGAAGATTTGTTCAAAGAGCAGATGAACGCTGCATTGCGAAAGGGAGCTATGCTGGCCCCATTGCTCTTTGTATCGAAATGTCTGCAGTGTCTTTTGCAGTTATCATAGCCTTTACTTTCCAACCAGCAGTCATTCAAGGGAAAGTTTAGAAATGCTTGCAGGTTGCATTGGCGCTGCAACTATATGAATTTTAACGATTGAAATGCGCGTTGTCCCTCGGCTTTATCATGCTGTTTTGGCAAAACGGTTTATCGTCTCTTTATCTTCAAACTGTGCATGATACCAGATCTTCCATTCCAAAGGACTATTAAAAGCCTTTAGAGCTTCAATAGCTGTCATGCCTAATATCGCTAATTTGATTTTAACAGTGGCTCGAATCTGATAAATTCCACGTGATAGCAAGGAGCGTAAATCTTCACTGCGTATGGCCTTCCATTCTTCATACTTCCTTGTACCATTGCATTTTAAATCCAAATGTCATCATGTTCGTAGAGATGTCCTGCATGTCACCCTACTCAATTAAAACTCGATTTACAACTTACCGTACGTTCCCACCACGATGCTTGCCAATAAAATCACCTGGGTAATTGCTAGGGTTTTCATGTTAAAGAAGCATTGTATATCTCATGTTGAGCTTCCAGTGTCTGCGATAGTGTTCTTCCGCATGAGCGCTACATTCCTTTGCTATTATAACCCACGTCTGAACCTCAAATGACATCACACACAGCTGACTCTGAGGTGCCTGTATCGAATAATTTGCTGCTTTGTTAAAATAATGATAACGCCGAGGCGAGAATTACCGACCAGTGAAAACACTCGCTCTGTTGCGATGCGACCAATCAAAACGCTTACTGATGAGGACCGAGCAGGTGTTTGAATGAGCCGTATACTCGTCCCTCGCCGGTATTCCGAGAAAATGCCAAGATTGAATGGCTGTTTTCATATGCTTGATTGCCTTTTGTTCGCTGAGAGAAGTGAGCAAAGAGCAGGGCTTTATCTCTAGAGAGCTTAAAGCCGTATAAAGGAGGGAACCGCGAGCGCATGAACGCGACGCGTGTACTTTGTCAATAGGAAGCGTGGCGAGCGAAGTTCGGAACAGGTGGGGGGCACACGTGCCCTTGTCAACAAAAAGAAAGTACAGATTCATTACGAACATGGCCATTTAAGAGCGAATGATCTGTCAAGTGCGAATTGGCGATAATGCGGCCGAGTGCTATTTGCGACACCTTCGACAGTGATCAAGTTCGGATTCGAAAAACTTTTGCAATAAAAAGCTCTGTGGCTCAACCGATTTTCCCACAGTGCCTGGGAAAATAGCAGTGCGGGACAGGACATCTTACTCAGCACCTGTGCAATGTGGAAATGGTAATGGGATTCTTCGTATAATCGGCGATGATCACTCACCCTGAAGCAGTCTGGTATTACGCGAGAATAGGCGAGCCAGGCTTTCTGCATATGTTACTTAGCACTCTGCTTGTGTGCACACGATGGCTGGAGATGCTCGGTCGTTCGTATGCGATGCCATGTATGCGGCTAGATGTGCTTTTGGTGGGAATGTCGTGCTCCGCGTCTGTAGACGAAGGCTGGGTCTTTCCTAAGAGAATTCCTTTATGTCTCACTGTTGACGACAAATCTGGAAACACATTATCAAGGTAAATGGAATACAAATAACTCTCTGAATTCACGTGTGATTATAACAATTTGTTTCAATCAATGCAAGAAAGGACTTAATTAATCATTTGTACTTACAAATTAATCGTTTGACCTTGTTCGATATCTCTTGTATGTACAAGAAGAATTCTTCTCCTGTCCATTTGTCATCTGATTATATATTTACAATATATGAGACATGTGTATGATATATAATATGCGATGTGTATTTCCTTGAAATGACCATGCTTGGTTTGATGAGCGCAAAAATTCTAATGAACATATGTTCCTTCTTCAGGTCTGTAGAAGCTGGTTTTCTGTTCGCCATTCCATCTCCAGCCTGTTTCTGCTGACTCGTCAATTCTGTCATTTGTGTCACCCAGCGTGAAAGGATTAAAGATGGTCATTATTCTTTCACAGATAGCCACGCCAGATAGTAAATTATTATCCATAATGTTTGGGGCTTCGGGCTATTTACTTTCGATTAATCAGGAGTTCAAACATTCAGCATGTTTCGAAACTAGATCTCAGAACAGATTAGAAAAATCTTGATTCTGAAGAGATGGCGCTTCAAACAATTGTAACATGATTTGCGAAATGAGCTACTATAGCAATGGTGTTGAGGGCTGGTTTTGCTATAACAGAATGACAAACACTTCGATGCACAATCTGATCTAATAAATAACCTATCTACACATGTCGCAACTTATAACAAATCAACTTCTTGTAATAGAAGCCAGTCCCCTTTTGCGGGGTTGATGTGGGAGCAAAAGTTTGCAAAGTGCTTGCTGCCAGAAAATGTCTGCAAAACAGGACATTTCGATGCTGCTACTTGGAGTGTCACGTGCAATGCAATCATACGAGGCCACCAATCGGTGTTCTCCTGCATAAAACCACTCCATTTAATTTAACGGTGTACACAACTCTGTCTCATCAGATATGAAACAAAGATTGTTGTTCATAGTGAAGCTTAAATTTTCGGAAATTGGTAATCACAAATGTATTTTAAAAAGGGGGCATAATTACAGAGGTGCATAGCCCCCCCCACATTGAGTCACGGAATAAGTGATTTAGCATCGTTCCAAAATGCGCCAAGTTAAGATTACGACCCAAAGTATAACGAAAATTGCATCATGACCATTTAAGAAAGAGCAAACAGACTCTGCGTTTCTTTGCGCGAGTTGGCCTGTTCGGTTACCAAAGCAAATAGCAGATGTTTGACGCTTTTTGAGGAAGCACAGGGCTCCTGTGCTCAGCTCAGTTTGCCGTATACCATGTGATATATGGAGGGATTTCAGAAAAAGTGGGCGTAACCGCATTTCGAAGAGAGGGGGTGTGGAATTGGCGGAAAACTCGTACCTTTAAGGAGACTAAATTTATTAAGAACATGACTTCAACCACAAGTCGAGTTACAAGTTTACGAAGTCAAACATCAAAAGTCAAACATTCAATTACTATGATGTCCTTGAATTTGTTATTCTTGTTTGGGATTTGTTATTCTTATGAGGGACACCAAAGATCCATGACCGTAGCTGGTCCTCTTCATTGTTCTCCTATTGACTACTGCAAGGCATGCTCATCACTCTGAAAGACATATATCCCTCCAAATAGAATCTTACCAGTGGTGCTCCAGATGAGAAGAAAAAGGGTTAGGGCAATTGAAGTATTACATAGACCCCTCGTTTGTCACAGGTGAGGTTGCAAAAGCAGTCGGAACTGATAGAAGCTTTCTTCTTTAAACTTGCCTTAGGTTGATGAAGATTTTTGAAAGCTTGAGTAAAAAATAGCGTTGTTATTTTTCCGTCTGCTTAAGGTAAGGTGTGCCCAGAAATCAGTGGCGTAGCGTCAAGGGAAGCTGGTAATGCGCCGCATGCCCTGCAAAATCTGACCAAAATATTTTTAAAAATGCCTTTTTGAAAAAGAAAACAGTTATTATTTCTTGAACAGTTGCTTTGACGATTAATTAAAATTTGCACTGTCGCACCCTTGATCCACCCATCGGAGTTCAATGGATCCACCTTAGCTTTTACCTTGACAGAAATTTATTAATCTTCGTATCCCTGTTTCTAAAGATCCCTTTGTTTTGGGCTGACTTTGGCTAACAACCTTTGTCTACAGCACTGCTCATTTCCGGGAATGCGGAAATCTGACCGCATTACCTGATACAAAACAATTGTTTTCTCCCTCTTTAAATGTAAAATTTTGCAAAAATAGGATAGAATGCTGTATCAACGAATAATCTATCCTGCTAACGCGAGATTGCCCCAATTTTTTACTCACAGTGTTGAGGACAGAGCTTTGAAAGGGAAGCAACTGACCTCAGCTTGCTTCGTGTTCTTTTGATAAGAAAGCCAAGTCAAGTGACCAGACACTGATTACAAAGAGCCTGGGAATGCGGTTGCCGATCCGCATGCCCTAGTTGAATTGAATCCATTTGAATCTCAGTATAAGTGTTCGACATGTGGATTCAAACAAGTGGACGATACGGATTATAGGGTTATAGGGATAGAGGTGTATAAGATGATTGCACAAATGCTTTTCATTTTAGCTTGAGTGCCTTGTCAGGGTACATAATTAGTGAGGGTACCCAAATAGGAAGGGTACGCAAATTGGGAGGGTACGCAAATAGGGGTGGTACAGGGGTCTGCCCTTTTATTATACCATTTTCGCCAGCATGTAGTTTATCAATATTATCATAACCACGAACATTAAATTGTTATAGAAGATCTTGGATTGTTTATAAGCTCAGAGATTGTAGCCTAATTCATTTGAACATAGTCATGTTTGTAATGTCATGTTGTTGTCAAAAATTGTCATGTTTTTATTATATAATTTTCATTTCGTATTGTGTTGTAGATGTTCTGTTTGGGCATGATAAGAATGTAGAGAGAGCGCTTTTTTTAACAATCAGGTGTTTTTAAAAAGCTATAGCTTCCGGGGGCTTCGCCCCCTGCTCCCCCGTAAGACCGTTCCCCCTTGACCCCAGGCCCCTCCCCGCATACCCACTTCTGCAACTCACGCTACGCCACTGCCAGAAATCAACAAAGATCATGATTTGTCAGATTGAAGTGTATGATTTTCTTTTGCACGTGGAACGCATTTAACAGAGAGAAAGGGGAGAACAGCATTCCAACGCGTATCTTGTAGAAAACACACAAGAAAACAGGGCAGCCTCGTTGAAATTGCAAAACACACCTGTTAGTTCACGTCTGTCATATGTTTGCTCTTGCTGAAATTTGTGATGAAGCAACACATCAGAAAAGATTTAACTACGACCTTAAAGCAAATTTACACGATGTGTTGGACAAGGATAATTTAAGAAAAATCTTAGGCTCAAAATAAAAATTTTTTAAGAATATTGGAGCTCAGAAAAAATAAGGTTTCTTTAAAAAAGTGTGTACTTGCTTACTACTATTCATCCAAGACTCCACAAAGTGGCGCATTGGCCACCTTCAATGTAGTAAGAGTGGCCTATTTTGCAAAGCACGAGGCTATTTATTAGATGTTTCATTTTAGTAGCTTTTTGAAAAAGCAGGTAACCAGTGAAGCAGGTTATGCTGGGAAAGTGTGGAATAGATGAATGTTTAGTTGAACATCAAAGGTTGACAAGGACGACGGAAAATATTTACACCCAATGACTTGTCTTTCCAACGGTGCACGACAAGATCCACCAGTCAAAGAGCGGGGCTGACCTGGGCTCGACGTCATAATGATATCACTGGACGTGAGAGTTTTTGGCACGAGATTCAAATAAATAAATTCAAACGTGAACGCTTGATGAAAAATGGCTGACACGAGGCTTCTACATGTTTAAATACATACATACATTTACTCATACATTCATTCATTCATTCATTCATTCATTCATACATTAATCAATTAATTAATTAATTAATTAATTAATTAATTCATTCACTCATTCATTCATACATTAATTAATTAATTAGTTCATTCATTCATATATTGTTTTCTGAGATTAGAATGATTAAATGATTTAAATTCAAGCACTGTTACAACTGGAGTTAACGCTATAAAAAGCATGACAATAAGTGCATTATGCAAGGTGATTTTGCTAGGCCGCAGTTTCCAAAAAGTAACAGATTGAAGACATTCGAGGACTTTATGCCTGCCAGGCAATCTTATGCTTCTCGCCCATCAAGTTTCAAATGGCAGGCGCAGCTCCTTAATTGGCAGTAGAAGACCTATAGCTCTCTGTTTGATTGCAAAATCCACCCTATCTGTATTCTGCTAATGGTTATGTGACAATACAATTGCATTTGATTGGACGATGTTGCATATCTTATAAGTTATATTTATTTGTCAGGTAGGTTTTGACAGCAAACGTCTCTAAAAGCTAACCTACACAGTTAACAATAAATTGCTTGTCTTTGACGCTCTAAGACAATATTGGGCACAATCAGGAAGACTTTTTTATTTACTTTCGTGTTGAACCAAGAACATTTTTCTTTTTGAGTTACTCAAGCCAATAGAAATAAGATATTGCATTCTCTGAGAGGCACATTATCTGAGAGACAATAATTTCAGCCGTTTAAGCTATTAAATTTTAAATCAGATGTTTTAGCTGTTTTCTATTTTGGTTGTTTAGTTGTTTAAATATACATTTGAAAAGGCGGAAGTAAATTTTAGTAGATGAGGCCGGTAGTTGTTCTAGCTCCTGGATCTGAAGGCTTCTTTTTCATACATGCAACTTTATGCTTAGAATTCCTACATATTCATTAAAAAGTTTGATTTGAAAAGAAATTCAGAATGCTACAGACGTATAATGTAATGACGTAAAACCATGGGGCTCAATAGAAAACACATGGTAGCGCAAATCTTGCCGCAAGGAAATGATGCACGCTAGGGGCTGTTACAGAAGAATGTGGCGCGCACTGAACCTCAAGTTACAGCCCAACTGTTATGTAAGTATGCAGTCCGTCCTATAGAAGGAAGCCTAACCCTAGAATCAAAGAACTTTGAAGGGTTTGCAGATAAAGGAAGATATTTGAAGAACATTTGGGGAAGGCAGTTTTAAAAGTAGGCAGCTCTTGCCTTGCCTAAAAAGCTTTTCAGAAATCGAGTTATAAAAATGCAGACAATTGTGGCGAGCCAATGGTGCCCTTGTACAAAGGCTTTCCTCTCCTCGCGCTTTTTACTTAAAGAGCTCTGGGCTGCCTTACAAATTCTCGCTGTATTGGTCTTTGTGATCATTCTCTCTTTGCTTTATGAATAAAAGTGAAATTAAAGGAATTGGAAAAGACAAAATTCGATGTTTGCTAGTAATGAAGAGATTCAAGAAAATTACGATGTAGTAGTTAGGCCCCGTTCACACGGGGACGGAACGGAACGGAACAGAACGGAACGGAACTTTTTCAGAGGTGTTCACACGACGTTGGAACGGTTCTTAGCTGGACTATGCTCCTTCGCAGAACCGGCCTCGCAGGAAGAACGATGTGTGACTGCGCATGACCGATAATTACCGCCTTTTCAGTTGTTGACACAAAATGGCTGCTGAAAAGGCGAAAAATATGGCGAAAGAAAAAGAAAATGACCCAGAAGCTAATTTTAAGTGGTCTGATGGTGATATTCAACTACTACTTGAAACCATAAGAGATTACAAATCTTCGCAGGCCAAATCAACTTTTTTATGGCACACTAATTTCAGAATATAAATGACTTCCAAATGGTAGTCAATGATCATGAATACCATATAAAAAAACTAATCCGTCTATTTTTATTGACATTCAAAATAACCCAAAATTTGGACTTTAGACCCCGATATTTCGGAAAGGCCCCCAAAAACGGGCGATCAACGCCCAGACTTGAAATCTGACAATAGTGCTAAAAGCGTCCTCCTGTTTACTGCGGCCATTTTAGTTTACAGCCAACTTCATGTAAAAGTACACGAAATAAATCCACAAAATGGAACGGAACGGGCCAAAAAAGTGTTCACACAAGGGCTAAATTGTTCCGTTCCGTTCCGTTCCGTTTTACGGATCACTTTTCAGAGCCGTCCACTTTTTGGAACGGAACGGAACGCTTCCAATCGTTCTCGTGTGAACACCTGCAACAATTCTTTTGTTTTCTGGACCAGTTCCACATCGTTCCGTTCCGTTCCGTTCCGTCCCGTGTGAACGGGGCCTTAGAAACAGATTCGAAAGTTTATGAGAATCAGAAGATGTAAATGTTTATTGGCAACAAATCAGCGAAATAATAACATAATCTGCAAAAGAAACTATTCCTTCAAAAGAACTAAAAGCTAAACAGAAATAGATGACAACGAAATTTTAGTCCTTATGGATGACAGGAGATAGCAAAACAACGTCAAGGCTCAGAAAAATACAAAGAAATATATCAAATGATACGGAAAAAATGCATAGCAGCAAAGGAGAAGTAATTTAGTGACAAATCCGAAGAAATAGAATTGTTATCACAGAAGAGCCCAGGCCCGTAGCCATGGGCAATGCCACCCCGGAGGCAATTAGAGCCTGGTGTTTGCCATGTGTGTATTGGAAATTTTGTCACCCCGGCTGCAAAGTCCTGGCTACGGGCCTGGAAGAGCCCAAAGCTTATGCATGAAAAAATAATATTTTATCAAAATCTAAAAATGTACTTCTAGTGGGTGTATTAAAGGAAGGGATGACAGCATTATTACGAATGAAGAAAAATACTCAATAGATGGGAAGAGTAATTAAGTGAATTATTTGAAGATGATAAAAAAGGTGCGAAAATTGAGATAAGAAAAAGTATGGACGGACCATCAATTCTACAAAGTGAAATCAAACACGCAATTAACAGAATAAAACGAGGAAAAGCTACTGGAGCTGACCAAATAGCGGTTGAAATGATTATTGCACTTAAAATATTTGGTGTTGAGAAATTAACAAATTTTGCAAATATAGTTTATGATGCAGGACGTTTCCAGAGGAGTTATCAGAATCAATTTTCATTGCAATACCTAAAAAGACAGGAGCTACGGAACGTGAGTTCGCCGCACAATTAGTTTAACGAGTAGAGTTATTTTACTAAAAGGAAGAAGCAAAGTTAGATTAGAGATCTTAGAGGAGCAGTATGGTTTTATGGAAGACAGAGGGATTTGGAATGGTATACTCATGATAAGATCAATAGCTGAAAGGGCAATCGAAATGCAAAGGACATGTATATTTGTTTCTTAGATTACACAAAGACATTTGGTAAAGTAAGACACAAAAATTTAATGCAGATACTAAACAATCTAGATATTGATGGCAAAGACTGATACAAGATCTGTACTGGAGACAACAGGCAGCAATTAGAATAGATAATTAATTAAGATACGTCGTGATCAAACGAGGAATCAGGCAGGGATGCGTATTATCTCCAGATCCATTTTCTATGCACAGTGAAATGATTACGAGAGAGGTAAAATACATGGATGGTGTTAAGGTAAATGGGGGAAAATATCACTAACGTTAGATATGCAGGCGATACAGCACTCATTGCGGATTCAGAGAAGAAATTACAAGGTATGGTAAACAAAATTGTTACAGAAAGTAAAAATCTAGGATTATCAATAAATGTAAAGAAAACGTATTGAATGGTTATATCAAAGAAGAAAGAAGCCCCCAGGTGTCATTTGAAATCGGACGGTGTAGTCATGTAAGCAAGTAGATCAATTCAATTATGCTGACTAGCGATGGAAGATGGGAGACAGAAATAAAAAAGGAGAATAGGAATCGCAAAGAAATCTTTTAAAGACCTTAGCAATATTTTAGCAAACAGAAAGATCAATTTCAATGCCAGGAAATGAATAATAAAGTCTTATATTTGGTCAGTTTTATTATATGGGTGCGAAACATGGAATATAAGTAAAAACATGAAAGAGAGATTGTCATCTGAGGAAATGTGGTATTACAGGCGAATGCTAAGAATCATGGATGGATAAATTAAGTAATCACACAATATTGTAAAGAGCAGAAACTCACAAATCTTTGGTTACAACAATTACAAAGCGGCAAATGTCATAATTTGGGCATATATATAGGAAAGAGAAATTATCATTTTAGTCAGCACAGGGAAGTTTGAAGAGAAAAGAGCACGGGGCAGGCAGAGACTAGGTTATGCTGCTAGTATGAACAGAAGAATGGAAGAAACTTGGACAGAGAATAAAATCTTGCAAAGAATTAAGGATAGAGATATTTGGTCAACTATGATCGTCATCGTCGATTGACATGACACTCAGATAGATAGATTGGTCTTTGTCGATTACTCAATATTCCTTTGATATCTTGTTTCCAAAATCCGTAAGCTTTTTGTAAGACCATTTATGACTTAGACAAATTTTTTAATTCAATAGCCAGAAAGCATTTAGTAGCTTATTTAAGACAAAAGGAGAGCTTTTCAAATAATAATTATCATTAATTTTTTCATAGTAGGCGCTTAAAGTGATAGCAACTTACTGCTAATTGAAGCCCATTTAAACAAAAGCAAAAAATAAGATAAGTCATTATCTAACTATTAAACTCATTATCTAACTATTGTCATTATCTAACTAACTAACTAACAAATCTAACTATTAAAATATATTCAACAGAAAAACGATCTGTGCATATTTGCATATTTACAGGCGAGTTTCGAGTAACTATAATAAGGAGGTTAATTTATAAAGCCAAAGAAAGTCTTGCATAATCAGCCATTGCATTCATCACCCTCCCATTTATTTATACTTTTTTTAAAGATTGAAATCCTAAATGACAGTCTAATGTCAGTTGTGATTCCATGCCACATCCCAAGAAAGAAATACTCTATATTCCAAAACAAACTGTCCGGCCCTTGGACATTTTTAGAACAGTTTTGCTTCTTAGATGATACAGATGATAGGAGGGGATTTTTTCAATGAAAATTTCACTCATGAAACTTGGGGTGATATTTCATTTAGTTATGTAAATCTTTGTCATCAGCAAGTGCAGATTTCGTTTATGACACAGAAGCATCTTTTTTCAGAAGTGTTTCAAAGTCAGAAACACTATTCTTGTATGAGATGCTCAGTGCCTTTTTGTGAACGTGGTTGATCTTGTTACAAAGTGGTCTGCCAAAGAACATCCACAAAAAAGGGCAGTAGCTAAATAAGGATAGGATAAATGCCCGCCTGATACGCTTGAGTTTTCTGTGTAAAGTAAGTAGGAAATACGCGAAAGAGCGTGAAGCTTTTGGCCTACTTTCTTGCATAACGATTGCACGTGTGTCTTGAAAAAAGTTGTCCACAGTGGCACCCAGCAGATTTTCCTCTGTGTTTTCGATCATGGTTGTACTTCCAATTTTTATGCTTCCAATTTTTATCGATAAATCATCGTTCTTTTCACCGAAAATCGTCAAGTGGTACTGTTGTGACGTTAATACATTTCGTAAACCATGTCATTTTGGGGGATTCCTATGGCCCTGCTATTATGTTACCTTCGTGTATACTCGTACCAGTCTTATCATGTGTTATGTTCACGTCCTATATTGAAAAGTCACGCTTTTGAAGTAGCGAGGTCACAATCAAGACACGCATACGAAAATAATAGACTAACAAGTTTACAGAAATGTTGTGATTGTATGTCAAGTTTGTATATATTTGAGACAATAAAACCAACGATATTGTGTTTCTTTTACATCTACGCTCTAGCGAAGCTATGTTTAACACTTATTGCCATATCTTATCATCATGTAGTTATCTGAAACCATTCTGAAAGGATTAGAGTTTCGCTTTTTGATTCTGATTTTCTTCTTTCATTCTTTGATTCTAATGCTTCTAATTTTGCTATAAGCAGATCACGATTCAGGCAGTCGAAGGCTTTGGAAAGATCCATGAACACGGTACCAGCAGTGTTACAACTGTCCAATGCCTTTCTGTCGTCTTTTATGAAGTAAAGAAGGGCATGCTGTGCGCTATAATCCTCACGAAAACCAAACAGCAATGAAGTGAGAAAGCAGAGGTCTGAGGCTTCAAATTGATATTCCCTTATTTTTTCATAGACTTTTTATGTCGAAGGCAAAATTTTTTTTGGACTATAGCGTTGCTTGATGAAGTTATCATCTTTTTTGTAAAGTGATGAGATATCTCCTGCTTTCAAAATTTTTGGAAAGTCATTTTGCGAGATATTTGCATGGAGATGATCTTGAAGAATTGGTGCAAACCAAAACTACGGCTATGATTGTGCAGCCGCCCAGTGACATTATGCATCTCATTTTCGCATATGTAGATCAATTACTTCAATTTACATTCTAATCGCAAACGTGTCTAAACCTTTCTTACTAGCAATCTCTCGTTTTTTGTACTGTTTTGCTAAGGAATTTTGTTTTTTTGAAAAGCATCCATCCCCCTCTCTAAGTGTGGGCAGGATCATACACTTTTGCTTCATATTATCATACATATTTTCATGCTCTATCATGCTACAGTTTATACTTATCACAAGAAGTTTTAAAGAATAGTCTGATATCAATGGTAGAAGTAACAAAGATCTTTGCGCATGTCATAAAATGAAAATAACGCATGTAGAAGTACGAATTCGAAACGTAGAAGAAAAATAAGTCTAGCTTGTGTTTTCAAAAACTTTTTATTTAAAGTAAATGTTAAAAATACCATTCTAAATAATTAGACAGCGACGATTCTGCTCTTTATTTATTTCCAAAAGAAAAAAGTATAAGAAAGTAAGCCTTTGTTCGTGTTTTGAAATAAAGAGTATCCAAATAGATGCTGAAATACCATTCTCTCTAATTAAACAGTGATGATTCTGCTTGTCATTTATTTCAAAATATAAAAAGGAATAAGAGTCAAAGTAAATCTGAAATCAATGGAGGAAGTCACATAAATCTTAGCTCGTGATTAATTAAAAGTTTTCAAATGAATGCTGAGAATAGCATTTTTAAATATTAAACCGTGATTATTCTGTTCGTCTTTTACTTTAAGAAGTAAGAAGGAAAAAAAGGTTCAAAGAATAATCGGAAATCAATAAAAAAAGCATGCGTCTAAGATAAGTGTATGTTGATGATTCTGTTGGTCGTCTTTAAAGGAAGAAAGGTCCAAGGGGTAATCTGTGGTAAGAAAAAATTTGAAATGGTCGGTCGGTGATGATAATGTTCCTAAGGTGGGAAGGAGGCAAAATAACGAGTTTCATCTTGAATGAAACAGCTGACATGTTCAAGCTGCAGCAAGATAAGCTTACTGGAAAAGATCATTGTCGCAATGTGAAAGATAGACAGCTATGGTCCTAAAATACTAGGGGCTGCAATTAGGAGAGATCTTAACAAAGTTTACATTTTCCTGCGAATGCTTACGATTTGGAAGGAATGAGTGTCAGCCAAGTTCCATTAGCAGTTTGACTACCCTCTACTTCTTCCTCCACTTCTAAGTTCGACTCCGAAGAAATTAATGAAGCCTCTATGTTATCATCAGGGAAGCCAATTTGATGCTTTTAAAAACTGACAACCAAGGCGCCCAACATTGACACTATCCTCTATCTAATGATGTCATCAATCAAATTCTTGAACGTCGAATTCAACACAACCTTCACCCCTAAATATTCAGTTTGAAATAGGCTTCTAAGATATTCGGCATCTATCATTATGAACAAAAAGTAGTTGGGCCAATGAATCGTGTTTCTCTCGTGCAAGTTTTTCTCTGTAGCCACTTTCTAGACATTCTAGACATTCATAGGAATGATTGGAAATTATGTGAAGGGACAAGGACAGTGAATATAGAGCCGAGCGACTTGGGACATGTTTTGAAATACTAGATAATCGCTTCTAATTAACTGTTGAAAATTTATGAATATAGCGAAGGGACAGACATGGAAACCAATGAGAGGTTTGAAAACTTCTTGTTGGCGAGTATACATAAACCTCGGCGTCAAAAACTGTACTGGTTGAGCTCCGTAAAATGGCCCTCTCATTTCTTCGTACATCATGCTAAAATTATTGGTTTGATTCTCAGAAAAAGGGCGATTGTTTTGGTTCAAATAGATTCGCATGCACATGACAGACGTGATGGCATCTCTTTCCCGTTTCATGATGTATCTAGGGATTGACGCTACAGAGCGAACGGGCCGCAATAGCAAGCGTCTTTATATTTGCCAATTTGAACACTGCAAAAGATTCTATAGAAATTATCTGATAGCGTTTTGTTGCTATGGCCACAACTATAACCGTCTAGCCAATCCTAAAATATCTGATTACAGCAGGCCTATACAAAAGCATTAAATTAGCGCTAAAAGTAAACGCAACACATCTCACATGAAGATTACATCTCAAATCCAGTGGCGTAGCGTCAAGAAGCAGTGGTAATGCGCCGCATGCCCTGCAATATCTGACCAAAAATAATTTTAAAAACGCCTTTCTCAAAAAAAAGTTTTCATTGCTTAAACATTTGCTTTGACGATTAATTGAAATTTGTACTGTCGCACCCTTGATCCACCCATCAGAGTTCAATGGAACCACCTTAGCTTTTACCTTGGAAGGAATTGACAAATCTTCGTATCCCTGTTTCTAAAGATCCCTTTGTTTTGGACTGACTCTGGCTAGCAGCCTTTGTTTACAGCACTGCTCATTTGCGGTATTGCGGAATTCTTGCCGCATTCCCTGATATAAATCAATTGTTTTTTCCCTCTTTAAATGTAAAATTTTGCAAAAAAGTAGGATAGAATGTTGTATCAACGAATAATCTATCATGCTACCGAGAGGTTGCTCCAATTATTTACTCACAGCGTTGAGGAAAGAGCTTTGAAAGGGAAGCAGCTGACCTCAGCCTGCTTCGTGTTCTCTTGAAAAGAAAGCCAAGTCACGTGACCAGATACTGATTACAAAGAGCCAGGGTTGCCGATCCGCATGCGCTAGTTGAATTGAATCCATTTGAATCTCAGTATAAGTCTTCGACATATGGATTCGAACAAGTAGACCATATGGATTATAGGTTTATAGAGATAGAGGATTGCACAAATGCTTTTCATTTTAGCTTGAGTGCCAAGTGAGGGTACCCAAATAGGGGTGGTACGGGGGTCTGCCCTTTTAGAATACCATTTTCGCCTGCATGTTGTTTATAAATATTATCATAGCCACGAACATTAAATTTTTACAGAAAATCTTGGATTGTTTATCAGCTCAGAGATTGTAGCCTAATTCATTTGAACATAGTCATGTTTGTAATGTCATGTTGTTGTCAAGTATTGTCATGTTTTCATTATATAATCTTCATTTCGAACTGTGTTGTAGATATTCTGTTTAGGCATGATAAGAATGTAAAGAGAACGCTATTTTAACAATCAGGTGGTTTTAAAAAGCTATAGCTCCCGGTGGCTTCCCCCCCGTTCCTCCGTAGAAGCGGTGCCCCTTGACCCCAGACCACAGACCGCATACCCACTTCTGCAACTCACGCTACGCCACTCCTCAAATCTACATCTCACTACATTTCAGCGTACAAGGAAGGCCTTGCAAACGTTGAGCTGCTACCAGACTTTTTCGGTGAGTTCACCAAGCGTAGGTAGATATAATCTTGACAACATGAATGTTAACTTAGTTAACCGACATCTGGGAAATTCTCCGCTTTGACTTACGGGGCAACCAGGGTGGATGCAAGGCATCCTACATCGGGGACCTGAGCGAGAGGCTAGAAAGATGACACAAATTGCGTTTTCGAACTAAACATGGAAAGAGTTCCTCTGCATGCAGCGAAAACAGTTATTCGGCGATGTAACAGCTATCTTTTAATCTGTGTCCTACTAGAAGAGCAGGAACATAGGAGCATGTCCTTAAAGCATTTGGGTTCATTGGCGTGTCCACTAACTGCATTAACGTCCATCTTTTTCTACAACTTGACCTAAAGGTCTTTAAAAGCACGATGTTTGAACACGGTGTTAATCAGTGGTGTTTCTTGTGCTCATACTACATACTTTTTAGCATAAACAAGAACAGCCTCTTTGGTCCATAATACACGCTTTTTTTATAAGGAACCTACAACAAGGCCTAGTTCCAAAAGTCCCTTATTCGTAGACCTCAAGTCATCAGATTTTAGTACCAAAAGTTCCTTAAAAGTTCCTTAATTTTCACTGCACGTTAATAAGCCTTAATACTTAATGGAGAGAGGGGCGAGACTGCAGAAACTACTCGATAAGTTCTCACTTTCGGTGCTTTGACTACAACAAGCCTTAATACTTAACATGCGGAAAGTACTCAATGAAGCACTTAATACACGAATAGCAAACAATCTATGCGAGTATTGGCTGCAAATGAATGGAACGGGCTTTTTAACTCTTGATGCTGGCAGTTATAAAAAATTTTCTAAACGAAAAGTTCCTTTGGGATTTCGTTTTAAGTAGTATAAGTTCTTTATATATTTCGGCCTTCTACATGTAGGTTCCTTATAAAGTGGTTCCTTATAAAAAAGCGTGTATATAGTACAACGCAGTAAACGAACATTTTAATTGCCCTGGTGTTGATTGGGTACCTCTGGCTTGGTTGGCTAATCCCAGAAAAATAGCAAGGTTTGTAAGCTACTCAATTAAGTCTGACGACATCGTGTTGAAGAAAATTTGCTTTTTCCCGACTCTAAAAAACTGTTTATTGATGTATTTGTGTTTCCAAGTTTCATAAGCTGAGAAGATTAATAAAAATTGAAATTCATCCTCAATTGCGTTTTTGTTACATTTTTTCCAAATCTCTCTTCCCTTGCTTATCTGTTTTAAAAACGTTCCAATTCTATTGCTAAATGTTGATTGGAAATATGGATTTGTTCTATTAGTTTCCTGTCAGAGAAATTTTGCAGACTAGTTTATCTTTCAGGGTTCAGTAAAGACGTTAATACTCTATAGGTTGCGAGCTTTTTATATTTAGCGAGTCTTTCTAGCCATGTTTGAAACTGGATGTCTATTACCCTATTTTGGAAAGTCTGTAGTAACAGCCGTTCATTTCCAACACTCTGGGATATGAATCATGACCAAAACTCTCATAGAGGATGAACTATATTTTGGTGCCTCGGCAGTCTGTCCCAGCTTAAGCTAAAAGTAGCTTCGGCCTGTTTTTATCCGTGTTGTCATGCTGCAAGCCATTGCCCACTTCAGAATATTGCCCATTTTACTAACTTAACTCATTTTATTTTAAAGGACACCCCCGCCCCTTTGTAAGGGTCTGCTTGTTGCCAGGTAAGACTTTGATTACTTGGAGAGGCTACTGGTGCGTGAACCAAATCGCCTTATTGATATTAATGCATGGATCGCAGTCATCGACATTCTCGGATTCGGGCAATTTTTCATCTTCATATATGGCAAAAATTGATCATAGAAATGGAATCTCCATGTTGAAATTAGTCTATACCGAAAATTTCTGAGTGTTTGGACCGTCAGACTGCGAATTAACCCATTCTAGAAATTTAGCTTTTCCTATACGCTCCAATGGAATTTGCGATCGAATCGCATGAAATATCTCAACATTCAAAACAAAGTAACTCGCAACCGGTGGTTAATTTTTGAGAAAGAGCCGTGGATGCTAAGATACAAAATCGATAACGCCAACCCGAATCAAAGAACAGGTCAATGTCTTGTTGACCACAGCATAACCCGCTTTCTGTTGATGTTTGAATTCTATTTCATCATCGACTCCGCCGCTACGGGAGAGTACGAGAGCTCGGCAGTTCATGCAAACCAATTGTTTGGTGCGTTCAGTGGCGAAGCCTGCACAGAGTTCATGGTCCTGCCCAAGGTAGAAGGGGGGCTGCCACGGCCTTACAACTTTCGGAGAATTGGCAAGGCCCATAAAAAAGATTGGTAAGAAAATTGAAATCCAAAATTTTTCACAGAATTTTACTGAATAGCACTTAATGGACAACGGAGGTTGTTTTGATGGGCATTTACATGACCTCATTTAATGTTATGACCCTTAACATGGTTTCATTGAAAGCCTTTAAGATACTCTCATTTGTGAATAAATATTAGGCAATAAAATTTGTCTGAATGCAGCATAGGACTATTGCTTCTTTGACACAACTAAGTATATAAACCTTTCTAACAAATCTGGTTTCGACAAATAAATATAAGCTAATATCAAAACAATTAGCAGAAAAGATGTTGTTCAGGATTACTCACTAGATGTTGTTCAGTCAAATTAGTTCCAAATGCAAATGTAAGGCAAGCTCAAGCCCCATGTCAAGAGTTTGTCTGCTGCTTAAGTTTCCATTTTAATCAGAAGGAACCCCACCAACTCTATGGCTACAAAAAGCTAGGGGTAAGCAAACAGAAAAGGAGATTTCTTCAGAATGTTACATATCATCTAAATGTTCTATCTCAGCCACCCTCAGCGACCCACGGTTGAGTGCACCCAAAGAAATTTTAATGGAAACAAGGCAGCGACCGTCAGCGACTGTTAGAAATCACAGTGCATGCTCTCGCGCAATTCTAATTGCTAGGCCCAGATTTATGGACCGCGTTGATCTGGAATCGAGCGACCCTCAGCGACCAAATGGAAACATACTGTTGCTGGAGTCGCTGGGGTCGCTGAACTCATTTTTGAGCGATACTGGCGACTCCAGCGACTTCAGCGACTATGACTCCAGGCTTTAAAGAGTGAGCAGGACCTGAGCTCCTGCTTTTTCTGAAGGGCAGGAGTGACATTGTTATCTCCTATTGTGAGGCAGGACCAAACGCAGGGGAACGAGGGGATCGCCCATTGTTGGGCAGGACCAAACATAGGGTTTAGTCCTGCCTACGAATATTGAGCAGGACCTACCACAGGGCTTCATTTGACCATAGATTTTACCTTGACCAGTCGCGATATCACGCCCTGTATCATCAAAGGAGGAAACACGACCAGGAGGCAAAAAAATAATTAAAAAAGCATAGATTACGGCACGAAAGAACCATGGTATTGGGTATTGAACGATCTTGTAAAATGAAAATAAATAATTTTCCATTTTTTCGAAAAATGATAACTTTGGCATCTTTTAGTCCTGCCAGGCAGGACAAGCAGGACCCTTGGCTTCGCCACTGGGTGCGTTCATGGCAATCGGTCGCACAAATTTGCAGATTCACGCAAAAGGAAGCTATCTGAATCCGACAGAGAATGAAGTTGTCCTCCTCTTTCCCATGCATCTCATGCGCAACTTGAGGAAGCCTCTGGGCCTTTGAAATGTGGTCCGCTATAATCTTTATAGGCCACTTCACATGATCTTGACAACAGTCCAGCCCTTCGTGGTGATGTTATCAGCCTACATGCCGGACCCGACATACAACCTCTGCCAAAAGTAGTTGGAACACTCAATCCAAACAGTTATTGCCCTGACCACACCCAATTGTTGGATGGCCTCCATTGATTTAAAGGATGCCTACTATAGCGTTCCAACTCACCCAAGCTCTCTCTCGTACACCTCCTTCACTCCGTGTGGATGATTCATAGAATCTCAATCAAACTTCGACGTCTACACTGTAAAGTGTTCCACGATGAAGAACTTTGAAACACTGCTAATTTTAGGTCCTTCTTTCTAGTCCATTCGTTTGTTTTTCCTAACCTTAATCACTCTTGCTGTTTACAATTTTCCATTGCCCATTCCGTATCCACGCACCAACTAATAGTAATCATTGGATTCTTTAGGGTGTAAGGGGTACTGCACCCTGCCCCCTCCCCCAATCTGTGTTTATTGGCACAATGGAGGTTTCGTCGATAAATGATGAAATTTCGCGACTGTCCTGTTTAGCAAATCAGACGAAATACGAATGCTAAAATAAGTGCAGCTATTGCACTTGCCAGCTGTAAAGGCATAGACCCAGTAAGTGATTTTCAACGCCAGCACCGTTGCAGGCGAACTGAGAATTAGTGACAATCCAAAATCGTCAGCAGCATTTGATACGAATACTTTATAGAAGGGAATTTTGTTCGTGTCAGAGGTTTATCTGTTGCGAAACAGTTTAGCATATAATAGAGTGCTTATGGCTCAGTAAAGAGAAGCACGAGCGTCACGAGTGAGGTGGCTGTTGTTTGTGGAGAAACAATAAGGCATTGACCTTGGTATTTGACAATTTGCCAACGAGAATAAAACAGTATTCCTCTTAAGCCCAGTTTTCACTTAAACGAAAGCGGAGGCTCTAAGCGTGCAGTCTTTCAAGAAATGCCAATAATATTGGGTGGGGCTTTGAACAAACTGTATTAAACGTGACTGTATTAGGCCACGCCCTAATTCGAACCACGTATTAAATCCATACGCTATTGTCCGCAATCTCCTTTTTGTACCCTCCAAAACTATTTTGTAGCTTCGCCCCTGCTAGAATTCCCTGTACTTGTAATTAGAATGTGAAATCACTACAACAAAAAATATCAGACCAAAAATGTGGTTTCTTCAAACACACAAGAACTAAAAATGCCATATTCATGATCGAAACCATAGCAAAAAGAGCCATTACACATCAAAACGACCTATACACCTGCTTCTTAGATTATTCCACGGCTTTCGACTGAATTCACCAGAAAAAGATCTGCGATCACACGAAACTTGTATCTGGAAGCAGAAAGAGACGCCATAAGGGATTAGAAAGCAGCCTTTAGGGTAGATGACAATAATCAGAAGAGAAGAGAATCTGGCAATGGGCACCAATCAGAAGGAAGAGGAGTGAGACTAGGGTGTATCATGTCACCGGGCTTTTTCAGCTTGGCTGGCTCCATTCTTGAGATGTTTGCTTTCTTTAGCATAATCTATTTAGCTCGATATTAAGCGCACATTAAATGGGATTAGAAACATGACGCTGAAAATCTGGTCGGTGCTTTAGCACCCTTTGCACCCCCGGATCCGCCTCTGCTTAGGAGAAGAATGCTGAACATCTGATGGAGTGATTACACCAGGAATGAAGAGGTGTGGAGAAGAAGTGGGCTGGAAAAAAGAGCCTTGATACACACCAACATTAATAACCTGCAAGCACGGACTAAAGTGGATCTTTATCGGCTGTTGTGGGAACAAGTGAAGGGTCGCTTGATTGATTGATTAGCTGATTGATTGATTAGCTGATTGATTGATTGATTGTAATGATTGATTGGTTAATTGATTGATGTCTTGTTCGAGATAGACTTTGTTGCGTCCCCTTCGTTTCTAGTCCTTTTGGAATATATGTGTGGTGTATCTGTCGTCGAAGACCTCTGGGGTAACGCTTGAGAAATGTTACGCCCATGTCACTCTTGTCACCCCATTTGTCACATGTAGCTGCTGGGAAGTTCTTAAATCTGATGAAAAGAAGGGACATTGTATACAGTCGCAGTGTTTATTTGCTTCCGCCTCTACTTCAAAGGTCCTTAGATGGTAACTTTTGGACGTCTGCATACTCTAAAGAGTGTTGGACGAGAAAGTACTTGAAGTATGATAGAATTATGGCGAAGCAAAAGGGGGAGAAGCCAAAGCACATCCACAAGAACAAACAGTTTGTAAGAACTCTTTAAACTTTACTTTAACACATTTATTTAACCTTTTTAGACCTTTTTTTCAACATCTGAAACGATGACTCAAAGGATGCTCTATCTGTTCAGAACTCAATTTTCTGCCACTATTTAACAATGTTTACTGCAACGCATCATCTCCTTAACTCCCCTAAATTCAACATTTCTTTACGCACAGTAGAATATCATACCCAATAAAACAATAGAACACATCCCCGCAGCGCACATTTAACGCCCCCTGGGAACCTTCACACTCAATACAACTGCACAATACAACAGATGCACAATTAAAATGCTTAACAATTATCATACACCACAGAACAAGCAATAACTAACATACTATGAGCAACCATGCGCATGCGCATGAAGATGTGGATAAGTTTACGATGTTCTTGTTCAGTAACCGTTGGGCCTACCTTCCAATCTCCCTTTGGCCATTAAGTAGCCTCCTTGAAGGTTTAAAAACAAGATCATTGTCTTTCAGCTTTATAGCATGTCTAATTAATTCTTGTTTTGGCTCTCATTATAGCTGCATTTCGTAACATCCACAGCTCCACTCAGCCATTTTTTCGCGCCTTTCCCGCACTTTTCCATCGACCTTCCACCCTCTCACCTTTGGTCCACATCGCTGCATCACCACGACATCAACAGCGTAAAAACCATTACGCATGCGTGAATATACGCATGAACGTATCAACAGGCGTGCATGGATCAGATCACGTGGCACTCAAAATTTCTTGACCAGATGTAGTTTGTGGGTATAGAGCAATGACGTGAGTATTTTTGTCTTAAGTTGGATATGTCTTGAATATAAATAATCTTGCAGTTGTTGAAAACATGTTTCTCTCTGCATCATACTGTGTACCGATAAAGATACGACAAAAAAATTGGCGTACTGCATACTATCTGATTGGCTGAAAACGGTAAAGGGTCAGCCTCGTCTACACTCTTTGCCTCGAGTGCATGTTATCAATAGCTGTCAATAATCTCTCTCTGCCAATTAGACTAAAGGAAATAATTTGTGATAACGAGTTACCATCAAGATCTCCCTCTGATTGACTCTCTCGCCCAGCTAAACGAAAGCCCAAGTCCAATTCCATACTAGATTATGAAGCCACACAGTTAGCTCTAATAATTGTTTGCCAAAGTGACTTTCTTCAAGCAACGAACCTTGATCAAGGTTTGTATACTCACTAAAAATTCTCGGCATGCGCGAGTTATTTTTCGTGCTTGCTGGCTACGCGCGCAGGGTCAGCTTTTATGTAATAAATATGCGTTTCAAATAGTTGCGTCTTTTACTCTGATCCTAAAGATTGCACATTATTATCTCTGGACGATTCTGGTTACCCAATTCTGAGCTCTGGTTGATGAAAACTTGAAATCGATTCTTGCCCACCTGTTTTACGTTATCAAGGATGCCTGGTGTCAAATTAAAGTAGCTTTGAAGTCTTTCACTGAAGATGAAGCAAATTATACGGGAGCTAGGCGCTATGGTAAACGGTGCGAAAAGTAGGTATCAGAAAAGACGATTCAGCTGGCCAGATGAGGACGTTTTGTAATTGGGCTCTTGAACCTCTTGATGAGTAACCCTAGACCTTGAGACCCCTATTAAATTGGGGAGTTTCTTTGAGTGAACTTACTAGAGCTTCCGTGCATTTTCAAAATAATACGAAAACTGCTACTGCTTGCTTTTCTCCAGCCATTAATCCAGGGCCTCGTTTTTGTCAAATCACGTGATGTAAAGTGAGAGGTCTAGGATTCAAGAATTTGAATCAAAGACAGCAAGCTATTTCATCAGAGACTGCATTCAAATTAGCTGCGTTTATTTTTTATTGCAACATTGCATGTCTAGAGCCAATTATATAACCTGTGGTGACTTTCGACTTTTTCTTATAACAGCTTGAAAGTGACGAAACGGTTAATTGACCCAGTGGCATGGGAATCGGGAAGATCGTTCGAAGGTATTATCCACAAACTGCATTATTACTGCTCGCAATTCTGGTCGTTATCAATTCATTTATACTCTTCGTAAAATGGTCGAATGGTTGCCGTCAAACAAGTCCGACATTACCAGGAAAGGTGGCTGAGCTGCAACCCACAACAGCTCAACTGCACCAGGGAACGAAAACGCAGTCGCCAAAGCTTGTCCTGTTTTACACTACTTTGTGGAATAGACAGGAATGGCCTGGGATGGAAACATCGGATAAATTTGTTAAATGGGGAGGTAAGTTTAAACCACGCTCTTTACTGAGCTCAAATGAATTGTTGTAAAGCGATATGTGAGTGAAACAAGTACCTGTGAGGGAATCGTGTTGGAAAGGGGAACATCCTGGCATAAAATATCACATCAAAGTTGTGAATTTATAGGTTGCCTTGATACTGATTATAGAGACAATAATAAAGTTCAGTCATTCATCAAATGCGTTACTCAAGATCTAATGAATTTCTCGCTGACTGAAATGTCTAGCTTAACAAATGTGGAGCTTTGTTTTTAATTTGTTTTTAAATGAATTGTAGAAAATCTCTTTGCCGTGGAAGGGGTTATAAACTTCAGAGATAGCATTAATTGCCAGTAACTTTGCTTGTGTACGTAATGTACGTAGTATGCCAGTGAGCCCTGAACAAGTTGCTTGCGGCTCAAATCTCTGACTAGTTCGTTTATTGACTAATGAATGATTGACATTTTTTCAAGCAACATTTATCATCGTCTGTTGCCATTTTAGACTCCCCTTGTCCAGTTCAGCAATGTGAAATAACTCATGAAAAGCTTCTGTTCATCAAGGCAGACGTGGTGCTATTTCATGCCTTTGGTAATGACATGGTTAGTGTGAAGGAGCTTGCGCGCATCTCGAAATATCGACATCCGAAGCAAGTATGGGTATATTTCATCCACGAGAACCCTTATAATGCAGTGCCAAGGCCAGGTTTCTTCAATGGATACTTCAACTGGACGATGGGTTACCAACGCGATGCCGATATCGTTGTGCCATACAACTGGGAGTGGGGTACATGGGAGAAAAGAAGGGAACAAAACAGAACGATAGTCAGCACTAACTATGCCAAGGGTAAGGACAAGCTTGCATTTGCCATCATAGGACACTGTGGCTTGTTTCGTGAAAGATATATAAAGAAATTACAAGAGTACATTAATGTTGACGTTTATGGTAAGTGTTCAAACAGGTACTATGAAACAGCAAGGAGTTGCAAAAGGGGAACGGAAGAATGTGAACAGACAAAGAAACGGTACAAGTTCTATCTGGCGTTTGAAAATTCGTTCTGTCAAGACTACATTACTGAGAAATTTCATAAAACTTTACTCGATGGCTACTCTGTTCCTGTTGTTTTGGGTGGAGCAGATTATAAAGATATTGCTATTCCGAATTCGTATATTGACGCATTAGACTTTAGAAGAATAGAGGACCTGGCTTATTACCTCAAGTATCTTGATCATAATGATGATGCATACAATAGTTATCAGATATGGCGAGAGAATTATGTGCTTGGTCCACCGAGATCGTGGTCATGTGAAATTTGCCGTATGATAAATGAAGAGAGAATACTAGAAAAGACCTATGATAACTTAGGAGATTGGTACAGTATTCAGAGGAGCTGTGGGACAAGAACTACAGAACTTTTTCAACAATTTCTTGATTCTAACATGACAGGGCCATTCACTGACGAATACATTCATTAGTGATTTCCTTTTTTTTGTACTAGGTTATAAAACAATTTTTTGACTTGAGCTTTATATTGTTCAACAATAGTTATATGGTATAACTCCATGGATTTGCTTTTGATGTGTATCATACAAGCTGAGAAAGTGGCACAAATTTTTCAATCAAAAGAATAATCCAGCCATTGGTGGTCCTGAATTGAAAGCTAAAGGTGACATTATTTTTAATGGAAAACGACTTTGTCACTTTGATCACTATATAAACGTGTATCAAAAAAATGAGCCAGCTATCCTAAACATCTTGCCTTTCTATTTCTTGTAATAAAATAGCTAAATGTTTTTAGAAAAATATATTCCCCTATAGACATGTAAAGTAGACATATAAATTGATGAAAAGAATGCTTGAATCTAAGGAAAATTCCCATTTTCAACAATTACTTCTATTTACAAAAATATAGGTATTAATGAAAATATAGTGTTAAAGGAAGGAGCAAATGGGATTGTTTGCTTTCAAAATCCACATTAGTAAATTGCAGAGTTGAATCAGGAGAGACTTTATCCATTAAAAATGTTTGTGTTTACAAAAGCTGAACAATTAAATGGAGTATGGATTTATGGAATGTATAGTTTGTGTTATTACTGTTGCATGTTTGCGAGGACAGTGCTTGTGAAAACTGTGCCTGATTTTTCGAGAACGAATTGACGTCGCGGAACAACCGTAGAGAAACATTGTTGCCTATTTAACCTCATTCGCAGAATTATCATTTGATCGGAAGAAAGACGTTGGATTGTTATGATTTTTGTCTCTTGGCCTTAACGCCCATCGAAGGACCAGTTTGTGCTAACGATAGGGTGGATTCATTGAAAAGAAGCCCCTATTACAGATTATTAGAGAGAATTTCAGACTCAACAGATATAAATTTTTTATGGGGTTTAAGAAGAACGCATAAAAACATTGCAAAAGTACCACCCTTAGTCATATTTAATTTTGAAGTGATGCCACTTGTCACCACGAACTATAATTGACCTTCTTGCAACGTGAAATATGAAATGTAAGGCGTTAAAAAATCTTCAAAAACTAAAATAATTAATGAGAAGTGAGTATACTCTGGGTACCAGGGCCACGTAGAAAGCTCGAAAAAAGAGCAAGCTTGATAAGAGAGGCTTTGGTACCCAGGGTAAGGCAAGCAAAGTGAGATCGCCATGTCAAGGCATTGTTCTCAAAACGTATTGACAACACAAAGGCAAATTTTCTGTTTTCAATAATAAACATAAAACATTGCTTTTCCCTTACTCTCGACATTATCAACAGTGCAGCTCCATCAGTCACTAAAAAGCAGGGCCTCCGAAGGCGGAAGTTACTTTTTGCAAGATCGAGATACACGTTTTTTATTATAAAAAACCGGTTTATAGGAGACCTAGAACTAGAGCCCCAAAATTTTAAGAAACTTTTAGAACTAAATCAATATTTTTAAGAACCTCAAAAAAAATAAGATGATTTTCTGAGCCGGAAAATAATACATACCGGGTGTCTAGGTAATAATACGAGAATAATACAACAATTTAAGCACACTGTACCGGGTGTCTCGATAAAAAGTACCCCTGTTTCCATAAGAATACTGAACAAGAGATACGATAACAAATCTTACTTTTGTGTTATAAACTTTAATACAATTAATATGCAAGGGAAGGCGTAACATTTGATGTTTGTCTAAAACAAGAAACTTTTCAGAAACTTTTAGTACTAGAAACTTTTAGTACTACGACCCAAGCTAGGTTTCTTATAAAAGAAAAAACGTGTACTGAAATACAGGACCTATACTAAGTTAGTTACTTCAGTTTAAATCCACGCATTCCATTATGGTATATCTCAGCAGCAATTATATCTGGCGCATTTCATTATCGTATATCACTTCAGGACATATAAGTAACAATATATCAGTAGGAGTACTGTTTTACCACAGGAATCAATTTCAAAAAGGGCAACATCTTTTGGAGAGTCCAGTTGCACCAAACATACAGTGACGACAATCTTCGCACAATTGGGCAAGCTAGGTCGTCTTTTCGCCTAGTTGTTTTGGAGTCCGTCGATATTTCAATGGGAAATCCCATTATTTGTATATAACTTTGAGGATAAAAAGGATCAAAAGCTAGAAGGATAAAAGGTGGTACGGCTAACCGAACCATTTTTGATACGGATAGCCCAGTACTCGTGAAAACGGAAGCCTATCCGTATAACTTTCTATTCGAAGCCAAAGTTATCTGGCATCGTGTAAACGCAGCCTTAATGTACAATTCCTAATGCGATTGCAACTTTGCTACCTGATGAGGAATTGCAACATCTACATGCGACTAAGGTGAAGAAGACCTTCCAGTGGAGTCCCTACAAGTGGAATTCAATATCTTTCAGCAGCTTTTTGAAAATGATTACCCGATATGTTTCATGATTTTTACAGTAAAATCAAGAGCTTGAAAGGTGAAAGCTGCTTATACCAAGCAAAATAGTCATCTGTAGATTGTTTCAATCCAGCAACAGGTGCAACACCAGAATGATCTTTTTCTTTGTCCCCAAGGCTAAAGACATGGCTACGCCTATCGGTGACACAAAAAGATTCAATGCACTAGCAATATTGAATTGTCACAAAGACGCAAAAAATGAGCTGAATTTATTTGACATTGGGAATCAGTTTGTCTCATTTCATTATTTCTTTTTTCACAAAAGCTAGAGTTTAGTTCCAAAGAAATAAAAATATGAAAATATATTTATTTACCGTAAATCCCCGATTGGCCCCCCCTCGAAAAAGCCCCCTCCCTCGAATAAGCCCCTACCCTAGAACTAAAATTTTTGAATAAGCTCCCACCTCGAATAAGCCCCCCTCGGTTTGTTGATTTTTGACTCCTGAGGTTGCCTTTGGCATTTTAGTGAATTAACACAAACATTTATAGTTTTTTTGTTAATAATTTGATCAAATGTTACTTTATACTTAGGTTATTTTTTATATTGTGAAAAGAATGAAATTTCACAAAATATCTTTTTTATGTGGCATGTTTCAAGAAATTTTATAAGCCCCCCCTCGAATAAGCCCCCATCCAAAAATGTCAAAATAAATAAGCCCCCAGGGGGCTAATTCGAGGATTTACGGTATCTAACAAAATACAAAACTTTTGAAAGTAAGCACGAGTTAATTTAAGGACCCTGCAGTTTGAAAAAACAAGGTATCTGGGGTCTGGTGCAAAAGGGGTGCCGAAAGACAAACATGGCCCCCTCCCCCTTCAAACATGCGTCGGAGGCCCTGGACAGTCTGTGAAAAATTCTGGGCTCAGAAAATACAAAGTCAATCTAAAAGTAACGTAGCATCCTAATGCAACGAAGGAGAAGAGTATAAAATCCAAATCAAGTAATTAACCGCTAATGATTCATATAAGGAAATTCACGGAAGTCGAACAACATCTATATTTGTGCGATGAGTTCTTAGAAAGCAAGGATTCCTGTCCAAGAGAAAGAAAGAGCAACGAGGCCCCGTTTACATTGCTACGGATCACAATTTTATCCGTATCAAAAGTGAGACGAATAGGCCATCCATTTACACCACTCCTAGCTATCCGTAGCAAAACTGATATCAGCAAATGAGCTAGGCCTTATCAAGTGAAATTGCTCCATTATCTTCTCGTATTTGGCCTTGACAGCCTCTCATTTTGGTCTCTGCACCATCTTTGTCGCCTTGTAATAAACAATTATTTGGAGCAACAACGTAATATCAGTCCAGATAAACTCTCTTTTCGTGTTGTTTTTCAGATAAACCCCGTGAAAAATTCTTTGTCACTTCCATTTTCAAATGTTTAGCGAAATCAAATTTTACTCGGCCATCCGGAAATTTTGGCGCACTCTAATAATATTTCACGAGGGCGTAAACCTAATTATTGCTAGCCTTACCTACAAAAACAATGCCTCAATTTCGCTATGAATCTGTACTGGTGTAAATGGAAAGCCTATCAGTAGCAAAAGTGATCCGTGGCAGTGTAAACGGGGTCTCATTATTTAGCGGGAAAAACGGTTGCTGACGTCAACTCAACACCACGTAAGTTGGTAAACAAAATTCTTCATCTGCGTTGTTGACAGACGACTTCAACAATCAGTCAGAGTTAACGATAATTCTGGAGAAAAAGCTTTTTCGCAGGAGTAAGTGGTGCGTGTCAGTACGCTCGATACTTAAGTCCGATAAGTAAAAAAATGTCTGCAACTGATATGGGTTTGCCCGTATCATTCTTGTTGCAGTAAACTGCGCCAGAAAAACTGTACTTACGTTTCCCAAGAAACACAAAGAACGTAAAAAGACTTACCAGTTGCTTTTCGAATGTTTTTGCATTAGGTCTGGATTGAAGTAAACTGCCTTTTACAGCCATAAAGAAAGTTCGCAAAGACAGCACCCTCGCTATATGCATTGCAAGTGTGAGTATCACTCACTCGCTGTTGCATTTATGTTTAACACAAGATTAAGAAATCCCTTGAGATATCGTTGAACGAGTCGTCAATTCATGGCAATCTCGTGGGAAACAAGAAGAGTTTTAAAACGAGAAATAGTCGAAATGCAAACTACAAAGAAACGCTAGAAAGATTTGGCAAAACCCATGCCACGAGATTGGCAATTATAATACAAAATGTCTTTATTGCAAAGCAAATTCACCATTAGTTGTTTGTTTGAAAGACGTTTAACGCGTTGAGCCCTGTCCACACTACACAAACTGACCCAGGTTCGCCAACCCTGGTTTTAGCTAACCCAGGTTAGATTTTGCAGTGTGGACACAACTAACCGGGGTTCGCCCTGGGTTAGTTGAACCCATCTCCAGAGGTGGGTTCGACCTAGGTTAGCGTTCTGAATTTCTAGTGTGGACACAAAACCTTGGGCGAACCTGGGTTAGTTTTTTTTAACGCATGCGCACATTTGAATGTGTTTTCATTTTGCGCGCCGAAAAATAAAATGCATTGCCAGGAAAAACATTTTGGACAAAATACAATAAACTGCGACTTCAGCAACTTCCATCTTGATCGTGTTTGTGGAAAATTTATTTTGTTGTCGTTGTTTTGTTGTTGTTGCAATTTAACTACGCATGCGTAGCATCAGCTAACCTGGGTTCGCCCCGGCTTTGTGTCCACATTACAAAACATAAAAACAATTGTGGACAAAACAGGGCGAACCTGGGTTAGTTTGTGTAGTGTGGACAGGGCTATAGTACTAAAAAGGAATTCCTCGTCAGTAAACGATTGTGCATGAATGCTATTAAATAACTCGGGTTTCAATGCTCCGTTGCTCTTCTCGAATATCAAGCAATGTTCTGAGGCTGGCCTTGGGACAACGGACAAATGACCGTCTCACCATTCAGCAGACAAGAGTTGTCTTTAACGTTGTCCTCCAGACAAACAGAATAGTCTCCGTGAGGGAAGCAGAGCTCTTCAAAGTGCTGCGAGATAATTGCGACGCCCACTTGAACTGCCTTCATAGCAAACTCCAGTTTCTCGAACGCCTCTCTGAATCGGAGGCCATGACTGGGAGATGCGGATGAGCTAGTGCTGGACAAATCTTCAACTAGGATTCCGAGAAAGCTAATTGTGTTTTGGCAGCATCGGGAAATGCATTGCAATTGTCCTTGTGGCGAAAAGTCATCTTCATTTCGGCTAACGTCAAACGTTCTAATTCTAAACACGAAGCATTTAGTTTTGTCTAAAAGTGAAGTCAAGTTCCTAATGATATGACGCTGTATCAGCAGGGATTTCTCCATAGCCATATCGCCACGCTTTTCTTCAAAACAGCAATCCTTGAAGAAAAATCGGAAAACTCTAAAACTCTAAGAACCTAAAACCATTTTACTAAAATCTCCCACTGAGCTCTCCAGCAAAGATACTCGTAATTTTTATACACGTTTTCTTTATAAGAAACTGGTTCTTTATAAGATACCTAGTACAAGAGCCCCAAAAGTTTAAGAAACTTTTACAACTAAATCAATATCCTTAAAAAAATTCCAAAAGAATAAGATGCTTACCGAGCCGGAAAATAATATGTACCGGGTGTCTAGGTAATAATACGAAAATAATACAACAATTTAAGCACACTGTACCGGGTGTCTCGACAAAAAGTACCCCTGTTTCCATAAGAAAAATGAGCAAGAGATACGATATCAAATCTTACTGTTGTGTTATAAACTTTAATACAATCAGTATGCAAGGGAAGGCGTAACATTTGATATTTGTCTAAAAATAAGAAACTTTTCAGAAACTTTTAGTACTAGAAACTTTTAGTACTACGACCCAAGCAAGGTTTCTTATATAAAAAACGTGTGTGTGTTATTAGCAGAACCTTCTACTTGGAAAAACGTTACTTCGGACAAGCATCAAAAGGCGTCGTGATATCAAGGATGATCCTATTCTAAAATGATGTTATGCAGTGTGTATCAAAGTAGACAGCGGACTCAAACAGCTCACTCATCATAGGATTTTAAAACATAGTCGAGTGATTAAAAGTGTAAAAATACTTTGATTAAATTGAATGTTTCTGGTAATATGCCATGGAGACGTGGGATTTATAACTTGAATGCAAGGACGATACTTTTTTGTTTTCCATATGAAAACTACGTATGGGTTATATGAAAACTACGATGCTTAATTTTTTGAAACTATAGTTTTCGAACTAGGCCCTGAGACTTGACTAACACTAGACAAGTCGATAATAATGTTTGAATTCCAAAGTCAAATGTAGATGTTATCAGACAGCTTAAATTACTGAATAAAGAATTTTTACCAGGAACTCTTTCAAATTCTCAACCATAACCAATGCTGAATTGAGCAAATTTACAAGGTCATCCAAATCAACGTCTCGTGGCTGCAATAAAAAAGGGATCTGATTAACCACTAGATACTTATCAAATACACCAATCTCCATATTTACTGAAGGGAGAAAAACAGAAAGTGTAAATTCATGCCCAGAGAGGAAATGGTTTTCACTTGACGTTCCTTTCCTTGCTAATATCTGGCTTCATCATTGCGACTGGTAGAACTAACTATTCCTGGATAGAAACTGAAAGTTGAATATCCAATCTTAAAGCGTCCAACAATAGTTTGTAATAAATTTTAATTCTAGCCTTATCATCCATGTTGAATTGAAAACTTTTTCTGCCGAATTCGCACCAACTTTCGTGCGACAAGAAACAAAAGCTCCTTTAGTGAAAGAACATTGCAGCAGATTTACCAATAGGGAATTCCGCAAAGAACTAGATGGAAATACAATACCAGAGATATTTAGTTTCTTAACAGTCTCGTTCAGTATAAGTGAATAACAATCCTTTAGGCCAGGTTCAAGTCTTATACATCCAGTGGTACAACAAAGATAAGCAAACCTTTTCGGCAATGTCCAGCTGAATTCCACGAAGTTCTTGGAGAAGTCCGTCTAAGGCAGTGGACCACGAGCTGATGAGACCCAACCAGGCCGAATGCTGCCCTTCAGCAAACGAGCGAGGGAGCCTATCATCCTTCAAAAGAGACGCAATCTTCTTAAAACTTATAAAACAGGGAAAAAGCACATGATCAACATGGTGTCTCTATCCACATAACAGAATTTTAATAATGGTCATATAACAGTAGTTACTATGTGCAATCGACGTATCAAACAGGGACGTTCAATATTGAAAAATTACAGGATAGACGTTTTAAGGATAAATGAAAGCATGTGTTATTTAGAGATTTAAGAAAATAAGCCATGGTTTTGGGCAGTCATTGTATGCAATGTTTCCACTTTTGAGCATGAAAACTTCATGCTCCTTGGTGATACTGTTTCCTATCCAAAAGGAATAGAGAATTCACCAGATCTACCGTCCACTGCAGTAGCCTTATAAAACAGATTTGAAATTTGAAAACTGTATCCGATTTTTGTTTTCTTATCACATCAATTCTCTTCGAAATTGATGATTTTGAAATTTTCACAAGTAGCAATTAATTTCTGAATTGACTTCTTTGGAAAAGGAGGTATGTGATATCTCCTGAAGATAGACGGAAGATATCTTTAGTAAGAAAGAAGCATAGTTCAATGGAGTATCACTGTAAGAAAGGTAGAAAATGATTATTAGAAAAAAAAGAGGCTACTTGAATTGGTCCAGTCACAGCATTTCGACATAACATGTGTACGTTTCTTAATGATACTTTCAACTTTAGCGTCGTCTCTTTCAATCACAAAACGGTGCCCTCTTAGAAGGCTGGAACGCGGTGAAGGATTATTCTTATAATCGGTAATTTTGTATGCAGACACACTGACCTTGGAAATTGTGCCAATGGCAGATAAATTATTACCTTTCGTTTTACCTTTGTTCGTTATTTCGGTGTTTGCACGCCAAACCAATTATCTAAACTATAACAAGCCAATCAAAACGCTTCACTGATTCGATTCGGAGCCCCCCGGTTGGGTGGGATGATATTACTTGAGTCACGTGCCTCCGACCTGGGGGCCATTCTAGTCCTCTTCACCGTTCTTTAAAAGAAGAACACAATAAACTGTTGCTGGTCCAAAAAATGGTTGTTATTAAAACGCGACCACTTGCCAAATTGTTTTCTCTTTGTGAACCTGTCTAGATTTAAAGCTGAACTTCATTCACAACTTATGAGAAACGGTTCCAAATTCTTGACGAGTTTATCGATGAATTCTCAGATGGTATACAATATCTTTACTTTCTCGGTAAAATTGTTCATCGGAAGGTAGAATAGCACAGTTATTTGTCTTGAAGGCTACGTCACTGGCTTTGTCTTGAAGGCTACGTCACTGGCTTTGTCTTGAAGGCTACGTCACTGGCTGTAGAACGTTTCGCGCCTTGCACAGATGACAATTTCCCCGTGAAAACAAGGAATGCTTTTGCAATAAAAAGTCGTGATAGGGCCAGCTGTCGCGAAGTATCATAAAGCAGTTTTAATGAAAATTAAGAATAAAGTTTTTCTTTGCATATTATGCTGGAGTTATCTGTTACTACACACTAACCCTTTCTCTACGTAAATAGAAAACTTTAGCTTGAGTCCTTATAGATGTAAATCAATGCAACGTTCCCTGGGAGAGATTTTTTTATATTCACTAAGGCGACATCATCAAAGCTTAAACCCCCTCCCCCTCTCAAACGGTTCCCACCCATCACCAAAACTTTAAACCCCCCTCAGCAAGGATGTCATTTATGTATGACCCCTAAGCTTGCTCTTAATTTTTGATAAGTTTTTGTGGCTTAGCGTTTTTTTGAATTTTTCTTACAAAACCAAGTTTATTTCCAAGAAAACATGCCTTAGTCTACGAAAATAACGGAAATAGGGTTACTGTCCCGTCTCTTTTGATTATTCAGTGAGGCGAGAAACCTATCCTTTTTACTTAAATCAAATCAAATTTGGCCGAACAATCACTCTAAACAAAGGCACCAAAAACAATCGAAATCGTTGTTGAGACAGGTTTTGCACAAAGCGTAGCCAGTCCAGCCGTTTGAAACAGGATCCGATGTGAATATCTGGAGGATCGCGCAATAAGGAAGTGTTTGCGTTGCAAAGTTTGACAGAAACACATTCAGCAAAGGTGATAAGACGCCAAGGAGGATGTTCTAAGCGTGTTACCAGCAATAGCCAAGGGTGTGATAACTACAGGACAGTTACGGATGTCAGTTGAAAAATGCTGTCGAAGCAATAATTACCAGGTCTTTAGGGTTTGGCAGTAGCCTGGCTTGCTTCGGACGTGTGAGCAAGAAGAATAGTTATTTTGGACGCAAAAAGTTGTGGTTTAAGAAGGTAAGGAGAGATCTTAAATCTTTCTTGTGACGTAGAGGTAGAAGGTTGAGATGAATTCAGCATAGTTTCCTCTAAATAACACCACTTTGCACTTAGCGTTTAATACCTCTGTTTTTACATCCATTCATAATTCAGCATCGTTGCGGAAGAACAATGTTTTTATTAACAAAAGGGGTTAGATTCTTTAGCAAGAATGTTTTTCAAAGCGAAATGAATAAGCAACATAAATAATTACTGGATTCTATGGCTTCTAGAGCCAAACATACAGCGGTAAATAAACTTTATCTATAAGTACGGTTAGGTTTTCCCACTCACACGGGACCTGTCAAAACAGTTGAAAATGGAACGACAAACCATAGAAAAGGTTCTGTTTGCAAACGTTCTAAAGTGCTACTTTTAAAGGTGTTTACACAAAATTGCTCGTGTAAATGCAGCACGGAAAGGAAAGTTTCAAAAGCCCTTTTACATTGGAAAGAGCAGGAGGGTTCCGAGGCAAACCATTTCGAGGCAAGAATCTGAAGCAACATTTCAAAAGAAAATGAAATGCCTACCCCAGCAACATAAAGATGGTCAAGATGACTGAACTTCACCATTAAGACCTGAGGCAAAGTGCCAAACATAAAGGGAAGGCTCTAATTTGTGTGTTCCCTTGTTACCTTCGCGGGGTTGTGGGGCCTGGGCCCGCATTCTCATTATTGGTTGCCTGTGGCTCGAGGTTTACTCCTACTAAGGACTAACAAGCATCATGACTCAACGAGACAACGTAGGCCAGGTTTGGGCAAATGTTTAGTCAAAATGGCGCTGTATTAAGTGGACGGACATTTGCAAAGTGGTCAGTGGTCGAAATATGAGAAAATTATGTCGTCGGTGAAAACTAAAACTCGTGAAGAGAATTCCAAGACAGCTGGGGGCTTAGGGGACGGTGTAAGCCTGGACAAATTCGCGTCTTTTGGCGTTCTGTGTCTAATATGGGCCATTTTGGAAGCATCTAAGCAAAAATGTTGATATCGTATGTAATGCTTGAACTTCGTAAATCGAATAAACACAAAAGATATAATGAAAATAAGAACCCTTGTGTTAGCCTGCCACGTCTTGGTGTCGATATTGGTTAAAATGAAGAATATCCACAAAAACGGGTGATTCTCTTGCAAAAACAGCATGAAAACCCAAAGAAAACATCAAACATTCCCGTCTAAAACCATGTTCCCTCGAACACACTGGCTAGGCACCATGGGTCGTCACCAGACTCCGTAACTGGCTGCACAGCGGCACCGTGCTGAGGACCCTGATAACTGGGTGCAGACCATAGTGGCGGGGTAGTATTCCCACGACAATAATCTTACTTATCCTAAATAAGGTTTTGTGTCCTTCACACATGCAGTTGACGATACGAGAAAATGTCGGCACAAATCGAATCGCCACAGTGAAAACATACGAAGAAACACCAATTGCTGGACGATGAACATTAAAAACACTCTACAAACTCAGTCTGTATCACCATCAGAGCTTTCTTACGACGATGATTCACTTTCAGAGGTATTCGAAAATTCGGATATGCCAAAGCTTGGTGGGTGCAGTGTTTGTTCGTTCTGCGTACCATTTCGCTTTCCTTGGGCAAACGTTATTCTCTCTTCTCACACCATCAATCAAGATAGTTTGTGTGGAAGTCTTCTACGGTTATTCCAAACACTCCAATACACAGAAAAAAGCGTTAAGTTTAAGTTGCGTTTAATTCACGCGGAAACAACTAATTTAGTTGATTCGCTAATATTACATGTGCTTATAGCAACGGGTCAAAATTGGAATGTGTTTATATCCTGTTGGCGCTTCTCCTAAATCATGACGTGTCGCGTCATTCTTTTTCATTTCCCCCATCACCGGCCATTACTTCATTCACTGGGGTTGCAGACTGTCTCTTTACCTTCAGTATTTGCAAATGCTGTGACATGACACTTTACTATTGGGACATTCCTGGTGATAATGTTTCATTTTTTTCCATTGCAAAAAGGATGCAATGAAGAGTAAAGAAGTTGAAGTTGTGTTTAATGGTGAAATTGCCAAGTTTTAAAGGTTCTGGTAGCGCCTGCTTCATCGAAGCACGTGCTGTTTGCCCTGGATCTATCTAAAGATCCACCGCAGAAAATTCTGCTTTTCTAGAGGAAACTTTGATGGATTTTTTTTAACGTTGAGTTTATTTTGACGTTAATGGCCAGGAGATTCAAGAAACCAATTGCGATGACTATCGGGTTTAGAAAGCTTTATAGTATTGTGTCGAATTGGTCATCTACATAAAAAACACGAACAGAAACAATTCAAAATCTCTTCAACGCCACTTTTCTTGCAAATGGTGACTAGTTTTTTTTATATAAAAGAATACGCTACTACACTACACTTGAACGTCATTGTTTCATTTTGTGTTTGCGTGGGAAAACAGAGAAACGGATAACGTGAACAAGTCACGCGTCAGTTTTTGTGAGCCTTTGATTGGTAGTTATAAAAAACCCTTTGGTAGCATTTGCTGATAAATCCTTCTACACGCAAAGATTAAGCCTCGTTAACGTTAGCCTCGTTGTCAACAACAGAGACACGCCAACACAACGGTGCTGTGATGCGTCGCGCTATTTGAACCGCGGCTGGTTGAACAATGTCAGTGACGATCAAGGCATGGGGATAAGTTGCCACAAATTAGCAAGCATATTTGCAAGTGAATAAGGATAAGCACTTTGCTATGACTGACACGCTTAGGCCTGGTTTTAAATTCGCTGGTAATTTGCTGACTCAAGAGCGAATTATCCTATTCAAATTTTGCTGACAGTGCGCAGTCTGGAGGGGGCGAAATGCAAACGTTTCAGTAGATTAGAAGCCACGGTTACAAATCCAGCTGGTGAATCAAGCCTTGAGCAGTTCGACCTCCCACATGGATTTATAACAGTCATCCTTGCGTCAACCGTGTTTTTAGGAAGAGACGAATATTGAAGACGCCGCGGAAGGCACTTGCATCTCCTTGTTGTGGGCCTTCTTTCGGACAAAACTTGAAGAGCAAATAAGTACAGGCTCAAAAGATAGCTCTTATTCGCCACAAACTGTACATTTCCGCGAGAATTTGAGTTTCTTTCGATTCTCTTTACTTCGATGCCTGTTCAATGCATCAATTTGCCAAAAAAATTTAAGAAGAATTTTGAACTTGACAACTTCAACGGTTGAAATAGCTACGATTAAGCACGCGACACAACTTCCCTTATTAAATTCGCCGACTAAACCAAACCTGCAATTCGAGGCGCATTTAAATCAAGTACTTTGCTTTGACTGACATTATACGTCGTACTCCGCTCTCAAATATCTACATTTTCGAATCATTCCATTTTCAAATGACTTCCACTGTTTTCAAACCACTCCCTCCTTTTTATATCACTCCCTCCTTTTTATATCACTCCCTCTGTTTTCAAATGTCTCCGTTTTCGAATTATTCCATTTTCAACTCGCTTCCTCCGTTTTCAAACCACTCCCTCCTTTTTATATCACTCCCTCCTTTTTATATCACTCCCTCTGTTTTCAAATGTCTCCGTTTTCGAATCATTCCATTTTCAAATCACTCCATTTTTAAATCACTTTCACTGTTTTCAAATCACTCCCCTCCTTTTTACATTATTCCCTGTGTTTTCAAACGCCTCCGTTTTCGAATCATTCCATTTTCAACTCGCTTCCTCCGTTTTCAAACCACTACCTCCTTTTTATATCACTCCCTCCTTTTTATATCACTCCCTCTGTTTTCAAATGTCTCCGTTTTCGAATCATTCCATTTTCAAATCACTCCATTTTTAAATCACTTTCACTGTTTTCAAATCACTCCCCTCCTTTTTACATTATTCCCTGTGTTTTCAAACGCCTGCGTTTTCGAATCATTCCATTTTCAACTCGCTTCCTCCGTTTTCAAACCACTCCCTCCTTTTTATATCACTCCCTCTGTTTACAAATGTGTCCGTTTTCGAATCACTCCATTTTTAAGTCACTCCGTTTTCAAAGCTTAACGAAATTTCAACTACTGGGACGATGTAAAGAAAAACCATGAGTATAAAAAATAATTGAACGTAACCCAAAACAGGAGGTATACTGAAAAAACTGAAATCTGACTGATTTTGGGCTTCGGATGAGCTGGGATGCTTTGAGACTTACCTCGTCGGGAGGAATGATACCAGATCGCGAGGCTTCGAAGCAATCCGCCGACAACAGGGAGAGCTCTCCAACGCTTTTAACGGCACCATCCAGCACAGCGAAGATGCCTTCAAAGAACTGCGATAGGGCTTTTGTCGTCTAGGAAGACAATCATTTGTGAAAAATAAGGCTGCAGGAGAAATTCTTTTTCATCTAGGAAACTAGGCCAGTGGCTGAGTTCCCATAGGGTGTCATTAGCTAGGCTAGAAGGGTAGCACTCGGTCCCTGAAAGGAATTCTCTTATTCTGGCACATTTGGAATCTTCACATTTGGAATCTTCGTGTTGGCAAAAAATTTCACAGCATTGGCAAATTACGGTCGAATCTCAATAAAAGAATATCTGAATACTCAAAAAAAGTAACTCGCGACCAAGGGGTCCAAACAAAATTTTTCAGTATAAAATAAGTTTAAGGTGAAGATTTCAATTCTGATGCTGATTTCTGATACAAAATCCGTGACGCCAATCCGAATCGGAGAATGTAGTAAAAGACCAGTGCAGTGATAAAGTTTACGGCTTATCTGACACGTAGCTTTAGTTAAGTATAGGTGGGAAGAGGTGGCATCAAGAATCAACGAGACCTTTTATCTGCATAGAAAAAGCTGGGGGAAGATTGCATCATCTTTCAAGACAACAAGGTGTTTCGTGGAGCGGAGCAAAACTATACCGGATTGGGTTCTTCGTCGTGTAAACGGAAGGCCTATCTGGTATGAAACGAATCCCATATAAGTGAATCCGGTATGAAGTGAATCCGGTATGAAGTGAATCCGGTATGAAGTGAATCCGGTATTGTGTAAACGGGGCTTGAGACCCCGTTAACACTGTGCCGGATAAATTTCATCCGCCTCAAAATTATTTCACCTAGGCAAGTAGGTTAAATGAGTTCAGATAGCAATGTGGACCAGTGTTAACTGGTATACCCCGATAAAGTTATCGATATCCAGTACATCGAAGTTCTTTCAAAAAAGGGGATGTAGATTACACCAATTCTCATTCATCCCAAATGGAATCGTGCCTTCGCCAATTGGTAGGCAATCTTAGTTCGGAATTTTTGTTGGAAGAAAACGTACCAGCTTAGGGAAAAGGTCAAAAGGTGCTGGTTTTTCTTTTCTTTGGATTGGCTTCAGCAGTATCTGGACTTGGCTACTCTTCTTACGTTTTCCCACCGAAGACAGATAAATTTGCTAACTTCACAAATCAACCGCGGGTCAGATTAAATTGCTGTGCTATCAAATTCGCCGAAAAGAAACGCGAGAAGCTCAGGGGAAAGGAACTTCGCCATATTTTCTGCATTATTGTTGATGACTACTTGTATTGATAGTGCAGCTGGCATCCTCGGCAGCTTTTCCTACCATATTCCCAGTTTAATGGCATTTTTAAACGAAGATCGAATACAACTGGCTAGGCCTATGTGTCATGACAATCCCTTTGGACCCATCTGAACGGAACCAAGACGCAGAAGACTGGAACGAGTGGACGGAACGTTCTGGCGGGAATTTTGTCGCTGTCGTCATATCTAGCGACAACCCGTAAATAATTTAGGTGACTGTAGTTAACAACACAGAGCGAATGAAATGGGAAACTGGACAAAACTCGTATGGCACAAAGTAAAGGCAAATTAATCGAACAATTTTTATGCGAATAGGATATTTCCGGCAAAGTGTAAACCTGAGATGTTTGGTTAAATCAAATGGCGTGTTTGCATTGATTGAACATCATTAGAACATATCAAAGGCAATGACAATTTAATGCATTAAGAAAATCAAAGGAAGCGCTTCAAACAAGCCTGAATTCATTCGAATAACATTGATAGGCGGGCAAGAGTTGTCGTAAAACAGGAGATTCAAAAGACCGAAAGAAAATTGGTCGACAAATAAAATGGGCAGATGTTTGTTAGCCTAACGTAACTTTGTACTTTCGCGCTGTTTGCTTTATAAATGGATTCATGGGCTCCATAAGCACGATGGGGGCAGCGGGGACAGGCACTCAAGAGTGGCAATCCACAAGGACTAGGATTTTACTTTAATATTGACTTATTACGAGAAACGGCGGTAAACATGATTGGGTACTTTTTCGTCCGACTCACGTCTGCAAAAATTGGAAAATAGTTTTATACTCTAGAAGGGGGGAAATGATTTAGAAGGGATGGGGAGGGGGGCGGTGGTGGTATAAAGAGTTCCGTTTTAGTAGCCTTACGGTTGTGTTGGTGTTGAGGAAAAGAAACGGCATGTCACTGGATATTTTGAGGTTAGAAAAGATTTTTCGACAATATTTTTTAAGGGAGGGGGGGGGGGGCATGATGTCGTCCTACCCCAACGGGCCTGATCGTAAACAGCTTTTATCTGCAGTACATCGAGAAGAATTCTTTATCATTGTAAATAAAGGGATTTGTGCTAGAGAACATACCTGCAGCACTGCATTGCATTCGACTATCAACGCGTGAATTTGGCAATTCAGGCTGTCCACGTGTTTATTGCCAGCAGTGTAGTTGAGTGCCGAGTGCATACGAGCCCAGGCGCCTCCGCATTCCTTAAGGTGGGCCAGCAGCAAGGCGATGCTGAAGGTCTGCTTTGTGAACTCGGCATGGCTTATCTTAGGCCGTTGTAACATTGTAACCGCGGAACGAATCTCAAACAGCAACGACAACGCACGCTTTGAGGTCGAGCAGCCTGTAGATATAAGATATAAATGAAAAGCATAACGGCTATGATTCCATCGCTTTCTTCAAATCTCTTGTACTTTACTTCTTAAAGACTTCATTAAAAATTGTATGTGTTTTCATTAGGTTTCGTTGGATTGACTTCTTCCGCGGTCCTTAAAGTCACAGCAATCACCAAGAGCATGCCTTAAAATGTCTTGAACCATTTGAATTTCAAAGCGTTGTAATATTACAGAACTTAAGAATGACCCCCTCATTAAATACAGTAGATTTACAAAAGTAATCTACATTAATTCAGTTGATATACAAAAGGAATATACACAAATGCTGTTTATATACCTACAAAAGGCAACGCCGTCATCTATTTAAATACAGACAAATGTGAAGATTTTGATAATGAACACATAAGGTTTTTTTAATATTTGTTTGCTTTCTGAGGTTTCTAAACAAACCAGTAGAATTTCTTGTATGCACCTGAAGCAAATGTCTTCTATAAAGTTTCAGTTTTGAATTGTACAGGTCCCATAAAAACGCAAGGGCGGTCGCGGGAAAACGCAGGCGGGAAAATCCTGCACACCTTGGTCCGCATTTTACCGTGAACTGCAATAACTTGGAGAAGGAAAAAGGAACGGGAAAAAAAAGAAAGCCGCCCGTTGACCAATTTTCTTCTCGACTTCTCCATATGATTACTGTGTGCTAAGAAGTAGTATCTTGCTTGCTTTAGCTACGACGGTCATAAAGTTATGTTTTTTAGCTTTTGCTATCAAGAGGTTTCCGTTTTGTTCTGAAGCAAATTTGCAAATAATCCAGCTTTAGCATTCATCCGTTTGATTTCCAGCTATCCAAATAGATTACGGTCACGTCACCACAGACAAATAAAGCTGGAACGATTCAACAGTATTTTATCAATGAAATGTTAAAATTTCCACTTGGTGTTGGGGCGGGCTATTGTGTGTTTTGTTCCGGGGGCGAATCATATACGCATTGATAGCTCCGGAGGGGGGTTTTGCTCGCTCACTTTCCCTGTAGTTTGTCCCTGGGAATGGTTGACACAAATTTGATAACAGCAAAATCTTAGCAACCCCCCTGTACAGCACAATACCTCGCAAAAAATTCATTATTGAATGAGAACCCTGTTACCACAGAAACATACCGTTTGTTCGGTAGCCTCGTCGCTGAACCGTGTCAAGCAACCGGAACGAAGTCTCGCTAAACTTGTGTATCGCGGCGGTTTCAAGTTTCTAAGCGAAAGACCGCAGCAGTGAAATCTACGCGCCTGGCTTTATGCTTCAATGTAGCAGCTCCAAGTGAGTTATCCTCTCTTCAAATGTTTCCTTATCTTGGTTGGATCATACATTTATGGTTAATTAGCTAACTTTGCGCCGCATTGTGTACTTTCAGAAGTTGACATCAAAGGGTTGGCCTAGCCTCCTGTTGCCGTTCTCTCGTGCGAAATCGTGTAAATAACGCCCATTTCGCGGTTAAATTTGCAAAGATTTGACTTTAATCGTCCCGATATGTCATGATGTTTTAAACACGGATGGTTTAAGTATAACGGATGTTGAGGTTGAACGACCAGGGAAATAATAAAAGGCAAAATACTGTGGTTGCTGAAATGCCGTTCTCTAATTGCCATTTGGAAGTTATTAAATAGCTCAAAGTTATTTTGAGAAGTAATTCCAAGAAAAACCAATGCTAGAAAAAATATAAGGCACGTCCTTTACGATATGATTGAGGATGAACCTTGCGTGATCCGGGAACGAAGATTGATGTTTGTATTCTCATGAATGGTAAACAGACTATCGGCATTCCGCCTGACCGACAGTTATTTGAACTACCCATAAATGCTCATGGATTTGGACTTTAGCTGTCGATACGATTGTTATGAATAATCGTAATAGCATAAACCTGTAAAATTTCCAGGGTTGTACGTTCTTACCGGGATTTTTAAGGCGTTTTCCATTATGTCAAATCTTGTGAGAATTGTCTATACCCAACAAGTGCCAAAAAACCAAAAGCAGTTAATAATAAGTCACCTTTTTCTTTTCTTCCTTTTTCGACATCCAAAAGGCTTTGTATATCAACAAAGCAAGCAGAATGTTCCTTCTTGTCCACAGCACTGTTAACTGCAAAAATATTTTATAGCAAGCAATAATAATTCATCATTTGTTTGATTATAAATATTGTCATACCATCTTTTTTAACCATTATTGTAAAACAAATTGTTTATAGCAATATAGCATGAATCAATTACAAGTTACACCAAAGTATGTAAAACTGATTGATAGTTAATGGTTTAAATAAAGGAAATGTGTAGAGAGGTGTTTTCTTATTAAGCAGTGTCTTGTTAACAAAATTGTTTAAAAAATATTTGACCCTTCTTTTCTTTTAGCATTAAAGCATTGGACTTTGATAATATCCACTGAGATGCAGAAGCTATTCCAGTTCTTTCCAAAAAGATGGAAAAAGACTGTTACATTAATTGCTTTGTTTTTATTCCTTTTGTTAATGTTGAACATTGTTCACAATGGCAAAAGATACTTGAAAGAACAAACTGTAGAGGAGTTACAAGAAATGGTTTCAAATCCAAAAGAGATAAAGACTATAAAACTAGCTAGTGAAGAAAACCACATCAAGTCAAACATAGCAACTCAAACTCCTATTCAGCCAAAATCAGATGTCAGTGATGAAATCAAACCTAAGACGAAATCAAAGAAGTTAATCCTTTTTTATACAAATCTTTGGGGGAAACGAAGATGGCCTGGATTTGAAACTACCCATGATTTCAACAACTGGGGTGGTAAGTGCCCTTTTAAATTATCAAATTTAACCAGACTTTTGGTTGGTGTGGCATTATTTCAAAAGCCTTTCATGGTATTCATAGCTCTTCATGATAAGAAACATACATCAAAATAATATGACTCAACACACTTGAAATGGCTGCCAAAGTGTAGCTTGTAAATTCCTTCTCATGGTTCAATACATTTTTGTCCTTGACACTCATTTGTCTGTGTTATGATTTAATTTATAAGTTTTTGAGGAAGTATTTATCTTTGTTTGAAAATCATCAATTTTTTTAACTATTAAATTTTTTTCGGAATGATATTACATTTAAAAGATTTAACACACCTGGAACAGTAGGTTATATCTCTAAGGTTTTTCTTGGGTTAATATTTTCCTTACCAAAGTTTACCCTATTTGACAGGTTATCCATGCAAAGTGCAAAACTGTGAATTAACATATGACAGAGAAACAGCTCCAACAGCAGATGTTATACTCTTTCATGCCTTTGGTGGGGACATGGTTAGTCAACAAGAACTAAAGCTTTTGTCAAAAATGAGGAGGCGTCACCAAGTTTGGATTTACTTTGTACATGCCAGTCCCTTCTTTGCTGTACCAAATCCAGTTTTTTTCAATAGATTTTTCAATTGGACAATGACATACCAAAATAATTCAGACATAGCTGTGCCATACAACTGGGAGTCTGGTACTTGGCAGAAAAAAATGAAACAGAATGGAAATCTGAAGAGTGTGAACTATGCTGCTGGCAAAGACAAACTTATGTATGTATCATTAAATTTCTGTGGATTACTACGTGATAAATTTATCAAGAAGCTGCAGAATTATCTTGATATTGACATTTATGGCTATTGCTCATCATACTTCCACAAAAAGCGTAAACAATGTGGCAACAACAAAAAAGAGTGTGAAAAGGTAAAGAAACGCTACAAATTTGTCCTAGCAACTGAGGATACATTTTGTAAAGACTTCATAACATCAGTTTTCTATGAGACAATTCTTGATGGCCATGCTGTTCCAGTTGTTTTAGGCGGAGCCGATTATAAGAGAAATGCAAATCCCAATTCATATATTGATGCATTAGACTTTGAAACAATAGAGGACCTGGCAAATCACCTCAAGTATCTTGATCAAAATGACAATGCATACAATAGTTATCAGAAATGGCGAGAGAATTATGTGCTTGGTCCACCAAGATCGTGGTCATGTGAAATTTGTCGTATGATAAATAAAGAGAGAATACTAGAAAAGAGTTATGATAACTTAGGAGACTGGTACAGTATTCAGAGAAACTGTGGCACAAGAGTAAGCACATTCAAGGGACTTTTGAAGACATCAAATGTTACTGGTCCATACAAGGATCGCTACATTTCATAAAAAGTATACCAAGGATATATCTTTTTTCTGGAAGCAAATTCTTGAAAGGAGAGGTACAGTGTTTGCTAAATATCTCATTGTTATAGTAAACCACAGACGTTTGTATTGAACCATTTAATTGTGTTACTAAAGACTTAACAACTATAATAACCATAATTTTATGCCAAGTTTTCTTCTAAATAATGTGATACATTGGTTGGTTTATTCATTTGGTGTGTTGAATCATTTAGGTTGATTAATAAGCATTTAATGAAAATTAGAGAAAGGTCTTCACATAGCAAGTCAGATAAAATTAGGCATTGGTTGTTTCCTAGTTAAGGTTTTTCAATTCAGTGACTCAGAAAATACTTTTCCAGAATCCATAGACAATACAGAGGCACACTAACATCTTAGTTGAAAATGAACTTCAAAAAATTCAAAAAGGTATACTTTTTAAGGAAATAATAATCATCTGGCAGGGTAATCACAGGTTGTTAATGAAGCTGTATCCCAAGTACACTGGTGTTACTTTGGGAGGCTATTACATTAATGGTCAGTAGAAACAATTAAGTCATTTGATAAATCTAAATGTGCTTGTATTTATTGCAAATTATTGTTCTGTTGGACACATTCAATTTGCAAAATATATAGCATGGTCTATATATCTAAATAACAGAAAATTGATACAAACCTTGATGTGTGGATCTGAAACCCGATGATTGTCTTCTCCTTGATAACTATTACATGAAATCCATACATTCAATGATTCTTTATTGGCTCAAAACATACACACCTAATATTTGTCATTATCAATACTTGTTATGTTCTTTCTTATTTATAAAAATTACGCAGCATTAAAATAGAATGTTATTGTGCAAGAGGTAAATTCTTAAAGGCACATGTTATAGAAAGATTGATGTTATTGTTAATCATAATAGTTCACATTGGTTGGGCACATGTTAAGTGAATTGTACATTGTTATTGAATCAACTTACCTCAGAAAGAGAGGCATTGAGGTTTGTAAGCAAATGCAATGAGTGGTTCAAGGACACTCTTCTCCCAATTGACATTCTTGTACAATTCAAACTAGAAACATAGATTTTAACAATAAACAGGTTTCTGATATCTACTGATACAACGCAGATCAGGCAATATTTGTATATGTAACATTAGTGGACGCTTAATAGTTTGGTAACTCTCATGACTGTATCAAAAGATCTGATATCCTTTTTGATTTGATCGTGGTGATTAAAATTGCCTACTCTGACATAAAAAGGATTTAAATATAGTCAATGTGGAATACATTTTGCTTTGCTGGCCCAGGGTTTTTAGCAACAAACGTTTAATCACAACATGGACACTGGAGAGGCCATATGTGACGTTCAATTTAAAGAAGAAATGTTTGATCAAAGTTTTAATTTTGCTCTAATATGTTGTATACTTAGCGTTAGATTGCTTTGTTGCTGTATATATATGAAAGTGTATGCGATATTAATGTTTCTAAAAATTTGTAACATTTCTTAATTGTCAAATTTGACAATTTTCTCACGGATTTTTTTTAGTCACTTCATGCAATATAGAACCTGAACGTTTTAAGCGCCGGTATGTGCTCAAAAAGTTGGGTGCTTGCCAAAACGGCAGCTAAAATTCATGTTTTGATAAAAATATTGCAGAAAGGAATGTGCCTTATTCTTGTTTTTTGAAACACGAGACAGAGTTTAACATAATCTGCATTTTAATTACGGTAAGCTTTACTTGTGCTAAATATTTTTCCAACCGAGCCTTCACGATTCAATTTGGATTGGGTCGATTATTTCTGAGAGGCTCCAGCTGGTTAATCACAAATATCAGTACTCAAAAATTGGGTCTATGGTAAATTGGCTCAAATTTACTTGCAGAAGAAACTCGTGTCAAATATTGCCAAGCAGCAAATTGAGATCACTAACCCCGGATTGTTTTCAGGCTTAATAAATGTTTAGAAGTACTCGTCGCCTAGGAAACAGCTATTTCTTATCATGCAAAGAGCGACCTTAGAAAAGAATCAGCAGGACGATATCTCTTTCAATGCTTTTATTGCGAAAAATACCAAAGAGAAATGCAAATGCAAGGTTTTGAAAAATTCGCTTTGTCATAGTGGAACGAGCAGGTGCCAAAGAGCCAGGCGTTTGCCCAAATGTGCATCGCGCTAAAGTAAGCACTCATCGGAAATACAGGTGCAAAACACACTTGACTCGCTTGACCAAATACCCCAAGCTTTACTTCCAGATGTGTCAACAATTTGAAAGTTACGAAAAAAGGAGATGCCGCGATTGGAAACGGGGTATTTCAAATCTTGGAAATCGACGGGGGTCGCTTTGGTGTTGACACACGACGGGGGATTCAATCGGCTTGGAAGTTGAATTTTCTTTCTGAAAGTCTCCGAAATTAGAAAATAGATAACGACTCCTTTTAAAAGGCTGTTGAATAAAGGCCCGTCGGAACCAGGGGCTGGGTTTGGAGCCCCCTAATAATTGCCAAACTGCAGCATGTTTCCTCCATAACGGTCTTCTGAATAAGTAGGGATACAATTGGCAGACACCCCCCCCCCCACCAATATGAATTTATTTCCGACGGCACTAAAATACTAGGACTAACAATCGCACTGTTCATCGCCCATCTATGTATTTAACACGAGTTTTCTCGACTTCTCTAAACTTTCTCAGTGAAGTTGCCATCGCATTATATTTTCACAGTGCAGACTGTCTTTACCAAGGCGCACCTCCACTTTCTAGAAAGGGTGGATTTTAGCGGCAGCAAATTCACTACTAGATTGCGACCAAGTCATTGGTCTCACATGTGACGAAGCTTCAGAATATTCACTTTTACCACGGGAAAGTTCTTGTGCTAGGTTTCAGCAAGCCAGCATTTCAATGGGCCTTGCATAAAAAACTTGTCTGCAAATTCAACAATGATTTATTCATCATGAACAAATACAATGAATATCAATTGAAACTCAATTTATATACACTGTCAAGATTAGCCTTTTGACGCGAGTGCGGTTACAGAATAATAGTCATTGTTGTTTGAAATGCCCTCCCTCTGCGCTACAAGTTTCGGCAACACATGAAACCACGAAGAAAGCTAGTTTTGCCGCGGACAAAATCGAACGCCGACTAGCCCCCGTCCAGCCTACTTTACCAAGAAAACCCTTGTCAAGATTAAGTATGCCAGACAGAACAATAGCTAATTACCATTCAGCCTTTTGGTAACTTTCCGATGTTTGCATACCTTGCGTCCGACAAAGCATGCAAATATTATTAGTCCTTCTTGAGCAAAAAATTTAGCGCAAGAAAGGTGTGCGACAGGGGGATACTCTGTCCCCTATTCTTTCCACTACAGCGACTGAGGAGATTTATTAAATGAGTACTGGAGACTGGCTAAGAAAATTAGAATTTGTAAATGAAATCAGTATCTTTGCGCCAATGGGACGCACCCTATCCAAATAGAAAGTCGAAAGTAGTGTACTTAAACCACCAACGAAGGAAGCAAGGTAGAGAATGAAAATACACGCATTTTTTATAAGCAAGTTTGGCTAAGGCTCAGAACTAAATATTCTTTAATCGACGACCAAATTTAAGTACTCAAAATTGCTTAGCAATTCTTAAACTTTTTATTTCATTGTAACTATACAATATTCTGGTTACAGAAACTGATTTAATAATTGTATAGTGTTGACAAGGGATAGACTAACCTCAAACAGATTCTTTTCGCTTATAAGAAGTGGTGCGTGCTTCATATTTCCTTTAAAGGTGAACTGACACGCAAAACTATTTTTTGATATAATGTAGAAAATGACGCGTAGAATCTTAATTTCAAGTTTTCGGTTAATTATTGCTTTCCGTTTCGTTGCAATTCTGCCTCAAATGTCACAAAATTATCGTTAACGACTCGGCCATTATCGGCATTTCATGTGACCTAGCGGGCGTGACGTCACAAACACCATGTTTTCATCTCTCGAATACAAATCACGCACGAAGTGACCAGACACCTTGTTAATATTCTGCTACTTTTCGACGAGATAAACGTGGCCTGTGATTGCAGATAAAGAAAATGGTTGGTTGTTCAGCTTATAATTGCACTGGTAAAGGAAAATCGTTGTTCACATTCCCCGAAAACCCTATCATACGTAGACAGTGGATTAGAAATACAAAAAGGGAAAACTTCAATCCCGGTCCAAGAGCAGCGCTTTGTCAAGACCATTTCAAGCAAACTTCCTTCGAGAGGAATCCCGAGTTAATGGAATTAACAGGCATTCGTTTTAAGTTAAAATTGAAAGCGGATGCTGTTCCAACGGAATTCGACTTCTCGTCACCCAAATTTAAGTGTAATGTCAAAGGGAAAAGACCGTATTTGGGGAGCAGGTTTGCGAGCAAATTTCAGAAACAGCTGGAGCCAAGCCTTAGCCCAAGAAAAAGCCCTGTTACTGCTGCTGGCAAAAGCAAAGCGCTAATGAAGAGAGCCCGTCATGAGGTTCGTCAAGCCATATTAATTTTACATAGCCTGTTACTGCATAGTACCTTCTAGATCATTGATTCTCAGAACACAGTATATTCGGCTTCTTTTAATTTTCATATTTAAAGCTGCACGTATTATTAAATTTTTTGGTTATGCTGTGGCAAATACTCCAAATATGCCCCTCCCCCCAGTCCGACCATGCCCACTTTTAATTGCCCGAAAGTAGTCAATTTCTACTTTCGATACTATTTTAACGGGCTCCGCCGCAGGTTAAGTGGAGAGGCCAAGATAAAATATAACAATCATAACAAAAGGTTTTATAAAAGCTCCAGTGTTTTGCAAATAAGTGAGGGGGCCATGCCCCCCTTAATAAATACAAAAGGCTGAGAACAAGGGCACTTTAGCCCCCTTGCTCCTCCTATCAAAGGGCAAGAGGGCAGTTTCCCCCTCTTCCCCACTTTCCAGCTTCCCTGATAATGTGAATATTTCTAAAACAAAATGTGAGTTTTGTGAGATGACTTTTATTATGCTATCAATGTAAAATAAAGCGGGCAGTAGGAGCTTTGGGTTTCAAGCACTAAATAATTTTCAAAACATATGAAATGTATACCAGAATGAAACTGGAGGGGCGTTGCAGTCTCAGGCTCCTTTTCAGGAAAGCAGTGATAGACACCTGGGAGGAGGGGGTGGTTGCCCCCAATATTTTTTGAGGAAAATGGGCTTTGGTCTAAAACAATGGAACAATTTGACATCATCTTATCAAAACAAATGGCTTGTCCCCCCAATATATGACTAAGTGTCTGCCCCTACAGGAAACTTTTTCAAGCCTGTTTTCTGCTTACAAACTTAAATAAAGGACTTTTAGGGAATTTATATAATAAATAAATTATGATTAATTTTTACATACTGGTCTAGATTGTGCAAAAGTTATTGGCAGAGCAGTCTCCTCCCTCTGAAGAAGACTCTACAGAACTTGCAATGCCCTTGTTTATAGACATTGGCTGCAATACAGACACCCAACTTCCAGTTAGTGTATCAGTGCAAACAGAAAAAACAGAGACTGTAAACAGGTATACCCAAACTGAACGGAAAAAAAAGTCTGTCCATAAAGCCATACAAACAGACAGCCAAATGCATCCTTTATGTATCCATAGAGTACCAGATCAGGCGAACGAAGGTAAAATTTGATTTGTTTCTCTCATGTCATACATTTTTATTTGTAATTATTTTTGGATTTTGAATTCTGTCAACTGTAGAGTAATTTCTGTCAAAATGTTGTCAACTGATTAGATCATTCAACATACAAGAAAAATATTCCTTGCAGACTTTCCTAATAGCAGGTAAACAGAAAAGAGAGTAAACAGGCTACATGTAGATAAAATTTAAGGGGGGGGAGGTAGTAGTTCAAGTCTGAGAGCACAATAGACAGTAATTTATGCCTGAGGATAATTAAGAGATGGTGTTCCTCTTCAAAATTTTTTATCTACAGTTTCACCACAATTGAGCAGTGGTCTTGCTGAGTCCCATGAGTTTTCTGAGGTAGAATCTGAAACCAGCAGTGGATCACAAAGTGAAAACTGGGATCCTCAAGCATCATCTTTCTCATCTGCCGAGTCTGAATGTGAAAAGGAGATTCCACCTCACTTTGAAAGAAAGTTCCTGGTATTTGAGTCATGTCTCCTGCAGCTTTTCGCAATTTGCTCAGTTTGTCTTGGTCCCTGTATTGATATCTCAACCTCCTTGGTGGGCTCAATGGTACAAGTTGAAGCATCATGTCTGCAAGGTCATGTAAGAAAATGGAGAAGTCAGCCACTAATTGGTGATATGCCACTTGGAAATTTTGTCATTGCTGCAAGTACATTGTTGTCAGGGTGCTCCCCAGCAAAAATATTGTACAAATAGCGATCTTCAATATTGTAGTGTCTCGTGATTATCTTAGTTAACAAAAATTTGCATTTACTGATGGTAATACTAGCTCAGCTTTTAAAAGCAGAAGTAAAAATATAATTACCATTCTGTGTGTCCTATTCTATCGGTATTTACATCATCCTCATCCTCCATATCCTCGGTGTTGTCACTTTGACTAGGCCCACAAGCTGCATCTCATTGTGACCGCGGTAGGGGCTCAAACATATAAGGGCGAATCGTTGCCTGTTGTTGTAAATCAGGATAACTGAATTCTGTATCGGAGTCTGAATCCATTTTCAACGTATCGATCGATCCTCTTTCGCAAAATCAAGTCGATCCAACCAAAGTCAGAAAAGGCTTCCAGTTCCAAGTGGCGCAAGTGTATTCTGTGATTCTAATGTGGTGTTTGTGACGTCACGGATTTGACAAAGCTCGGACGAACTCGCAGTTAATCGGAAGGTTGTCGGTGATGAACTTTAGCGCTCAAAAACTCGCAAACGGTGCTTAATTTTCAAAAACTGAAAACGCCCTGATTGTTTTGACCAGATAGACTTTCAATAGAGATCAAGTTAATTTTGCGTGTCAGTTCACCTTTAAAGCACACAGGATATAACTTTTAAAATTCCTGAGCGGTCTCCAATCTAGTGCTGATAACTCCTTAAGTTTTTGTCATACCGAGTACTGCCTTGCTTTTAAAGCATTTGCTTATAAAAAACTACGTGTATTTGGAGGAGATCTAGATAAAGTTGAACAGAATATGCTCTTTGGGAAGATGTACTAATTGTATTGGGGTAAAGTGTGAACTCAATGTACAGAAATCTTGCATACCCATTTCCATTTATTTACACCATCCCCTAATTATTTATTTCGTGCAAAAATTCATCCCCCCTTTTTAAGTTACAAATTTCGGAAAATCTAAGCATTTTAATTTATCATGACCCCTTATTTCAGGGTTTCTTAAAGAATCCCAATCCCCCTTCCTCATTAATTTTTTTTGGCTTGGCAGAAAAATTTTCAACAAAACTTGATAAAAAACAACTTTTCTTTGTTCTCAGGCTCTTGCATTGCACATCTTTCCCAAAAATTAAAATGATCAACAACAAAAATGATGACGTTGGTGATGATAATGATGACGTTAGCAACTTGCTTGTTTGCAAATGCGACGGGTGATTGGTTGATAAACATGCAGGCTACTGTTTAGAATTTTGCGAAAGATTTTTCTGTATCCTTGTTGAAATGAAACAGCTTGTTTAAGTAGACATTCAAATATTGTCTAGGAATGTTTTAGCAGCTTTGACACTGATTCATATTTTGTTTGTCTCTACGACGCATGAGCAGGTTTCAGGTGATTTTAAGGCGGAACTTTTAGACGCCCCGGCGCTTATTTGACTGCAGCAAACAAATTTCTTTGAAATTAATTGAAAACAGAAGCAATAATCGAATTTTTCTGGCTACCTGTTATTTAGCTTAACCTGCCCGATTGGATTGCCCCAAATTGCTGCGTGCAATGTTTAATGCGCATAAGGGGCTTTTCAAAGATTCTCTGCGATTCACAACAGAGGGTCAGCGGGCGGCAGGACGCTGTCAAAACTCACTTTGGCTGGGGTGTTGTTGGAGAGTCCAACGTGAAGTCGTCCATCCATTCATCGACAGAGTCGTAGAAGGGGTCGTCTTCACCCTCTTCTAAAAGGCCGTTTGCCTGAAACATACAAAAGTTAAGCACCTTCTTGAAATTGAAAAACAAACAGTACTGTACAGAGTCCCGAGTCCCAAGCAGCTACAGCCCGAAAATCACAAGCCTCAATACCTGATATAGGTCTCTCATCTTTCCAACCATGTATTCAAATTTCTCCAACGACCATAGCGTCGTCCGTCCACGCTTTGTGTCGTTTAACCTTATCCTTATCTCAACCTAAAAGTCAAATAAAGCTACATAAAATGTAGGAATCTGTTACAAAGCCAAAAACAAATACGACACTTTTCTGACTACTGTTCGAAACCATGTTTTTCATAGACGTTTACATTAAACACGTACAGCCTCTGTTCCGTGCAAGCTTAGTAGCCTCGTAGCAAGTAAAGAGGTCGAAAAGGTAGCAAGCAGAGAAAAGTGGAAAAAAGCTAGTGCAGTTGCGAATCTGTTCCAACGTAGTTCCAATAAAACGGGTTCGATTACGGTAAGATTAAATTGAAACTCATTTGACAGAAAGTGTAATCAATATTATCAAAAATTGAAATAAAGAAATCGATATACCCTACGTCATGACACCAAATTAAAAAAATTGCAGATTTCAGCAGTCTGTTAAATTTAGACAACAATTAACATTCTAATAACAAAAAAATGCTAGAAAGGCTTCAATCTGAGATCTACGATAACCTAGAATTAAATGTCCTAATTTTTACGAAAACGGTACTGCTCATCAAAGGACAAAATTTGTGGCAAAATTGGTGACAAAATTGGTGACAAAATTGGTGACAAAATTGGAGAGGGTTTATCAAGTCCCCACCGGTTCTATTTGTAGTTTTAGGCCAATTGCCAGATTCTACCGGGGCCTACCAATCGCCTTCTCTCTACCAGGCAATTTTAATCAAATTCAAGGCAGTTAGAATAGAAAGAAGTATTGTGTAATTCTAACAGCCTTTACTATTGTTCTATAATTTCATTTCATTTGATATTGGCGCTATTTTCATAAACAACACTTATACACATGCATTGTATTCATGTATTCATTTATCATCTGAGCATAATTTTACTAATCCAGTTTTTTGCTTGTGCCAGTAAGTATACCCACAGGAGAAATTACGAAATGCTTTGCGTAAGGCCTAAGTATACCCAGATGAATAGTACTTAGAGTCTGATTGTTTAAGATGTTTAACTGTCTTTCGTTGCTCTGATTGCTAGATTAACTCTTCATTTGGCGTAACATAGGACATATTAATTTATGATATTTTGTAATTTTTTGCTTGAAATAGATTAGCTTGGAGGATATATCTTGGTACAAAAGTTTTAAAACTGCGCTATACTTGAATCATTTTAGATATGATCGATCAAAGAACCAGCTAGAGCCTAAAGAAACTCAGTTCGGAAACCACAGTTCAGACGATTTCGATTTTTGTCGAGCAGTTTTTAAAGCGGTGCGAGAGACAGAAGTCTACTAACCTTGTCATCCTCCAAAATATCGTCTCTGCTGAAAGTCTAAAATCAAAGATGCATGTCAAATTTACGAATATTTCTGTCTACTAATCTAATCTCCATCAAGACGTTGAGAAATTGCTATTGAAAAACTCTTTTATTGGCCCGTCAATAGTCAAAATCGATATGGACATTAGAAGACTATAATTGATTCAATTGATGAAAAACACACTGAACACTAGGTCAAACATCAACCCCCCGTGTTAAGAGAAATAATGAACGCGCTGGATGAACTCTGGAATAGATATTGGGCACCAAATTTTATATGGTATCTACAGCAGATACAATGGTAAAATGCAGTGTTTCGTGCACCAAGCACTGCTGTAGACAAAACATTCAACAGACCAACAGACACTTTCATATTGAAACTGGAATGGCATGAATCATAGCAGGAGCCAACAGGCTCACCAACTAAAAATACAACTTTCTGCTTATGAGAGAAAAGAAACTTTTTTGCTTATGAGAGAAAAGAAACTTTTTTGCTTATGAGAGAAAAGAAACTTTTTTGCTTATGAGAGAAAAGAAACTTTTTTGCTTATGAGAGAAAAGAAACTTTTTGCTTATGAGAGAAAAGAAACTTTTTGCTTATGAGAGAAAAGAAACTTTTCTGCTTATGAGAGAAAAGAAACTTTTTGCTTATGAGAGAAAAGAAACTTTTCTGCTTATGAGAGAAAAGAAACTTTTCTGCTTATGAGAGAAAAGAAACTTTTTTGCTTATGAGAGAAAAGAAACTTTTCTGCTTATGAGAGAAAAGAAACTTTTTGCTTATGAGAGAAAAGAAACTTTTCTGCTTATGAGAGAAAAGAAACTTTTTTGCTTATGAGAGAAAAGAAACTTTTCTGCTTATGAGAGAAAAGAAACTTTTTTGTTTATGAGAGAAAAGAAACTTTTTTGCTTAAAGTATAACTTACGATGGTCTTTTTGAGCTTTTCGCTAATTTTATTTGCCTCTCTAAGTAACAGGGCGATCTTTAACAAATCTTTTTTTCCTTCGCCACCTAAAATTTCAAACGTTAACATGTTAGACTTTGACTAGTTCGATTGAGATAAGCGTTGTAACTTGTGGTATACTTATCCCAAGGAGTCAAAGATTCCAGTAGACTTGGGGAATCGCTAAACTACATATCAATGCTCCTGTTTGAATTCCAATAAATTTCAAATTTCTTGCCAAAAATTTGTAAGCTTGCCCTCTTATTAACGGAGAACTTCAACGTCACACGTCGACAAAACATCCAAATCAAAAAAACTGTCTGAGCAGAGAAAGCGAATGAATTGGAAAATAATTAGATTTTCGCTGTTTGAGGAGACAAATATATGTATGGAAAGACGACAATGAACACATTTGTGAGTGCAGAGGCGTTGTATACCTATTAAAACTTGTCTTGTTTGGTGAATAGAATAATCAAGGATGGAGGGTGACGCGGTTGCAATACAGGTGGTGACATGCAAGGATCCAAGCCAAAACACAGAAGCCGATAACGTGGTTAATAGAAAGAAAAATCGCCCGGCCTCACAATGCAACATCTAAATAATTGCCAGTCAATGCGCTAACCTGGGTCATGTCATGATCATGAACAATTCAGTGGCATACAAAAAATTGGTTTCTATTAAACGGACTACAAGGGAAACGAACAAAGTTGCTGCAGGCCACCCCCCCAGACTGGGTCCCTCTCCCCCAGACTGGGTCCCTTCTTGCTTTCCCACGTAACAGAATCCTAACCAATGTGTCAACTAAAGTAAATATGCAACAAGTCTAGAAAAAATAAGCTTACCTCCGTTCCCAGACCCCAGTGCCGACCTTATCTCGTTCCTGACCAAATTTCGTTGCAACTGAAGCGGTCGGGTAAATAAAAACTTCATTTTAGTTTCTACCATAGAATCAAATTATAACATGATATTCCTTATCAAATCTGATTTGCACCTGGTACTGATTTGTACTGATTTGCAATTTGTGAATGTATGAAAGGAAAACCCAGGGCATTGTTGGGAAAGGGGGTTTAGGATAAAGTAGCGAAGTGGGGGTCAAGTGCTAAAAATATGGTCATGTGGAAAATAAGGAAATCACGTTGTGATAAAAAAGCAGGTCAAAGTAACTGCACTTCTGGAAAAAAATACACAGACGTAGCGCATGCATACGAATTTTAGCTCGTGACGTAAATCCTCAGAGAGTTGTTCAACTAGAGTAGGGTAGAAAGACCCCCCCCAAAAATGAGAAACAAAATATTGAGCTTGCAGATCTCTAGAGGGCAAGAACAAGAACTTAAAATACAATGTTCTTTGTCAACTGAAGGAAAAATAAAAAATGGACTAAGGCTTCGGGATTTGCTCTATCCGGCCCTCAGTAAGCTGTCCCATGTCAGAAAATACCAAATACTTTCAAGCTTTCTCATCACAAAGAGTTCCAGAAACTAGAGCCTTTAAAACTGCTTAGAAATAAACTTTCTTTGAGTATGTATCTGACAGGCCAGTGTACTGGGTGTTGAATAGAAGAAGGTAATGGAAAAATGACGGGGGGGGGGGGAGAATGTAATAGGGTAACACGTTGCCTTATAATTGATTATCCTATATTTCCTATACATAAATAGAGCATTTGAATGTTGGAGTTGGCATAGAGCAGTTGGAGTTGGCTTTTGCACTTCAATGTGTTTGCAGCCACCAGCACTTCCGCAAAATAAAAGCCTGCATTCAGATTAATCAAACCGGTCCGGCAACTCAATTTGCAAGCCTCTTGGTCGACATGCTTAGAAGACTGTCTTACAATTGTACATGCAATTTTAGCGCTTCGCCATTGTTGGTTACAATTGGTGCCTGCAGTGAAAAATGACGTCACGGTGAGAGTTGTGAGCGTCTTGTGATTAGACAGTGGGGAACCAAATACCGTCTTCCAAAAGTGGTTTATAATTATGGCTTGCCATCAGATGGATGAGAAGGGAATACATAAATCATTCCCATTACGATGAAGTTATTGAAATGATGCTTTCGTTGCGAATATTGCGACAGCCAACCTTTTTGTTCCTCATATTGTGTACATCGTTCTCGATCTTCTTCTTTTCTTTTTCAAGTTCCGCAATGATTGTGAGCTGATTAGCTTTTGTTTCTTCGAAAACCTGCAAGAGGATTACGCAGCGTACAGAAATGCAAGAGGATTACGCAGCAGCAATTATAGTCTTAAATGAATGCCAACTAAGGCCCCGTTCACACGGGGACAAAACGGAACGGAACGATGTGGACTGGCCCAGAAAACAAAGCATTTTTTGAAGGTGTTCATACGAGAACTAAATCGTTTCATTCCGTTCACTTTTTTTAAGTGGTCCGTTTTTTGGAACTGTCACGAGTAAGATTAATGGCTTAAAACAGTCAAGTAACAAAAAAAACAAACAAATTTAAAAAACAACATTGTTTTTACTCTCCTACTAACTTCTACCTCTCAGAGAAAAAAAGTTAACAACTAATTAGTTCAATTTAGCGTAAAAACAACATTATATTTCTGGTCCTCTTGGGGCTCTACTCAATTTTAATCAATAGTGTTCGTTAATAGCGTTCATCACACCTAAGTAAAATAAACTATACAAACTAATACAATACAGAACGAAGCGAAAAACAAGGGGCGAGGACAATGACAAAATAAGACCGAACATAAATGTATGACAGGAACGGAACGGAACGCTTTTGATCGCCACGTGCAAACACCCACAGTAAATGCTTTATTTTCTAGGCCAGTATACATCCTTACGTTCTGTCCTCGTGTGAACGGGGCCTCATTTGGGTGCTACAATCGCATATCCTACTGTAGCGCATACTAATGACAGTGCGTCTTCCAAGTTGTATTGTGGTGTTTGCATTGTCTTCCTTAACAAGTTGCGCTTAGCTTATCTATGCATGCGGTTCTCGCTTGATTTTTCCTTTCTGTTGGATGACTACACGGAAGAAGTCTCTCTTTAGTGTGCTGCTTATCAGGGCTTTGCCAACTGGCCTATCCCGTTTTTGTCAGTTCCATAAATGTCAGTTCCATAAATGTCAGTTACAGAAATGTCAGTTCCATAAATGTCAGTTACAGAAATGTCAGTTCAAGAAATGTCAGTTCCAGAAATGTCAGTTCCATGAATGTCAGTTCCATGAATGTCAGTTCAAGAAATGTCAGTCCACAAATGTCAGTCCATAAATGTCAGTTACAGAAATGTCAGTTCCAGAAATGTCAGTTCAAGAAATGTCAGTTCCAGAAATGTCAGTTCCATAAATGTCAGTTACAGAAATGTCAGTTACAGAAATGTCAGTTCCAGAAATGTCAGTTCAAGAAATGTCAGTTCCAGAAATGTCAGTTCCATAAATGTCAGTTACAGAAATGTCAGTTACAGAAATGTCAGTCCATAAATGTCAGTTCCAGAAATGTCAGTTCCATAAATGTCAGTTCCATGAATGTCAGTTCCATGAATGTCAGTTCCAGAAATGTCAGTTCCAGAAATGTCAGTTCCAGAAATGTCAGTTCCAGAAATGTCAGTTCAAGAAATGTCAGTTCCATAAATGTCAGTTCCATAAATGTCAGTTACAGAAATGTCAGTTACAGAAATGTCAGTCCATAAATGTCAGTTACAGAAATGTCAGTCCATAAATGTCAGTTACAGAAATGTCAGTTCCAGAAATGTCAGTTCAAGAAATGTCAGTTCCATAAATGTCAGTTCCATAAATGTCAGTTACAGAAATGTCAGTTACAGAAATGTCAGTTCCATGAATGTCAGTTCCAGAAATGTCAGTTCCAGAAATGTCAGTTCCATAAATGTCAGTTACAGAAATGTCAGTCCATAAATGTCAGTTACAGAAATGTCAGTTCCAGAAATGTCAGTTCAAGAAATGTCAGTTCCATAAATGTCAGTTCCATAAATGTCAGTTCCATGAATGTCAGTTCCATAAATGTCAGTTCCAGAAATGTCAGTTCCAGAAATGTCAGTTCAAGAAATGTCAGTTCCATAAATGTCAGTTACAGAAATGTCAGTTACAGAAATGTCAGTTCCATGAATGTCAGTTCCAGAAATGTCAGTTCCAGAAATGTCAGTTCCATAAATGTCAGTTACAGAAATGTCAGTCCATAAATGTCAGTTACAGAAATGTCAGTTCCATAAATGTCAGTTACAGAAATGTCAGTTCCATAAATGTCAGTTCCATAAATGTCAGTTACAGAAATGTCAGTTCCAGAAATGTCAGTTCAAGAAATGTCAGTTACAGAAATGTCAGTTCCATGAATGTCAGTTCCAGAAATGTCAGTTCCAGAAATGTCAGTTCCATAAATGTCAGTTCCATGAATGTCAGTTCCATAAATGTCAGTTCAAGAAATGTCAGTTCCATAAATGTCAGTTCCATAAATGTCAGTTCCATGAATGTCAGTTCCATGAATGTCAGTTCCAGAAATGTCAGTTCCATAAATGTCAGTTCCATAAATGTCAGTTCCATAAATGTCAGTTACAGAAATGTCAGTTACAGAAATGTCAGTCCATAAATGTCAGTTACAGAAATGTCAGTCCATAAATGTCAGTTACAGAAATGTCAGTTCCAGAAATGTCAGTTCAAGAAATGTCAGTTCCATAAATGTCAGTTCCATAAATGTCAGTTACAGAAATGTCAGTTACAGAAATGTCAGTTCCATGAATGTCAGTTCCAGAAATGTCAGTTCCAGAAATGTCAGTTCCATAAATGTCAGTTACAGAAATGTCAGTCCATAAATGTCAGTTACAGAAATGTCAGTTCCAGAAATGTCAGTTCAAGAAATGTCAGTTCCATAAATGTCAGTTCCATAAATGTCAGTTCCATGAATGTCAGTTCCATAAATGTCAGTTCCAGAAATGTCAGTTCCAGAAATGTCAGTTCAAGAAATGTCAGTTCCATAAATGTCAGTTACAGAAATGTCAGTTACAGAAATGTCAGTTCCATGAATGTCAGTTCCAGAAATGTCAGTTCCAGAAATGTCAGTTCCAGAAATGTCAGTTACAGAAATGTCAGTCCATAAATGTCAGTTACAGAAATGTCAGTTCCATAAATGTCAGTTACAGAAATGTCAGTTCCATAAATGTCAGTTCCATAAATGTCAGTTACAGAAATGTCAGTTCCAGAAATGTCAGTTCAAGAAATGTCAGTTCCAGAAATGTCAGTTCCATAAATGTCAGTTCCATGAATGTCAGTTCCATAAATGTCAGTTCAAGAAATGTCAGTTCCATAAATGTCAGTTCCATAAATGTCAGTTCCATGAATGTCAGTTCCATGAATGTCAGTTCCAGAAATGTCAGTTCCATAAATGTCAGTTACAGAAATGTCAGTTACAGAAATGTCAGTTCCATAAATGTCAGTTCCAGAAATGTCAGTTCCATAAATGTCAGTTCCATGAATGTCAGTTCCAGAAATGTCAGTTCCATAAATGTCAGTTACAGAAATGTCAGTTACAGAAATGTCAGTTCCATAAATGTCAGTTCCAGAAATGTCAGTTCCATAAATGTCAGTTCCATAAATGTCAGTTCCATGAATGTCAGTTCAAGAAATGTCAGTTCCAGAAATGTCAGTTCCAGAAATGTCAGTTCCAGAAATGTCAACCCTAAGCTGTGGCTTGATCAATTTGATACCGATTAATGTAGATTAAATAACAGATTTTAAGAGTTATGAGCCTGGCAGATCTCTGCAGGATTTTAACAGCCAGCAGTTTGCTGGTCCTAATCAATGAGCAATTATTAGAAAACTTAAGGAATAATGAAAGTTTGCTGTAGGAATCAGATTTCCCGTTACTTTCAGATTGAACGCTACATAGGCTGGCTAAGCTTTATCGAGGACACAAAATGTCCCCACATCATTGGTATTTCTGATAGCTTTGGCAAAAATTCCTTTTAATAAAACTCTAAATGGCATTTTCTTAACTTAAAAACCCATATATGCATATGTAATCGCCAAAGAACGTTATGTTTGGCACAAAGGTTATACATAGTCTGTCACTAAATTTCGCGCACTGTTGGAGCGATCGAGTCCTGGGAATAGGGTGGTGCCCAGTCTTTCTCCCGTCGACCACGGCGTTGACATGCCTTTCGTGATAAATCGCTTCGGCACATGACCCCAAAGGTTATTTAGTTGGCTATTGTGACTGAGGGTGGAGTAAGCACGTTTTTGTTACGAAAACTACATACATAATCTCACAAATGGATTTTCTCTATGCTCCGACCTAGACTTTACAACATGCACTATCCCTGTTTCGACCCCAGTTTTTTCTTCATACTGACCAAGGATGCGTATGAAATAATTAAAGTATCTATACGTGCACCTTTTTCTCGCTACAGAATCTATAACTGCAGATCAATGCACTCAGTATAGTGGCCGAAAAAGATAAGGATCACGACTCAGCAACTAAGCATCCTCTGGCAGTGCCTTAATCCTTCATCGCCTCCTCTCCGCATCGAGGCTCGCTATGCAGAGCACAGTTTATTACGTTCTGATCTGAGGGATATTCCTATTGGCTACTCCAACTCGTTCTTGCGGCAATAAATCAAATTTACATTTATCATACCGGTGCACACCCTAGCCCATCAGTTTCTTACAGAAAAGAAAGTATGTTTTGCGAGAATGTGGGAAGGGCTTGGGAGGGTGCACTGCGCTCTCGATGCTGCGAGGAGACTCGAAGAACCCAAATCGGAGTTCGCCAAGTCTCTTCCAAGTAGGATTTCTAGATGATTTCTTACGTCGCATTTGTGGCAAAACATATATGACTCTCGCAAAATCTTGTAATAAGCAAAAATCTTCTTTCACGGAAGAGTCCAGAAAAATGGACGGTTCCACGGCTGGGAGCCGGAGGAAGGTTTTATTTAAACAACGAACATGACTGTAAAAAGCCATGTTTTGTTTTGGATTTGTAAAAAGGAAGGTTTGAATTGTAAAAATTGCAGCCTGATAAAGGTTATAACGCTTTCTGGACTCTGTTTCACGGTAGAGGAATAGAATATTCCTTTCCCAGAAATCATTAAGTAGCCTTCCGGAGACTAACCTGCCTCGCGGTCAACGCTTCTTCCTGCAGTCTCTTTCTGTTGACTTGAACCTCTTCTTCCAAGGCCTGCAAAATAATGGATTACACTGCATTGATTTCACAAATAGTTTGTTTGCAGCCCTGTTGCATTCGTTGAAAGATTGCAAGCATCGAGGTCTAAAAAACGAAAACTGGCTTTCTTAACAGGATGCAGAAATAGTCTGTTCACTAGCTATTTGAGAGCTGGCAAATTATTTCAAGAAAACTGGGGTACATTTGCCCGTAACAAAATACTTTCAGGGTGATAATTTTTTTTACATTGACGGCCTAAATTACTGCTATATCTGCTTGAAAGACTGGCCGGGAATTTCTGAAGGCTGAAACTAACATACTAGTTACACCTTTTACGAATATCTTTATTCGTACGATTTCACAAACGTAAAGCACTTCGGAATATAGCGAAGAACAATTTTGACATATTGACATACTTTGACATAATTTCATTATGGAAATTTCACCATTAACTAAATAACAGGCATTAAATTCTTTGTAGACAGAAAGAGTTCGTCTTTTCACTTGGGCTCTTCTCAAATTAGGTGTTAAGTAACGCTGATTGGTCAATAATAACCAATCACGCGCTCTTCTCATCACCCTCTTGTGTTTTCGATTCGCATCTGGCTATTTATTCAGTCAGCTTTTGGTTATTTTTCGACGTTTGCATACTCTGAGGAGTGTCGGACGAAAAAGTACTTTGAGTATGGAAAAACTAGTTCCGTATTTTCTGGCCACTATTAATCTTTATTCGTACGATTTTACAAACGTCTATCATCTATCAAATTCAAAGAACAATTTTGACATATTGACAAACTCTGGCATAAATTTCATTATGAGATATGAAATTTTCCCCATTAACTAAATAACAGGCGTTCAATTTTAATCAGATAAACAGTTATCTTGTTAAAAACATCTTTTGTTCGATCTGACGCGAAAAGAACTTTACTTCAAAAAGCAAAAAGCTACTTAGCGTAAGCCATCAATTTTGTTGTGCACTTATAAACAAGCTTAGCGAAAAATAGGTCCTTCCTAGCTCTACTAATGAAAAACAGTAAAAGCTTGCGTTCTTGCAAAAAAAGAAGAAGTCCAAACGAACCTGCTTGTGGGATTTCAGTTCAATGATCTGACCTTCAGCTTGATGCCGATTCTTCTCTGCGATTCTTCTTTTAGACTCTGCTTCTTCCTAGACACGAGCAACATATCAGTATCAAAAGGCCTATTCTAGAATATAATGTTTTGGAATATTCAATGGTGTGTAAAGGCCAGAAATTAAAGTTATCAGTATATTAACAAAGGGGGAAAGAATATCAAGACGTACGTTTTAGTTTCAAAGACAATAGGTTACAAATCTCCCCTTACACCTTACCGACAAGAGGGTAAGGTGTTCTACTGTTTATAGGTGCTTGACGTGCATTTTATTTAAGAGGATTGCCTGGTTGGGTGACGTAAGAAGGAGTAATTTGACGTAACGTTGACGTAATATTGATGACGTGGTGGTTTTTGAAACAAGTCTTGGAGTGTGAACAAGTGCTTTGCGGTACAAAAATTCCCAATAGCTAGAAACACCGTAACCATTTTTGCACAGTTCAAATACTTTTTCGTTTGACACTTCTCAGAGTATGGAAATAGCGGAAAATGGCCAAAAGCTGACTAAATATATAGCCCGTTGCGGAACGAGCAGACGATTGATCTCCTAATGTGAATGATGGATGGCTTATTCAGACATTCATACTTGGAAAAGAAAACTATTACAGATAAGAATTACAGTGTAAAAGCATTATGTCCACCAATGTAGCACTATAGGGTGAGAATTGGCAATCCCATTTTCACCACAGTGGGAAAATCGCAAAGATGCAGGCAAAAATACTTTCTTGTCCTAAAAATACTTCCAAAAATCATTTAATTCATTTTTCTCATGATTGAATAGCGATTCCAAATACAGGTCCCAAGAAAGCAATGATTACACTTTGAAAAGTAAATTCAAGCAGGGAATAAGAAGCAGGTGGAAAGTTTTAGAAAAAATGTTCAGTGATAAAAGATAACACTTATAAACATAGCTCAAGTCAAAGTATCTTGATATCAAGCTGAAAACTTACAAGTCGCTTCTGCAGATCCGCAATTTCTTCTTTGTACGATTCTTTTTGGAGAGACAACTGTCGTTCCGCATTTTCCTGGATGGACATTTCACAAAGAGAGTTACTAGATTATGTATAGGAGAAACTCAGGTCGTGGAGATCGGTGTAATTCGCATACAACCAATCCCACAAATACTGAATCAAGCAGTGGAATAATCAATCCGTGTTCTACTGAGGTGAGCTGGTCTTACTTCTTCGTGAATAGTCATGTCAATTTGTCAATAATGCTGATTCTGCCTGGAACAGTGAATGCTACAGTATAAATGGAGCTGATCATGTCACTATCATTTGCTACAGCAGACTGACAAAAAGACATATCGTCGTTGCATTTAAAGATGGAAAATATGCGACTCTTGGCACTCTGTGCAAGTACCTGGTAAATAAACGAATTCGATGCTATGTATGCGTTTCTTAGTTCTGTATCTAGTTTTGTATTTAGTTTTGTATTTTATTTATTTGCTTAGTTCTGTATTTAGTTTTGTTTTTAATTTTGTATTTATTTGCAGGGCCCACTGTAAATCAGTCCTTTGACTGACGTGGCCACCGTGCCTAAAGAATTTGAAATGAAATGAAACGAAATGACAGGTCTGGATTCGAAACTGTCACCATCATTTGTGCCAATCGTCTTTATGTCTATTATCTAAGCTGCAAAAGTAGTCCTTATTTTTTTAGTGTGAAAGCGGGAAATGACCCGAAACTTTGCCCACCTTTGCAGTTGTAATAACGTCGATTAGATCTTCTTGGACCTTGACTTGAGACTCTTCTAGCTCAGCCTCCAGCCTTCAAAATGAGTTCAAATGAACTTAGCTCAAAGAATAGCCAGAGACATTAGCCATCCAAGGGCACAGTAACTAAAAAACCTTTGCAAAAAGGGGGACGAATGATAAAAACTATGTCTAGGTGACTCTGGTTCTATTCTGAAAAAACACCTCATAATACCGAAGTAAAATCTCTTTGATCGAGCTAAACGTTTTTGGTGGGAATGGTAGAGATCGTTCTAGGGATATGCAAAGTTTTATGAACTCTTAAAAAACATCTTACATTTTTTTGATGCAATATGAATACTATAAAGCGCTTAGGATCAATCTTCCTTCTTCTTTCTACATCAATAGCCTCATTTTTACTTTATTGTATTAGTCAATATGCTATAAATGGACACATCATTTCTCTAAAACACAACATTTGACGAGAAAGTGATCATTTTGAAGCACATTTTTGTAGCGAATCATCTTGTTTACAATGGTATGCGGTAATACGTAGAACATGAACAAATAGATGGGTACTTCTAAAAGGAGCACTTTAATATCCTTCATACCTTGCTTTTTTAAATCAGTGTACAAATTCTACAAGAAAAATAATCCGCAAATCAAAAGACAGGCCTAACCTTGCGTTCTGCTGCTGGGTCAGCTCTCTCTTCGCAAATTCAAAGTCTTTTAATGTCAATCCATCCCATTTCCTCCGCAGCTCACGTTTTGAGGGCTTTCTTGCCAATGTCTTTGGTGCTTCGATTCCCAGGTTGGGATTATTAAATCTGTGGTAGGCAATATCAAAACTGGTTTCACACATAGGAAAGGGATACACTATACACTTTATAAAGCTAAGAATCTTCAGGAAATGGGCGGGAGACAGAGCAGGAGGAGGGTAAATTATAAAAAAGGAGTGGTAGAAATGAAGATGATAAGTTGAATGAAAATAGATGAAGATAAGGAAGCAAAGATAAAGAAAACTGTATGAACAGCTATGAGACGGGCGGTTTTGTTGGAGAGCTAGATTGTGTGAAATGGGGCTAGGAAAAAGAAGAGGTGTAAAAAGAAGGCGGGAATAAAGACAAAGAAAGAAGGAGGTGGAAAGGAGAGCTTTGAAGTCAATAAAGAAAAAAGAATAAGCTGGCAAGAGAGAGCAAGAAGAGAGGACTGGGAGGATTAAAAAGGGTGGAGAGAAAACTGGGACAGCACAAAAGGGGGACTGGAGAACATATGGGTGTTGAAAAAAGAAAACTTAAGGATGACTGAAATATTGGGACAATCGACGAACAATAAATGATACGACAGAGGACGTTGTAAAAGGAGGAAAGGAAAGAAAGAAAGAAGAGAAAAAGAGAAAACAAACTTACAATACAAAGGAACAAGACGCAAACTAAGGATGTATCGATATAGAAATACTAAAAAGCAACAGATAAACTTGCATGGAAAGTGTATTACTAATTATGAACAAAAACTGCTTTTCAGGAACCGTGAAAACAAAGAGCACAGAAGAACTTAAGCAGATAAAGCTTTTACAGTCTTGCCAAGGCAGCCATTAGCGCATAGCAAAAATAACACACCTGAAGAAATGTGAGCCTCCAATAACTATACGGTCACCCTAAAAGAATTCAAGTGCATATCATACAATTATACGGGAAGGAAAAAAAGACGTAAGGAAATAGAAGAGACAACTATGCAATTGAAAGTGTTCAGTAGTTTGAATGTCATTGAAAAGGAGAAATTAATGTGCTTCTAATAATTTGCTTTCAGAATTCGGCGAAACTGGAGAGTAACTCTCTCATGCATTTCGGTATAAGTATTGGCAATGCAGCTGAACTTTTTCGAGGTATGAAAAATGGTATAACTATCGGAGCTGGTCAATTCAAGGTCCGGTAACATCAATCTTGACAACTTTAAACAAAGACACGAGTGAAGCAGTTTTCGACATTGCAATGTCCATTGTACTGGAGAAGCTGGGTGTAAAAACTTTTATACCGTTTTTGGTGTAACAGGACTTGTAAAAACTTTTTTGTATTCAACTTGAAGTTACCTGTAGACAACTTGTTACAAAAATTCTTCAAAATGAATGTTACCTGGTCTCGAGTCGAGAACTACAAAAAAGTTACAATAAAAAATGACAGAAGAAACAGAGAGATTACGTGTTTAAGTGTGGTGCTGGCTGAAATTTGTTCTCCATTCACATAGACGGGGGCGTCTCCTAGAATGAAATAACATTGATCAAATTGATATATAGTTCCTCCTCCCTTGTAGTTACCCCCGCCCAGGTCAGTTTAAAGAGTGCCCTGCACTAGGCCCTTTTGAGGCTACGCTGCAGTAAAGGCAAATGTAGTCGGGATAAGAGGACGTGTTATGTCGAACGTACCTTCGGATCACAAGACAGGAGATTGAACTCTCCGAGCAAAATCTCATAAGCTATTTTAACATGAACATTTTACAACAATAACAGCGATTTATTTATTATTACGGCAAAATGTATAAGCATGTTCTATTTTTTTACATTTGCGGAAAAACACAAGTAAGCATATCGCTTCTATAAAAATGCCGCAGCCAAACTTCATTAAAGAACACAATCCCATTTAAAAGCTGGAGCCTTGGAAAATAATTCAAGAGGCATAGCATACAATTTGCTGCCCACATTGCTGCTGGAGACCATTGCTGCACCAGAAAGAGGCAGAGTCAACTCTCGCTATTACGCACAGCTTCGGGACCAAAACGTTGCAACAGCAACAACGTAAGATCTTAGAGAGAAAGCCTGTGTCTGTTATGGAGGAGTGTCTGTTATGGAGGAGTGTCCACAATATCGGTACCTCAATAGGGCGAAAATTGACTTTGCTTTTAACGGTAGATTAAAGACGTATTCATATATAGAGCAACTTGCCTGTTGGTGAGATGGCGATCTGCTTGTTTTCGTTGGTAATGTGGCTAAAAGTAAAACAGTTAACAGTAGTTAAAAGAAAACAAAATCGACCAGAAGACTTCAATAATGAAAATTCGCTGTTCGATTCGTTCTGTAAATAAGTTTCCTTGCTCAAAAAATACTTTAAGTGATAGGCGTCAACTTTGGTCATCTCCAAAGAAGAAATCCCTCTCTTCAGTAGCATGTGAAGGCCCAATTTCAGGATTCAGGAGACTAGCTAACTAGGTTTCGCCGTCTTTGCTCGAGCTGGTTCTTCGTCCTTTAGAAGAAGATTTGCTCCTTACGGCAAAGCTTCGTTGTATCAACTTAGCGTGTTGGTGGTTCCTGATGACCGTGGCAGGAATGATATCCCGGTGAACCACGTAACCAAAGAGAAATGAAATTTGAATTCTTCAAGGGGACTTCTTCACAGGTCATCAAACAAGTCGAGTGGCGATTGAGATGGATAGCAATTCTGGGCTTTTAGGTCAGGTCGCGTAGCCTTGTAGAAAGGCCAATAGACGAAAGTCATTATTCAGGCTAGCAAATGGCGAAGCACCAGATTTCATGCCAAATTTTTAAACCAAAATGAGTGTTCAAATGGAAGTCCACATATGGTGCCGAGTGGAAGGCTTCCTTGATCACGCGTTTAAGGAGTAGTAGAAGAACAATTCAGATTTCTACGCTGCAATCATAGGGTATGGCGATGTAGGTGTGATGCGTAATTTAATAGTGTCTCTCTTGTGTATTGGTTGAAAGAAGAGACATCAAGAATCAACGATATCGTGTGTCTGCGTGGAAACAGCTGGGAGAATATTGCGTCATCTTTAAAGCCACAAAAGAGTGTTTCAAGCCGCTACAGACCTTTCGTGGTGCACATCCTGAAATGTTTGGTCAAATCAAATGGCGTGTTTGCATGTATTAGATTTAATAAAATAGCCAACGGTGCACAGCATGGGAATCATGAAAACATACTATAGGCAATGACAGTTTAATGCATTAAGAAAATCAAAGGAAGCGCTTCAAACAAGCCTGAATTCATTCGAATAACATTGATAGGCGGGCAAGAGTTGTCGTAAAACAGGAGATTCAAAAGACCGAAAGAAAATTGGTCGACAAATAAAATGGGCAGATGTTTGTAGCCTAACGATATTTTGGTCTTTCTTGCTGTTAGCTTTTTGTTTTATAAAAGGAGTAGAAACGTAAGACTTGCAATAATGTAACTCTAAAGCTCAATTTAGGTCGATGCCCTATAGTGTCATTTGAAGATAACAAAACAAGACTCTCATGAGGTAACTTTTAGATTGAACATAGCACACAATTCAGCATACATTTCTGGAATGTAAGTTTGTACTGTGCTCGTGTAGATGAAAACTCTTGATTGGTTAAAACTTCGATCAAAATGATGGGGTTCTTCCATCAGCAACCAAAGCTACATTTTCGTCTGAAGCCAACCGTGACAACAAATATGCACGGAACAAGAATGTCACCTTGCTGAGCATCAGTTGTCATCAGCTACTGACATATAGTCAGTTGTATCAGGAATTCTTTATACTGCTGCAGTTCGAAGCTATATTTCTCTGCAGTGACGTCAAAAGCATTTTAAACGTCCACAAAGACAGGCCTTGCAGCAGAAAAAGGAATTAAGTCGAAACGAAGAGTCCAAACAGTGAGACCTTGTTTAAAACTTTGAAATCAATTCCAAGCAAAACAAAAGCTAAGACTCTGGATAGTTGTCAAAACAACTGGCTACAATCTTGATGCAACAGAAAAGCGCGGTTAGCAAAGAAGTTTAGAAAAAGGCAGCTGCAAACCTAAGCACTAAAGTAGCAGTGAAATTCGAATAAAAACCTAAATGACAGGATTAAAGATTATTCAAAACAAAGAAGTGGAAGAAAACTTTATTGAAAATCCTGATGAAAACAGGCAAATGTTTTAAGTTATAAAAGCTTTGACAGGTAGCACCTGCCTACGTAGTAAACTACAGAAACGTAAACTGATGCCACATCATGAAGCTGAATTTGGCACTCATAGCGAGCAAGCAGTGAGAAATAAAGCAGCAAGATTTGACGGGGTTATCGTGATGATGTAACAAGAGAGGACACAGGGTGCTGCGGCCGAAAGCAATGGATTAGAAGTGCCGAATGGTAAAGCAAATTTTCGACATAATTTGGGGCCAGCGCACAATCAAGGCATAGTGCCCCTTACTCTAGATAGTCCGCCTGAAAGAGCAGCACTGATGCTGGCCTATTCTTTCAATCTTTCACGAGGTAATGTCAACTCTGGTTGCACTGCTCATGGGTATGCTTTCTACAGCGGTATTTCATGGATATTAGAATCTTTAGACGTTCTAGATGTAAGGGTCTCAGTTTCTTTTGGCAAATCGTGAAAGAATATTGATTTGCCAAGGAAGTTTTCTTTTCTCTATTCTACTCATTACTGGTAGCAAAAAGTGTTCTATGGAATTTTCAAAAAGGCAAAATGATGATAGAACTTGCTTATCGTTAATTCAATTTAGCGTAAAGGTGAAGAAGTCGAGCACTTACCAGTGGCGATCAGCGACAAGCGGGCCATTCAACCTTATATCGTAGTGGTCTGGAGAGGAAGAGTTGCCAAATGTTGTCTTACCTGCACAGAACAAACTTGATTAAATGTAACCAAAAGGATTCGAATGAACCCAGCCATGCACCTAATTCACAATGCTTAACAACCGACTGGCTATCTTTCAAACAAAGAAATTAGATATCTGGGTATGAAAACACAAATCAAATAGAAATATAATGAAGGCTTTATAAACACAGCTTCGAGGTCACATTTGTGCCAAGCTCCATGGTGACGTTTCAAGGGTTAGACTTTTTGGTTAATGATCAAAGATGGCACCAGATAAAACTAAACCTTACTATAATGGTCTATGTAATGATGCTCTGAAGAATGGGGTATATAGTTGGTAATTGTAGCCATTGTTGGTAATTGGGTTCTATTAGCCATGGGGCTCGATATTAGTCATCGATTTAGCAAGTCTACACTGGTCCCATTGGTTAATCAAATGGACAGAAGCGAGGCTGCAGAAACGCACTTCAATATATAACTGCAGCACTTTAAGCAGAATTTGAAAATCCCACGTTCTTCCTAGAGAATAAGCCTTATACATTAAATATACACCCCACGATAGCTAGGAAGAATAGCGATGCGATGCTTCTGTAAGCCGTGATTTCATGTCTTTATTCGCATTCGCATTAGTTCTTTTTATTCGCATCATATTGCTTTCTTATTTATGTTACATATTAAACTGTATTTGAAAAAGATTATAAATTTTGACATACTGGAAAATAGGTTACTATGAAAAAACACATTGAAAGGGTTTAACTTATACATGAAGCAGGCTGTATTCGCAAAAGATTCTGATATTATACGAGGCTAGGCCATCCGTGAACTGAAGCCACACAACTCAGGAACAAAAATGATCAGTCACGTGTCGAATCATACTTCATGTGCGAGAGGTTTTTATATGGAAGTGAATGCAATCATTATCAAGGAAACGATCTCTAAGATGATCAACATTAAAAACCTTCCTTAGACGCAAAAGTTGTCGCCGAGATGAAAAATGATAAAATATTGTGAAATCTAGCAGAAGATAAGGTTGACACAGGAAGATCAGTTCAAAATTTAGATCCATTAGTAAGATGGGCCTAATTAGGAAGCTTGTGTTTAGCATGTGTATTCAGTGTACATTTTCATTTTTTTGATCACAGAATCAACTGGGAGCCTTTCTAGGTTGTTTAATAAAGAATGTAAGGATCAAGAAGACCTGAAATACTACTCTTGAACCTAGCTCATTAAAAACAACTATTTGAAAAACTGTGATAATAAAAATGCTCCAATTTTTGTAAAAGAAGAGGCATGACTTTATTTACCGGCTAAAAACTTGCCTCTAAAATTTGCAGGATGTAATGTCATGGGCGGAAATTCTTCTAAACGAGCAAGGAAGACTATAAGTAAAACTAGCATACCATCCTTTAAGACATAGACAAGGATCTCAGAGAGCATCGGGTCTTCGTTCAGGTTTACCAGGCTTGGGAAACTGTTGCTCACGTGAGAGACCAAGCCAGATTCCTGTGGGCCAAAGCCAGAAATCAGATGACAGACACAGTAGAACAAAACTATACTAACAGGTTAATTGTTAATGGGAAATAAAATCATCTTTACAAACAGGTTTTATCTTTTTATAAACAATATCATTGATACAGCCTTAAAATTTAAAACATTGTTTATTCTCGAAGTTCCTTTGGCAGTGAGACAAGGCCTGTTCGCCTTATTAAACAGCTCTTTAAAAAAAGAAACATAAGCTTAACAGAGGGGGTGCTACCTTTATTCTCTCTGTTTCTTCTTTCCAGCGAATTTCAGACAGTTGCAATTTACTTTCCCATTCTCTATAACAAATCGCAGATTATAGTCTCAGGCCGAAGATTCAGAATGCAACGATTCTTTTATTGGATAGAGCCCCTTGTGAATATGAGAATCGGTCACTTTGAAAAAGAAAAAAATATAAGAGACACTTTGAGATTAGGCCGTCATTGAGATGCTAAGAATGAGCTGGCGGCGAGAGAAAACTGATTGATATCAGTACTAACAAAGTAGGGTTAAAAAGGACAGAGAAAGAAAGAGTATTATATAAATATATCAGTTTAGATATAATAAAATTATAGTTGATTATGCAGGAGCTATAATCTCTGGTACCATGCAAAGAGAGGAAGAGAACGAATGAAATGTTAAGATAAAACCAGAACATGTAGAGGTGTTATTAGGAACACTAGAAAAGGAGAAGTCATGAAGCCGCCAAAGTTATGCAACATTTCTGAATCCGACTGGTCAAAACTTGTGTCTGACCATTTTTAAGGTGCAGGATAGTACATATTAAACTCACAAATGTTCTTCTGCATGGAGCTTTAGCACATTCCAGGACAGTTTTTAAATTAAAAAATGACTGCCCCGGCATGAACTTCATCCTGCCAAAGTGCTACAACTCGGTCCACCAAACCCCCAGAGCCAACTGGAACTGATTCTTCAAAAGCATGTTCAAAGAACAAGTGATGATATTGCAGCAATCTGAGATTGTTGGTTTAAAATTTTAGTCCTTTGTCCCAATCTTACATACAATAGCAATAGCCTATTCCATGCCGAAAAACATGTTTATTTTCGACTACATTCTGATCGAATGGGGGAACTTGATGAACTCCTAGAGATAGATGACAAAGCATCCTCGATATGGATGGTGGTTTGTATAGGCCGGATTTTCGGCATTCAATGAATCTAGTTTAATTTCCAAAATTTACAATATTCATCCGACCCCAATCTTCTAGTGCAGATCCAGCTATTTTCGGTCACCCGCAAAAGCTTGGAATGATAGAAAACGCGGGAGGTGATTCTGTATTTTTAACGAGCATGAAACTTTCATCCTATCATAGAATCATTCGATGTACTTATTAATGCGCTTTCGCTCCCAATCCATTTGATAATTTTTATATTTACCTAGTCTTCTCTGAAAGAACGGTGTTTGCTTCAGCTAACTTTGCCTTCAAAACGTCCACTTCTTCAATAGCAGGCTCGAATGAATTCTGTTGTGGATCCGTGTTTAGAGCTTTTAAGCGATCTATCTCAAGTAAGAGCTCTGGAAAATAAAATGAGAAACAAATTACCAACAATACCAAATTAATACAGGATGATCAGACTTTCAAACTTCCTTGGAGAGGGTTGAAAGGACAAAACGAGCCGCAGCATTTTAAAAATAAGATAAGATAAAGAGTAAAGAAGCTTAGCTTTGGGCGAAGGTGTGTCAACTTGGTTCAAAATTTAGACTAATAACTCCTCAAATATCTGGGAAAAGCTCAGTGATAGTTCCGCGAACACAAATGAAAGTCTAACCGAAATTTCGCAAAACAACCAAACATTTTGAAGATGTAACTAAAACTTTAAACAAACTATTTCATAGTTTTCTAACTCAAAATTCTTTTTTGTTGCTGCTGGGTGCCCCTTCTGGTGATTTTACAAAATTTTCAAAAATAGCACCCATAGCTTTTCTTTCTCCTTCAACCCATAAAACTGCAAACTTCAAATGACACCCATAAGTCAGCACATATTTCAACAACTGATGCCTAGCCTTTTGCACCTTTCAGAAAAGGTACCCAAAAACAATGATGACACGCCTGTCAAGTCCCCCACGTGAAAGATATATAAGATATATTTATAAAGATATATAAAGATAAAGATATATCAAAACCAGAGGTCTGAAATAGCAATACTAAAGTCAAAATTGGCAAGCTAATGTAGCAACACTTGTTAGAATATTCGCGTCAAATTTGTCAGAAGATCCAATCACCAGTTCGTGCTAGCAATAACATTAAGATGAGAAGCAGTTAATTCAAGAGCCTTATACCAGTCATTTTGATGTGGCGAACATGACATCACAATAACTATGTTGATGGTTTTGACAAAGAAAATAGACATGAATAATACACGAAAGAACGTGATAAATGCCTCAAAAATAAAAACAACTGGTCGATTGATGCACCATGCAACAGGCCGATGCCAACCAATTTAGCGAAAATATAACAAGATCGACTGAGGTATTTCAAAAAAAGATGAATTATTCACATGTCACAAAGGCAGCGGGTAAATGTTGATACCTTTATTTGGCTAGGACGTATTATTTAATGGGAGATACGACAAAGCTGGAAATCCATGCTTCCTTTTGGCAATAAATAGTGGATAGGAAAGGCATCACTATCGCGGCATCCTCTATGAAAACATTTGCTATTTTGTAATCCTAATGGTTCACTTCTATGAGCGATTGTGGTCGAAAAGAGGAGGTACATGACATGCCAGTGTAAGAAATCTGGGTCACTGCCATTGAATAATGTACAAGAATGTAAGCAGCTTTTGAGCATCAGACCTCGTGCTCGGAGATCGCTTCGAGAAAAGCAAGCATTCTATAGACAGCTCGTCCTCCAAGGCTCGTTAATGCACCGAGTCGTTGGAGTAAGGGCCAAAGTCGGGAATACCAGACATTCGAATCGAATTAGCCACGCAAGAAGGCTAGGATATCGATTCTATACACAGTCCAACATACAGAGTATAAGTTGTACATCTTTTTGTTTCGAAGCGTGTTCTCTCTCCAACATATTAGGGTGTAAGGATGGGTGGGGGTACCAAAGGGAGGTTTACAAAGATTACTGTTCTTTGTCTATCAAAATATTTTGAATGTAGGGAGAGCTGTAAATAAAACGGGTCAGGCATGAGGCAAATAGAACGAGATGGCCAATGGTACTCTATGCATTAAGCTCAACATCCTCATTGGTTCACACAACTGGAGATAATATCAAAGGGTTGGTGAACATCAGATGGCAATGGGAATTCCGTGTTCTGTGTGAAAGGATGAGAAATCGAGTATACCTCTAATCGTTTTGGCATTCTTGTCTTCATTGACCCGGGCCTGGTTGACGATGTTGCGGGCTTGCCTCGCGTATCTGCAGACAAAGCAGCCAAACGTATAAAAAGATTTATTAACAGAGACAAATTTTCAACAAAGTAATGTTAATCACACCCCGAGTGCTAGCAACAAACTCTTTATAACAGCGGTTTAAACAATTATTCTAAACACAATAACGGATTGCTATTCTTTCCAAGCGAAAACCGTTCTTGCTTTTTCAAACGTCGAAAACAAGATACAGAACTATCGCGAGGATACCGGCCTGTATTTATGCGAAATCAAAACAATTTTGATTAGCTACAAAGTAAATTAACTCAAGTATTGTAGGAGGGAGAATCGTAACATCTGCAGTGGCCAAATGAGAAAAACAAAAGTTTGGCAGCTGTGAACCGTTTAGTTAGAGATCAAAACAAGAAACCTTTTTATTTTGCTCACAGTTAGAAGCTAATAAAGAGGTTTGAAGAAGCACATTTGTCAGCTCAAACGCTGTTGAGCGGGCCAATAGCACTTAATCGTTTGTCGTACAGTTTTGCCTGGCGAAACAAAAGCAATAAAAAAATTCGAATACCAATACTCAGGTTTTAGGATGCGACATGTAATCTAAGTTTTATTCGACTTTTCGAGCACCTGATTCAATTGTTTGTCAATAAGTGTGTTTTATTCTATGTCAGGTAGTATTTTCTCAGAAAAAAAACCAAATTACTGATAACGGTCAACTGAGCAATATAAGAAACTAAAGCCTTCTGTTAAGCCTTCATTACTAAATAAAATCATTTTTTGGGATCTTATTTATTGCACTAACTTTGAATATTTTTCATAGCATCAACCTTGAGGACGGTTTTTCTTTTAACAGGTAAATTAAAAGAACAGTTTTTGAACTTAAACTTCCGTGGCCTGTATAAATATTTCAAAGTGGAATGAAACCAAATCAAATATTGCATATTCGAGTCTTACGATGAAACTCCAGTCAAACCAATCAAGTTAGTGGCACGTTTTCATGGTACATGAAAGGTACACGAGGGCAATTTATTGGTTGTGCAGAGAAAACAGCCCAAAGGATCCTTTGACACGTGAGATAATGCGATGTTTTTGACAATTTAACAGCCCAAGCAGCTGTTGCCAAGCAAGACGAATCCGCGGGTTTGTTTGAAAAAAGAAAAGCCACTTATACAGCGCTGGAAATGCTATTCCAAGGAAAAACCGTTTGTGAAATATTCAAAAGTGGTGGATTTATAAGCAAGAAGGTTTGTTTCATAATAAAAGGACATGTACCATATTGATTTTTCGTGAGTAAATCAGCGGCGAACGGCCGTTTAATCTCTCTAGGATTTCCGAACAACTGAGTTAAGAAAAATGCCGAAGCTTCAAACGTTTTAGACTCTGCATGACCAAAATGGTTCACGTTCACATACATCAGATTCTGCGCTTCCCAGCACTAAGCTTTCCAGAACCGGCTTGCAAACACGAAAGCTCGGCGTTCAATTTAACAGCCAAGATTCTGCAGCTAAATTAACAGCCAACCACCGCTAACTATGACAGTCGAAACAACCCAAAACGTTTCGCTGCCGCAAAATTACTTGCAAATAGATTTCTGGATGACGATACGGTGTGATGTGTTGCTTGAAGCGCTACAATATTATATCTTGTCGTTGCTTTCAGAACGTACAGCGTCCAAAAACTTGGATCCGTCACAAGGAGATATTCAGATCAAGCCAAAATCCCTTGTGAGATTTTTACTAAGCTCTAATTTGCCTATTGACATGACACTGACTGAAAAAGGTTCTGGAAAAAAACTATTGAGAAGAGTAACTTTGATGAGCTGTGTTTTGATTTCTTAACACGGATCATTTTGTTTGAAACAAAACATTGTCAGTATTAGGAGAGCACTTTAATTTGTTGGGGCTTAAACATAAAGACAAATCTTATTGTCTTCTTCGTAGTGAAAGAGAAAGCGATTGACAGGGACTTCAGTGGACTTATCACAGAAAAAAGCAAGTTGACCGTCACATCAATCTAATGAAACAATTCAAATAAAGTAACTGAAGGGCGGAAAACAATAACAAGCTTTATTTGACAATACACCGCAATATTTTGAGATTTTTAGAAAGCCTCCTGGAGTCGTAGCTCTCACCATAAGGCTTAGTTATCATCTCGCTCTACGGATGCTGAGATTTCCTGGTATCCATAAGTTACTTCTTCAAACTTTCTTTTCAATGTTGTTATCAAACATAGCTAATATTGATTGCATAAGAGAGTAGGAGCTTAAAAATTCTACTGACTCGGGATAATACTTGCTAAAGCTTGCTCACCTTAAAGTGCTTAATGTCTCAGAGATGTGGATGTTGGCGGGGCTTATTGTTGCGATCATAGCAGTTCTTGAATTGCCACCTAAACTTTCTTTCAGCAACCTGCCAAAAGGGATATGGACTTAAGTGATGACGTCAAATTGATAAATGGAAATGAAATAAAAAATGGACATCATCTACACTTCATTCCTATTCTATCCAAGCTGTATGGCACAGACAACTCAGAAAGTCATCTTAGAAAGGGGATAACCATGCCCCTACCTATTACCCATATCATGTATGCCCCCATGCGTTTGGCTAGTATCCTTGCTTTGTAACGTGTTGGGGTTTGGTTAATTAGTTGTGTTGCGTGCAGCATCTCTGATTAATCTTGTTAACAACTATGTATTGTCTTATGTCAATGTATCATTTTGGTTATTGTGATCACGTTTAATGTTGTAGTATGACATATTACTGTTGGTTGTCATCTCTGATTATGTTCTGTTGACTATCCTGCTGTATTACTAAGCCTTAGGGCCTAAGCACGTCATCTTCTTCCGCGCTAGCCATTTTTGTTACAACTTAAAGACATACCATGTCAAAGTCGAGTCGCGGTAGGGTACGAATATCTTCTTTTTGGGACCAGTCTGCTTCTCGGAAAGTAACGAAATGACCTTGCCAAGTGTATGAAGCGATCGATTGATACAACTGCCTTCCTATGATGGAAGCAACAAGCATTAACTTATGCGGTTTTCACGAAGGACTCATAAAAACAACACTATACTTCTAGATGCTTTGCAACAAGGAATTAAAAGGCTTTGCAACATCTGAATAATCAACAGTTTAATCCTTCCTAACAGCTCTCGGTTCAAACGTCTATGTAAGCTGAAAAACACTTGAAGGCTGAGACCCATTTAAGGGTGCTCAAACCAGGTGCTCAAAAGTGAGCCTGGGAGGAGTTAGAAGAAGAAAAAGAAGAAAAAAGAAGTTAGATGAAGAAGGAGAAAAAAGCGGTAAGATAAAAAAAAGCTAAATGAAGAAGAAGAAACAGAAGAAGTTGGATGAAGAAGAAAAAAGAAGTTAGATGAAGAAGGAGAAAAAGTGGTAAAAAGAAGAAGTTAGACGAAAAAGAAGAAAAAGAAGAAGTTAGATGAAGAAGGAGAAAAAAGCGGTAAGATAAAAAAAAGCTTAATGAAGAAGAAGAAAAAGAAGAAGTTAGATGAAGAAGGAGAAAAAGTGGTAAAAAGAAGAAGTTAGACGAAGAAGAAGAAAAAGAAGAAGTTAGATGAAGAAGGAGAAAAAGTGGTGAAAAGAAGAAGTTAGATGAAGAAGTAGAAAAAGAAGAAGTTAGATGAGGATTCGGATGAATCAAGAATACCTTGAGTCGACTGTTTGCGGCCTCGCAATCCGCCGCCAGCTCGTCATTTATCACCTGGTTGGCTCTTTCGCTTCCAGCGAGATCGATAAGGTTAACTTTGCATGTTTTTGATAAACGCGTCTCCGTATCCTCAAAAATGCCAGTCTGTGGTAGAAAAGAGCACTGCCTGTAATAGCAATCTGTAATTTTCTTTCGGTGGAAACATGATCAATGCAGGATCCTAGTCAATGGTATGGACAAAATAAAATAAATGAAATAAAAGTTATCGATCACAGAAATTAGTACAAATACAATAACGGCATGCTAGAGGACTGGTTCCCAGACACAGCAAGCGTACACTGAGTCTCGCAATCGTGCACAGTAAAAGAATCGATATTCGAATACCTCTGACTGATTCAAGAAGATGGTGAAAACGGAATGCGAGCGGCTGCTTCTGTCGTTCATTCCTGTTGCTGCTGTTGCTCTGTGCTTGTTGCCAACTGCAAGCCAACCCTACGTAGACGCCGGGAGCCAAAGCTGTTACATTACAAGTTCCATTCAAAGCATATAGGACAACAATTAAGACGTCGTTTTTGAGCAGCATTACGATGAACGACCAGGAAAACAGCCATAACGACATATATGGCATTGCTCTGCGCTTTGTTGGCAAAAGAGATTGTGAATCGTTAATTCTAGCCAAACCTTTTCACTCGGTTGAAATTTCTAGTGGATATGGCTAGGCTAAATCTGAATAGAAAAGTATCACGAGGGCGGAAAAGGTGGCCACGTTGAATCCTACTTCAAAGTTATGGGCCCTAAGTAAATTATGTTTCGCGTCAGAAACTAGACAACCAGCAATAACTTCGGTATTACAGCAAGCAGTTGTAATAAGCAAGGTATAAAGAGATCGAGTTAATCAGCCAGACGGCAATTTGTAGATTGTGACAAATATGGTCTTTGTAACCATGAGCCATATTCATTTCTAAATAAAAACCAGAAGGACAAACCTCAATATCCTCCCAGCATGTCACGGTGAACCTAAAGGTACGAAGAAAAATGGATGCTTACAATATGTGAAGAAAGGGAAATTGTTTTGTGAATTCGTCTTATCTTAGATTTGCTAGGAGTTCGTATCAGATCTGACAAAAAACGTTATAACGAGAGTCTTGGTGAAACCAACAGGTCGACTTCAACTGGATCGATAGGGGATGAATTAATATTGGATCATTAAACAGCAGAGGTGCAGCGAGCGTAATGAAAGGCAGGGCTTTCGCAAGCAAAAGTAGACCCTCTGCAAACATGGAGAAGTTCTTTAAGCGGACCGTTTCAAGGAGGCAGGGACACACGAAAACAAATGAAGCCTCGAGAAGCCTGATCGAAGAGATGCTATCTACCCATTGGGGGGCCAATGAAGAGCTCCGAGGAGTATCGAGTTAAAAGATTAAAAAACATAGGTGCAGTCCAACTGCATATGAATCGCCTCGGGAGGCCACGCAAATCTGAGAAAAAAACATATGGAAGCTTGTAAGGGATGACTAATTTGTTCAATGAAAATGAAAACATGCCGCGAGGACAGCTGGCTGGAACTGTCAGATTCTTCTTCTAAAGACAACGGATCCAATTCCAAGTTGGCTTTGCCCAACAGTGAATGCTATACGGTCCCTTCAGGCAAAATGCCGCCTGGGCAATGCCCAATTAGTTGGTCCAATCTCAAGCAAATTAAGCTACTAAGCACGTCTCTAATGTTTGTCTCTTGTTAAAGCTGGTGAATCATTCAAGAAACAGTGTCATAGGTAGCCAATCATGAAGATTTTTTACGAAGAAGAAAATACTCTAAAATTTATTGAAGTGACAGTGATGTATTTGAAAAGTATGCCTACAGATTTTGTCATTTGCTGGTCGATTGAAGTTTTGACACATACGCAACGGGTCACTTTTAATACAAAGAGTAGTGGACTTAAAGAATAACTATGATACAAACGTCATAGATCATCCACAGACATAGTAGCATTTCAGTGCACTGAATATCTATTCTTGTAACACACCAATGCACTGCTAAGCTCTCTACGATCCTAGGAAGGTTAAAACCTTCGAAAGATGCTTACGTTGTGGATACTTACACAGACAAGTCCTGGACATAAGGGCCATGGTCTGGATGTTCCCGGATACGCAACTGGAAAGAAATGCGATCGTTAGACGACGAGCTTTTCTCGACCTTTTCGCAAAATGGATAAGAGGAAATCGTAAAGCTACAATTCGCCAAGTCGCACGGATAAAGATTGTCTTAATTCATGCTCGAAACCACTTTTGAAAAAACTTACATATTACCAGCAAATGAGCATTTACGAACAGATGAATTTAAGGTTGAAGATTAAAAACATATGACTCTCTGCATGAAATGTTCGACATGGCAATAAAGAAAGAGATCTTCGTGCCAATCTGTTTCGTGTCTTATACTCCGGGCTTGCAGTTCTTCTTATTATTCAACAAATGTTTTGTGGTACAGGCGTTGTATGAAAACGTGCTAATTAATGCGGAAATTATGTCTCCGGTGTTTCTCTCAATTGTAAAGCTCCGATTACCTTAGGTTGGTTAATTATATAGTACAGCAACTTTATCAGAATACAACTTCCCAGGAACGGTTCACGCAAGCATGAACGCAGAAGAGGGGCCTAACGTCAAGCCAATACTTTGAATGAATTCATCTTTAGCTCACCTGCTTTGTATTCTCATGAGAGTAGGTTAACAGATCCCGGATTTTTTCATTATAGATTCAAAGAAGCTGATTTCTACACTGAACTGGATCTGGAGTAAAGTAAAGAAGCTTAAAGTAAGTATCTAAAATTCAAAGTAAAGCTTAAACAAATAATTTTTTTTCAAAGATTGAGTAGGTTGATATAGGTAAATCCCACTTTTGGGAATTTTTTCGGTTCTTTCTCAAAATTTTTAATAAAAAGCAGATATAATTCAACAAACATACTAACTTAGTGAAACTGACATTTTCTGCTGCGTATCAAAATTTAGCTTTATTATTGCTTCTATCTATTCATAGAATACATAGAGAATTTCGACTGTTAGCAAGGAGAACCCTTTTCGTTGCATCAAAAGATGGGATCTTCTGCACACTTCTCAGGGTTGCTAATGTGTCACTTACCTTCCTTTCTGAATGAATCACTTCAAACAAATCCTCGCAAAACCTTGGTATAATTCCAGCCTGATTGCCTGCATATCCAGTCATTCTGAAATAAGAAATAGGCAACACAAAATGTACATATAAAATACTAGGTAGAGAAAGGAACCAAAAATGAAATTGTTGTATGGTGCCAAACAGTTTGCTACTCAGTCAGTTTTGAATGCTTCTAAGCATTAAGAAATCTAATCTTCTTTCTCTCTTCCCCAATTTATTACATCTAAAGGGTCACCAACTTGCCAGAGGGGTATCTTAGAGGCTAAAAATTGGAGAATAAACGCTATAAAGCAGCATATCTTTATAAAGTACATAAATTGTAAATTTGTATCCTTTTTCCAATTTGGCTGACAACTTTTATTTAGAGAATTTAGCCAAAGACAGCTTACTGTTTGCATCTACATTTCAATGTATAAAATTGGATTAATCCTTGCAGCTTGAAATTTACTTACGTGTAGGACTTCCCCGAGCCAGTCTACAAGAAATTAATACCAATAATAAAAATTTTAGGATTTACTTATAAATAGCGATAAGACTCTGAGATATTTCCCCTTAGGAGGTCTTAAGAAATTCTTCATAAAATAACAGACAAAAGGGTTTTAGGGGTCTTAATTTGATCATAGAGTTTCTAGCTAGATACATTAATCAAGGTTCCATTCATATGTCCATCCTTATTCAGAAAGCAGCAATTTCAACAAGACAAAGGGTAACTAGGAAACCTAACATGCTGTCTCAAAACAGGTTTATTAGGCAATCAACCAGGTATAAAGGACATTAATAGCACTCAATGTAAACAATTACTAACTAAGTAAGTCTGCTTTTTTGCTATCTTTGCATTGTATGCTTGCTAGCATGGTGAGTTTTCTTAACATCTAATTTGATTGAAAGGCATATATTTCTTGATTCCTATGCAACTTTATCACAAATGAATAAGCTGATAAAAAGTCGGACAAATTTGGCCTATATCAAAACTTTTCCTTTCTTGTCCAACTGGTAAGAGAAAGTACTATCTAAGGTTTTACCTGGCCATAAGCAAACAAACAGGTATTGTAGCCCTGGATAACTCCACCCAGAAGCGGTTTTGCAGTTTCTTTGTAGACCATGTCTTGACTTGCATACATAGGATCAGTGATATCAAATGACCAAAATGACATGTCATAGGTGAAATTGTGAGGGTTTCCATTACTTTCTGTGACACAAATTGAATTATTGTGCACTTTAACAACACATGATATGTCTTTATTTTGCTCCTCTCTGCAAAAAGATAGGAAACCTCTTAACTGCTTAGATATTTCTTTGACAAAATAGGTATTGCTCTTCAGCTAGTGATCAGAATAAGGAAGGGCATTAATGACTAAACTTTCGGCTTAGTGGAAAAAGACTCAGAAATCTCTTTCAAGTTTTTAGTCATATAATGTAATTATCAGCTGATAGTCCTTTGACAAATGGCATCCAGGATAGGCTAGGAAAGCTCATATTCTAGTTACTCTAACTTGTGACCAGGTGTGACCATCAACTTTAAAATAATATATTCTCAAGTGTTGCTTTGAAACTATGCCATTACCTTTCTGCAAATGGGCGGACTCTGACAGCAACAAAAACTGAGAAGTCCCCAGAATCAATAAGGGTATCAGTATTTCTCTTCCTATTGGTCTCAGGAGTTTCTCTCAATTTTGGGGTTTCTTCTGACTTCACTTTGTCCAAACTGGAATGCAGCCCACCATCTACCATGTCACAGTCATCCTGGAACAGGTTCCTTAGAATAGGCATCGGTTTCACTTCAGCAACAAGCACATGTTTCGGCTCTACTTGCCAAGTAGAGCATCCTTGATCATCGTGCTGCTGATTTGAGCCATCACCTTCATTGGCAACAGCTAGTCTTTTATTTGGTCTCAACTCTTCCTTTCTCTTTTCTGAGTCTCGCTTGGTTTTACCCTTAAATGCTCCGAGTGGTGTCCTTGTGGAGACCGGGGTACAGCGGGGAGTTGTCAGCCCAGGCACTCCACTTTTCACATACAAAGGAGTCCTCTTGGAGCCTGATCGCATCAGCTTTCGTGTGGTATCGGTATTGCTTTTTGGTGACTTTTTCAAATCTGATTTCGATCCGAATGTACCAGATGAGTTTTGCAGTCGACGCGAAACGGGTGTTTTCGAATTCGGTGTCACACAAACCCGCCTTTTTAAGTCAATTTTTTCACTTGCTGGGTACTGCTGAAGAATGTTTCCACATGACTTTTGCTTGGAAAAATTTCTTGGGGGCTTCTTATTTACAGTTGTCGAATCCATCTTTCTTGAGTTGAAGACGGCCTACTTCTTGAAGATGGCAACTGGATGAAATACCACAAAGGTGTGTACTTCTCTGCACCTGGTTCTCCCAATTTTTCTCCAAATCATCATAATTTGTAGCTTTTTTACAACCCAAGACCATTTACGAGTTTTAATAGCGACGCCATGTCAATAAATCAAATCAAGTTCAGGCCCGCTTTTGCGATTCGTTTACAAAATTATTTTTGCGAAATGGCGCCAATTGCTTACCGTCATGCCGCGTTGCGCATTGGGATTGCTCCTTGGACACAACACAGTGACTTGCTGCATACTTCCACAAAATCTCAATAAAGTGGTTCGAGACCATATTCTTATGCCCTGTGCATAAAGCAATTTGGAGTTCAATATTCTTTACAGTTCATGAAGCGAGGGCATTGAGTCCTCTGCAAGGAATCAAATTGCCACTTCACTGCTCCCTAAATTTTGCTATGTGTAACCTTCAGTTTAAGGATGTGTGTGGTATTCTCTATCCCTAAATGATAAGAGGATCTAGCAAAATCTTCACTTATAAACACTTTCGCTTACAAATTGATACTTTTCTGCATAGAAATTCGCATGGGGACTGTATCGAATTGTTCGTTTCTAAATTATGGTGATCAGACCTGGTTTTAGAATTTCAGCGGCGTATCCAGAGTCCAGGAGTCTTTTTTAAGACCACGCCCTTTAGAGTGCTGGAAAATTACCACGACTTTTTGACTATACAAAACACCCATTCTTATATCCAATTGTCTATCATAATACGCCGCAGATCCTATGGTTAACTCTCCATGGTAGACTTACTGAAATATGAGGAAAGGTTTTAAAAGGAATATTGTTTTCTTTTTCTGTTGCTTCATCGTTTGTTATCATTTTAACCCATTTTGCTCTGATTAATTTTTTGTCGTAGTGGAACGGGATTCAGCTAGTCAGTGTAGTTGACTTGAACACAAGCCAATTAACTCTAGCAATGGATCATAGCAATGGTTTCACATCATAGAAATATCGGCTTGGCTAGCAATTATACCACGGAAGCTGAAATTGTCCAGCTGATGTGCCAATGACAACAACACGGCTTCACTGGAACTTTTACCTCCAAACAGATGACAGAAAAGTCTCTATTGTGCTAGTCAATTGGCTGGAATTACGTCTCACGCAGGCCTATTTAAAAACCAAGCTAAGCCCTCCAGGCATTTAGGTAGTTACCAGGAATGCCAAAAATAACAGGCAATCACCGCCTAAAATACACACCGCCAGCGCAGGGGTATGCATAGATGTGGGCGCAGCAGTGAATACGCAATTAGCAAGAAGTCAATGTCATGAAATGCCTACGCCCCTTAGGAGATTAACGAAAAAAATCCTCGAGGCTTCTACTCCTTGAGTTTCTCCTGGTTGGTTATTTCTAAAACGTAAAATTATTTTTTTGCGCCGTCTGTAGAAAAACCTACAAATTGCGGCTGGAAATGCATATTAAGTACTTAGCAACAACGACAACAAATATCAACAGTGACGAAAAAGTTCGCCTGGGTATAGGCCAATCTCCATTGGGCGAAATCTTTTTCGCTTTTTCGCCGGCGAAAGGTTAAGAGCATGCGTATTTGAAATTTTTCGCTTCCTGTGCTGTGCGTGACGTTCGCCTCAAAAGTTCAAACCATTTGAACTTTTTTCTCTTTCGCTGGCGAATTTGTCGTCCTATGAACATATTGCAAAATGGCCGAGTCCCAAACTAGCTTCGTCTTGGATGAAGAAACAATAAAATTTTTGGTTACAAGGGCAAACAGTAAACATAGTTGATGGTCATACAATTGTAGATCTATAACCAGATTTCTGTAAGATCCTTTGCTTTCTCGCTCTTGGTAAAATTTACGTACCCAAAACCTTTTATATGCTTTTTGATTTCTTTGTTTCTTGCGCTTTAACAAATAAAGCAGAATCAGAATGCTTGTATTTTCGTCGGACAACTTGGAATTCTGCTTTCTATTTTACGCGCCAAGACACCATATTCGCTTTTCGTCAGCGCCAAAGCGTAAAATTTTCGCCTAATCGAGATTGGCCTTATTTTGTGTCATGGCGACAAAATATTTTGTTATCAAATGAGTTAGGAAAAATTGCGCGAAGCCGTTTATGGTAATAGTATGGCCTGCCTCCTTCATCGTTATCCACGAGCAGTGTGTGTGAACACCAAACCGAGGTTACTCGATGACAAGTAACCAATTAAATTGCAGATGGTTTTAGTGCAGAAAAGAACATCACACAAAAGGGCTATGACATTTGCGTGCATGGCTCTATTTTATAGGCAAAGTATTATTCATTCAAAACAGTTCAACTTGGATTAACAGCTAGAACAGCTGGTGTCTACTAAAAAACAACTAAATTTGCGCAAAGTTCGCTGTCGCATTATTTCATCAGCAAAGACTTGCGTAAAACTGAAAAGTAACACGACGTCAAAGTAGAGCAGGGAAGTCTGAAACAACTCGAGAAACAACCATAGGAACTCGCGAATGTAGGTGAAACTACCAATAACTGACTTTAGCAGGGGGCGGGGGGGGGGGGGTACCCATTTGTATTTAGAATAGGGGTGCTCAGGCTGGGGTACAAGCCATCAGCCCAAAAAAATAATTCGGCACGACGCGAATCCAGAACGGTAGCTGCATAACTGGCTGACACAAAAAACTTTCCCTCAAATTGTAGACCCCAGAAAATATCTTGAGCACCTTTATCCTAAATATATTCAAGCACCCCCAAAGGCAACTCTTTGACTTATTGAAACTAGGGTGATAAACATGAAGATTTTCTTTGTTCATGCGCAAGTTGTTAGCGACAGTTGTTAAAAGAGCTGTTGGAAATTTGGGAGAATCTGTTTGTTATCCGAATGACAAGTCTAGATCAAAAATACTAGAAACTGAGAGAAGCTTGAAAAAAGTCACAACTGATTTTACATTAGGCTATGGCAATTCTCAAATAGCTTCAAGTAATTATTGAAAACAAAGTGCAGTTGACGATCCACAGCTCTCAAGCTGTGCTCTTGGCTTAAATTGCAGAAATTTCATATAAAATGATGGTTGAATGCCGGATATTTTTTATTTCATTTCTTTTTACAGAGTCGTACGTGACAATGGTGGTTTAAATGCCCCCTCTCTTTTGAAGAAGAATTGGACTCAAACAATCGGTTAGCTCAACTTGGTCTGCTTCGCCAAAAAATGAGACATGTTCTTCATGAGTCAAGAAATTAACCATGCTTGCTTGATCGATACTTTTTACTTGCCAATTTTCATTAAAATGTCTAGAGGTTGGCTGAGGCCCCATGGTGTACAACCTTTCTTACATCATGGCAACCTTCAATAATTAGATTTTGTTCAAAACATATATGCAATCAATTAATGACTGTATTTCTACGCTTTAGATTGGTTGCTTCCCACAGGAGCACAGTTCTTTCAAAGCAACACAGTACCAGGCTGATGTGTTCCCACCCTGCCAGTAATAAACAACACTAGCAAAGAAAATGTATCTGCATATTTAAGTGAAAAAACGCAAACTACCGAGAATCCGCAGCGAGGATCAGATCAGATGGTTGAAAACGATGGTCGAAAGGCCAAAACCATTTCGTTTATTCAGCAGCACAATATACAAAAGAGGCTTGAAAAATATACTTCAAACTAATTGTTTGGGAAACTTCAGAACATTTAAAGTCTCAGGATCAAGCCATACTTTAACTAAATCGAGCTGTGACATGAAGATCGATGACAGTCACCTGTTTTATAAAGAGATCTAACAAACTAGCATCGGGGTAATACAGCATACGACCACTGTGTTTCTATTGTATAATTGAACATTGTTTAGAACTTCAAGTAAGAACTTCATTTCGTTAAAGCTGCACTCTCTTTGAGCTTAAAGATTATTAAAATGGTACATCATATTCAACATGTTATAAACCGTTTTAGCATGGGCAGTTGATAATAATCAAATAAAAAAGGCCCCATTGCCCCGCTTATAACTTTCAAGAAGCTGGTACAAAAGAGGGTAAGGGTAAGGGAGGGAAGCGACTGGCTTAAATAGAGTCCACGTGAAACAAAAGATAACCCATTGTCATCTGTATTATCATATGCATTTTCATTCAACTCTAACTTGATTGATCACAAAGCATAAAGGATAGTCTGGCAGAAAGTCAAACCTGAACATAATTGGTAAAATTTTGACATAATTGGTAAAATCTGGACATAATTGGTAAAATCTGGACATAATTAGGTAAATCCTCGTTCTCGCAGGCAAGTTGAGCCCTCTTTACATGGGCGTTCACGATCATGCTTTACCTGTATACTTATGATGTTTCACAAACGTCTTGTACAGGTCCTTGAATAGTTCGCGGTCTCCGTGGGACAAGGCCATGTTTAGGTAGGCACTGTCAGTCGAATTGCAGCTATCCATCAAACAGTATATTCCTTCCGTAAAAACCCTCTGGAAAAGACAAGAAAGAAATATTTTATAATCAAATTCATCTTCTTTTACTAACGAAATTACAGCAATGCCGTTACATAGAATTTTGAACTTTCACTTGAATAGAAAAGGCTTTTTGAAAGCAATTGTGTTTTTTTAGGGAAGGCATAGTAAGGTCTTTTCGGCGAAGAGATTCAAAACACATGAACGGGTGAACATAACCTTCAAAACTTCAAGAAAGCACAGAACAGTGGGACCATAGTTTTGCATACAGGAAGCACTTTTTTGTCCGACACTCCTCAGAGCATGCAAACATGGAAAAATGACAGAAAGTTGACAAAACAAATAGCCAGTTGTGGATCGAAAAGAGTAAAGATTTGTCATTAGCTGTTAACAGATCAGCGTTCACTTGACATTTTTTAAAAAGATTCCAAGTGCATAGATGAGTCCCTTCTGTCTGCATACCCCTAGTTGGGGGTACCCTTAATGCTCACAAAAGTTCAAGCATTTGACTACGTGGAGTATAAGTGATGCTGCAAATCAGCTTCAGGGATGTTTACAAATGATCAGTACCTGGTATTCCTCAGGTAGGGCTTGCGAGGTGACCACTTGCAAATAGTCAGCAATGAGGTACGGCACATGCTGCAAAAAACATCGATCATCAATAGCCAGGGTAAAAAAGACGCACTTTATTCTTAAAAGCGAGATTGTATCAACGCTGTAAAAAGCAATATAGTTAAGATTAACATGTGTCAGAATGCTTTAATGGTAACCTCATTAGATAACACCATTACGGGGTAGAAAATAATGCTTTGTGCTGGCTCCAAAACTAGATTTTTGCGATGCACTCTTACAGTTTTAGCAGTGAGAGCAGGTTCAAGCAAACAGCTCAGGTAAATACTGATGGATGTTATCAATCAGTACCCAAATTTTCACAGTAAAATTAAGTATCTAAGAGTTTAACGTAAACTAAATGATTGATAGATAGAGAAAAGAGTACCAATTAAAATAAAAGAAATACCAAGAAGAAATATGAAAAAATAAATATTTCCCCTATATAGAACTGAACAGATTGCTTCAAGACAGTAGCACTGGGGATGCTTGACAGCTCAAAAGTTAACCAAAAAAGTCTGCTATATCTTTTGATGAACTAACTAAATATAATAACAGCAAAATCTGATCTCGTATCATCGTTGGATGTCCAAAGCACTTGGGCATTGATAACAGCACGCATTGTTGATTAGTAATCTTCTAATGACAACAGCACACACTGATTCGAAACAAAGGCGCGGTGGGCAGAGTCATTGTCATTGACACCGTTGTTCATCAGGGCAAGGTCACGACTGTGCTCGCTGCAGAGCTTGTTCTGGTGTGCCACCAACTGGAGCATTCTCACACTCGACTGGGCCTGTCCATGCCGGTCTCGTTCGTATATGTCCACAATGAATGGACCGAAAACGTTCGGGTAATAATAATAATAATACTGATAATAACAATAATAATAATAATAATAATAATAATAATAATAATAGAACTAATAATAATAGCAAAACTAATACTAATAGTAATAAAGGAAACTTTTCATTTTGAATTCCTGTTAAAACTACAATTAAAAATCTCACTATTACAAGGTAATTTGTAACTGGCTAGTCTGTGTTTACAAAATAAAAACTTTTACAATCGTAGTAATGAGGAAAAGAAAAAAATGTTAAAAGGGGAGTAGCTCTGGATTAGTCCAAGTTTTGTTTCTACAACAGAATATGTAGTATGTGGTGCGAATGGAGATGCTTGTAAGTTTGGAGATGAGATAGCGTTTCTGTTGATGATCAATGGACAAAGAGTCACACATGTCGATGAATGAGCTGCAGGAGTTGCCAAAAATACCAAGTGAACTGATGGAAAGATTGACAAATGAGACTGACTTAAACTGACGTTTTAAGTCAGATACGAGGGTGGCATATTTCTCTGACATTCTGACAGCATTGCAGTTGAGATTTGTCTCAAAGCCTATGGTTAGCTCTAAAACGTACAGACAGTTTTCCTTAGTTTTGAGAAGTAAGTCAGGGCATAGTTGATCTCCAGTTATGATAGAAGGGGAAAGAAAGCCTGGTTAATCTGCGTAGAGGAAAGACCCATTTATTGCTTGGAAGGAAGTGGCTAGAAAGTTTAATGCAGAATTATGACGCCAAGTATAGCGGCCTTGGTCAAGGTACACTTTGCATCCAGCAACAACGTGCAGAAGTGTTTCTGGAAGAAGACAGAATTCACAGTCAGATGTTTGACTACGGTTCCACTTCAGCAGATTTTTACGAGTTGGAAGAGTGTTGTTAAGATACTTGATGGTAAAGTTAAAGATGTTACAAGGCAAATTGCTCTGTGTACTTGACCAAATACCGTTCAGCTTTTCCAGTGAATGTTTCAGTAGGAAGGTAATTGTAGCTCCCTGAGAAGGTAAGTTTTTAGAGATACGTTCTTTGTTGTCTGATTTGACAGCCTTTAATACCTCTTTAGTATTACGATAGATGTCGTACTGTAGGTTCGTGCCATGACTGGTGTTATAATAATAGTAATAATAATAATAATAATAATAATAATAATAATAATAATAAAATAATAATACTAATAATAATAACAATACTAATACTAACAGAAATAAAAATAATAGTAATGATAATAATAATAATATAGCATATCCGGCTGGCAGTGCTTGCAAATGCATGCACTGTTTGCCTCATGCAACGCTGCAAATTATTTTAGAAAGATTTTTCCAGCTGTCCCTGTCTCTAGTTATTTTTTCTCAATATGTCTAAATCTTCTCTAGTTTTAAACTGTTTAACTTCCATGTTTTAACTGTATTTCTTGGCATTATCTGGTATTTCAAAGTACATGGCTTGTTGACATAGTGCTTCGAGTAGGAATCTTGACATATGTCCAAATTTCCAAAACGTTTGTGTGCCGGACAAATTGCGGTTGTTTTTAGTAGGTTATGAAATGAAATTTGTTCTCGAGTAAGGGAAAGGTAAAATTAGCTACATATTCGATTAACAATGCCCTGTAAAAGGCACATCGTCCTACGATGCTATCTCAATATTTACAAATTAGCACATCATGTACTTCTTCTTGGCAATCATCTGCCACTCATAGGAGACTCAGTCAATTTAACATGGGCTCCATTAACGTATTCAATATAGGATATACATTTAACTGTGATTATAATATGATTATAAAGTTTCTAAATGTCTAATACTGTATAAATGCTCTTAGCAAAAACGTTGATTTTATTCAACAAAATCAGACTTAAAGTATGTAGACTTAAATTGTAGGTGAGTTCCATGAGAAATCAGAAATTTTGGAATGTGAGGCCCGAAAGTCATACTTGGTGATAAATGCGACCTCGGGTATTAAATTCAAGCCTAGTCTTTGAATCTCATTGATGAAAAATGGTCAGCTCATTCATCACAAGGGTCTTTTACCTAAGAACGCACCGGGAAATTTTACAAGCATTTTAATTGGAGCTCAGGTTTAAACATACACAAACTTTGACAAAGAAATTCAAGCTCTCTTTCTGTTGAAAGAAAATGCCCAAAAACACCTTAACAAATAGGTGAGAAAGATATAATGTTCAAGAAATCATTTCAAGCCAACAAGGGGGACGAAAGTGTGAGGGGGTGTTCAAAGCATTCGACTTGGTTTTCAAGAATATTAGCAATATGGATCGCCACACTCACAAGTATAAGCACAAAAACAAAAGTGGGTTGCTTTTCACCCACACGAAGAGTGAAAAATCAAGAATACACAGCGAGGATCCTTGTAAAAGTCATGACATTTGAAGCCTTTCAAAAGCATTTGGTTCCTGGAGCACTCGTAGAGTTTGGTGTTATCGCGTGGATATTGTTTGACACTCACAAGCGGTACCAAGAACCTTCCTTAGCGTTAGGGGAACATTCGTCAACGCTTCCACGCCCGTCTTTCCCCAATACAAAGCAGTCGCGGGGCGCTGAACTGGGGATAGGATTCACGGTCGAACAAAGGAAGCCAGCAAAGCAACAACGAACCGAGTTGCCGTTCTATGAGAGAGCACGGCTTTGACTGCGGGGGAGCACTCGTTCGACGAGCGTTTGAATATCGTTTAAGGGATTTTCTGCAAGGAACAACTCTAAACCTTCTGTCCTATAGAGGAGAGAAGCTGCGCTAGTGATTACGAAGCCGCATGACGCGAAACTAGATCGTGTTCTTTCAACCGTCTTTTTGCAATTTAAACTTCAGTCACTGCAATCACGGCAGGCTATCAACATTTTTCAATAAAAACATTAAAGACAGACTGGCTGCCTGCAGTTGGGCTGAAACAAGTTTTTTTCGACAAATTTACTCGAAGACCACTTTCGGATATTTACAGCACAGCTCTCCTTGAATCATTTTGACTATACTCTGAACATGAAATTAAGGGCCAAGATTCCTAATTGACATGATTTTTGTTAAAATACTATCTCTTTTTCGGGTTTGTATTGTATCAGTCATTGGAAATAAAGCTTTACCTTCTGAACTATAAACAGCTGAATCCTCGGGCTGATTACGTCATTCTTGGCTCGCACAAGAAGCATCTCAAAACGTTACAAATTGAATTGACAGTTGCTCTACTTTTAGTGAAAAGGTCACAAGGAAAATCTAAATGCAAAAAACCTGTTGATGACTTTCACAATTAAGCTTATAAACAACGCTACGCTTCCGGCGTTCAAAAAATTGTTCCATAAAAATACTCAGCACATTTTCTGCTCTAACAATCTTTTCCTTGAAAATGAATCCCATTTGCTTCGTTTTAATTAAAAAAATCAATCTTCATAAAGGCTTTGTAAAATCTGCCTTAGATTTTCAAAAAGATTCTGTAACTTCGTGACATGGTCTACTACCTTATGATCGTAAAGCAGTCTTTGACATTAAAAGAATTATTTCCTCCCATCTTTGCAAAAATGGCACCAAATTTTGAACTGCATTCATGTGCGCAAAAGGCATCTTTCTGAGATTCACTAATGACACAAGGCGTATACCAAGACGGGAAGCCGACAAAACAAGCTAAAAAGCCAAGCATTTTTGAGAAGGAACAGTTTGCCAATGCAGGTAAGCGTGGCTCCGATCAGGCACCAGTTCAGAGAGTATCATCCTCACTGTGATTAAATCCTGGCCTACAAGGACCATAAGAAATCGATGGAAGATTAATCCGTTTAGCCTTGTCCTAGACAAACAACAGTCATCAGCGCCAGTTTTCACTCCCTTAATTAATCCTAGTTGGGATTGCCACCCTTCGATATATAATCTCGTTATTTCGGAATATCGCGATTGTTTTTCAACACTGGCAGAATAACGATAACAAATTGAGGATATTTCTGTTTAACACGGTGAACTGACAACGAAAATCCGACCATTGATTCCAAAGTCCAGTTTTACTGCGAGCTTAGTTAAAACAAACCGGATTAAGCAGAAATTCTATGGATTAGATATCTCACCGAGCAAATCAATTACATCTACTCTAAATAGCTAATTAACTAAACTAGCAATGCTTATGCATAATCCGTTGGATGGTAAATTTGTAATGAATTTACGCCTTAATCATATTCAAGCCTTCGATGAACGTATCAGCTAAATCACCAATTTTGTAAACAGCCTCCAATTTTTACCGCATCATGGCTTTTCCTCGTTCTTGTTTACATTACCGTGGCAGACGCTCACCGATCTTGTGCGCTTACTTGTCCGTTTCGAAAACCAATGCGTAAGTAAATTAAATCGGAAAGAAAACAATGGTGACAATTCACAGTTTCTTGATTTGATGTGATTTTCCGCCTGATCTATAATGAATATGACATTGCACAGAACTTTGCTAGTGGGTCACACAGATTCCACTTCCGCTTGCTTCCGTTTTCCGACGAAAACAACGAAAAGGCCAAACATGGCCGCCGGGTCACGTGCAGCAACCGACCCTTTCTAGTTCTAAAGTGATGACGTCACAAAAAACTTTCTTAGGAGTTCTCGAGTTTGAAAGACCTCAAAGAGCATGATTTTGGGGTAACTTCCTGAGTCAGGTTTCTTACAAATCTGTCTTCAAAGTACCTGAACGGTGTCAAGGGGTGAAAGTTCAAAGGACAATGTGCTTGGTGCTTTATCGTAAAGTTGTCCGCTGGGTGGTTACCAAATTTTATGGCAGGTGTTGAGGACTGGACTTTGAGAACGGTGTTACGAATGAGCTTGGTGTTCAAAAGAATCATCAACATACCTTGGCCACCATTTTCTTGTGACCTCCAAGTTCTTGGTACAACCTTAAGTAAAAATCAACACAGTTAGAAGGGCGTAACAAACAGTGAATGTAGAGAAGCTATACGTAGGTGGTTGGCAATAGGAGCGATGTTACAACAGGGCCAAGCCCCAAAACCCCAGTCAATATCCCTGCTAAAGTCTTTTATTCCACGTGCTCCCCGCGCTTCTATTCTAAATCATAAGGATAAACATTAAGTAAATGGCAAATAATGCTTCGGACGGCAAAATTTGCGCGAGACATCGAAATCATAAATTTGTTTACATCAAATAGGAAAATGGCTAAAATACGTCAGACACGGGTCAGGAAAATGGCTAAGAGCTGGCAAAATAAAAAGGCTGTGAAATAAGGGGCGTGATTGGCTACGTTATGACCAACGGGTTCAACCCCAACCTTCCTATTGAAAAACACGAGTGAGAAGACCAACTCTTTCTATAGCAAAGTCTGACAAATGAATCAGTCGACTCACAGCATAAGCTACTAAAAGGCGGGCATCTTTTCTTAGTTTAGGTGAGGAATTTAGTTTAGTTAAGGCGATAAGCATTTAAATTTTTAACCTTAATCCTAAATGACAGTCAAAATTGAAAGAATCTATGAATAACACTAAAAAAACGAGGATTGAAAACATTTTCCTTCCAAATGCCACATGCTTAAGTTGAAATCCTATGAAAATGATTGCCGATGTCTTTTAAAACGGAAGCTCGAGTCCATTAATCGTTTTTACAACGTACGTATAGCTTCAAATGCTTCGCAAATAAGAAAGGGCTTTAGGTTCCTTTTAATTAGAAGCTGGTCAAGGAAACTTATAGCTCGTGACCATAAGTCAGCCTTTTGACGCAAATTTCACATAGCTATCAAATCACCAAAGCATTAGCTGAATTGAAAATCACAAATGTTATGCACTGCAGCGTCGAAGCGGGAAGCTGAAAACAATATCAATTGATCATTGCCTATATAAACTTTTATAAAAGGTGGTTAGTGCAGAGGTGAACCACTTACACAGAGCTTGCAACACAAAATAAACAACAACAAAAACACAAAATGTAGTCGACTTGCGATTGAACCTTGAACTCAGCCGGGTAAGTCGAGGTTTTTCCTATCTCACGCAAAGAGACTTCGCAGTCAGAGACAAGATTCGGTTACAATTGGTTCTAACTCACTGGCAAATATGAAGAAACCCTGATATTCATGATAGAGCTCTGTTCATAACCTATTATCAACAGAATCCACATACCTGGCGATGCTTTCTGATGCTCTGAGAATATCCGGGGTTGGTGTTGGTTGGTCAATAATTGGCGGGTCACTATTTGGTTGAACAAGAAGTGCAAACTCTAACAGCAGATCTGAACGAAGTTAAAGAAAACACATCGTGACCTAGCACTGTGTACATGGCTGCTGAGAACACTTGCAAACTACGCAGCAACAAAAAAAACCAAAACAACTTTGAAGCGGATAAGCAACCATTGCTTAAAAGGTTAACAAGGCTGGTCTAAATACATGCCAGTAGTTTGCGCTCAGAAACGTCATGAAGCAAAGTTTCGGGCAAAGTCTTTTAGTTGTGACGAAAGTTCTGGATTTGAACAATGTTCGTGAATTCCTTCTGATTTCAAGACATTCACAAAATACGTCAAACGGTATGCTCGTTACCAGATCTTAACGAGCACTTCTGGGTCTTGCTGGCTTTCTAGCATGATGTTATCCAGGAGCCATTTTCTCCAAAAAGCCTTCAAGTCGAAATAACAAGCACGAATTGTAGTCTTGCAAAACAGATTTGGAATCATGCGAATCCGAAATGAAATCTTGCGAATTTGATTTTTAATCTTGCGAATCCGAATTTTAAACTTGCGAATCTGTCTAATGCCATCAATCAGTGACAAACATTGCATTGAAAAAGAGTTTTTGAGTGCAAACCTTTGTTCCTTGCCTTTTATCGCCATGATATAACGAAATCAGGTTCAATTTAGAGGAATTCCATTTAAATCAACGCGAGAATCCTGTATTCAACTTTCAGGTCAAGGTATATTCACTGAACGCAAATCTCTCCATGCCATAGTCAGACACTGACGCGATTCCCACAGTCCCTGAATACAATCCAGTCAATGTCTTATTTATGCCTTGCGTCAAGACCACCACACTTAGTTCTTCTTTGCTTCTCTGGCTGGAGATCTCCCTCTAAACACTTGCCTGATGATCGCATTAAACTTGAAATTCGGATAGAACACCTAGAATCTTCACTTTCTATATACTGTAGATGTCCTTCCAAAATAGTAAACACTCCATGCAATCGTTTTTATAAACTACCTATTCAGAACTGGAGGGAATAAATAGATGGTGTTTCATAACTGATAAAAAGTGACAGAAGGATTATTTTTGTTAAGTACAATACGACCATTTGTACAATACGACCATTTGTACAATACGACCATTTGTACAATACGACCATTTGTACAATACGACCATTTGTACAATACGACCATTTGTACCCATCAACGTTCAATTTACTTAGCAGGCCTTTCTCGTGAAAACGATCTTGAGGTTCGAAATCCAGTTTAGTTAACACTAGCTTTCCAATCTGGTATCCTTTGTCATTTTTACTTCAAATTTTCAAAACTGAAGTATTCGCTTTCACCAAGACCCGTTGACCATCACCTCTTCATCTTCATTCTTTGGATCCATTGTCATTTGCATCTTATCATATTCATTTTCAGCACTCCAAAGCCCTCCAAGCATCTTATTCACCTTGAAACACCTCATGTTATCTCACTTTCGTCACTCTTTCTTTCAATTGTTGCCCTGTTTGCAAGCTCTCTTCTTTACTCCATATCTTCACACTCAATCTCTTCTTTGCCCCAAATACATTTTTCCATTTTCCTCCTATCAAATTGGCCTCTTGCTTTAATTTGGGATCTATGCTCAATTAAGATTCATGCCTCTTCTTACAAATTATTTGAAACAAAATGAGCTGATCTGCCGTCCATATATTAAACTGCATTATTTTCTTCTCATAATCTTCAAATCATACAAACTTGCAATCATACAAATGTAGTTTCTATAAACTTGATTATCCTCAAATCTGACCCAATCTGGACCAGGTACTTCATTCCACTTCAAGCTGCCGTTCCTTCTGATGATCACAGCACATTGAGCACGCTACTCCTTTCAGTCAGATACCATGCTATCCATTCTCTGTATCTTCTATCTTTCTACTGACGGGTTCCCTCTCTCATCAAACAGCCTACTCATATAGCTTGCTCCCTTGTTTACATATTGCTTAGCTCAACCGACACCACCATCATTCTCAGTCCATGCTTACATCACCAGATGTAGGCCAGCTGCTCTGCTTCTCAATCGGGGATGAAGGAACCTTGCCCATTCTGCAGTCAGATGATGTTACTTTAGCTTTTTCAGTTACTTGAAGATCGTTACAGAGTTTTCAATGTCAAAGCAGACAAGCCAGTTACAAGTTCCCTTGCAACAATGAGATTTGTAATCGTGAATTAAGCTGAATTGAAAATTAAATGTTTAATTTTTTTATTATTTTTACTTAGTTATGATTGTCTTAATAGTATTGTTTTTATCACCATTGATTCATTATCCTTACATCTATTCTAAGCAAAAATGTGTAACCATTTTTGCATTCTGTAATATTTTTCCTTTGCTGGTGGACCACTTAAAATCTATTTAAAACGAAATACTTTCATCGTTATTTTTGCTATATCGTTGGCACTTTCAGAATCGCTTGGACATAAATGTTTGATTGAGTAGCACTGTTCAAGCTAGGGTAGGTCATCTGCTTGTAAAAAAACACGTCCAAGTGACCTGCTATGTCCAAGCAAAACACTTACAGATGGCGTCTTTATGCACACTTGAATCCGTACTTGTTTCACTAGAAAAGGACCCTCGATGCACAAAGAACTGGAATTTTGGTCAAAATCTTACAGCTCAATCTGGTGAATCTCCCAGCCCTGACGTATTTGGAAACAAGAGCTTTGTCCATTTTACGATGAACTGTTGGTGTCAAAAAAACACGAGACAGCTTCAGTGTAGCCTGAATTTAAAGAATATAAACAAAAACCGGACAGATCAAAGAAATTCTGAGCCATAATTGCTCTCTGTATGGGGTAGTTTGAGCAGCAAGGTGGATTTTTTTCTCTGTTTTGCAGGTAAAAACAACACAATTCTAAAAAGCAACATACTAGAGTGCAGAAATCATCAACAGAGGTGCCAATTGACAAAATCAATTCTGTTGGAATGTTCTCGCTTACGTTTTCACTGAGATTATGAAACCTCGGCAAATGCACGACAGAAGATGATAACGAACGCAAGAAGTTAAAGTGCTAAACAGGTGATTTAAGACGTGTTAAAGTGATTCGTGATAATTTGTGTCATGATTTAGAGAGAAGCAGCTACCAATTGCCGTTCTCTAACCAACGTTTTCTAACCTCGACTTTGATGAAACGAAGCAAAAGATAATACTTAACAAATCTGTCAACGATACTGGATGTACCCATGACACTGCATAACGTTGTGCAATATACTGGGATTTTTAATCTTGTGAAAAGTTTCTAGTGGCTGCAGATGGTACTCAAAGTGGGAAACTGAATCGTTCAAAACAACAGTCCCACGAGCAGATGATTAAATGCTCACACAAAATCGGTCTGATTGAATTTCAGTTTTAAACCATCATACGACAACTCTCCGTAATTTTCGGGAAAAATAAATTAGGCTTGGAGATTACAAAGCAAGAAGTAAAGAAATGACACAAGCTGATTAAAAAACAAGGAAAAAAATAGTTTCGTAGCACCATCATTCTCTCAAGGCTGTAGAAGTTTAAGAAGATCTGAATCAACCAAGGCAGGACAGCGAAAAACTAGTGCTAAGAAGTTCATGCCTTCCTGAGATGGGGGGAAATGATTTGCTATCAAATGACGCTTTGAAAAAGATACTCTTTACTCCAATGGCAAAAGAAGCAATGGCGCCAAACGCAGCATTTGTATAATTAAACAGAAGCTTGCTGAGAAGCATGACTTTGAGCTGAAGAAGCTTCGGGTTCCTGAAACAAAAGAGAAATTTCCCATAAAAACAATTAACCATAATGGCAAAGTTTTAAATAATGAAGAAACACATTTCCTCTTCATATCGCTTTCAGGCATTGTGCATGGACAAAAATAAATTATGTTCTTGAACAATTTTGGTCACTTTGAAAACAAGTTTTCCCAAGAAAGTGAAACAACTTCTTCGAATCCGGGTGAAATACCCATAATTCAAGCGCATATGGTACAGCAACTTGAACAATATTCATTGGCATCATTAGCTGGGGCCGCCAATACTTCAACAGAATGGCACAGTCTTACTGTGGGTGATAGAAACGGAGACCTATTAATAAACAATAGCATACACCACAATTCGAAGGGTGCCAACTGGCCCTGTTTGTCGTACAACTGAAGTATTACTCCAGTAGACATGTCAGAATGCGACTCGCTAAAATGACAACATTAATACTATCATCCACGCATTTGTGGCTCAAAAAGAAAGATTGCCGCCTACAACCACTCCTCTGCCCCATGTTCGGTGGTTCTTATTGCTCTTTATGGCGCAAACGAACGCTACGATTCACTGTCAAAATTAACTGAGGTTTGTACACTGACAGGAGTATCTTCATTCTAACTCTAAACGGACAACGAGATGGCTCTTGGAGACAATGAGATGGCTCTTGGAAAGTCCGTAGAATACAAATTTTAGACAAAAGGAAAGCATTTGCTCCAATAGTCCGATCTGAAGAATGGGGTTGTTACACTGAACTTTCAGATCAAATGACTACGCTAGCAAAAGAACAAGTGTTCACTTTATCGACGGAAAAAGTTATTCATCAAGCATTACCAAGCTTAATAAACAACACATACTCTCGACCGTAGGAAACCTATGGTGCGAGGACTTACAGTTTTATAAAAGAACACAGTGTTAAGTCTCTTTAAGTCAACGGTTTTTAATGTGATTGCAAATATATCCCCATGGCTTATAGGACACATACCAAGAAAACAGTCAATTAGAGGGTGGAATTAGACTGCAAGAGGCCGATCAATTCTGAGTGGATTGCGACCAGTGGCCCCCCGTCGGGAGCGCGTTAACCACTCGATTTTTGACCAATTAAGACAAGCGGGTTTAGATCAAGATTGTGATGCTCTTGCTAAGAGAACCTATTAAAAGGTTAGATAAATCATCATAAATATAAACAAACACCACTCGCAGGGTCTGGAAAAGTCGCATTAGCCATCGACTGTTATTTGCGGCGGGTAGAAATCAGTGTCTGATAGCCACGCTTCGTCGCACACAGAGTAGGCCGCTTGCGTGGAACCATTACGAAGGAAATCGAAAACAAAAGATTACTCTGACTTTGTGGATTAGGCGAGAATAACTGTAATGCGAGTGACCCATTGCTTGCAACATAACAAATAACTTATAAAGTCAACGGCTATTAAGAAGCTAGGGTGAGCCTGTTGGAAGCATCTCCACTAATAGATGCTTGGCGCGAATGACATGGACTCATCGCGGGCATTAATCGACACAACTGGTTATTGTTTCCAGGAGAAACGGATTTGGGAATCAATTTCACTTCTTCAAACAGGAAACATCCCTTACTTGCTGAATTTCGCAAAAATCGCCTAAAATATTTAAAATGCTTGAGCAACATTTTCAACAAGACGTAGGCATGGAGCTGGATTATTCAGTAAATCCAAATTTGGTTACTGAGTGGTAAATGTTGAAATTACAGCAACGGTTAACGAGACATATATATAAATATCAGCTTAGGTGAAAGGTGGAAATACACAAACAAAAGAAGCAAGAATTCTCGCAAATGTATTCTCCTTCTCAATAGCAACGGTGTAACTGAAGTCTATTTATAAAAATTAGGAAAGAAAAATGTGTTGTGACAATAGTCGTTCAGCCGATGTATGAATAAATCAGAAAGCGACCACAAAGGACGGTGTGGTGTATTTTAATCTGCTAAAAGAATGGTTGACTTATCAAGGCATGTATCTGCTAAGGACGTGAATTAATAACTTTTGGGATTAATATACGAATGGAAATGATGATTGGAGTGTCACCAAATGAGCCCATCTAAGTAGAAATATCCTATATACCTCACTTTTGCCCGTCCTAACCCTAAAACTAGCTAAAAGCTACTGCTAAAAATAATTTGGAAGATGGTAGCTCAGTGTCGAACTGCCGAAATTACAACACAGTATTACAGAACGACATTCCAGTACGACATTCCAATACGACATTCCAGTACGGCATTCCAATACGACATTATATTTTGACATTCCATCACGACATTATATTGCGACATTCCATCACGACATTGTATTGCGACATTCGAATACGACCTTCCAGTACGACATTCCAGTACGACATTCGAATACGCCATTCCAATACGACCTTCCAGTACGACATTCCAGTACGAATACGCCATTACACATAGACATTCCGAATACGCCATTCCAATACGACCTTCCAGTACGACATTCCAATACGACATTCCAACACAACATTCCAGTACGACATTCAACCACGACATTCCGACACAACATTCCAACACAATATTCCAGTACGACATTCCACCACGACACTCACATACGTCATCCATGTCAAGCCTCTTCGCACATGGATATCCTCTCACATCTTCGCCATTTCGCCATATATAACTTCCATTTGGACATTTTATGCAACATTACGGTCAATATTCAATCTAGAGACATCTGAACTACTATCTTATTCAGCATTGCACAATTATTTCACCCAAATGCTCATCCATATAGCGTATTGAGAGTAAGGCTCAGTAATCACATGATCTAAATATCAATTAACTGTTCCATATCAAGGCCCAGGCACCCAGTATCCCATCTAAAATGTAAGCTTACATATTAACCAACATTCAACCTAATTGTTCCGTTAATATGCCGCAGAAAATTTCTAAACGGCATCCGACACTGCATTGTAAATGTCAACCAATGGTGAATTCACTATTTCGTCCAAAGAATTTTCGAGGACTATCAGTTCTATACTTTGGGTGAACATTCAAAGAACACGTCTTTATGAGTAACATGAAGTGTCCCGCTTTAATCGCCAATATGACAAAATCACGAGAAAAGTGTCTATCTCTATTCAGCAAATGCAAAGTATAAAAACAATCAAGAGAAGTAAAATACGAGGGAACGTGAAACATCAGTTGGGATAAAGAGACAGAAGGGAATACAACATTTTGAAGAAAATCTAATATACTCTACTTTATTTTTATTGTCTCTGTTAAGGGCTATGGTGTTTCTGCTATTTCAAACGGGCCATGATTAATGGCTTTTGACTTTCGTAAGAACTATACGGCTGTCTCTTTCCAGCTCCAGTTCTGCCTGACCCTCGCGCTAAAGCTGTCCTCCATGACATGTAAATCTTTATTTTATTCGTTACATCAATGAAAGTTAAAAAGGGAGATTAATTTCACACGCGTTCAACATTACACGTCCGTGTTGTGCAGTGCATTTCATCGTTTTCAGGCACTTACATAACCTTAGACTGACTTGCTTCTGAACAAAAAACATTAGCAAGTGTAACCGTTTGTTCGGTATCGGCTAGTAGCCGAGCCCCCTTTTCAGCAGCGATCTAATGTATGTTTTCTAAGAAACTTAAGCAATCTCACCACAAAAAGTACGCAACTTTGATTGGAAAATTATCTTCGAAAAAATAACAAATCTTGATAAATACAGATCCACATAAGAGCGAATGGTTCCAACTTCCACCACTATGAGGTAAGGTAGAAATAGCGAATAATTACCAATTAAAGAGCAGACTTGACACTCCAAAATGACTTTAGCCACAAAAGAAGCCAAAGAGGGTAGTGATACAGGAACAAGGCAAAAGCATTTATCCTGTCGCTTGGGACAGGTTAACAAACCTGCAATCCTGATTAGTGCGAAGAATAGGCGATTGAGCATTCAGGCAAATTTGAATTACATCTACGCTGAATATTGATCAAAATAGGCTTCAATGAGTGGTTCGCAAGGACTGTTTATAACTTCTGATTAAGAAAAGATGTAAAAGAGTTCTCGTTTCTATGGCTTTTTGTTATGGGCAAACTTATATGATGGAAACTTTTAGTAAGTAACGAACGCTGTCTGTATTGGATGGATCAATCATCGCATGAAAACCAATTTCAAAAGTTGTCCTGGCTACTTCAGGCGCGTTTCTCTGGTCAGTAAAACCTTTCTGGATACTGCACGTCGTAATGGCAGTTTTCTAGCCACTCATAGTTACATTCACGGAGAAAAATAGTTGGTAAATGAAAATCACGGATAAATGCACCTGGCTTCCCTCGGTATTATTTTGCGAAACATAGCATACAAACATGCATAGGGATGTCAGAAATGGAAAATATGTGAAATCACAGAACCTCCCTAGGCCGATGGACTACATCGAAGTAGTCACGGCGTAACGTATTGTATAACGAACGCTTGTCTTATTCAGTTATGCTATCTACTTTTGTCTAATTAATTGTGAAAAAGGCGAATATTGCACTACTGATAAAGGAGTTTGAAAACCAGTCATTAGATCATCTACTTGAAAACATTAGATTCACTGCAAAGGATGCAACATATATTGTAAAAAACCCCTATTTTGATAGTGTGTTTGAAAAAGTCCCCAGTTTAGTCCTTTCCTTCTCTCTACTGGTGGTCATACTAAAAAGATCAGAAATGGCAGATCGCTCATCATAGTGTACTAAGACATTCAATATTCCATAAGGTAACATAGTCTTGCACGTATCTCGATTTTAGTGTCTTGAAAGATGCACTTTTTATGTTCTCCGTTCTGTTTGTCTGGTCAAGGCCTAGGTGACCTGATCATACACTCTGAAGACACCAGCCCCTATATCTATGAACTCTGAAGACACCAGCCCCTATATCATTTGTACAACAACCCTTGCACACTACATGATGGTCCCTAATGAGAAAGCAAGAAGAATTGCAAACGTTGCAAGCATTGTATGAACATTTCCAACTTGACTACAAATAGTTGCATTGGATCGATCCGTTACTTCTGATCATCGATCAGTTACTTCTGATGATCGATCAGTTACTTCTGATCATCGATCAGTTACTTCTGATGATCGATCAGTTACTTCTGATGATCGATCAGTTACTTCTGATGATCGATCAGTTACTTCTGATCATCGATCAGTTACTTCTGATGATCGATCAGTTACTTCTGATCATCGATCAGTTACTTCTGATGATCATCAGTTACTTCTGATGATCGATCAGTTACTTCTGATGATCGATCAGTTACTTCTGATGATCGATCAGTTACTTCTGATGATCGATCAGTTACTTTCTGATGATCGATCAGTTACTTCTGATGATCGATCAGTTACTTCTGATGATCGATCAGTTACTTCTGATGATCGATCAGTTACTTCTGATGATCGATCAGTTACTTCTGATCATCGATCAGTTAATTCTGATCATCGATCAGTAACTTAGTATCTACAGTTTATTCAAACCGCCATAGCTGATTGCTTTAATCTATTGAAATATCGCAAAATTGAAGACCCAACCAAAAAGAGCCGAATTGGAACTCAAATTAGAAGTAAAACATTATTTCAAGCACATTACTGGTATTTTCAACTTTGGGCGACAGGTGCAATAACTGGACAAGGATAGAATAGGATAAAATAAAGCCTCGTAGCTAATGAATACTTTTTTGAACTTACACATAGTTTCCTACAATACATCGAACTATAGTATGCAAAAACCAAACATTCTAAATTACAGCTTTTTCTCCCTGTTTTTTTGAAACACAAATATGATTGCGCGGATTCTTATCAAACGTCTTCACCAGATACTTTCGTCAACTTGTTGCAAAATTCAGTACATCACGCGTAAAATAACTGTTAATTTTATTCCGAAGAAAGTACTGAATAATTAAAAAAAGCAACCAAGCTCCTAGAATACCTGCAAGTGGCTATATTAACGGTATATTTGCCTATGAAATATAATAATTTTTGTAATGATACAATATTTTAAAACTTCTCAAAATTAGATAGGCATGTAATTGTGTCTCATCGGCAGACATCGGTTGGTGTAAAATCTTTTGTTTTTTTTGCTTCAATCCCGATATTTTTATTCGATCCGCCCGCAGTACTTGTTAAGTGACATCATGCAAAGAAAAAACAAGTTCAGCAAAACAAAGGCAACGGTAAATGTTTGTCTGTAGGACCGCCCGAGTAAGGTCTCTTCAACGAATGAATAGCAAACGGGTCAGTTTTCGCTTTACTGATCGGAAAGCCATTGCTGAGGAGATAGACGAGGTAGTTTCCTTTGTGGATTTGTTCCCGCCAATACTGGGGGAAACTTTCGCGCCATGGTGCATTGTTTCTATTGCCTTTCTGGAATAGATTCCTCAGCATCAGTGGTGCACATTTGCTTTTGTATGAGTTGATGGCATATACAATAATGGGGTATCGCCTTTGCAAATTGCCTTCATTAAAGCTTGAATTTAATGGAATTGCTGAGCCTAGATCGACACAAAACTGCAAACACAGGGAGTTAATTACATATTACCCCTGATTTGAGCGTTCTCGTATCTTACAAAACATTCTTTTCTGGGAATCAGCCACAGCAATCTCGATATTGTCAGATGCTGAGTTTGAGGCTAATTTTTTCACCATCTTTCATAAAGCTGAAAAACAGGAATAGGAAGAACCGTGCTTGGCCAGAAGAACGAAAAACTCGCCAGCGTGACTTTGTCATTCAAACATCAGCGAAAATTCCACTGCTATGAAATATTTAGTAGTGGATTTTAACGAATCAGAACATCACCTACTGCGCATGTGCAGTGTGACGACCCAAACAGGTGCTACGCCCATTACACGCAACGAAAAATAATATGTTTTACTCTTACGTTTTCAAGAGCAGCGGGCTAGCAGGATGAACGCCTGATCTGATGTTCTTAAGCAACGTACCCATCCATACTCACTTATAGCAAAGTGCTATGATAGAAACCCGGTTTTGGACACAACTGAAGTCAGAAGGAAAACAGGTTGGCTCGTTGTCGCGGGCGTGTGTCGGCACTTAATAAGTATCTTAACGCGGTCAACAAACCATAGGGCAGAGATAATTTCTCATAGCGACTGTTCAAGCAATGGAAAAGCGAATGTTCAAGATATCGCCTGATTTGATCCACAACTATCTGTACGGCAAAAAACGGACAATCTGCAGCATGAGAGATGAACGCCCGGCCTCAACGCTGTCCTATGATGACGAACAACCAGGTTTGGCCACTTAATTTCCGTTTAATTCATCGTTTAATACATCGTTTATTGACCTCCGTTTCCGAGTTGAAAGCGCGTAGAACAGTAGTCGTAATGGCGTTATGGCGTTATGAGAGTCATGGTTCGTTACCATTGGCTGTAGTACGTGATGTGGAAAGCCGTTTTTAACTAGCAAGTGATTTTGAAACATTATTTGATAACTACCCGAGAGGTCAGTAAGGCGCTTCTTCGGAAAATCACTGCGAGCTGAGATAACGTCGCGGAATTCGTAGCACATCTAAGGCATGCTGCATTGGAAGAAAGGATGAAAAAATACAAAATTTAACAAAGCAAAAACGGGAAGATCAAGCAAAATAAACGTAAATGCTTTCGAATGCTTTTTGCAAATATTCAGCGTGTATCTGCGTGCTCATTTACTTCATGCAAAGCCAAGCTTCTTCAAACGATAAAAAGAGATTTTGACGACTATCAGTTTAATTGGATAGACTCGAAGCAAGGTTGCTACTTTACGTTAGGGCAACATCCTCGGTGTTCAAGTTTTAAAAGATCAATGTTCCTTATAAGCAAAGGCTTTCTATTTCCAGCCTTTCGGAAAGCTACTTTTCTTTGAAAACTAAAGTCAGCTATAATTCAACATCTCCAAAATTATTTCGTTGGTAGCACAAACGCACTTCTGTAATATGGCATTCGAATAAACGCCAATCGTGATGCTTCTAGATCTGATATTGAGCCAGCGCTGAACAAGTATAACAAAGTTGTGTATCGTTCTGACGGTTTCAATGCTGTTTCTAGTTTACCTTGGTGCAATCTAGCATCAACAAGCCAGTCCGCAACGCCTTGCGGCACTTGAAGCTGAACGACCTTGCGCAACTTCATGCTCTAAGCTTGAGTGATCTTCATCGACAAGAAAGTACAGCGAAGAACCCGAACGCCCGGTATATGTGCTATAAGCAGATGTAGTATAGACACAACAAATAGTAGAATGAAAGAACTCAAAAGTTCCTGGTAATAACAGTCTGCTATTGTAAAGGTGTGAAAAAGCGAAACCAGATTGAATGCTCACTTCCCGACAATTGCATAGATGATACGACTTCACCCAGCGAAAAGATAGTATTTTCGTCCGATCGGAATTATTCTAATGCCGTTTCCTCGTCCCGCGAGCGGGCAGGCGATACGACAATGGTCGCTTGTACACTTAACGGTAAGTCCGTTTATTGCCGCAACGTTCGATGTGAGCACCCGCGCGCTTAAGGCTGACATTAGCATTGCCAGATTTGCTCAGCTTCCTCTTGCTAACGCAGCAACGCTCTCATTCTCCACAGCGTAGAAGGCGCTGGGTATTCTACGCTCCCGCAGCAGTTCTGTCTTGATGTTCCTATAACTACTGGTTACTTGCTCCCCTTATGTCTGTTTAGACATTAGCTTTTGCGCGATGCGCCTGTTCTTCCGTTACCGCCCGCTAATGCGCCGTGAAATGTGTTGCCGCGCGCCGAGCTTCTACAACGACCGACTAGCATTTTATTACAACTCAATCTTTCAGTAATTGGTTGAGTCCCTCGTGGCACGGTGGAAACAACGTTCGAAAGTGTCCAATTTCCGAATCTGTCTTCTATAAAACGTCAACGGCTCTGAGCTATAGAAGAGTACGGGCAGGGCTGCAGCACTGTAAATTTTGATCTTCGTATGAGATCTGATATCGTGCTTGTTCCACAATATTTTGCTTGGCTTCACGAAAAATGTCCTGTCTCTGGCTGTTCTTCTCGTGACTTCCAAACCTTTCGTTGTGGTCTGATGAAGCGGGCTTCCAAGGTACAGTTCCGCTTTCTACGCAGTCGTTTCAGCTTCTGCGCCGTCATCAGAGAAGGGAAGATCATGCTCAATGCATGTAACCCCAAACTTTCGAATGCAATATGAAAGCCGCTCAAGTGTCGTTTCCCTATCCTTCACCGTGCTGAAACTTATCAAAACATCATCAGCGAAAAGAAATTCTTGAATGAGAGTGCTTGAGTGTATGTCTATACTTCTGAGATGGCAAAATTTAAGTGTCAGCTGATCACAGAAGAACCGGTTAAATAAGATCGGTACCAAGATGCAACCTTGTTAGGTGCTATTGGTGACGTTGAAAATTCTTAAAACTTATAGACCTTTGATGGGTTTGAATTCTACAAAGTTAAGAAGAGGTCTTCCCTATGGTTACGTCACTTTTCTTGTATCTTTTGGAGGCAGAACTGCATGTGGATCGTTCCTTCGCCCTTAATGGTGTAGCCTGTTTGTGATTCTGGAACATATGCATGTTATTAGCCAGGTGAATATCGCAGATGAGGAAACTTTCCCAGTTGAGCGACCTAACAACAAGCCTGGACAAATTAAGGAGATGTCGCAATGGTGCCACAGCTTCGGTGCTGGGCGGAAAGGCGTATGTTTTTTAAGCTGGGCAAGAAAAATTGAGCACGATGCTTCATATCTTCATGGAGTTGAATTATTACAGCTCTTTAATCTGTAAGATTTTTCGATTGCCTTTAGCAAGAAGAAGTCATTTCTTTTTGTGAGGCCCTAATGTAGGGTTCATTGTGTTTTTTTAGCAAGACTTGATTCGGTAAAGATGCAGTAGCATTTTGCGTCACCATACGACTTCAAATTGATGTAGCGGAGCCGGGGGGGGGGGGGGGGGGGGGGGGGGGGGGGGGGGGGGGGGGGGGGGGGGGGGGGGGGGGGGGGGGGGGGGGGGGGGGGGGGGGGGGGGGGGGGGGGGGGGGGGGGGGGGGGGGTGGGGGGGGGGGGGCGGGGGGGGGGCTTATTCGGTGAAGCCAATGCAGCGTGTGTTTATACCAAGAGGTAGAAAAGTAGCAACAACATTAGGGGGGCAACGTCTATCCGCACAGAAAAGAAAATGTGAATGCGCATCAATGCCCGTATCTAATTAATCGGCACATACTTCTCCTCCACAGCTGACTACTTCCAAAAAGAGCACTTGATACTTCCAGAGCAAGTGAAGATCGACCACTCCAACATTCCCTGCGGCAAACTTGGCATGTTCTCCACCATGTGGATCAAGGAAGGCACACAGATGGGCCCCTACACCGGACGCATAATCAAGGCGACAAAACTGAATCTTGGGGAACCAAACAACTTCAGCTGGGAGGTAATTACGATGATCGCCTGAAGTACAAAATGTTATTGGGCTCTTATACAACTTCCAGATTACTTGTCCTGGGGCAAAGTAGTTAGCACGATTTACTACTGTATTGATAGGTATAAGCGCTCTTGAAAGGGTGTTGTGTAGGCCTAACTGTGGCGGAAAAGCAATACGTATACCATTATATCGAATAGGACGAATAAATTTTTGTGACGTCAACACTTTGACTACGTAAAAGCCAACTAACTTAGAAGGCAGGATTTTGTCTTGTTAAAAGCGGGTAAACAAATTTTTGCCCAAACACAATCCTACTTAATCTAGCAAAAGCAAACGAATGCTACTGCAAAATGCCACTACAGAACACTCTTTATCACAGGTTTTTGATGAGTGCGGACGCCTAACACATTTCGTTGATGGGAAGAATGAGTTGCACAAGAATTGGCTGTGCTACGTGCAATGCTCGCGGTTCGACCAAGAACAAAACTTAGAGCTGGTGCAGATCGGTGAAAGCATTTACTACCGAGCCATCAAAGACATTCCCCCGCACCAAGAGCTCCTGGTTTGGTACGGGAACACCACAAGCCAGTTTCTTGGCATCCCCGTCTCGAACTATGCAAGCGATGAGTCCGCGAAAAGGAAAACCGAGAAAAAAGGTCAGTGGCGTGAAGAAAACTTGGATCCTGTTACTATTTATTAAGTAATCATTACTGGCAAACGGGTGGCACTTATAGACGAAATAACTGTTTATGGTAAGAAGAATGACCAAACTGACGCCCAATGGCTAACATAATTGCAATGTCAGCTTCGACGGCGTATTTATATATTTATGCACAGTGCATGCGCCAATATCATTGGTAAATTCAACATTAGGTGGTATTTGTTGGTATCAAAAGGCATCAAAAAGTCCAAGGTATCAAATTTTCGATTGACTATTCTACTGGTGACCATTTAAACCCCAAGATCTATGCTTTAGCCACCTGTTCGAAAAATTCTGTCTCTCCCTACAGCCATAATGAACAACGTGATCAGGAACAAGAAGGTAGCACTACTCCCTGGGCGCTTACGATGCACTGTGTGTCGCCGGGGGTTCAACTCGCGAAGCAACCTTCGCTCGCACATGCGGATTCACACGCTAGAAAAGCCGTTCGAATGCAAGTTCTGCAAGAAGGCCTTCAGCCAGTCCTCCACACTGCGCAACCACACGCGGCTACACACGGGGGAGAAGCCATACGTGTGCAATGTTTGCGACATGGCCTACAGCCAACTGGCGGGTCTGCGCGCGCACCAAAAGAGTGCAAGGCATAGGCCAGTTGTCAACCTGTCGAGGAGCGGCTCCCAACAGAGCAAGGCAAGCTGCCCCAAATACCCCTATTCATTTGAGCACGGGTCAGTTTCTATGGGCCTCGGCAGTGCGGACGAATGGAAAAGGCACAACAGCATGGACCTAGGACACAGCCACAACATGTAAGGCCTATCAATTCAAGCAGATATTCGGGCTGTTGTATCCTGAGACGCTTTGCAAATTACAACGTCAATCGCAAATGCATTTTGCGAGTATTAATGCAAAATAATGCTTGGCCTAAAATCGTACTGATTGTCCCAATAAGGAGTTGCCGGTAAAACTTGCTGTCGGATTCGTACCTTATTCATTGTATGCGTTGCAGTAATATCTTATATTTCTAACTGGCTAATGAGATGCATTTATGCCTTGATCGAAAACCTCACGGATAGGGTATATGTGTACGCAAAAACATGCGACATACAAAGCGCTTTTCGTCCTAGGCGTAACCAAAGAGCACTGAAATAATTTTAGCAAATACCGCGCGGCAAAAAGAAGGCCGACCGAGTGGAGGCATTTCTCCTCTGATATGTACACGAGTCGCCTCCTCAGCCAGAACGCCCGGTGTTTTGCCAAACCCTTGTCTCCCGATGTAGCAACCAGCCTTCTTGAGCCTACCGCCCTCGCCCCCAACCCCCCCCCCCCCCCCTCTCCCCATTCATAAGGTATTTCGCAAAGGATGAAGATGGGAGAAATTACTGACGACTTACCGATACTGAAATGTGGCTTCCGACGCAATCACAAGAGAATGGATCGATGAAACTGCAAGGGATGGCACCAAGGCCCCCTGCAAAAGACCACAATTATCAACAACGAATTCCAATATAGAGAGAGGGAGAAAGCATGTTGACGGCTGGCACGGGGAAGGGAAGTCTTTTGCACCTAAGGTCGCAGCAAAATAATGTTTTAAAAAGGACAATAACAAAATGGAATCATTAAGGATCTCTTTAGTAATATAAATGTTACATCATTTGTCACTGTTGTTGTGGTCATTTTCTAGTCTTTTTCTTATAAAAACACCGGTCTTCAGTTCAAGCTTTGAAGAATTTCTTCGGGGACGTGGAAGTGATTTCCTTACTGATGAGAAAATAAGCTTGGCAAAAACACCAGGGACAATCCTAGTCACCAGAACATAAGTTCACACCCCTTAAAAGTCAGCGAATTCATGGAATCCTGTTATTAGGCAAATAACACATTCACAGGTCAATCGGCTGCACAAATAGGATGAGTATAATCAAGTGACATCTTATGGTTTCTTTCCAAAACAAGAAGATTCCTGCAAGGCATCACTGCATCTTAAATCGTACCTTTGCGAAACCAACCACTAATCCAATGCATTCAAATGCAGCCACTACTAGCGCTTCTTCGTGGGTCTTCTGTGTATTACCAATCATCTCTATGCAAACATACATCATCTGCAATAGCATTAGAAAGCAATTTATCTTTAAGAGCAAAACCAGTTCTTTGAAGTTATATCTAAATCTTGATTTAAAGAGAATATACCTCTTTGAAACATATGCTCTTACGCAAAAATATTAACTCGGCGTAAAATTTATGGTTTGCATTATTGTATATTTCTAACAAATTAAACCTATTTGTAAAAATTTATTAAATTTCCTGGACTTCTAGTATTAGGTTCTTTTCCTAGAGTTGGGCGGTGTTCATGTTTGAGCTTGCCTTCCAGCGACATTCCAGCATTCTTCTGGGTTTAGAATTATCAATCTTACAGTTCCTTTAGTTTACAGATCATTTCTTTGATGCCTTCGTGTAGCTTTCCTTTTACGCAAGCACCCTACTTCTCAGGTTCAGAGACAGCCCCCATCTTGCCCCTCAATTCCATAGCCAGCCCCACCTTTGCCCTTCAGCTACATAGTCAGCCCCACCTTGCCCCTGAAGTCCCTAGTCTGCCCCACATTCACTATCAAGTCCATGTTTAGCTCCACTCTCCCCCTCAGGTCCCTAGTCACCTTTTTTCCTACTCCCATCGTCTGCCCCACCTGGCCCTCTTAGGTCCAGTGGGTCGATTTCCATATCGCCGGTATTCGAAAACCCCTTAATCTTATTGAAGCTGTGCAACTGGCATAACCCTTTGTATTGCAATTAGTTGCCAATGAGCCACTTCCAGTTCCCAATTTTGGTCTTACGGAATTTTCCTTCACACTCTTGTTTTCTATTTATCACAACGATTATCATTAACACCGTGGGTAGCAAGAAAAATCTTCATCGATGAATGAAAAAAACATGTAAATACCTTTGGCAAGAATTCGGTAAATTTTACTTTATTTTCTTTGCTGCTTTTGTGTCCAAGTAGAAAATTGCAAAATTCAATGAGCACCAACAGTGATTGCCTATCATGTAGCGTTGACCTCTGTAGTAGAAGAGGCAATAATTATAAAGAAAGAAGTGCTAGCAAAATGGGCGGTCCTATGATGAAGCAAATAATGTTTATTACGTGAATGCAACGCGTTCCGCAATCGGAATCGTATTTCTAAAAGTACTTTCACAAAATGCCAAGTATAAAAAGTACAAGTATAGATTATAAAAATTTTAGGGTCTTTAAAATTTGGCCATATCAAATATTGAGTATCTAAAATTCTAGAGATACTACTTTTCGCTATTAAAGATGGCTCTTCAAGTTCATATTTAAATTCGAAGATTCACTACATTAATTTCGTTATATTAATTTCGTGAACAGCGAGAGTGAAAGCGGGTGAATAAGGCCCTTCATATTTTCCAATTCAATTCAAAGAACTTACGTGTTATGAATTAGCAGAGCAAATACACAAATAAATATAGATTAAAAGCGTTATGAATGAAAGAATTCGCATAGTATATATAGAAGAAAAGCACACTCACAATTTTGAAGATTAGCTCATTCAAAAGGTTTTCAGCTACATTTTCCTTGCCATTGTTGATATAATTCGCCATTATTTGAAAGCAGATTGGGCGCATTTGCAAGTCTTTGCCACCTACCAAGAAAATTATGTTACCAAGAAGAGGAAAGCTACTTGAAAACCGAAACGAGGCTTGATGAGATTGAGAATGATAGCAGGGCCTAACTGTAGTAGGATGCCTCAATGTAGTAAAATGCTCTAGCATACCGCCTCCGGTTTTTTGAATAATTGAGCACAAGCATTTGAAAACCGGACCAAAAAAATCCAGTGTCTGTAACTGATCAACTTCTTCGCAATCTTCAAACTTAGAGACCGATTGTAAGAACTCCAAGCAAATCTAAAAGAAGAAGAAAAATGTTTTGCCTCTAACTGGCCACTTTTATACATAACAATTTTCTACGCTGGAAGTCTGGCAATGTAAGATGCTATTCTAGACCATTCTACGGCTGTAGATAAGCACCACTACGGCAGTAGATCGGATCAGCATCCTCTAGCCAATATGAAAACACAACTTCCATACGAGTATACTACCTTTTCTTTTAATGTCCCAAACGGGCCAATCTCGAGTCCTTCCGCCAGTTTCACCAAAGCATCTCGAACACTATATCCTGTGTCGGTTATAGTTTCCTTCAACTCTGAAGTCCTTATTAAGGATAGAAAGCGCTCGTCTTTTCTGTCAAAACAAATCAATAAACATTATGCAAGCAATTCGGCACCACAAGGGCTGGAAACTATACAGCCGCGTTTTCAATTTGACTTGATAATCAAACGGAGGTCATTGTGGAAATTTTTTTTCCTTATTACTGAGTTGCCTTGCCTTCGTTTAATTCACGTGTAAAAAAGTAAACCGGTTTTCTTGGTCATTCTCTTAACCATTCCTGCTATCTATTGAATTACAAAATATTATATCCGTATTGCTAACCGAAGAATCGACTATTCAGAATCGAAGAGCAAATGGCTGACAGCTGATGATGGGGGCGTGAACAAGACACTCACTTGTGTTAACAAAACCGTTATAATTGCTTTCCACACAAAAAGAGTCGAAGTATCGTTGAAAAAAGCAAAGTTTTACCCAGCAACTTTCATCTGTAAACAAATTGAGTAAACGTGGCAGTAACATCGTAGGACAGCAAACGCTACTTTGCCCTCCGTTGCACTGTCTTTGACTGCAAGGACCCTCGAATAAGTTAATCTGTCACTGAGAATTTGCGTTGTCACAGGATAAATCAGCTCTAAGCCGATTACCAACGGTCGCTTCTTAACGATCCTACTCTGGATTGTCTGTAAAATATGCAAGTGGTTAAAGATGCCATTATAATTACAACAGAAATAAAGATATCACACCAATTCAAATATAACCCCATCATGACAGATGCTAATGCTAGGTGCCGACAGTAAATATAAGAACGGTTGTAATGCATTTCTTATTTCATCTAAAGACTTTCTGAACAGTAAAATAGTGTAACAAGTTAATGCAAAAAGTTTGACTGTAATTAGGTTAACACAATTAGCAAGTTAGTTGTATGTTTTATGTATCATTTAACAGAGAATAGTAATGTCATGTGGATCTGTAAATATTCATTATCATTAGCTTTATTATTATTAGTTTCATAACCAATGTTTTATATCCGATTTGGGAAAGACCAGATGCTTGTCACTTCTGGAACACCGTTTTAAGTTTGGAAACAAAAAAGCATTTAATGAAGTGAAAGAGATGAGGATTTGAGACCGGTGATGCTGAATTGGGAAAAAAATAATGTTTCACCAATCTGGTCCTTTCTCTATTTCCTCTGAATATAATTGCAACCAAAGTCTATTTCCCCAATTAATTAGTCGGAAAATGTCATCTAAAGTCCGTTCTAAATTCCCATATACAAAACTCCATTTGAATATTGTATATTATGGCAAAATAGATGGAAAACGACAAATTTGTTCTAACTACTCACGTCCAATACCACAGACACCAATCCATGTAATACTTCGACAGAAAAAACATCAGGGTTTCTTGAAAGCTCTTCTGCAATTTTTCTCATCTAAACGTGTATTTAAAAAGTCAGAACAGTCAAACCAAGTGTGGCTTCTGTCAGATGATGTTGTATTGAGCATTGGGGTGCTATTTTAGTGATGCTTAATCTATATCTAGTGGTGTCTAGTCGTGTCGGATCGTGTCAGATCGTGTCGGATCGTGTCAGATCGTGTCGGATCGTGTCAGATCGTGTCGGGCTATTTCATACTGAGTCATGTTATGACACACAGTTTTGTGTTGTGCTTACCCTACTTACAGTAAATAGTGCAATATTAAGAGGGAAAACATCAATTATGGGCTTAAACTATATTCATTCGTACGAATGGCTTCAGTCCATTGATAAAAGCATATAGCAAACACTGAGTCTTGCATACCTTTAGCTTCAAATCTTCGAAAACTGCTTCACCCGCATGACATCTTTTCACGTTTAGAACAAGGTACCACAAGTTCTTTATACAAGTGAATGCTGTATCCGGTGGCTCAAAAGAGTGCTAACAAGTGAGAAAATGATTGATTGTTAGAGAGATTAAGGCCTAAAGCAGCGGACCAAAGAGTATGCCTACGAAGAAAATAATAAATAAAAAAAGTGATATGGAGATGGGATGGGCAGGGAATAAACTGGAGCAATGAAAATGTACATTAAAACTGAAGAAATAATAGAGCAAGTTGGCCTAGCACATCGAGGATGTACAAAAATTGGTGATTAAAAGTATCCATCAGTAGAATAACAAAATACTCCTTTGGCTAAATAGAGAAAGCAACAGAAAATTGGTCTTCTGTTATCGCTAATACCATACACAAGCGTCTAAGCAGTAAAGGTGGAAAACGCCCCAGTTGTACATACCTGATGAGTCAATTTTTCAAAAATGTTTAAACAGCACTGCAACAGCATATTAGGGTCAATAAACTTCCAGACAGATAGACGGTTCGTTATCATCGTCGATGCAGTAAACTGATCCAAAACATGGCAGATTTCTTCATGAAACCACCCTACACCATCAAGTCGCTAAAATTCATGCAGAGAGGGAAGACATTTTAAAATCACATTTTCCACAGGCAAGAACAGCAGATATTTAGTGGGTTTCAGAATGCATTGTTACAAAAACTTGAGCCGCGATTAGGGCTATACAAACGCTATGAAATTCCACCCACATTAGGGCTGTAAAATAGAAGCAAAGAATGTGCTTTTGTTTAGAACCAGTTGGTCTACTATTTTTCCTACTCAGCAATAATTCTCTGGTATCTCAAAAACGAGCCATATTTTTATCTCAAAATGTAAGAATAAAATATGGTTCTTTAACACTGTAGGAAGGGCATTGGGGTGTTTGATCTGATAAGTTCAACAACGCTGACAGTTTCACGTTGATGGTGTTTGAAAAACTTTTGGTAATTTTTAGGATCAAAAACCGCTTTTGACTTGATGCAGAATTTTGAGTAAAACCAGCACATGCTTCTCCGATACATTTTAAAACTTTTTATAACACTTTCATTAAAGCAAAAACATGTTTTTTTGAATTTCAGGCTCACTAGCACTTGAGAAGAAAATCATGACAGACGGATAGATATACCTGTGGTGAGGAAAAAACTCTGTACAGAATCAGTGCAACTGAAACAAGAACCCGCGCTGCATTCCAAGGAGTCATCCATTCAAAGCTCATAATCCTAATTACCTACGAAAAAACAGCATTGAGATAAGAATTATTCAAGATTAGCGTAATTGGCTGTCCTTCTTCATACTCTTCAGCGAAAGAAAAACTTGAAATCGCTGCTTTTTCATTTCGACACAGCAAGCGGCACGGTATTTTAATCGCTACATGAAGCTGGATACAGGCGACCAAACACACGGGAAATCAACGAAATCTTTGGAGGTTGTGACTGAATGGTCATAAGAAGTGGTGGCCAGAGTGAGTTTGATTATAGTCAATAGAAACGCGTTATAATATGGCTTGATTCAGGGGCGGATTCAGAGCGATGCAGCCGATGCAAATGCATAGGTCGTAAATTTAAATTACCAATAGATTAAGATAATTTTATTTCTGTATGCTGTATGGTCGCACTGCTACGACAAATTGCTTTTCCAACTGATGCAGCTCCTCGTGCGATAAAATGTTTTACCACATCCTGTCATCCTTCCATTTTCCTGATCCATTTCTTGCCATACTCACGCAGTTTCAGCCCCTTTTTTCCTTTTCCACCCTGCCTTTGCTCCTTCACTTCCGTACAATATTTTAGCCACCCGCATATAAACTAAGCAACCGATGACAGCCACATTATGCAACAAATCTTGCATAACCATTTTGATTAGTGCATCGGTGTTAATCATAGTGGCTTTTACAGCTCAATTCTTCTAAACAAAGGATAGCCAAACTGCATCGGTCCCCAGACCTCTGAGTGAAGTTAATTCAGCGTTTTGCATCGTTGACCGATGCAGTCCAAAGTTTGATATTAAACAATATTCCTTTCACTGCTATTGCTTATTGCTGATTCGCCTGAAATACCCACCCAAGAAAACCTCATTGCAAAAGACGATCGAGAAAAAATTGATTGCAGCCCTACATGCTATCAGATGTCCGTGGTGTGTTAATTTGTTGCTAAAGTTTCTATAAACTTGTGCCTACCCTTAACACCTGATGGCATTCCATACGCCAACCAACTGCTTCGGGATCAGCCATGACGTTGCGCATGGGTTCGTCTCGTGCGCATGCTCCAAGCAAAGCTACCATGATGTCACTGCACCCTTGCATCATCATTGAATCAACAAGGGCATCCTTATGGTGCAGCTCGCTCGTGTCCTGGGCTATGTCCATGGGTGTTGTCCCATTATCAGGCTGTTCACTAGGGACATTTTCAATGTTATGCATTGAGCCTAAGAATTTCGTAACAGCTTCCTTTAGATCACTTGGAAAATTTCTTGTCAATGGTGTCCACATTTTTCTTACCATTACGTCACAGAATGCTGTTTGCAGGGACGTGTTGTCATAGAAAACAGGCAAAGATACCAGTTGGGTAAAATCGTCCAATTTTTCTTGAACAGTCCCCATCACCATTTGTTGCGATCTAGATGATAAAAGCTGATATGAAGGAAAGGCACGATGAGTTAGGTTACGATAGGGAAAGAAAGCCGTAAGCATCCCTTGTGAACTGAGACAGTGTGAGTGGCAGAGGAGGAGAGATTTTTGCATAAACGGACAATTAGCTACATCAAAATCAGCAATAGTTGTGGAGAAGAGCGGTATACGAGAAATGGAGTATACTGTGGTCAAACGTGAGTGAAAATTCAACAAAGTGGTCAAACATATTAGACAAAGTGAACAATTCTAAATGCATCCCTGGGATGGATATGAGTGGTAGAGATCACTTCAGTTTTGAGGACTATAAGCACGTGATAAAAGCGCAACATGCAATCTTGCTACAGGCGTCTCTCTTCTAAAATAAGAGAGAAAATTTGATTGATTTGAAGTCTCATCAACCTGTCACTCAGCTCCGATTGCTTCGTCATGACATCGAATAATACTTGGCATAAAACACAAATTGAATTGTGTCCAAGGTATTCAACCAGCCAGGAAAGCTCCTTCAGAACACTGGCTGTCACAGAGAGCTTGACCTCGGTTTCATCTGACCCGTCAACGGCACCGAGGCAACCAACGATAAAGGAGTTAAGCTGGCTGCAGCAATACACGACTGCGTCTTCTTCAGAAATCAAAATCATTTGTCGTGTCTGTAGGATCAGGCTTTTTACCTAAAAAGAAAAAATTTCCAAGGCCTCACAGAACCAGCTTGAAAATCCTGTATTCACGTCAGTTGCATTTGTACTTAGTAGACAAGAAAAAAATTAGTAGAAGTACAAGCAAAGAGCAGTATTTCTTAGAGTGAAACACTAAAGAAAAGATGTGTTGGCTTATTGGCAAAGCCATGACAACAAGATGAGGAAACTGATATTATCTCTGACAAAAAAGTCACATATCTAACTGATTGTATAACAACACGTAAGACTTACAATTAACGGAACTTCGCTGCCAAAGTATCTGCTCGTCAAATTCTCACTTCCTCGGGTGAGCAAGTTCAAAATGTCCACGTAATCTGTCTTGGATAGCAGGGGATCCTCAGTAACGCCATGGTGCAACAGATACAGAGAGATCTTCTGCAACGTCAGCACATGCTTCCAGGCTAACAAAAGCACTTGACTCTTCGTATGCTCCTTAAATTGCAAAGTAGAGGCGCGAGTTGACTTTTGAACATTTATGATAAGTGTCTAAGGTGCACAGAATATAGCGCTTAATTCATGCATAACATCGAAGGCTTCTGCAAGTAAAAGCTTTTTATTGAAAGAAGAAACAAACTTTCATCTGGAGGCTTCTCTCCAAATAAACTTCGTTTCCTTAAACAGTTTACTATTTCATTTCAACATCTCATTGATATACTCGTGATATCACACATCAAATTGATGTACATTGGTAAACTGATATCTCTAAATTATCTTCTGTACCAGTCGAACCTTTGCGCACTCATATCGTAGAGGTGGGAGCAGAAGTCCCCCCCCCCCCACTACCTCTTAGAATCTGGAATAAATTGCGCATGGATGTGCCCTCCTATTCCAATCGTGTAACTTGTTCGTTGGTATGTAGCCAAACATGGCTTTTCAGAACACCGTTTTAAAACAGAAAAAAGTGATTCACTCCATACCTTTTCGTTAATTTTCACAAACAAACTAGTGATAACGGTACAATTCTGCTGCAACGTCTTCACCATGCTCACATAGCTCTTTTGATTATCTCCAATGTACCCATTCATTGGTAAGATGCGCGCATTCAGCATGCAAATTGACAGAGTTTCGGCAAGAACGGAGAGCTTTCGAACAGTCCCTTTTATTCCTTCCCCAACTGGAGTACCAAAATCATTTGAGGTAACAAAATCTGCAAGTTCAAAATCACAAAGTTTCGAAGTGTTACAAAAAGAGCAACCCTGAGCATGACCCTGTGCATGACCTTGTGCATGACCTTGAGCATGACCCAGGGTTTGATTAAAAGGTCAAAGATTTTAGAGTCAACGATCAACATTTTGGGCTCCAATGCTAAAAACCAAGAAGCCCCATGCTTTGTTCGAAGTGATGCATCAGCTGTCCTTGAAATAATGTCCCACCAACCACGAAAGGACCCAATAAGGTATCATTGAGATAGCAATGCCTATGTTTTTACATCACCCTACCCTTGCAGCTAACCCATATGAAACTAGCATCCCTTGACGCCTTCAAACAAACTTTCAAAAACCCTACCCTTGATCTTCTCAATGTAATTATCCGTCATTTCGCAAAGTAACGCATCACTCATTGACAAGGACTGGGCCATTGAGACGGATGATGTAGCATCCTTAAGCCTGAAACAGCAAACAAATAGAAATTTCGGAGATCCGTGCAAAATTGATTACATATTTTAGATTGATAGACTGATCGCAAAAAGAAAAACCAAACTTAACAATGCCCAACTGTAATAAAATGTAAGTAATAAATATACATAATAAAATACATAACATGACAACTGAAAATGGCTGGAAATTATAGCTGATAGTACAACGTGCATTTCCTTTTCTTCTCCTTTTGCATTTTTCTACTCATATCAGACCTCGCCTTTTCAAAGTGAAAACATCTATGGAAAAGCCATGGTTTTTAGTGTATATACCATTCACCAAAGTCAAATTCTTTGGATTTTACAAGTACGGCTACGTATTGTAACTTGTTTCTGCTTTCGAAATTCCATGCTACAAATTTTCATTCAAAGTTACCGTTCGAAGACACTCGAATATACATCAATTTGTGATTCTGAAGAGCGAATTGCAGCCACCAACTCTTTGAAAAACTCTTCCATCTAAAAAATAAAATATAAATTGCACATTTTTAATAAATGAATCCTTTAGCGAAAATCCTTTATTACTACCGTTATTCATTCGAAGCTACTAGTTCCAAAGGATGTTGCCAATGCATGTATTTGATACTCAGGTAACAAGATAATTACAAAGCACATTTCGAACCAAGCGTATATGCAATTTACCACGGAAGAGAATGTGGGAATGAAGAACATCAAGACGAAAATTAACTTCCTTGGCACCTGTCTTCCATTAGAATACATGTCAACGATGAAACAGAACAGGCTGCACTTTGCTTTATCCAACAGTTCTCCATCGCCCTGGTTAGAAAAAATACATAATGAAGCACTCAGATCTTGCGTTATTGCTAGGAGGTGAGCAAATATTCTGCAGATTTGACAGGAAATTTAACAAACGAATCGGCAGTATCGTTCTCTGTTCGTCTATTCAGCCCCATTTTTTGACACCAGACCAAATTAAATGGTGCTTGAATTGGGTGGTTTAGGGTGGGTTTCAAAAGAGTAGAAACATCAAATGAAAGCCTCAGAGTTCCAGTTTGGAAGGAAGCAGCAAACCAGTTTAATAAATGGAGTAAACCAGTTATAAAACCAGTTATATTTCATCACTTTTGACAGAGTCACATTTTAACATAACAGCACTGTGGTGCTACTTTACAATCTTTTAAATGAAATGCAGATGAGATGGGTCTGACTTCTGAAAACAGACATCATTTAAAGAATTTTAAAAGCAACACAAAATAGATCAACCTGCAAATCCTTCATATTTATTGTTCACACCCACCATTAAATATTGTTAGAAACATTTCAGACAGTGTTTAAGGCCAAACAACCATACTGTATTTGTCAATGTATTGAAATGACGAAAGATTATTATAAGACAAAAACTACCTCGCAATCTTTGCTTGCAACAGGGACTAGCAATTCCTGCAAAATCTCTTGCATCAAAGATTCGAAGAGGGAGCGGTCAATTTCCATTAGATATTGAATGCATTTAAGAAGGCGCTCTGTGAACTGTGGCGAACTAAATAAAAGAACAAAGTCTGTTTTCACTATGGAAATGGCCTTACTTGAATAACATGTATATGAAAACTTAAAGAATCGTATCCGGTAACAAAATCCCCATGTAATTTTAATTTTGTAGGACATTTCTTCCGTAACATTTGTTCTGTACAACAATTCATATGTAATAGTGACTTGGATTCAGGCAACAATTGAGAAGAGACCCCTACTTGCTCCAACTTCACATAATCAGCCAAATAACACAAGTAAATAAATAACAAACATTAGAAGTAAACGAAAGATAATTGTAAGTGCCAAGATCAAACATTGTTCCTCTCCTGAAGCAACACGAGGGAAGAACAGAACAGAGGGAGTATTGGCCTATGAACTTCATCTAATAATCGGAGTCACAAGACCATGTTCACGGTCCCAAGTTCAACCAGGCCCATACTCAGATCGACATCAAACAACCATGCCTCCAGGGAACCCAATCTCAATGTACAACGGATGTGCTTTGTGGCAAAACCAGCCACATGGAAGAGGGCATTTCAGCCTAAACAATAAAATAGAGTTGAGGAAAGAATCTCAAAGAATTCACACCACATGTATTGTAAATCCAAAAACCCCGTTCCCCTTCCACAGATCGTCGTACTTTGGGATCGTATGACTCAAGCCTCTCGAAGCGTTAAACAGAATCAATAGCTAGCTAGCATGTGGGCAAAGTTGACAACTTTCAGAATTTGAAAACAAAATCCCTGGAAGTTAACAAGGATTGTATGTACAAACCTTGTTTTGATTTTTCTGGTTATGATTTTGGTGAGATTTTGCAAAAAAGTGTTGTTTGAGTCTGTATTTACCAACTCATCGTTAACCTATAACAGAGAATGAGAATGTAACAATGAGAAAAATCCTGCTCTTAATTGCAAAATAAAGCCATAAAAAGGCAAAATAAGGTTAAAATATGAAGCAGCAGATTGAAACTATTTCTGCAAGGATGCTCTTTCTTACCTAATCGAAAAACATACGGGAGAAGGATTTTAAAAATGTCGGTTTCTACTCCACCTCTAAATGTTTTCATTTTCAAGCAGATGAAAGTGAAAGTGGTTAAGGGGCATTAAACTTGACGCGCGAGCGGGAAAATTGCTTAGCTAGACAATTCTATTTGGCACAACAGCTGTCAACCGAACAAGACTGCGAAAATGATCGTAACTTTTGCATAGCCATTTTCAAGATAATCAAGGAATTGTTAGACATCCACATGGTGACAAATACAATAGAGAAACATCGTACATTGTGATAGGTAAACGCAGTCGTGAATCACCTTGAAAACATTAAACTCAAGGAGAATCTCGAGCAGATGGCAAAGGCAGATGGACGATTGTAAATCCATTTCACTGCATTTTTCCAGCCTCTCGAAACGCGGAAAAACAAGTGAACAAAGCCTCTTAAACATGGTGAATTCAAAGTGTCTCGGTAGTGAACCGGCAAACCTGCAAAAAAACAAGAAGTTAAAGCAAGGAAATCGAAAACTATCTAGTATTCAGTCACTTTAAAAATGGAGGAAAAACTACCTTCGAAAACATTATTTGACAACAACAAAAAGGAATGCTTGAAATATCATTTTCCATAACATGCTTCCAAAGACTTCAAAACACTCTCCGATTACCATGCTTTAGAATAATGCCTTTGAATCGTTTTTCATTACCTTGCTTTTTTGCAATTCTTTATTATTACGCATAACCATTACGCTCGACAATAATGCATTACATCAAATATGCATGCTTAAGAACTAAAATTCAACATTACGCATTTCATCCTATCTAGCAAGCTCTTTGACATAGATTTCCAGAAAACTCACCAAACCGAGGAGAGAAAGTTGTAAGCTATAATCTTCAAATATTTAAAAAAAAGAGGGAGATGTGTGACACGAGGGATGGATATAAAATGTTGGCCCCTACTTGTTTGCTACCAGCAGTGCCTCATAAAGATCTGGAATGAAAACAAGCATTGCTTCTACAACCAGCCTGCTCTCCTCGCCAGTAGACGCCACGCATCGGTCAACACCCGAAAACAAACTATCCAGCAATGCAAACTTCTGCGTTGTTTTGTCGATGGCTGCCTCATTGACACCCCACAGGTGCACGTGACTTTTGACTGCCGCCATGTTGCTGCTACAGAAAAGAACTCAAGCCAATCAGTTAAAAATGTTGCCGCTAGATATGTTAGCTATGATGTGAAAGGGTTAATGTTCAGTTGTAGCCTAAATTGAGGCGAAAATGTACTAATACTGATAATAGCACGTATTTGGGATAGCGAGGAGGGTGGGAGGAGATATAGTTTACGTCCATTTCACAAGCTGTTGCTGCGAGCATAACATCAGAAGAAAGATAACAGCCGCCTCGAAATTGCAAGATACGCAATGCCCAAATTAAATGTGATTCGGGAATAGGGCAACGTTTTTTCAAATTCCAGATTGCTCCGAGTTTTTCGTTTCATCTGGGAGTTTAATAGTCTTCTATGTGAAATACCATTCCATGTAGATGGATTTTGTTCGTTTTTTTTGCTTACACCCTCACACTCACTCACAAAGAAATATGCAAAGTGCACGCTGATTGGTCGCTAGATAGCCAATCAGGACTATTCGTTTTATCAGCTTTTGGCCATTTACCAACATTTAGATCATCTGACGAGTGTTGGACGACTAAAGGACTTCAGTGTGCTAAAACCATTCCCCTATGAAATTACCATTTTCCGAAACAATCCCGCGACTGTTTCAACATTCTTACCATTTCACAATACCCTATCAGTGCAGCTGTTACGTCAAAACAAGTATGGAGCACTGGAGTAATGGAAGACTGTTTCACCTTTCAAAACAAAACCAAGTACAATAAATGAGATGACGCAGAATCAACTGTCACTTGCTTGGAAAAATTGCCACTACTCGAACTCAAGGATCCAGTAAGCAAAGTATTTTCACAATAGCAAGAAATAGCGGATCCAGTTTTCGCATACGTAAATTACTTTTTCGTCCGACACTCATCAGAGTATGCAAACTTCGGAAAAGAACCAAAAGCTGACAGAATAAATAGCCAGTTGCGGATCGAAAACACAAGAGGGTGATAAGAAGAGCGCACATTAGTTATAATTGACCAATCAGCATTACTTAACACCTAAATTTAGAAGAGCCAAAAGGAAAAGACGAACTCTTTCTGCCTACAGAGAATGATGGGTTATTCCATTGAAATTTAGACAGACTCCAAAAACATCTAGGTGAAAAACGACCTAGCTTGCCCATTTATACGAAAATTGTCGTCACTGTATGTTTTGGCGCAAAAAATACGAAAAAGTACTTTTGGTATGCAAAAACTGGTTCCGGTATTTCTAGCTATTGTGAAGTTTAGTACAGCAAAGCACGCGTTCAAAAGTATTTTCAATGCGAACCTGCTCCACAGTGTTTTCTCCAGTATATCTTTTGTGCTGAGACTTTTCCAATTAACACCCGTTCTATTGACAAACTTTGAAAACGAATACTTCCAAACAGCAATTTCTTTCAGGAGCTTTTCGTTAAAAGTCACTGCGACCTATAACACAAAGTCCTGTATAAGAAATTATGTAGCTAGTAATGAAATGGTGTGTGGATCAATCCTGGCCAAAGTGGTTTCCTTTTTACAAAAAAGCAATTCTCTAATGGATTTCGTGCTTGCAAACAAAGAACTGTAAACCCAAATAACTGCTAATAAAATTTTTTTGAGCATCAGTGACTGGGTTAAGCATCGGGTCAGTGTGCCACACGAAATTAACTATCATTGTTAATAAAAATAATCCTTATAAGGAAACAGCCACTTTAAAAATCTTCCAAGAAATACCAAGTCAAATAGATGAATGATTTATTATTGTCTATACTGGGTGAATGGAACAAATTAAGTTTTGGGTGCTTATTAAGTCAAGGGACAGTCACCAACCTGTTCACGTTAAAGTCACCAATTGAGCTGCTGACCTTTGATTGATCTGCCCATTAACATTTTTTTCATTCACATTGAGACAACATTAACGTTCTTATTTTACATACAGAAAACAGGGAGGTATAGGACTACTCAGTATGATGAAAAACATCCATAATATTTGGAAGGATAATTAGGCATGATGAAAGATAATGGATGAAATGATTTCAGCATGTTGCGCTTAGAATTCTGAGTTAAAGGAAATTGGTATGCACCGGCCTAAACAGGGTCAGCACACTACATCTGCAAATCAACCATCAACTAATCAATAATCAACTAATCAATAATCAACTAATCAATAATCAACTAATCAATAATCAACTAATCAATAATCAACTAATCAATAATCAACTAATCAATAATCAACTAATCAATAATCAACTAATCAATAATCAACTAATCAATAATCAACTAATCAGCAAAAAATACCTTCTGTGTGTTTGCATGGTTCTTTGCAAGCTTCACAAAAAGCTTAAGCAAGACATCAACCAAATCAAAATAAGCTGCTATCACATCCTTTTCACCAATGAGCTCAGATGTTGTAACAGTGTCATGCATCAGCTGGGAGTACCTCAATACATTGGCAAGAAAATTTACCTAGAAAGAAACTGCAGTTTAGTATCTTAAAATCAATTGATAGCACACATCCACAATAACACATAATCAAGAAAACAAGTACAGGCACTTGAGCAAGCAGATTTCACTATACTCTAACTAGGATATTTCAAGGGCAGGGGTTTTGTGGTAGAAATGGAGCATAAAGACATTGGATTTCCATGGCAATAGGGCAAAATTTATTTCCTTGCCAAAAAGGGCAGGGGTTGTAACCCCCACACCCCCCCCTTTAGCCCCTGTCTAATTGTATCTAATCAGTTATTCCTCTTTGTGCCTTGATTGAAATCTGACTACTAAAGTTAAAAAAATAAACTGGTAAAAAGATCCTACTCTGATACTAGCAAATGGAAGTGGGGCTGCCTGTATCAAGACAAACATGTTAACAAGGGAATTGAAATGAACTAAGGAAATTGACAAGGGTTTACTTGTTATTCCAAAAATTGAAAAGTGTACTAAAGGTAACATACAAACTTTTCAAACTTTGCAACCACTGGTTTATACAATTCCTCAGAGCTGAATATCATTTTGCAACATTCTATAAATGATGAGAGCCTTCCTCCTGGGACTTGAAACTCCTTCATAACAATCTACCAAAAAATCACCAAAAAAAATCAAAAAATTCAAAAAATCACCAATTGAAATACAATCACAAAGCTGTTGCATGGAAATGGAAATCTAACTTTTTTATATTTAAAAGATATGGAACTAGCAAGAGTGAAAATTCAAATCTAGTGGAAATCTCTACACAAAGGCACACCAACATACCTCTACAAAGGGCATTCTCAAAGACAAGTGATTCTTTTCAATTCCATCTTCAACAGTTGTCAGAATCTCTACAATTATTTGCCAAAGTTCCTGGAGCATTTCAGTGGGGTAGCTAAAAAATTCACGTTGGAAAAATTCTTCTGTGTTATAATGGGGGATAAGTGGGAAATAAGCAATAGAACTGGCATATTTTGCCCATTATCAATATCCTTTATTCCCTGCTAATGAATCAGTAATGAAAACTGTATAGTTGAGAACGTAGTGCAGTGAAAAAATTAGTTATAGCCAAGGCAGCTTTTGTATGAGTGAACTGTGATGAGAACAAAAGAAACAAGAGGCACCATTATGAACTAGCAAATCAAAAAGTTCCTTTTGGAAAAATCAAATACACTTAAAACATTATTATAATACAGTCAATATTGTTCTATGACAACAAGGTGAAAATAAAACAAAGAAGAACATAAATTGATCAAAATATAGTCATCAGAAGTCATCAGAAGTATTAGCAGAGGTTGCAAAAATTATAAAGAGGACAACAGCTGGGTAATATGGTGCCAACATTATAGTCATAAAGCTTATCTCTGACAGTTGAGAAATACCATATGAGCTGACCAAAATCAGTTTTCATTTTCATACCCAAGAAACAAAGAGCAATAGAATTACAAATTACAATGGATAACTAATTAAAAGAGTAAGGATACTAAAGCTATTCTGAAGATTTAAAAAAAGAAAAGCATTCAGGGGAGTACAATAAGATTGTGTCTTGTTACTAGAAAATATGCAAAAAAATTAATTCTTAGAGAAGTGGAGGGCATGCCTAAGACTGCCTTCACTTTGCACAAGCATTCACTAGCATCAAAGGACATTAATAACAACTTTACAAACAATTTTTTGTTCACTTTCCCATTTTATAATAGGTGCATGTGACTAACATTTCATTTGAATTTAGAAATCTGTCAGCTGTGACAACATCTTGGCTCATATGAGAGTATTATGATAATTTCAGAATAAGAAGAGAAGATACAGGAACAACTTGGCAACTGATCAGACAGCTACTGACCTATTTAGGGTGCTTGAGTAAATGGATGGAAGCTCAAAAGCGTTTTTGAAGTTTTCTTAAAAGACTGTGCCATCAAAATGTTTATATGTTGTCCCTATCAAAACTAAAATCTCCACTTTTAAACCAAATAAAAATAAAATATGCAAGCTTTTACTCAATAAAAAACTGTAACCTTGGAATCACAAAGCCGGATTATCACTTTTTAGTCTTCTGTATGCATAAGGACAAATGCTGGTGATCACACTACCCCCCCCCCCCCACCCCCCTTTGAGCACCTGACATCCATTGATGTGATTGTTGGATCCATGTGAGGATATTTTGGCTTTGATATATGGATCCCCTTTTTACTTTAAAACTTTAAAATTGAGACAAAAGTAAGCTCCCTACCATTTGTGTGTTGCATTAAAAACAATTTCTTGACCAGCCCAGTCTAAAATCAGTTGAAGTTTATTTGGGAATTTGCAATCTTTTTGTAAAAGCTTGTGTGCCAATCTTATCTTCTGCTTCCATGGTGTGTCTTGTGTTTTCAATGACCTTAAAACCCCTGTGGAGAAAAAAGTTAAATGCTATGCAAAAGCATGGACAACTAAAGTCAATTAACATGTCAATTAAAGCTTCCACTTACAAATCTTAATTCTATGACATGACAACTATTCTGGTAATACATAATTAATGCAATTTTTATTTAGGAATTGGTTTGCAAACAGAGAGGTGCATGAAGGTATGAATCTCTTCTATCTGGTTTACAAGAAATGTCTAAAATTACACAATAAGGAAAAAGTTGGGTTTATTTAGACTCTTGTGTGTACTATCTCCTCCTAAATTGCAAACATCAAGTTGCAGTGATTGCCAGATGGCCACCAATTAACTAGAATGAGCAACTTCAATTTTGCTATTTTATAATTGATCTTCCTTGTGTTAATACCATTAAGTGAATCCTGTCGCATTTCCATCAATAGTTCCTTATTAAATGCTTGCAAAATTATTATATTCCATACAGGGGGTCTCATACCCACGTGTGGACCAAGAAGAATGCCTTGGATGGGGTATGTGGGGTAAGATTATCCTCTTTTGTCTATCAGTGACAAAAAACCCTTATATCAAAAAATGGTCTCCATTGATTAGCGATTTCTTGTGATAGAAATGCTGGTGTGTTACAAAGTGCTGTGATAAAATGTTGGTGTTGTGTAAATGAAAAACAATTTAGGGGAATACATGCAATTTCAAATCGAAAAGTTCCTTAGGGATTTCGTTTTTAGTAGTATACGTTCTTGATATATTTCGGCCTTCTACATGTAGGTTCCTTACAACGTGTTTCCTTATAAAAAAAGCGTGTAATTCATACTAGGTCCTCACTATTCACTGCATAATACTCAATAAATTAGCTATTCAATAGCTTAAAAGTCCTACCAGCGAGGTCTAGCCGTGTCACCTGGATATTCTGCTTCATCTTAAATAATTTTAACAGTTAATTTGTTCAGCCATGTGAGCAACATGGACCATCTTTATTACTGCTGTTGTTGTCATTTGCCCTCTTTTTCAAATAGAGGTAAAGACAACATGCCCCTAGCGCTCGTGATTTTCAAAATGGTTTGTAACTGTGCTGCTGCAAATTGTTACCAGAAAACATCAACATATGCTAAACATTGTTATTTGCAGCTCACAAAAAAATGCATCATTCGAAACGCTTGTACGTTAAAGCAATCGCAGAATTTGAGTAGATCCGTACATACACAGCCTCGCGTGAAAACAGAACAATTCTTGATCAGCAAGAATGCCAGAGCAACACGACCAACATCAACGATGGGATTTCAAAGTATTTTTGACAGAAGTTTGCTTTGTAGACAGTTCAGTGAAGGTTTCATTCAAAATATTTGTAAGGGATTCGTACAACAGCGTTGGTACGTTACTTTGGTTATGAATAAATGATATCAGTGATTGGTTTTGCCCCCACACACTCGCTGTCGTATTAGGCCTGACAGGGAAATCTTGAAAGCTGCGAAGAGAGCACGTTCTGCTAAATTTAAATTTAGAGAATTTCAGACGATTTTGTATGAAAAATTTAGAGCCAAACATTATAAGTTAGCAGCTGGCTCACAGTCACGTTTTTTAATGGGAGGGGAAGCAATGGCAGACTAATGATAGGCTTTGGCGATTAGTGTACAAAAAACTGCGTAGCTAGCCATGCACCGTTTCTTTTAGACAATTTTTAACGCGTTTCAAAGGATTAACTTAAGAGCTCACTTGAACAAACTTTTAAACAAAGTAATTTTTACTATATTCTTTCGTAGCTTCTACACTTTAAGCCAGAGTTTCAAGAATGCAAATGACTCAACCCCACAGACTATGGAAGTAAGGGAAGAAGATAGAACTAAAATAAATATCATCAATAAGCACATGAGTGATAATGGTGAATTTGTACCTTACATTTCAAAATACAGTACAATAGGATTCACAATTGGTAAAGACAAAGTCATTGGTTCAGTTGCTATTCTACCGAAAGGAATTTTGTCATGGAAGGTATACCTCCAAGCTATTATGTCATATAAGTCTAAATATGTCATTCTAAATTTGCCTTCTTGTCTAATAATTTTTTGAACAATTATTTATGCACTCTATGCTTACAGAAGTGCAATTATTACCTTTCCTGGATATAGCATTAATAGGTTAAGTTTGTCAGCAACCCCTTGCACAGACAGCATTATAAGGCTAACTGTCCTACATTAAATATGCAATATTAGCCACTGTTTAAGATGCACAAGGCCCAAGTGAGGTTATTTGCATTGTCATTTTTCCAAAATGTTCTTTAGAATGTATTCTTTACCAGAATTCCAACCCCCTCTGAATCTGCATTTCTCCATGTGAAGCCTCTTGATTTTGTATTCAAGTTGCTTTCAGATTACATTTCATTGCACTGGGACTTGTTGTTAAAAATAGAAGTTTTGCAGCTCTACTCTATTTTTTGTATAGGTTCTTTCACATCATCAAATAACACAAGAGAGCTTGATGCTTTTCACTGTTCTTCAACCAAAAATTGGTGAGCACTCTTTTTGTGAGCTATGCGAACATTCAATGCAAATATACCAAGTCTTTTACTGCATGTTTATGTGATGCACTAGAATTATTGGCAATGAATTTTAACTTTTTAATTGACAACTTTTAAGTCCTACAAGTGTAGCCAAATGCATTAGAAGAATCTTTGTTCAAGCTGTGTTGAAATGAACAGTGATGAACAGGGGCGGCTGGGAGCAAAATTTGATTGGTATTCAAGGTATCCATAACAAGCAGAAGCGACGCCCAAAATGCCACACCCTTTTGACAATTAGAAAGATGTTTTTATCCAAATTTACCAAGAAGTGTATATTATTTCATCAACCCTTTCAATATATCTAAGAAGCAACACAAAATGTCACAAATGTTTGCTTGAAACAGTTTTCCTTTTTGAAAATCTATCATATCTTCGCAGGTTATAACCTTTGAATATATCTACAATGACATCCTTAAAAGATGGATTTTTAGCAAAATTTCTTAACAATTCATGTTCCCCTGTAAGAAAACAAGGCTGTCCTTTCTAGTTTGCATCATATTCGCCCTGCTGCTTGAAATCACCCTCAACTGAGCTGGATGCACTCAGTACATAAAGTGTTTGAGTACGTAACCCGCTCTTTTCAATGATGCGTTACAAATCAAAACATAAAAAGCCGATATCAAAGTTGCCCCTGCGGCCTGAAGCCTTTGGCTCAAAGCCGTATAGACTCGTGGTATTCAGGTTCAATTCTGAATAGTATGGCCACTGGCCACGTGACAAAATATAATGAAATCACTATCATTATTAGAGATCCAGATACATTTCACATAGTTCAGTACGCTAATAAATTAAAACAATTACTTTTGAACAAATATCCCCCATTGTTTGAACACATGTTTGAAAAAAAACTGGTATTCACAAATACCTTGAATACCCCCCAGCGCCGCCCCTGGTGATGAATCACTAGCTATATAAGAATAGCAATAATTACATTTTCCTTGCATTTCCTTCTTTATCATTTTTCCTTTAAAGGATTTTCTTGTTTTTTGCTGTCCAAAATGCTCTTTAAGAGGAAACATTATTCTCACCTTCACTCATACAACAGAGATTAAAATCAATCTTTCATTGTCAAAACTTTATATAGACTCTTACACTGGATTGTTGAAGCTGTGGTTTTAAATGCTTATTTTATGTAAATTCCATTGATAGGCTTTATGATTCATTTATGAAACTCCATCATATAACAGGCACATCAGTATCCCTGTCCTGGCAAAGCTGCTTAATTTGGCAGTGTGGATACATGGATGTTATTCATATACAGTGTCATCAATTAAGTTATTATTATTCTTTGTTCTTTACTATTTCATTGAGTCCATATCCTTGACATGTGTTCTAGAAATACTAGTCCTTGGTGTTGGTGACAAGGTTGTACAACTTCCAAATGAAATCTGGAAGTTTGCAAAGGAGAGTAATATTGCTCTAGAAGTACTTGATACTGTGAGTTATGTATTGTTTTAATTTCATTCTAATAGTTTTAGAAAAACAGTGTAGTGTAGGAAAATATTAATGTTAATTTGTGTACAATTAATTTTAATTTAATGGTATTACTTTTGCTAATGGTCGTCATTGCTGATTGTATATTGGCATTTGTGCTGTTTTAAACCTTATCAACTTATTAACTCACAGACAAATGCCAATAGACCTACCTAGATAATTTTTGCATTATTTTGGTTTTCTGAAATTTTCTGGGGGATTATGTACAACATGGAAATTGAAGAGTTTTCATTGAAAAACGAGATTCGCTCACAAAAGTACAAAGTAATTAATACGTTTTTCAAGAGAATAAAATCCGCACACCGAAAAATTTTGGAGTTTTAATTATTTTGCTGCAAATATCTGGACACCGAGTCCAAAGTTGAATTTTAAAAATTTGTAAACCTGCCAACCATGAAATACTGCATCGTTTCAAATTGATTAGAAGGGAAATCTGCATGATATTAGTATCCTGCAAAGTGATCATACCATGGTCACATCTTAGTCTCTTTGATTTTTGCTTGGTGTACAATCATTCAACCCAGTTGGAACTTTTTTTATTAGCTTTCTGTTTTTTCCTCATTTATGATGCAGAAACCTCTGCTTATCCTTAGATATGAGATGTAATATGTTAACAAATTATCCTTTTTTGCAGCCAAATGCTTGTGCAACGTTCAACTTCCTGACTGAGGAAGGAAGAAGAACAGCTGCTGCCTTGATACCACCCGCAATTTTGAAGCCTTGATTCTCTCCTGTTTTCAAAATGTATTTATTTGTACTTAATTTTGTAGATGATGTGCATGTATGTTGTTGTTGTTGTTGTTGCAAAATTTTAAAGATGGTATGCTGTTGTGTAGCATCAAGCCTCAAATTTTTGCTCTTCGAAATTCCCTAAAGTGTTGCCAAATATCCATGATTTGAAATGAACTGTGGTATGTCAGAAAATCTACAATTAAGTTTAATTTTGTCTTGTTTTGTTTTACCTGCTCTCGGTTCCATTAGACTTGGAGAACCCTTTTCCCACAGGCACCAGATAATTCATCATGACATGGGGGAGGAAACCCCAGAAAGAGTAACTTGTGTTGTCAAAATTAGTTGTTGAAACAAACTGCGAATTGTAGTTTAGCATACGCCTATTGTGCTCAACATTCCTCTGTGCATAGTGTGAGATCGTCCATCAGTCTGGTTGCGGATTGAACTGTGGTTGCGGAAGAGAAGCAACTCGCTTTCAATGTCTTATAGATTTCGATGCCATACTCACAGTATTAACAAACAGTATATGGAAAGGGGGGTTGTGGCTCCTAGAAGAGGGCCGGAAAATAGCCATAAATGGCCCTCTATTTCCAGGAAAGCCATTTACTGCTATTGGTGCAAGCGGAGGCAGTTTGGTAAAGTGCAATAAGTAGTAATTACACGAGAAAAACAGTGGGTGCCACCAAATAGAAGCTGGGAGAAGCTAAGAAGGCTGTCTAATGACATAGGAGAACCCACCCCGACGGAAAAGAAAAGTTTCCATTAACGCCCTCTACAATGGCTAAAAGTGCTAGGCTCGTATTCAACAAATCATTATATCGCTTAGGAGAGAAAATTTGATGATTCTCAGAAGAAACATTGATTATTGATATTTAGGAAAACTTTGGAAGGGGAGGTGTCTGGCTAAAATTCTAATGGCAGGCACTAGGAAAAGCAGAGAAGGGTGACCTTTAGTTAGCCATCTGGGCGAGTCCTTTTCTGATTTTATAAGCGCCTTCTCGTACAAGCTCCCAAAAATATGCCCCTATCTAAAAACTCCATAGGCCTCCAAGGGCTAATTCTTGAATTCATGGCATGTCCTAAAGCAACGACCCTTCCATAAGGCTGCTCCAGCTCAAGCCGCATTCCAGAGGGCCATCTTCTGATTGACCTGTTTGACCAAATTCCACGCACCCCAATCACGGGGCCCGTTATGTTTCAGTTTGTCTCTTTGAGCTCGAGTTTTTACATACATGAGAGATTATTTCACAACCAATTTTCAGAAAAAGGCACTTAGCTGTCTCCGGGGGTTCCAGGGGCCCGAGGCCGCCCTCTTTAGGTCGTGTCGGTAGAGCATTGGCAATGAAAAAGACTGCTTGCTACTCCATTGCAATTACTAACCTTTCGATATACTTAATCAGAGAGAGATATAAGCTTAATCATAATTGACAGATCACGTGATTTCTATATGATTGATCCTGTTACACCTTGGCGCTGTCCATGCTACCCCATTGACAGATATGGTACCAAATGAATCTATTCTTTCGCACTGCACTTCATTTTCATACGAAGATGTAAATACTAAAGTTAAAATTAAAGATCTGTAAGTCACTATCGAAGGGATGTTAAGTTTTCGCGTCGACTTTTTTAGGAACTTCAGTTATGCGTGACCATGATAATTAATCTTTGATAGTCCATCCTATCTTCTTATAAATTCCTAAATTAATTTCTTGCACAAATGTTAGTGTGAGATATTAGCTAAGCCTGCAGCGTGTAAAGATAACTAAAGAGGGTCAACGCTTTCACCCTTTTCCTCCTTGAAACCGCCCCCAGCACGCCACAAATGGCCTCTGAGGTATTTTCCATTATCCTTTAAGAAGGAAGAAATTTGAAGCAGCGAACTTGATGGGTTCAAGTATGCTTTTGACAGTCATTGTAAATCGACGATACTTCCTAAATCTGGAGATGCGAAGCTTCAATCCTTGGAGCCATTGCGAATAGCGTAACATTACGAGCGAATATATCGTACCAGTGGCGTAACCAGGGGAAAACAAGGGTACCAGTGGCTTAACCAGGGGAAAACAAGGGTACTAGTGGCGTAACCAGGGGAAAACAAGGGTACTAGTGGCGTAACCAGGGGAAAACAAGGGTACCAGTGGCGTAACCAGGGGAAAACAAGGGTACTAGTGGCGTAACCAGGGGAAAACAAGGGTACCAGTGGCGTAACCAGGGGAAAACAAGGGTACCAGTGGCGGTTTCAGGGACTCCGGGGGCCGAAAAATCTGCGGGGTCCTTGTTTGAAATTTTTTGTTAGCCGAGATTATTATCTTCCGTTGAAGTCGCTATGCCTCAAGGGAATGCCTTTTAAATTGCTTCTTAGGCGTGGGGCCCCTTATGGGTAACCAAAAGCGTGGGACCTGGGAACCCTAGAAAGTACGAGTCAGCCAGAACGTCTGCACTTCAGTTCGGCGTGGGTTTAGGTGGGTAGAGACAAATCTTCATGAAATGTTATTGCTCTTTATCAAGCACAGAATCACCCCCCCCCCCACCCCCCTTAGATAAAGTCCTGTCTACTTTACCTTTGCTCACTAAATTTGAGAAGGCTACTAACCGGCTTCATGTTGAAGATCAATGACGAAACATCCGCGAAGAAACAGGAACCAATGTAAGCAAACTGGAACCGGAAGAGTTTTCAATCGTCTGTCAAAGGCACTTGCAAGGTTAAGACGGTACTGGCAAGGTAAGAGACCCATTCTTTCATTTACTTTGTCGATCTTTGCTACAGACATACGCATACTGTAAGTAGTTGTAATAAAAGCGCCTATAAACCATTCGCTGAGTGTCACGCCTTTAACAGCAGTACACCAATTTAATACCCATCATTCGATTCAAGGCTGTGCATATACATTTTGCATTCATCACATAAAAGCTTGACCTGATCAAATGAGATTTTGTTGGTCTGATTCAGAACTGCCGACGCCCATTACAAATGACCCAGGGCTGTGTAAATCTGAGTCAAAAACGTAGGAAGTATCTTTATAAGGGGTGGGGGAGCACAGGCTTTGAAGGGCACTTGCAAGCTGTTTATTTTTCATTGTTTCAGACAGTACTGTTGCAGACATCCGTGAATAATCAATAAAAAACCAATCAATAAGATAAACATCAATGAAAATACAACTGAAGTAAACAGGCATTTAAAGTTACTATACATAGCCTTTTCCTAGTTTTTCTTGTACTTTCTCGATATTTCAAGGGGCTGTTTTAGTTACATAATTGGCTGGGGTGGGGCACCTTTGTAAACTGGGAAAGGGGCACTTATTCGCAAACATTAATGCTGATCTCAATTTCCCCCCGGCACTCCTACAGCTCCTGCGTTTGTGATATGAAAGCAATGCTTGAAATACGAGGAGTATGGGATTGACATAGGGGGACCTGTCACGCAGCCTAAATATAGCCCGCGCCAATAGTATTTGGTAACTCAAGATCAAACTACGAGAAAAGAAGGCCCCGCAGCAGCATTGTTTCTGATTGCGAGCAGAAATCTGCTTTCCATGGAAGCTACAAACAGTTTGGCATTATATTTCATAATTTAATTCAACGTCAGTGATGCTGCACTCCCAACGAACGTGGAATTCGAGGGTACAAGGAAGTTCTGAAGACCGTTGTTAAACATGGAAAAACAAGCCCCATTTATACACGAATAAAAGAATATATTCGAATATATTCCTCAAAGAATATGCTAACATTTGCATTGGTTTTCAAAGCTTGCTGATTGTTTGGCTTTAGTTTGAACGCCGTAGATAGTCGCTGTGAGTGGTACTTTGTAAATTAGTACACCTTTTTGCCATAACAGTAAAGCAAATTTCACTATCTTTCGAATTAAGCCACACAAGCATAATTCCAAGATTTCAAAATTTAACCACGCCCAGGGAGGAATTGACTAGCATTTTCGAAAATTGCTAATTGATAACCTGCATAAATCCCAAACAAATCTGTTGTATGTAAGTCAAAGTTTTGCCTTGAAAGTTAGGCCCAGTCATTCGTCATGTTTCACAGGTGTTAAACAAAAATTGTGAAGTGAATTGTTTAGTAACGGATTGCTTAAGTCATGACGTAATTTTCTCGAAAAAACTATTCCATTTAATATAAACTGTAGCAATTTGGGAAACTGATTCGATTAACATGCATCGACTAAATAACGCATAAGTCACGTCATTCTGACTTGGATGCTAAACATATGCCTTGTAATAATATCGTAATGACTTTAAGTGTAGGCTGTACGTCAGATGTTGGAATAGAATGTATGTTCATCCGAGAAATTGCATGATTAAGGCCTCGCCCTACATACAGAGAGAGATTGTCACAAAATGGCGTACAAACAGAGCACGATGCATAAGGTATCGCGACCAGTTTTAAGAAACATCAGCAAAATTCTGATGAATAGTTTTTAAGTTTTTGTTTTGTTTTTGTTTTTCAACTCACTACGTCACGAAATAAGCAGTGCATCTCTTCTGCACAATACTAACCAATCAGCGCACTGAATTTCATGAATATATTAACACCAAATTGGCTGAAACAATTGAGAAATAAGCAGAAAATTTTCTGGTTCCAACCTCGGAGCAGGCTGGAAATTAATCTCGTTTTGGGGCTTCATAGATAAGGAAGCATGGCCAATGCAAACGACCTAGCTAACGAAAGCTCCAAGACCTTGGACTAGTTATTGGATCAGGATTTTATATTTATCGAACAATAATAAAGGTATTGGCACTATTATGGCTTTTTCAAGTCAACCTCTGATGCAAACTTCTTATGTTTCAGCTTTACTGAATGAGCGATTCGGCCTAAAATAACCTCTCATTTCAGTGTTCAGATATTTCACAGTCCTATCAGTATCATTTTTAGAATGTTTTTGAACTATTTTCTAACCATTAGTGTGACAAAATATATGTTTGTTGTTTGGAATTTTCTGTGATATCTGTAAAAGGACGCTATGCCCGTTTAGAACGTTTCCCAATTCAACAACCATTGGAAACTAGTAGCGATTATATTTGGTATCAAACAGATTTTTTAATGTCTCAGGTGCCAGTCACATGCCATGCTGTGTCCTGTTGTGTTAGTTGTCACTTTCTAATGTGTCTGTCAGCGCGTATTGTGGGGCACAAACTGTCTTGCTTAATTAGCTTCCGTTTTTATTATCAGCGTTTGTTGATGATTTCAGTGCTATTTATTCGGAGTAAAACGTAACACATTTCGCTATTGTAAGCCTACAGTTTGGCAGCCTTTGCTTGACAATTCACTATGATTCCAGCACAAGTTATTCAAAATCTTTTCACCCTACCTAGCTTCCCTGGCTCTCTTCTATGCCACGTCCAACCACGCCTTTTTGGCGAAAATAAATACCCTATAAAATGATTCACGCTACGCCACTGCTCTAGAGCATTGTCGCCCCCAGGCAAGTCGGGGTCGGGGCAATCAACACCCTCTCTCAAATTCGTTCTCACTTGTTGATAAGTATAACTGTATCTGTGCAGCAATTGAACTTTTTTGTTGTCTTTTTTTATTTTGCATAAATCTTTCAAATCATAAGAGACAACAACAACACCCTTCTGAAAAATACCACGCATATGCTGTCGGTAATTTTTTTTTCACAACCCTACCCCCTATACCCCCTACCCCCCTCAATAATTGTCTTCGCGACGGGCCTGGTTGCCACCAACCAACCCACCCCCTCCACCGAATTTCCTACTTCATTATTCTTCCCTACAGTCAAATTGATGATTCTTCTTCAAGGTCTCTAAAAGCTAACATTGCATGATATTTTTTCTAGATGTTGTGTTTGAAACTGCTTCTCGTTGCTGTACCGTTCGTCATAGTTGTGGAAGGTAAGGATGTAAACCCAGTATCAAGATAAACTTGAAAGTTTCTTTCTGGTTGCAAGACGAATTAAATATATTCCAAAGTAGTCATTTGCATGCTCGTTTACCAGGCTAAACAGTCAAAGTTAGCAATGTTAAAGTTAAAATTTTGAACTGTCATGAAAGCTTTTTAGATTATTGCCAGCTCAATCCATTTATTTGGCTTTTTTATTTAACAATGACACAAAATACTCGCCATATACGATCCAAACTCCTACCAGTGCTTCGTGACGATACATCTAATCCTCTTTTGAGTTGTACAAATAGTATGAGAGCGAAAGTAATTTTTTTGTGAAAATTTCGAGCAGTAGTGTGGTGAAGTATTTTCTAAAGACCCTTGTATATTGCCTGTTTAAATTCAATTTTTTTTATTCAATAACATTTCAATTTATTGCACATATTAGCTATTTGCTAGTTCCAATTAAACCGCATTTCCATTCAGTTATTCCAGCAGCAGTTTAGCTGCAAAAAAAGCTTCTTTGGATGAAATATTCCCAGGTGGTGCTCCTGATTGGAATTAATAGCGTTCCGCAAACACGAATGGCACATAAAGTTGGTTCTCCTAGCATGTGTTTAAACATTTCCTGGTTGAATGCTTACTTGAAAGGCACGCGTTACCTCCAAAGTTCCCGTTCTGCAGGCGTATATGACAATCTTTAGTAGCCGATTCTTCCACTATGTTTTTATTTTGTGCATTTTACAAAACCTTTTTGTTGGCGTTTGGTCGGACAAATGTGTGCACTTTCCAACAATTGTGTTTTCGCCCTATTTTGTGCTACAATTAGCTAGTGTGAGTGGAGGCTTTCCTCTTTTGAGGGTTTGCAAGTAAATAGTCCTGGGCCGCTGGTCTCATCAGATCTACTACATCTTGTCCGTGCTAAGAAAGGTTTTGTTCATTCTAGGAAAGAAATGCGAGGATGGATACTTTACATGCAAAAATGGCTACTGCATCCAGAAGAAAAACCAATGTGATATGTTTCCCGACTGTGATGACAATTCAGACGAAGAGGGCTGTCAAAAAGGTCAGGTGACGTGTGTGTTTTTATTACGTAATTTCCAAAACATAGTCTGTCTTTTTTCCTCGTTTTTTAATGAGCTCTAGAGGAGTTGATTAATCGAAAGTTGGATCATCATTTGTACTCTTTTAAACAGCTAAAATAATGGTTACTTTGATACTTAATTATGAATTGGTTAATTTTGAGTTCATGTTCTTGATATAGTGTGCAGTGAAGTAAAGAAGCTAAGAAAAGGCCGAACTGTTTTGATTGGAGCTAAGAAAGGCCATCAAATACTTCCTGGTGTAATTGCTAAATCCATTTGCAAGAAAGGATATCGACTAGTTGGCTCAAAGAAGAGAACTTGTAAAGAAGATGGAAAATGGAGCGGTTTTATAGCAAAATGCATTTCACGTATGTTCCACTTTCTCTGAACTTTTGTAAATGAAACTGGCAGAATCTCAACTTCTCATTCTGACATACTGAAGTTTCTGTGTACATATGGCAGTTGCGTAAATTTAAGTGCTCTGATGATGGAAATTTTCAACAATCTTTTGTTTTGAATGTCTAAGGGTTTACCTGTTCGCTCCTTTGAACACAAATTTTCTATTTGCAATATTGATTCCGCCTCTTATTCTTCTTTATAACTTTTAATCAATTAATCTCAGCTAGGATGAACCTTTTGGAAATAATTTTATAGGCCTGAAAGTCGGCATCAAGCTGCAGTCCTTTTCCTATTTTTTCTTGTAGATTGAAAATACTATAATATCGAATTTACATTAATCTAGCTTAGGGACATACGTCATCTAAGTCCATTCTTATTCTTCTTATTATTTTCAGAGGAAAGTAAAAGAATATTCTGCCCAGCACCAAAATACTTTAGAAACGGAATTATTCATGGAAACAAACTGTCAGAAGGTTCTAAAATCAGGTACCAGTGTCACAAAGACTTTCAAATTACTGGGCCAATATGGAGAATTTGCCAGTCAAATGGAATGTGGTCCAGGGAAGCTCCCTTCTGTGACGCTAAATGTAAGTGGCCAACGATTTCTGGTATTGACTTTCGAAGCTTATCAATGATCATCTACCAATGGTTTACCCTGGGTACCAGACTCACTATGTAATCTGGCACCACGGGTACCAATGGTTAGGCAAGAACATTTGACTGCCAGTCAGTGGTATCGCCAGGGAATTTTATTGGATGGGCGAAGGGCGATTTAGGCCGGGGTCTGAGGCGTAATTCGTTTTACAAGGTTTCTTTGCAAAAGCTAACTAATGTTGCAAAACAATAGAAGCAAGCATGACTTCCCCTAGTTGACAATCACTGCTCAAATGCACCACTGAAGAATAGAATCGTCGACGAGCTCTTATGTTCTCTAAGATTAAGTAATGTGAAGGTTGGCTCTGCCAAGATCTTCTACTGTCACGCAGCCGTTTGAAAGGGGGGGGGGCTTGGTGAAAGGGTAGTTCCAAGGGTGGGCCCCTGGAAAAATTTTAAAACCACGCCCTTTAGAAAGTCGACAAACAACCTTTGGAAAACTAACTTAATTCGTGCAGAAATGAGGGTCAACTACACCCACCTCCATTTTTCTCATCGAATTCGGAAGAATCACAAGGGCCATCTTTTTCAACGTTGGGAGGGAGTGCAATTGTTATCACCATACCGATCACTCACGTCATAAGTAGCCGTGGCGGCTAGGCGGTGTCTTCTCCGGGGTGGTCAAGTCGTTTTTCTTGCCCCTGTCATAACTACCTTTCGAAAATCAAATATTACAAACAAATAATGTTGTCGCCCCTTTATGTTTAAGCCGTTTCAGTGGTCAGCATAACTCATTGGTCCTATGCCACCACACCCCTGTAAAGTAATAAGGGCAGCAACAATTTCGAAGTTTGCTCCGGTAGACAGCTTGTGGGTTTATTTACACTGGCATGCTTACACTGGCATGATTGTATCTGGTTAGTTGAATGTGAACAAGTATGAATTGCTCTTTTCAAATTCCTTTTCCTAGACTGCAAGGATCCGGGGCAGACTTTGAATGGCGTTCGCGTTGGTGTTGCACCGACATATTCAGAAGGCCAATTCCTGCGTTATGTATGTTATAGTGGATTTAGATTGATTGGCCAGAACACTATCACGTGCCAAAAAGGGGGATTTTGGGATGCGTTGCTACCAAAGTGCATTTCTAAAGGTCCGTGAATATTTAATGATATCATTTTAACTTATTTACTCCTCGACATCTGTTCTAGTACTCTGTACTCAAAATATATAAATGTAATACAATATGTCTATAAATTGATATCTGTCTATAAATCTATAAAGTAATAGTTTGATGCAACGTGTTTAGCAATAAATGCATTGCTTCATTTGAATACTACCGGTAAAGGCATAGCAAGAATTGGGTATGAATTGCATTTTAAAATAAAATCCAGCGAAATGCAATGTTGAACATGTTTATAAGTAGAAATAGAGTAAAGGACTAGTTTGGCAGTAGCTCCAAAGCATGAAACATATTTAGAAATTCCTGCTCTGAGTGGCTAGGCCTCTTCTCACTGCCCAAACGTCAACCCCTTTACGTACTTCATCAGAACATCCCTCCTGAGGCTCACCCTAGCAGGGGCCCCCGCATTGTTACTTCGAGCCAAAGCTTTTGACAAAAATCTTTGTTAATTAATTTGTTTCTAATAGCTTGGCTTGGATCTAGTCTAATAGTTATCAAGATTCTGTTTGGCCTTCTGGGACACGCCAGTTTCCATCAGTTGTAAATTGCTAGTATAGTTTCTAAAGATGTAAAACTTTCTATTTTTCTATAGATGAAATGTTGCCAAAACAAAATAAAATTTTTCAAACTTTCACTTTTTATACTTTTTCGAACATATTACTTTCGTTGAAACCTTCCTATCAGCATCTTTTCCTTGAGTTTTAGACAAACAGTTTTTTTAAATTCTCAAATCTTGTTGGAATGATATAATAATAATATATATTTATAAATATATATAATGATATAATGTAATAATAATAACAATTTATATATATATAATAATATATAAATAATTTGTTTAAAGTTGGCACATTAAATGAACGTCTAATAGCTATAATGAAACAAATCAAGGCCAACTATGTATGAAGAATTAGTATAAAATAAATGTATGGTACAATGTTGAAAATGTTTAAGGTACTATCATAAGGTATAATAATTTGAATCGCAACGCGTAAAATTTCACACACCACCATTTTCTCTCTGCATTCTTTTATTAGTGACCAAGTGTTTATTATTCATTCAAATTTGTAGTCAGCTGCTCTTGGTGTTAAGACTTTCTGAGACTGAGTCTTGGCTAAACCATGTCTTTAAATATTATGAACGACATTATTTATTTCACTAAAGTTTTTTTCAAGCCCAATGAAACGATTTGATGTCTTTCCTAGAGGAAGCTCTAAAATTAGATGCCAAAGACATCAAGAAGACCTTTGTTAACCGCTTGAAGCTCCTGACTACAGATGGTGCAGGACGATCTGCGGGAATGTCCGCGTCAGCCCGCGGAATTGACTTGATCTTCATGGTAGACTACTCCGACAGTGTTGGCAAAGTAAACTTCGAGAAATCGCTGGACTTCGTAGAAAAAATGGTCCAATATTTCGGAATTTCAGCAAATGAACAAGGAACCCACGTGGCGCTTATCGTTTTCTCAAACGCAGTGAAAGTTGTTTTCAACCTTAAGGATGAGAAGATTTTCGATAAAACAATTGCAATGGAGGAAATGTGTGAGAGGCCTAGATATTTTGTTTGCATTCGTTATGTAGTAAACTCGGTGAATCGTTTGTATACGTCGTGGGTAATTTGCTTGTATTGATGATAGCAATCAATCAATGAATCACTAAATTGATCGATAAATCAACCATCAAATCAATCAATGAATTGCTCGATTGATCGGTCTGTCAATCAACTAATCGATTGATCAATCAATTGATATATCGATCAGCCAGTCAATCAATCAATCAGTCATTACAGTCAGTCAGCCAGTCAGTCAGCCAGTCAGTTAATCAATCAATCAATTAATCATACAGAAATTCATAAATGCTTGCAAATGTTTGAATAACCCTTGATATTTCACTCACCTGCTTTTTAAAGCTTCTCTCAAATTTTCTGGTGGCGGCACTGCAACAAGGTTGGCATTCGATGTGGTTAGAGAGCAACTTATCCCACAAACAAGAAAAACAGCGAAGAAAGTACTGTTTCTGATCACCGATGGAAATTACAACATTGGGGGAGACCCTTCCTCAAATGCAAAGTTTTTGAGAGAGCAGGGCTTCGAGATATATACAGTTGGCGTTTCGAACAACGTTGATAGGGACAACCTGGAGCAGTTGGCGTCCCTTCCTTTCCAAAGACATGTTTGGATGATGCAGAACTATGAAATGCTTGACAAACTGAAGGAGTTGGTCAACAAAAGCTCTGTCGGTAAGAACTGCTGTACTTTTCTAAATCAAAAACTAAAGTGTAATTAAAATTCTGTTTTGTTAGAAGGCTGTACGCAATGCATAGTTTGCCTTGACAAAAAGAACCGAACAATATTATTGCAGTTTTATCAGAGCTGTCTTGAATAGGTAGACATCTAATTCACACAGATAAGAAAAGACTTTAATTGAATCGTATCGCTGAGTTTGTTAGGATTACCAGATGAAAAGAACACCAGATGTTAAGAAGAATTATGGTTAGGATGAAATAATGATATAGAAAGTCAAAAAAGTAGAAAAAAGGAAAACAATGTTTGCGAAGCTATTCAAAGTTAGGTCCTATTCTGATTTTCTGTAGAAGATTGATTGCATTCTCTCTATTCGAAGCCTGGGCATTAAAGTTTTGACATGTGATTAGTAACAGTGATATTTATCTGTGTTTCCGTTAAAAGAATGCCATCAGAAGAATTGGAGCTTCTTAAACAATTTACGTGTTGTTTTGCAAGCAAAGAAAGCTGCAATGTTAACACCCCTTTTTAAATTGAAGAAACCTTTAATCAAGTCAAATAAATCTTCCACTCGAATTTATACAGATTACTCAAGCTGCGGACAAGGAGGGGATACCAAGAGCAAAGACCCTGCCAAGGATGCAGTGAAAACGGTACAGGGGGCCTGGCCTTGGGTGGTAACCATCGAGATCGACGGCGTTGTAGCATGCGCAGGAGTGCTACTAGAAGAACGCTTCGTTCTAACAGCAGCCTCTTGCGTGGATTCGGTCAACCCGTCATCCATCACCATAGTCGCAGGTGAGAGTTGCGGAGGAGGCCGTGGGCAATCTAAGTCTAGGTCCAATAGAGTCCTAATCTACATGCGCATGACGTCATTTAGGGAGGGGTAAAGCCTACATAGCCTTAATAACTATTATGCTTTGTCGATTGTTACACATCTATTTTATTAGTCATGCAAGCATACTCCGTGCTGCATGAAATACCGTTTGGTTTCAACATTAAATTTTGATGTTATGTTGAAATTTTTAATTAATCAGAAGCATAATTGTCCAGTCATCCTCCTTAATTCTGTTTAAATATTCATTTGTTGGTTTGTTTGTAAATTGTTCAGTAAGCTATACTGTTGTAGTTCACGTGTATGTTTAGTGCAAGGGGTATTCTCCTTACTTGCTCGAACCTTGGCCGACTTTTTTATGTAGTATGCTAGTTCTTGCTTGGTTTAGAATTGCTTTTAACTGAAGACATCAAACAGTTAAGGCTCCCGGATAGCAGTCTAATGGCTGAAAATGCTTGCGTGGAGATGCTGTGCTGTGAAATGACTGCAAGAACTTGTCTTTATTCAATGAGAAGATACTGACGTCTTCACATAGGCTGTATCAGTAGCTGCATAGTTATAGCGAGCATCATCATCATCATACCTTTTATGATGAGTTGATGGTTCTTACGTTTGTGTGTTACAGGGGTGCATAGTCGCAGTGAGTTCACAGGCTCAGAGCAGAGACGAGCGATTAGCAAAGTGATAACGTACAAAGGCAAGCATGCCGAGGCGGCCACGCACCTCATTCTACTCAAGATCAAAAAGAAGGTCGAGTTCAATGAGTACGCAAGAGCTGTATGTCTGCCCGAGAAGTACGATTACGTGCTGTCAGTTAGGCCTACTAAAAATGCGTTTGTTGTTGGCTGGGGAACCGAGTATCATGTGAGTAAAGTGGCATTTATTAAGAGTTTGATGTTCATAGTTAATATCAAGTAAAAATACAACAGACCAATTTCACGATGTTCGCATTAAACTACCCTGGGTACTAGACCCACTATGTATAAAAAATAAACCCACTATTGTTTGATACATAGTTAGTCTGGTACCCAGGGTAGCATTAAACGTGATACTCGAAGTAGGAGCGCATGCATAACCTTTATATGTCAAAAGACAATACACATAGAGTCACGGAAGCTTGGCCAATTTAAAACATGCATGTGTTGAAATATGACATAATGGAATACTTTATAAGCTTTTTTGATGATACTTTTTACAACCTTACATTAAACCTCCTAGTAACTAATATCCATGGCTTTAGCATATACCACGCCAGCGAGATACTACTTCCTGCTAGGTCTCTGAGCGATATCTTTATTTACATAGAATGCAGTGATGGCCGAAAATTCATTGCCTTAGATTAATTTTGATTTCAAAATGTGGAATTTGGCAACTCGCAATTTTCTATAACAAGTCGGACAGCAACAACAACAACAACAACAAATATATGAATCAGAACCCCCTGATTCGAAATGCCTTTCGGGTCGATTGCTCATGATGCCTATCAGAACCCCCTGATTCGAAATGCCTTTCGGGTCGATTGCTCATGATGCCTACAATAATTTCTCTGTATACAGGTGCATCTTGACCAAACGCAAGGCTTTCTCGAAATCGTCAGCAACACTAAATGCAAAGCAGCCTTTCAGCAGTCGGGAATCACTGAAAGTAACATCTGCGCAAAGGCAGCCTTCTCAGGGAATGCCGCTTGTGCTGCGACAAAAGGCGCTCCCCTTCTGGTGCGTATTTGCCACTTCGTATTTTTGCAGTGCTCGTTTAATCATTTGCCTTTCAGGCCCAAACTAGGCTCTCGTTGGCTTTAGGTTCAAATGCTGCCTCGTTATCGTTGTCAAAGCGTTGTTAGTTACGTAGTTACGTCTGGTGCCCAAACTCCTTGCAAGACAACCCCACAGTTTGACCCATTGTGATACTGACTATGTACTTGTTTTAAAACCTATCCTGACAAAGCAATACCATTCCCTCATTATATCATAAAGAAGGTAGCTTTTGTTGAGGCATTTATGGGTACCCAGGCTTGCTTGCTGTATCAGGATACAGTTTTTCGGGTAATATGGAATAACTGCAATTTCCCACACATCTTGTTTTCTAGATACAAAGAACTCGTTTTGTACGCTCAGACCGAGAAACCTATTCGTGGTTCCTGGCGGGCATTGTTCAGAAAAACAGAGGTTGCGAAGGCAGAAGGTATACTGTGTTCACTGACGTCTATAAAGCTAAATCATGGTTGGAAGGTATCTTGAAGAAAGCAAAGAAAGGGTGAAGAAATGGCAAAAGATATTCCGCTTTGTTTTTCATTCTGGACTATAGTACTGTGACTAGCAGATAGCAACCTATACCAGTAACGCTCTTCTTGTTCTCATATTATGTAACACCTTATCAAACTGTTTTCTCGGCTAAAGCGATTCCCTATCCTTTGTAAAGCGCATCATCACCTCTGCAAATTCTTACAGATCACGGGATAAATCACGATGATGCAGCAAAACCAAGTCGCAATCCATTGGGTAGGCAACCAGCCAAATAGATCACCCTCTGGGCAAGATGTCCTTTGTTATTGGTATCCCATTGACACAGCATAATATGGCCAGCACCTTCCTCTGTCATTGTGCGTCCTATTGTTTAGTGAAGTAGGGGACCTCAATTCAGTCATGGGAATTCTACGTACTAGTCCGTGAGAAAGAACCACGACTATGTTGGATATTCCCAGGGTGGCCTAACAAAGATTAACAGCAATTACAGCAAGGTCGAACAGAAGTAAAAAGTGGTCAATAGTGAACTTAACCATTTTTTATTCAAATTAAAATCTAATCTTTTATAGTTTATTGGAACTGTCTGCTTTTGTGCTTCCATGTCGCAAGTTAATTATGTGCATGTTAATTTAAACCTTGATGTACCGGTATCTGTTAATAATGATAATGATAATAATAACAATAATTTGCGACAAATAGGTAATCATAAAAATAATAAAAAGTAATAATAATGTTAATAATAATAGTAACTTGATTACAGTGTCTCAAGCATTAAGCATTTATGCTAATTGGGGATGCTATTTTGCTTAGCATGCAAGCTTATTCAGTAAATAATAAGCAACAACAACATAAACAACAATACAACAATACAAACCATCTTCTGTACTTCAATTTTCAGAAGAATTGCATTAGAACAGTAGCCTTAAAGCTCATACGCATGCTGAGATATTTTACTAGATATTGTACTGATGATGCTTCAAAAGCTTGTCTTCAATGTTTTTGGGGTATTTGAATAACTGTAAACTTTGTCAGATCTGCAAGAATTTCAAGGGCACACTTTCTGAAAGTAGGGGGACTGTCATTTTCTGCTAGTGGGTTGGATATTCAGGGGCTATATATGTATTTATTGTGCTTTTATGTCATCGTACAGAAAGATAATTTTCAGGAACTTAAGTCATTCTAAGGCCTCAGAGATGGCAAAATCTCATGAACTGCCAGGGTTTTTTCCGCTCTGCCCCCTGGACCCGCTGGGTTGCGCTCAGTGCACCCAAGACCCCAGTTATTGCATGCCTACCTTTTTATGAAACCACCCTGATTGTGCAGTGATAAAATTTCCTTAAAATAAGGCCTGGTTTAAAGCCCTAAATTTATCAACTCTATTCAAACTATGGAAGCTTGGTTTATACACAATCTTCAATACTTGGCAGGAGCAAAAACACAAGCAACATGTTTTACATGTAGAGAAAGGTCATCAGAAGACCGTTGATGCAGCAAGTGCCATGGTGTGAGTTTTGACAGCGTTCAGCTGTTGTTTGTAAGGCTGTAAGAAGTACACACTACCATTTGTGATTGTTGAGTGTGTTTTGGCGTGGAAGGGAATAGCATTACATGAGAACGCACTTAAGGGTGATGCCATATTTTGAATATTCCAAGGATACCTTATTATTGTGTTGCCCCAAAATTCGAAGCGCGTGGCCCTAATGACTCTGTGCGATTATTTTGGCGAGTGTTACTAGGAAACGGAAATGTTGTTGCACCCTCTGATCATGCGCAAGTTAATGTTAAGGACCTCCGGCAAACAATTCGAGGCAACAGAAGTGTCCAGTTTCTGTCAGTCTCAATGTACTGCAAATTCAGCGATAAATCACTCACCACAAATCCTTCAAGGCCAGTTTCACTACCGCTTAAGTCATCAATGGAATTTGCGTGTCTTTCTAGCAGATTGAGTTAGGCCCATTATTCCGTGACGTTTGCGAAGAAAGCAACTGGCAAAGTGGCAGGCCGTCCATGACGTTGTGTGATTTGAAAAGCCGGTAGGTGTATTTTTTAGACGCTCTTGTTTGGTTTCATTTGATTCCTTATCGTATTATAATTTACCGGGTTTCAGTTAACCAAGTGGTAATTGTCTTAATTGGGTCATTCAATTTGGCATTCTGATTCCCCGAGCTTGTGGCCATTTTATTAAGATAGCTGTCGAGTATTGTACATGGAAACCAAAAACACAAGATTGCGTGCATCGCTGTTTGTGAACCAAATCAGATCTTCGTGGTTTAAATTTTCATTTTAAACCAGGTTCTTTGATAAAGGATTAGATTTCTTCATTCAAGATAACTCCATTTTCAGAATGTTGGTGGTATCTTCCATTTTTCGTGCAGGGGGCATTTGAGTCATGTTACAAGATGTCCGGATTCGATTTGGATGCCTTGTTAACTGCAGAAAGTGAGGTGATCGGGAAATTGATTGATATATCAAAACTCCTTCCAAGTTATGATGAAGATCGAGGACTTTTAACCTGTTCGAACTGTGGGAAATATAAAAATACAAATCGAAGTTTTTCTGAAAAAGAGCTGAGAAGGTGGGGCGCTGTGTACCCCGAAGAACAGATCCCTAGCTACCGTTCAAAGAGTACCTGTAGCTGCTCCAGTGGTACAGATAGTCGGAGGAAAAATGAAACAAAACCAAAGAAAAAGGGCCCTGGTGAATCCTCAAGAAGTGAAAATAGCAATTCAAAAGACTTCATAGCACACAACATAAGATTCTGCAATACAAGCAGATATAAAGACAGCTATGGCAGCCAAGCAGTAAACCAATTTGTTCATTTTAAAGACACTAATAACTATATTACTAGGTATCGTGCAAAGAAACTAGAGCAAGTAGAGACCAGTGCATACCAGTTGGACCAGTCTCTATTCAATGAGGAACTGTGTAGATCATTAACAAATTCACTCTCAAACCTGGTAGGTAACATTAACTTGGTGGAGGGGGATGCAGCAATAAATCATGGTGATCTAGCTAAAAGCTCTAAAAGTAGTGTGAAGTTAAAGGATTCTCATCTGCTCAACAACCTAACCTCAAATACAAGTGACACAGACACCTCTGATACAAAAAAGAAGCACACTGTGAAAGATGTTGAGTTTTGTTTCAAGTGTGGTGACAATATAAAAGAACCAGACTTTTTGACCCTTGCTCAAGGATTGCCAATAAGGTAACAATCCTTCAAGTTTTTTACAGTATCATCGTCAGCCCAGCCTTCTTTCATAAGGCAAGTTATTCGTGGAAATCCATGGACATATCTGATATCAATGGAAACCCACACTAAAGATTACCCCCAGCTTCCCTTGGCTTAAAGGCTTTGTCCTAGTCATTATAAGATGTTGAATTAGGCAAATAAACCTGTGCTAACTATGTCTGCTTTCATTGATTTGCACATGATTCATCCTTATGGGTTTTCTTTCTTAATCCTTCTAACCTACTAGTATCATTATCATAAAATATATTCAATTATTTGTCAGCCTCTAACCTTTCCATGCATACTAACTACTTGGTAGGCTTGGTAGTAACACTTTAACAATATATGGGGATGAGCAGCATGCTAGCTACTTTTAGTTTCTGCAGCTCATTGATACATTGAGATTTTGTTGATTAACCAGAAGGAATATTAAATCCTCATGTTCCTGCCTATAATCAATAAGCATAACATTGGTTAAATAAAAAAACAAACCTTGTTTGTTTTTCTTTACATAAAACATTTATTGTTATTGTATAGTTGCTTGTTTTTGGTTACTTTTAGGGTCAGCAGTCGCGAAAAAGCAGAGGAAAAGAAAGTGAAAAAGGTAAAATTATTTTGCCTCAAAATTTTAATTAACTAGCTTTTTGTTTTACTTTCTTGTTTTTTTGGCTGCTTTATTGCAGCTTAAGTAAATGTTAATTGACTTCAACAATTGATATCAAGCTTCATTGAAACAACATTTGCACTTGTGTTAAGATCAATGTTTATATGCACATGTTGATTGCAATTTGGAGCTGCAGCTATAAGGACTCTGATAAATTTCAAGAGATCCAAATAGCAATTTTTGATAGCGTCCTGTATGGGATTGTTGCCAACTCAATAGAGAATCTGTTTACTTTATGCTAAAATTGTTTGTTTGTATCTTTAATTCACATTTTTATAGCTTCTTGAGAATTATTTTGCACTAAAAAGGAGATCTACATCAAATCCAGTGAGGTAAAATTTGTTGATAAAGGTACAAATAATAATTCGCTAAAGTTAGCAGTGATCCAAGGACCAGTATGACCAGAGTTTAGGACATGCTAAACCTCCAATGCTCCTTCATTAGTGATGTGCAAAGTATTAGTTTGATAGAGAGTCTTGTCCTTAGCTATGTAACCACTGTAATTTTATTTTGTACTTTTGAAATCTAGTGATTTAGCTGTTTGAACTAGTGGCATGTTGGTCAGCAAACAGCTATAATGTAATTCCCTTCTAACCATAGATATGTCATAAATTAATCTTCTCCTGAGCTACATAAGCGCAATACCACTAAATGCAGCAGCTCTTTGAGAGAAATAAGCTGTAGCCTTGACTTTTCTCCTGTGTGTAAATATTAAAAGCCATTCTTAGGTTCCATCACGTAATAAGAACTCATCAGGATCATCAGGCATATTTTGTACTTCCTACCTTTCTACCAACACAGTCTTGGTTAGAGGCAAGATGGCAAAAACTCTTACTTTTACCAGAATTCTTTCCAAGCTATTTAGATTCCCTGAACTGCAGAATAATCATAGGCATCAAGTAGAGCATACTAAAAGCAATGATTCCATCAAAAACCTTGAGATGGGTCAAAAAACCTGTAAGAAGTATCTAATAGAAACACAGAAGTACTTTGTATTAATTATTTTCTGTTTTTTAACTGTAAGAAGTGCAACTGGCAGCTCTATTTTAAGGAAAACCTCTCAAAATTGCTTTCTCTGTACCATTTATAGATAGAGTGAAAAAGCCAGCACCTTTTTCTCTTGCTCTAGTCATCCAGGTTATGAATAGTAAAGCTATTTAATGTTGCTGGTGGCAAATATAACCCTCTCTCTCACAAATTTATCTGTATTAGGTCATTATATTCACTGTTACTTTCAGCTATATGCGACAATAGAATGGCCATTTATCATTAAAATTGCATGAAAAACCACCAGCATTGCAATTACTGTAAAGATTAATTCTACACACACCCTGTTTGAATTTGAAAGGTACAATGAATGTTAAATTATGGAGTTTCAAATATTAATTTCTTGGCCACTTGCACCTACAGTAACTGGGTGTTAAAGCCAGAATTTAGCATGCATGAACTTCAATTATTCATGATGTTATGTCAAGAAGTGTTGGAGCAGAAGTTGAGCTTTTTCTTTGTTTCTACAGAGGCCATTTATTGCTTTGCAAAAAGGAATGCTCTTGGTGCAGTATATGCCTACACATGCACATGTCTTGCATCTTTATTTACTCTTATTAAACAATATTTTCCAATTGGTAGGAGGTCAAGCAGTCTTGGTGTACCGTATCTTGCAATTTCAGTTAGTTCGTATATTTTTGCCTGTTCTGACATTTGTTCTGTGTATCAAGTAGCTTGTTCGGCCTGCTTTAGTAAACTGTTGTTCCCTTTTCAGCTTTTTAAAAGAAGCTCGGACCACCGGCCACGTTTGATAATAGAGAAGCCCATTTCCGAGCTATCACGAACTGATATCGATCAGACCTTTACGAATGAATTGCAGCCATTTTGCCAACAAATGCCCATACAGAAGAACACATTGCTCGAAAAGCGATCCAGTTTGAAAAGGGATGACGGTAGACCAATCCACTCGCCTGTCAAGCCAAGGTTTTCCGAAGGGATTAGTATGGTGCAAGACGACAACAGACCGGGTCGACGAGGAACTGGCAAATCCTTGGACCGGGCCGATTTCCTCACATGCTATCGAGAAAAGTTTCATTTACTGAAAGAATCTACGTGATCATTCGCAGCCATACCACACCCTGTTTATAATTATTGTTTATATTTTGGCACCCACCATCGTGGTCATTTGCTGCCTGAAATTTCCCATCGTTTCTGGAGTGGAGCATTAGCTCCTTTCTGACCGCATTCGAACCATATCGCAACCAAAAGTCGGATGGCCCGTTTTGATGTGATCCGGACGCAACATCTGAACATTGGAGTTTTAGAAGTGACTCGTCTGGAGAATAACTTTCAGGCAATAATTTCTAGGAGTCTCTAAACAGCATTAGCAGATGTAACCGATACCTGCTTATAGGGTATAAAAAGTTATAAAAATAGGTCCATTCTGTACGCATGACAGAAGTGCGTATAAAATTTTGACACGTAAACTATTGTACTGAGAACTTCAAAAGAAGCCAATTTAGAACATTATAGACTTCACAATATAGATTTATTCAATGTTTTACTCTGTTTAAATTTAATAATGCATAATATGTGTTTTTTATTTTCGAAAGAACACTTGCAAATAACGCTTTAAATAAAATTCAACAAACGTCTTCGTTTTGATATTGTTGTAAATACCAGTATAGCCAATATTCAATTGTACTTAATTCCATCTGTGAAAGTTTTTAGTGTGAAAGTTCTTCAGAGAGTTTTCAACAGAAGAGAACTGCGCTTTTATACAGGATTGAATACTAGAAATCTTAATTAAACAATGAAGTACGCCTTGAAAGGCACGAGTTAAAAACTATTAAATCCCATTTTATGTGCTGCATTAGTGAATAGAAACTGTTTATACACCTATGGGAAGCTTGTTGGCGAGATAAATCTTCGCTTCCACAGATCAAGCATTTTCGAGAACCAATTTTGAGTTTGAGGAAGCCAGGCCTAAGTGGCTTAAGCTTCCCGCGCTTAAGACGAACACAAAACCCATGCGAATTTACAGGCCGCAACTGCTTTATCAGTTGATGTGTTGTGAATCAAAAGAATCTGCTATATCAATTAGAAGCTCTATGTTTGTATTTGGGCTTTCGTGAGTGTCGCTTCATTTCGTCGGAGACTGGCCGATTAGTGCGGCAATTGGCGGAAGTGGGGCAGTACCTCTTCTCAGTACAACACCAAGAAGCCTTTCTTCGCGACCGGGTCGTAACCCCCCGAAGATCCACTGTTCAGGAACAACTCTGCCGAGATGTATTAGTTCAGGCAATCAGTAAACGGGCGGTGTGTGGGAGGGGGGGTGGTTGTTGGGCGTCACGTCCGATAGAACATCTATAGTACCCCGTAGCATATCTGCAATAAATGCATTAGTGCATTGGCTCCTGCCAGTTGACTAAGACGTTGAAAATGACTTTCCCACTCACCAGCCAACGTGTTAGCGAGAACTTGCACGTTCCCCTGCTGGAATGGGCGGGAAAGGCTTACACCCATACCAGATGCTTTTAAAAACCATTTCTGAATTTCACTCAAAATGAAGCTAGGTTGGGATGGCATCTGCTCGAATGCATGCTTGAGGCAAAGGCCCAAGGAATGGCATTTCATTATGGTGCAGTTGGCCGATTCAGTCCTGAGCCTAGGCCAAACTGAGTCATGCACACACCAGTCTTTTCAACCATCGCCAGCCTCTGCACAAGCTTGCATGGCGTCGAACAAATCCTTCCAGTTGCGCTGACGACTGTTTTCAAATCAACAAAGCATGACACAAAACTTTCCACCTGGCATATCTTTGCACAAATCTTCGTGAAAAGCTGGTGAAACAACATTCTTTACCAGACTGGTACACTTGGGACGATACATTTTATCTAATTTTGAACCAGTTTCATCAGAGAGGTGGAAACCAGGGAGCTATATGGGCCATGCCCCCACCCTTTGGCAAGCCACGAAAAGTACCCCTTTCAAGTAATTAAATCCCTACAAGATTGGAAAGTGCCCCTTTCAAATAAAAAATGACCTCTTTGCAAAGACCAGAATGAGACCTTTGATCGAGGCTTGCTTTTATAACGTTGAAAGCCAGTGAATCAGTTCTTGTCGTTATTCAGACAACTACTTCAGAAAGTCCGAGCATCGCAGTCAAGTAATCACAATATCTGAGGTTCGAGAAAAGTCGCACGCAAGAAGATCCTATCAATTAATTGGAGGTACCCTAGGCACGTACGTTGCGAATCTCTTAACACTGTGAAACTGTTTTATTAATATTCTTGGGAACTTCTTAGTTATTCTGAAATCTCTTCACTAAAATCAGACTGCTTTCAATTTTTTCCTTAGAATTTATCACTTGGGTATTCTGTACGTGATGCGTGCTTCTAATATTAAAGGTTTAAGGCAATGCTACGCTCTTGTCGTCGAAAGCGCGAAAAGTAAAAGGAGTTAAACAGCAGCATTAAAAGTTGCTTAACTGTTTTTTTGGTTTTAAGATAAACAAGGCGGAAAATAGTATAGAGAAGAAGGATAAAAGGCTATCAAAGCAAAGCTGATTTCTCTGACTCCATTGTGCGTAGCTTGCCGTGTAAAGGAGAATGAAGGTCTACTTGAGATATAGGATGATACAAGCCAGATCCAACAATTTCACCTGCCTCACATTCAAAAGTTTTTTTATCACGAACAAAAAGAAGACAAACTTTCTTCAGAAAGTTCTGGTTGAAAATTTAGTAAATATAACTCTGATGTCAAGAACTGTCATTTTGGAAGAATTTTTGCCATTATTTTCGTCCTTTTTACCCGAAAAATTTTAAATATGAAATGAAAGCTTTTGAGCCACATCCAAACGGCGGTAATTTTTATTCCTAGCTCTTGAGAGTGTAAACCCAATTTGGCATACTTCCAGATTGTTTGAAATTTTAACGGTTCATGGGGGTGATCTGCCCCCCCCCCCTTTTTAGATGCTACCCACTGCCTTGAGTCCCAACACGTCCTATTTTTTCTCTAACATCCAACCCGTGAGGTACGAATGTAAACAAGCGACGATTGACAAAAGCCCAAACAAGCCAGTGAATTTCAAAGGTCACAATTTCTGAATTTCTCATTCTTCCCTTCGAAACAAAGTACTGTTACAGAAAATAAATTTGCCTGCTCCTCCTGAAACACCGTCTTGTCCGCGAATTGAGTTGAAACAACGATTGAATTCAAACATGTTTTACGACTTGTGCAATATCTAGCTAATTTATCTAAACAACGGTCTTTCACAGCAACTTTATAATAACCAATAAAGATTTATTACATGTCTAATAAAATGTACAGTTATTGAATATTATCCATAAAATTAGATAACATTCCCGCGAATCTCCAAACTCTGGAACGAATCAAGTTAAGTTGCTGATTCCACTAATATCATATAGAAACATTGTACAAATAATCCCCGTATTTGTATATTACAGTATTGTACAAATATTGCTTGCTTGCTGGCTACCCCGTGGAGCCGAGCGCCTCATGTTTGCTGGTGGGGGAAAGGGATTAAAACTGTTACTAATCGTAAACTTTTTGAATAAGCCAAGCTGTTAGCTTTTAATGGTTATCTAAACAAAGCCTTACACAAAGGTTAGTCCTACATTCAATTTCGAATGTTATCAAAGAAGGTCAGTGAAACAAACAACTTCAGAGTCGAAGCAACAAATTGAAAACCTCAGAAATACGATATTGACTTAAAGTATAACGCAAATCAAATCCCAGGGGGCAATAATTTGCATGATTGCATGAGGTAATTGATACGCATCGAATTACTTAGAATAGGCTAAGGTGGTATCGTGAAAATTTTGCCTCAGACTTACCTTCAACGTAGATGTCTCTATCAAACATTGCCACTGGCAGGAGGAAGCTGGGAAAATTACATGTAAATATAAGATGGTCTGAAAGGCCCAAAATTGCATTAAGAATAATGCACTAATGGGGTGATATTATTACAGATAAGAAATCAAGCCAAATACAATTAAGATCATTCATTGCAGCGATGATACCTGAAGCAAGATTTAGAGTCATGATACTTACTTTTTCTTTAGAGGTTCTATCTTAGCTTCTAGCACGCAAAAGACAGGCCTAAAAACGAATGATTCGTCAAATAATTATTTACCAATAACGGTCAAGCATAAGCATTTTAGTTTTAGTGACAAAATGGTATATTGACAAATGGTAAAATCTGAGTCAAAATAAGACGCAGGCTGTGCTATTGACGTCGCAAAAACAAACTTACAAATATAAATTATTTAATAAATATAGAGATTCTGGTATTAAGATAGACTGCTACTTTGGACTACTTCAGAAAGAGTAGTTAATTAATAGCTATTTTACTCAATACAAATACGACAAGGCGTCGCTGGCTGATTTTTGCGTAGGAGAAATTTATCCTAAAGTTTCAAACCTGTGATCTGAGCACTTTATAGTGGTGCAGGAGTTATATGCCACCAACTTGATCTGGTCAGGTTGCCTTGACTTGTACAAGATTCGGTCCTGGAAATAACAAATAAGACTAATATATTTTCTGTCCTAAAAAACCTAGATATACAGAAGGTAAGTTATGCTTGCAATAATTAGCAAAACAAATTCACATTTAACTAGGATTTGTTTCTTTTTCGTCAGAGTCAAAAGAAATGGGAGGGTTCCAAGGAAATCGTGCATGCAGTAAGATAATTGGGAATAGAAGCTTTTCTTAAGAGCCAATGAGAAGAATTCCCCAATCGTCACTCAAGCGAGTAAAAATGTCTTTCAAAACTCAAGCTGAACCAATTTAAATGATTCAGAGATTTAAAGGAAACAGAAAGCTAGTTGTGTGTCTGTTTAGATGTCTATACAGCGGTTGACTGATTGCGTTAAGAGGCTTGCACGTTAATAAAAGCAGTTGAAAAAAGAGGAGAATATTAAGGAGTAAACGTATTTCCAATAACATAATTGAACTAGATTGAATATATACATTTAGGCTCAATTAAGCTAAATTTGTTGTATAATTAAAAACAGAAACTCGGTGGTAATGCTGAAAAACTTTAAGAAATTAATCACAAAATGTTTACTTCAAAATCAACAAAAATTTTACTGAAAAAAGGAAAGCACGAGTACAGCTGAGAAATTCGAGAAATACTCACAGTCCACGAAGGAACTCGCGCCTTTGCCGATGTGTCATAATTGTCTGTATTTACATCAAATTTATAAGTGGGCAAAAACGTGATTGGAGCTTCTTTAAAGCCGTGAAAAATTTTGCCTGAAAGAGAAAGTATCAGCTTTTACTGAAGCGGCAAACAAAGTTGTGTTTATAAAATTGGAAAATAAAAATGGCCGTTAAATTGCTCACTGCAGAAGCTCTTCCCAAACATCTCTCCAATCCAAGAATGGCCAAAACTTTCAAAATTCTGAAGAGCTTTTGCAAAGACAGGCTCCCGTTTGCAAGGGCAGTTCGTTTTATCTAGTTCTGCTTCTCATTCACCCAAGGGTCATTCCATATCAAGGGGGACACCCATGTAACCCACCCTCCCAGAATGGTCCAATTTATTGTAGTGTTGTTCACACTTATGAGATAGGAGCACCCTGCAAATTTCAGCTCAATAACTTTATTTGTTCCAGAATGAGAGCCACTTGAAATTTGCACCAGATTGGCTCGAAATTCTCAAATCCGCCATTTTGAATTTTTGCCGTAAGTCTTTTTGGCAACATTTAATGTATCTTTTGGAATTTTGCCCTGAAAATGTCTCTTCTGGGTAAATAAATACTCAGGAGTTTGAAAATGACATCAGAAACCTGCCAACATTTACAGAAAAGCAATGAAATGTCTGTATCCAAGGGTTGCTATTGTCCTTAGCAACTACACTGCCCCCATTTGTGTCATTTTTTGACAATGTTGCCAAAATGTGACAAATCCCAACTTTTGTATATTGAATATATAATGGCTTAGCTTGACTAGAGCAAAAACTCAGAGATAGTATTTTTCCTTTTTTTGAGATATCTATGTTTCAAAAAGTCAGATTTTAATGAAAATTTACAAAATTTGTATAGTCTGATAAGGAGATTATTCAAAACAGAACTTTTTCTTAAAAAATCTAAATACAAGATTATTGTTGCAGGTAAGTGAGAATGGTTGCAATACTGCAGAATAAATTTCAACTAATAAATCTTATTAAATAGAAGTATTTGATCAATGTTTTATTAATTAGAGTCTAACGGTGGATTCTGTGCAGATATTCTTCAATTTTAAGAATGTCAGCAGTTTCTAAGGAATAATTCCTTCCTGAGTTTGTCAGTGGAAATGGTGCACTCACTGTCTTTACAATATTCACATTTGGGACCCAGCAAACATCATCTCTGTTTGGCCATTCAAAATGTTGTGAGGGAAATTGAGGATGCATAAAACGGATTTGGACATCCTCGGTATCCTTGTCTGCTTGACAAACAACATCAAGCCAAAAAGCATCATCGTATCGTAAAATGACAAATTTTCCTGGATTTAAGTCATCTATTTTAATTATTTCTGGCTGGTTGGAAAAATTGAACTTGATTCCATAGTCAGCATCTTCAGACACCCTCTTTGCCCCAATTTCATTTATGCTTAGTGGAACAATTTGATGGTAGCTTCTTGTACCAGGCACTGTTCTAGAAAACGAAACACGCTTCTTCAGTTCTTCCCTTTTTGATCCACTGCAGCTTTACCTATAAACTGAAATTGAATTCCAATAATATCTTCCTTGCAAAAATCAAACATTTCCCTTGCCGTAAGTATCTGGTTCTCCTTGTGTTGCTACAAAATTGCCTTAGCCACAACTCTTTTCACCGTACCACCTATGCCGTCACAAGGTAATTTACCGTGACTGGTGGCGAAAAAGTTCCATTTACAATCCATTCCAAAATCGTTCTGATGGTAGCACAAGTTTAAGAAATTTTTACAATTCTTATATTGCCCTGCGCAACCATCAGAAAAGTAATGGACTAATTTAATGGTATCAGAAATGTTTCTTTTTACATAATCCACTGTGCAACTCATTATTTGATAAACCATTGTGACGTTGTGATCCAAGTCATCAAAGATGAAGCATATGGAGTTTGAACCAAGAACAGAACTATCACTGCAGCGATGATAAATCACTATGGGATGGAGTGTGCAATGTTTCTGATTCCAGTGGTAACTTTGTATTTCATCCTGAATCAGAAACTTGTAATTTTCAGAAAAATTGCCCAGCACGATTACCTCAGTATTTTCCAAATTATCTTTTAGTCCTTTTAAATAATTTGCTTGCGACTTTGCAATGTAGGAGTGTGCTGTTATTGCATCTAATTTTTCGCACAAAACTTCAACGAACTCTTCCACTGTTGCAGTAACAGAAATCAATTCTGTACGATCAGTGGTGGTCCATTGTTTGTATTTTATGAATTCCTCCATATCACCAATGTTTTCCCTTGCAACGTCACTTTCTTCATCGCTGCCATCTACACTGCAATCTTTCTCTCCTTCGAAAAAAATGCTTGTAAGGAGATCCTTGACGTTGCTAATGCCAGGGCATTTCTGACATCGATGAACCATGCACATATTTGATCGCCTATCACAAACGATCAAATCAATTAGTTCGTGGTAGTTTTTTTCAAAATTGACTGCACCTAACATCAGCTTCAAGTTCTGGTGAATCGTGCAGACGCACACCGAATGCGTTCCCTCAGGCCCTACTTGGACAAACTATTTTGGTCTTAAACTTGCGAACTTTGAGAAACCAATGTTCAGTTGTGGATTTCTATTCTTGAATACTGTTTAAAGCTCTTTTATGTTGCATAGCATCAGTCATAGAAACATGAACATTATTGCTGATGCTAACAAAATAATTTCTACCAAGAGCGGCATGGTAAATTCGTCATCGTTATACATCACATCTACAGCATCAATTACATTTTTGTCGAGAGTCTTCCCAGCAGCTAAATCAGGCATTTCAAGAATCCCCTTCTCTTCTTTAAGTCTTTGAGCCTTTTGAATTGTCTTCTTGGACACCTTGAATTCTCTTGCAGCTTTTCTGATTGACCAAGACTGAGGAATCAAGGTCGAAATCTGTATACGTCTCCTCCTGTTACACCCTTTCAGCTTTTCTTTCATTAACTCAATAATATGTTGCAAATCTTCAGAATCTCTTTTTAACTCTTTAGAAATTTCTGATTGGTCCTTTTCTTCAATCAAGTCTGAAGTGTCAATATCCAGCACAGAGGCCACCTTTTCTGAAAATACATGTGTTGCCTGTTTCAATTTTCTCTTTCCCTGCATTATTTTCGAATGAGGGGGGATAGAATGGAGTTTCAAGGGAGACACATAGATCTCACTAAGTGCTGAGTCAATTGATTCCTTGTTTGAAGAAAAAGATAACTCATTGTCAAGAGTTTCGACAAGATTCACTTCCTCGTCAGACTGCATCAGCTCCTTTCCAAAAGAATCGATCTCGGTTTTCACCTTCATTCTACAAGAAGGACATATTTTTTGGCCAGGAACAACGTGAATACCAAGTGTCACAACGTCTTTTGCCAGCAAAATTGTAACTTTGGAAAGTCCGCCCTTCACCTCTTTCTTGTGAACATTAAACGAATCGAAACATTTTGTGTGGGGCATCGGTAATCTTCTAGTCAGCACATGTTCATGATGAAAATAGATATCAGCATCAATGTTCAGTAAAGAAACGCCAGATGTCCAAGAAACCACTTCTCGAACCTCCGAATCAAGCGATTCTATCATTTTAAAGCCAGTTCTTCTACAAAATGTTGATTTGCAATCATCTTATTATTTTGCATATTTTTGTTGCTTATTACCTTCAAAAATGGATTAAAGAACTCCTTATCAAATTGTTAGAACAACATAAGAAACTTTTCCAGTACCTTTCTCCATTAAATTGCATAGCTGATCATGTGGTTTCAGCTCCTAAGAAATCAAAGAAATATCATAAAGAGTGGGCAGTTTTAGCTAAAAATAGGCAAAGCGAAAATCTTAGATGATTTATAATAAAGATATTCGAAGATTTTACTCTCTAAAATAGCACGGAACAACAAAATCATTTATTTCGCATATATGAAGCATTTTTCGTCTGATACTTCTCAGAGTATGCAAACTTTTGGTAGATCAACAACTTTCTATACCTTCTCAGATCGTTTCATGATCTTCAAATAAAAATAATAAGTGTTGACAACGCAGCATATTATCGGCCATAACACATCACAAAGGCAATCGAGATAGTTAAGCGAGCAAATTATTTACTTGGTGTTTAGGTGTCTTGCGAACGAGACAGAGATCTCAATTTGAGCAGACAGAAAAGGTTTGACATGCTCTTATAGCTCGGTGACGTGCTTAAGATACCTGATTGGCCAACGCAATAACCAATCAATTGCATGATTGACCTGATATTTTCGATCTCCATGATATTTGACATACCCATTATCTGCTACTGTTGTCTATATTTTTATAATGCTTTACCCATGCACTTTCAAGTTGACACGCAATTACGTCGTTTTTATTGCAACAGATTAAAACCCAGACTGACTTTAGGAGCTACATAAGTACTTCATGCATACTATTAAGGGATACTTGTTTCAAAGGAAGTTATTGCAATCATGATGATATAACAACAGACCAGGCTGCATTTACTAAAAATTAAGTTGGAATAAAAGATATACTAAGAATCAAGCACCAATAAAAGATTCAGCAAGAAATCACCTCTATAATAAATTGGCTCCTCTCGTTATCATCATTAAAATCTTTGTTTCCGAAAATTGCATCTGCTTCTGTTCTCTTCTTATTTATGCGAAAATTGAAATCACCAAACCAAAAGACACGGTCAAACCTTGAAGTGACGTCAGCTGTTTAAAATGGCAAAACAGAGAGAATGAGTATTCTGTTACAAATGTAGCAAGAATAGTACAACAAGAATTGATAGAAATCATTTTCAAAAGCTATGATTTAAAACTATGGTCTTAAATTTTGAAACGACTAGAATAAACACTGTTTAGAAAATAAAAAAGGACTAAAAAATAACAATTCCAAGTGGCTCAGTAATAATCATCTCTAGTTGTAAAATCACCTTCTCTGTTTTGGTTATCTCCCTCTCCAAATGGGATAGTCAGTGAGCGGCAAATGGCTCTATAGTCATTAACACGTTCCTTGAGTTTCTCTTGGTTTGCTGTGAATAGAAAAAATAATATCATCTTTAAATGGCCTTAATGTTGTTTAACAAAAGCATGAACAAATTCAGAAACAAACAGTTACAAAAAATGCAAAAACAAATAATTAGACACAATATCTGGCATCCGCAGCTGACAATGCAAGGAAGCATGTTAGCTTAAAGAAACAGAAAAATGTTGCTGATACAAACCATAACATCTAAATTTTATATGAGAAGAAAACAACAAGAGGTCTCATCTTCTCTAGAAACATTGAATATTGCCTTTAAGACAAAAAGGTTCATGAATAAAAATTTAACAATTGATACCTGATCAATGAATCAAAAACTTACATGCAAAGTGTGAATTGATAAAGAGAAGAGATGTTCCAAATACATTGAAGCAGACAGCTATAGCACCCTGAAATGAAAATTACTTTTTACACAGAGAATATCACGAATCATGTAAAATTAGAAATAAATTCATAGGGGCACAATAACCACATTTGCTGCCCTACTTAAAGTAATGGACTTAGATAGGTTTTTAAGTAAAGTTTACCAAAATGATTTTTCTAAAAAAACATGATGTTGCAAAAAGTTAGCTTCTCTCTAATATTCAAAGAATAAGTATACACTTTTTAACCTTGGTTTTGTATTTCATAGAAATGTAAGTACCATGAGGGAGCTCTGTATACTAAATAGATATATGATCAGTGTTTGATAAAAAGGTGTGCTCTAACATGGGGTGCTAAGATCACAGGTTTGATAATGTAGTGATTGGGCCTAGCTTGTCCATGTTTTCACATTGACCCATTCATTCTAGCATTCAGTCATTCTTTAACCCTTATCTTTTCTCATATTTCACTAATAATCATAAGAAAGCATCCAAATATTACAACTGCTACTCAAACCCTTAACACATATCAGTTTACCAACTAGTGCCTTTTCTAACTCTCACTACATGTACATCATCACAGTATTAGGCCTTTTCATTGTTGCATTTAAAACATGAGATGAAATTACAACACAAAGGTACACATAGGTATGTAGATTTAGTTCAGTAGAGAACTAGGAAGCTCATGAGAAGGCAACACACCACTGTCCCTCTAAACTCTCTGCATTACTTTCTACTCTAAAAAGTCGGAACACAATGTACTAGAATAGTTCAGACTGTTTTTGACCCAAAACCACTTTGAGGATAGTCTAATGAAGATAGGTGGTGATTGACAAGATAAGTTTAGCACTGGCCCATAAAATTGCATATTCTTCTGTAAGTTATATGTACTCAAAATATTTCTCATTATGGCTTTAACTATGCCACACCTTTGTTTTAATTTTATGAGCAATCCTAGTTGCAACTGTGTCTTGTTCAATACCTAAAAGGAAAAACTGGGGTTACTAGTTGAAATATGAAACTATCTAAAGGCAAAGGTCAGCCCCATATTTGATATTAAATGATGGGGAATGCAATGCTAGGGGTAAATCATCTTTGGTTGTGTCCTTTGAAAATTAATCAAGTTAAATTATGAAGGAAACATTTTCAAATATGAATTCAAATGGAAATTATTTAAGACGCAAAATCGTGAGTCAGACCATTTCTCATAAAATGCACACAGTCACTTACACAACTTGTTACCTACCAGTACAAAACCAAACAAGCTCTCTTCGAATAAATATTGACAGATGTAAAACACCAAAATTTCCTGAGTACATTAACACATGAGTTGGACCAAGTGTTTCTTGCAAGCGAATCTCCCATTCTTTCCTGCCAGAAGACAATATACATAGCAGTTTTTAAAGTGATTTAAAAAAACATAAAACAGCACATTTTTGGATTGGATGTACCCTGAAAATTCCAGAATAAAGGTGACCTTCAAAAAAGAACAATTGATTGGCAAAAAGCCCACAGAAATACTTTCTTAAATAGCTTCTCATTGGAGTACCATTGAAGTACCAACCAAAATGAGACAACTTTGAAGAAGAGGGAAATTGACAAAGTTTGATAGTATAAATTTGTAGGTATAAAATTCTAAAAGGATTAAGGTACCAACTAAATCATGACATAACTTGATCCAACATGTTTCATTGCAAAAATTTACATCTATTTAATGCACAGAAGAGTGTATGATAAATAGCTGTTTTAATTCATAGATTTACACTACCTGAAAGGTGTCCCTTCTTGACATCCAATAGCATAAATATCTTGAATAAATTCACTCTCATGTGGAAGAATGTAGTCATCTAGTGTATCTGGAACCACCTTGATAAATGGGAGAGTCATTAATAAAAAATAAAGATAATAACTTTGAGTTACTTTCCTAATAGCAATGATTGATCTAAGAGCTCACAGTAAATTTACAGCATTATCAGAAACTGAAGTAAAAGCTTAGGATAAATACCCTATCCATTCACATGTTTCATAAAGCAATTGTAATAATAACAGGCATTTATATATTGCATTTCTGGATGTAGCAAAAACAGAATTTTACAAACCTTTATCCCCTTCATGTTCCAAGTACCACAATATATCCTCAATGTTTTATCTGGTAGATAGCGGAATATATCAGCCATATGTCTATCCATTTCCCTGCTTCTTGCTTCTTTGGTAGTGAGTCTTGGCATCAAAGAAACAACTCTATCTGCAATAGCCTTGAAAGAAACTTTTGATTTTCCCTGTGAATGGGAATTTGTGTCAGAAAAATTTCTTGTTTTGATTTGCTCATAGATTGTCTCTTCATTGTTTGATTTCCCAGAACTGACTCCTTGATGTTTGTGGAAAGGAATATCAGGTAGTGGTCTATATTTCAAGTTAAAATTGTCTTCTCTCTTTAACTCAGGAGAGGATGTGTTTTGCTTTGAATCAAGAATTCTCTTGATTTCCTTTGGGCAAAGGTACCCCAAAGTATCTAACGTCCTGAAGCTTTTTCCAGTTCTTAAGTCTGGCACTGACTGAGTCCTTAGATCCTCACTTTGAATAGATGCTTCCAACACAGCATATTTATGTTCCAATGTGTTCAATAGGCTCTCGTTATTCCCAGTATAATTGAGTGTTCCTTCTTTCTTTGCCTTTAGAGGTAAGCTATAGAGTGGCTCAAACTTTGTTTCACTTTTGATTACATCTGTTGCAAATGTCAGGGTAGCTGGATCATCTTCATCTTCATCACTTGATAAACTACTAACTGATATGCTATAGCTTGAAGAATCACTGCCTGAATCAGAGTCACTATTTTCTCTGGTGCCAGCAACATCATCAGTACCTACACTAATTCCATCACATTCTTCTTCCTTTTTTGATAATTGCCTTAAATAATTCTCATAGGAGTTTATCAATGATACTTCTTCATCTGATTTTCTTACAATATTCTCATTCTGATCAGGTGATGATTTCATTTGTTTCGAGAAAGCACCCTTTGATTGGCTTTTATCCTCATTACTGTCTTTATTGTCTGGAGTTATTGGTGTATCAATACTTTTCTGTGAGCCTCTTCTGCCCCTAACTTTTGGTTTTGTTCCCGAAGGAGGATGTGGGACAACATCAACTTTAGATTTATTTTCAGCACCAATCATATTTATGTCTTCTCTTTTTATGGGGATGTCCCTCGCAAATTGGTCGCTGTCGGAATTTCCTAAATTTATCGGTTGCAATCTCGGAGGAGCTGGCCTTCTGGTCAATGGTCCCTCCAACATGGCTGCATCAAGCTTTTGAAGGTCTGGGGGTATTTTTAATCTTCTTTGACAAAACGAATAATTACTCGACCCGGAATCGTACGACGCACTACCGTGTGATGATGATGTTGAGCGACTTGCTTCTGTAACGCTTGATCTAGGTGTACTGGCCGCGCTAATGGCATCAGTCTCATCCATAACACAACGTATTTTAAGAAATATACATTTCTTTTAGCTGCACGTCTCTGGTTGACCACTTAGATCACTCAGTTCGCAGGTGAGTAACAAGATAAAATCACCTTACCGCAGCCATGGTTTGAACTTAGCCTTTATGACATTTACATAACGACCCCAATAACCGTTTTCTCCTTGTGACAAGCCATAGCCTGTACTTTAAAATTCTTGTATATCGATTCCTGTTCTATCAAATTCAAAATCCGTCCTCATTTTCACCTACCATAGGTTATGTATCGTCAATGAAATCCGAGTGTTTATTTTCTTTCCATTGGAAACAAACGCACCTCTTTCCCCCACAAAAGCAAATACAGAACGAGACAATTCTCAAGCGAGTCTGAAGTCGAATGAGAGGCAAATCCAAAAGTTGCCTTGATTGTGATTTGCCAATTATTTATCACTGCAGCAGTAAATTACTGTGTTATATCAACAGTATGTATTTTTCAACAGTTTTCAAGCAAACGATGCAACTGACAGCAAACTACATCTTTAAAGAAGGACTGTGGCCGTATAAATACCGATTCTTTAAGTACAAATGCCATTTCGTAAGTATTGTGGCAGTCGTTTGAAAAGTTTGTAGCAGATTCTGCTCATGGCGCTATATCTTAACCTGAATACCGTCTATATTTTTTATTATCAGGAATATGTCAAAATTATTGATTTTCTAAGGATTAGCTTCTTCTGATTCTGCAGTAGCATTTAAAATGGTTTTTGTTGTTAAAAATGGGATTTCGTTAGCAAAAGTTTATTTGTTGTATACAATTTTATGAGATTAATGAAGGAATACTTTTGCATATTGAAGACACTTTTCATCCAATAGAAACGTTTGAAATTATCAAAAGCTGATTATATAAAGGTAGTTGCACGATGGTTCGAGTCCCTAGCACGACCAAACTTTCACCCAGAGTGAGTTGCCAGCTCTCTGTAATTCCAGGCATAAGGGATCACGAGGTGTGGTCACATCGAGAGGAAGGACCAGGACACTGCTCAATAAGCTTAAGCTTCTCGGTGTCGTAAAACTTCCTTCGGATGCAAGGTAGTAACAAATATAAATACAAATACAAGTTGCAGACCGAAACAGGCTGATTAGTCATTAGAGAGACAGTAATGCGCTCTTATTTTGCATTTTATTTTGTCAACTTGGGTCATTTTCTGACGTATTTATGCACCAAAAAGTCTGTGTTACTGCTTTTTTTCTATATCTATTTTTTTATCCTTTGAAGGTAATGTTCAGTAGAAACAAAGTGTCTTTCAATGAACACCAGAAGAATATGATGGCTAGAGGATTGCCAAAGCAGAAAGGAATTCCAAAAGTTAAGGACATTATAGTGGTTGCTTCAGGAAAAGGGGGTGTTGGAAAATCCACTACTGCAGGTAAATGAAAATATTTTTTTTGCTTTATTTTTTTTTAATTTATTATGTTTGGTTTAAAATGAAATGGATCTGATGGAATTTACCTGCTGTAAAGGGTCCAGGTTAATTATGATTTGTATTTGATTCTCAAGTTTGATTTGAGTTTGAGTATCTGTGGAACACATCATTTTTCCATATGCTCACGACTGTTTTTCCATATGCTTGAAAAGAAATACATTGTAGGGGACCTGATTAAGTTCTACCATCTATTTATTTATCAATATTTTTCAGTATCTCCAATCTGAAGGCTTCTGAGTGCCATGCCATTTATTGGTAACTGGGTGCAAATTTTTTCATTATACTAGTTTCTTCTTTCTAGTAAACTTGGCTCTCGGAATTTTGGCCAATGACCAAGTATGTTCTTATCATCTCTTAACCTCTTGAAATATTCAAGCAAGGAAATTATAGTAATTTCCTTTTGTGTAATGTTAAATCATGTTGGAAGTAATCAGTTGCTATTAGGCTTTTAAATTCATTTGGTTATATTTTGGCTACAGTTTTGTCTTAGCATTTTCAGAATTGATTGATATCAGCTAGATAAAAGACATGGTCCATCTTCTTGAATATTTTTATTTCTTAAATTTTGTTATTCTTTAATAAATATTGTTTTTTTCATTGTTCTATTCTTTGTTGAAGCTAAAAATTATAGCCTTTTCATTTATTGAAGTAGACACTCTCTGTAGGTATCTTGGATGCAGATGTCTATGGTCCTTCTCTTCCAACTCTTTTGAACCTGCATGGGGAGCCTGAGCTTGATAGTCGTGAGTAGTTCATTTGTATTTCACAACTTACTGCTTTACTTCATTTCTTGCTTTTTCAGTAGTGATGTTCCAATTTCATGAAGATTTTTGTTTCATTATGTAATGATCATCAAAATAATTTACCAGTTTGCATATTAGCATTCCGTTTCCCTGTGATAACTTCTAAGCTAGAACTTTGAAATCTTATCAAGCAAAAAACACATTGAATATAATATTTTATTTTGCTTTGCTTTTTCATTTTGTATTTCAGGAAACCAAATGATACCTTTACAAAATTATGGAATTAAATGGTAAACCCTCTTTGCTGTTATTGATTTTAAGGAATATTGATATAAAAGGTTTCTCTCCTTCCGTATATATTGTTTTTGTAATGTTTAACTTCTCCCCATTTTTGTTTCTATTTAGCATGTCAATGGGTTTCTTGGTTCCTGAAGGGGCTCCTATTGTTTGGCGGGGATTAATGGTATGCTTCTTGATTCCCACTCTTTTTTAGTTTTCATTTCAAGTAGTTTAGCAATATTGCTTTTATTGAAGAAACTTTTCTTGTCATGTATTTTTCCTAGTCAGTGATCTTAGGATTCGTTATCAGTCATGAGTAAAGTGACAATGCTGCTTAGTTAAAGAGCCAACATTTTTTAAAGCTAGAAATTTGAAGCATTTTGCTGTGATTGCAATCCAATAAAAAGCAGAGACTTTTTAATGTCTCATTTTAATTAGTATTTGATTTAAAATGATACTAATTTTGTCCTTTTGAAAGCAGAAAGGATGTGGTGGTAATCAATTTAAATGGAACCAATTCAAATGGTAACCAATATATCACTGCATAATATGAACATCAAGCTTTCATCTTCTTCAAAAAGGTAATGTCAGCAATAGAGCGAATGATAAGACAAGTTGCATGGGGGCCTTTAGACTACTTGGTTATTGACATGCCACCTGGAACTGGGGACACACAACTTTCCATATCACAGCTGGTTCCAGTTTCAGGTCAGTCTTATTAACATTAAAAATTTATGTTTAGGTCAATTTATGCTCAGTGAATACCCTTCTGCTGGAACTTCTTAACTTATAATGTGAAATCAAAACTTGGATAATCTGATCATGCATGCCTAGTATGCTCTTGTCAAACAATCATTATTTCCTCAGTGATTAAAGCTTATGATATTATTATCTGTCTTTTTATTTTCAAGCCTATCAAGCATGGAAAAATGTAATAATGCATTCTAAATTTGTACCTGTTATTTTATGTATTTCCAGGCCTTCCTGGGAAAGGCGTGCGATCGCACTCGCACACCTTGGTACACCCCTCCCCACACTGAGAAGTGTGTTTAATCGCACGCCTGTTTTGTAATTATTCATTTGTTTTTTAAACCTGGTTTCCATTTACCTGCAACCATAGAAAGGCTGCATGCATTGAGCTAAAAAAATTGGCTCAGAATCGTTGGCAGAGGTGTGGCAAGCAAATGTTGATTAGCGCAGGGAACTAACAAGGTGGCAGTAACGCTTTGATGTTTACTTTGTTCGAGTTAAACATTATGCGGTGCCAGCACGTCATTTTGGAGGACCGTTGTGACAATTATTGCTTACAATAAAACACGGACCAAACGACCATAACATGGGGACTAGTTTTACACAACGTTTTGAAAGTTCAAAATTTCAGCATTGTAAACATGAAGTGCGCAGAAGCGCAGCAAGTTCCTGTTCATTCTAATTTTTTGAAAAGACAACAGAAAACATTTTTATTTGACTACTTTGAAGCAATTTCCAATCAGATGCTCCGCCACGTTTTTATCACAGATCGGCATTGACACGCACATGTTTTTAAAACACTATTTTTAATGGTTGATTGTGTGTTGTAAGAACAATCAAAACTTTGTTACATTTTCTCCTCTTATTATGAGAAACCGCTTTACAAAAAACTAAACGGTAGAAGGCTCGAAATTTTAAAAAACCACCGGTAAATGAAAATCAATAAGAAACATTCAATTTTTTATGGCTCTATATAGTATGCAACAGAAAATCTGTAGTAATAAGAAAAAGTACCAATAGCACTCCATCGCACTCCTACCACAATCTAGGAGTGCGAAATGCCACACGTGTGCTAATTTATTCCCAGGAAGGCCTGTATTTCTGAATTTGTACCCTTTATTTTCTGTTTTTGTATAGGTGCAGTAATAGTGACAACCCCACAAGATCTAGCACGAATTGATGCAAAAAGGGGAGTGGAAATGTTCAAAAAAGTTAACATACCTGTAGGTATACCTCAGTGATTTTTGTGAGAAAATATTGAAGCACCAAGAAAACTATTACAACATCCTGGAAACATTTTAGAGCTCTTCAAAGTTACATTTCAAAGGGCTTGGTATGCAGCTATGTCACCAATTGACATCAATTCTAATTTTTTTAAATTGAGAATTGAGATTCCAAAGCTACACCTAATTGTGTCATTTCCTATAATTCATTAGCTTTTTGAGCAATCTGTAGGACTTATGCATATGAAAATCTGTATAACTCGATTGAAAAACACATGGTTGCCTAATGATAGCATTTAAGTGTGATGCTCCTAGTAGCAACATTAATTAACTTTATTAATCTAACACAGTTATCTATATATTAATATAAATGATGATCTATATAATTAGTAATTAACTTTTGATATGGAATCCTTTGGTCCTAGGCTTGATTAATGTTTTCAAAATACAATGTTTTTTATTATAGCAATGCCTTTTTTCTTCCCATTGAATGCTACTCTTTTCATTTTTAGATATTGGGTCTTGTTGAGAATATGAGCCATTTTGTATGTCAACATTGCCAGCAGATTAGTCATGTATTTGGAAGCAGGAGCCCAGACAGTGAAGCAACCAGGATAGAAACAGAATTATTAGGTGACAGGCCTATCTATCAACAAATAACATGTTTTGTTTCTATAATCCTAGAGCATAAAACTGCTAGAATCTCTTTTATTAACTGCATTTGAATATTGTGCTACTGAAACAATTATGAATAATTTTATTACAGAGAGAAATGGCTACCACTTTCCATGCTCCATTTATGATTTTTGAGAATTTATGCCCCCACAACCTTTGTTCATAGTTGGCCTTTGCTCAAAAGTACTTCTAAACCATTCTCCATCATCCTTGTAGGTCAATTGCCTCTAGACAGTATAATTACAGATACTTCCGACAGTGGAACACCAGTTGTAATTTCTCATCCAAACAGTGTTCATGTAAGTCAAACATACTTGAATCACAAAATAACTATTCTGATTTTGGGCATACTATTTCAATGAGATTCATTATTGCTTCTTAAACAACCTTTATGTTAAGTGAAATTCCAAAATTAGAAACTTGACAACTAGAAGTTTTCCTAACTTTAGCCTTCCTTTTAATAACTATTACAGGTACTTTCATATGTATCTCCCTCATAAGCAGATTTTAAAAAGGGTTCTTTGCAAGAATGTTGCATCAATTTCATTTGTCATGTTGCCAATTGTTGCTTACAGTCTTAGTCTACTTGAATTGTGAATAGTAAAGTAATGTTTTTTATAAATTGTATGGTTTTTTGAAAGCTCAAATATTTACCATCTTCTACTTTTATAACACAAGAAATCTTTTTTTTAAATATATTTACTTTTACAAGGTTCTTCAATTTGCAGGCAAAAGCTTACAAAGAATTAGCAAAAAAAGTCAAGAAAGTTCAAACTTCAAATATGTGAAATTTTATGAATAGTTAAGTTTGTAATAGCAAATTTTAGGAAGTTTTTATGCTGTATTATTTTGTGAAAGTGATCATTGTTTCAGTTGGACTAATGTGTTTCATTAGAATAAACATTAGAACATCTGCATTTAAGACACACAAGGAATTCTAGAATTCTCAGATATTCTAGATGACTATCTAGCATCGAGTCCCTGTCATAGAAAGAGCCCCCCAAGCGACGTAAGTTTTAGATGAAACAGGCCTGCATTTTCCAAGCAAGCTAGCCAGTAGGAAGCAAAAATGAAATGGCAGCCCTGCCAACAATTTTTCTAGAATATTACACTCAATAAGTGGGATGTAACCTCCAAAGTCTCACTTACCCAAGTTATGGTCAAAAAGCTCGGCAGTTGATATAAACAAAAGGTTCTAGTGTACAGTTTATTTCAGAAAATTATTTTATAAATCGAACCTGGTAGCAGCTAATTTAGCTTGTAGCAATTTTGCGTTTGTACTTACCAAGGTAAATGTAAAATTCAAGCTGAATATCCATTTGATTTATCTTGCCAATATCTTGTTAGTCTTTTCAATTGCTTGCACATCCTTAAAGGGAAATGTACGCTTATATCGGAAACTATGAAATATTTTTTGCATAAGCATCTTCTGGTTTGGTGTATTTTCTCGTGCTACACCTCAGAAGACGTTTATAGAGTTAAATCTAAGGTGGATGCTATTTGTATTGTTGTGATAAAGTGTTATTTAACGATATCTTGATAGACAGCATGTTTTCTAACATCAAAATGATTGCAATGTTTACAGTAAGCCGATTCTTATACAGGGACTGATGCAGTAGATGCGTGGACTAAGATTGATGCCGATGAAGAATTTGGTGCCCTCCTTTGGCCCAAAATAGCATCTTACTTAATTTCCTTCTAGTTTATGCAATGATGAACATAACACTATCAAGAAGACAAAAAGAAACATAGCAATCTCAATAGTCGGAAGGAAGATTTTGAACTGAAAATTTTCGAAAAATGATTAGCAAGTCGCTCTTAAAACGAAATACCTTGGTATAAAAAATGACTGGTCTTTGAGGTTTTCAGGGCAAGTTGGCTTTTTGAAACATGCCTAATCATTTCTACCAAGAGTATCTTTGAAAACTCTCCATGAAGGCATTGTAGAGCCCCATTCTCGGTACTGCTGTTCTGTTTGGGGGTGTGCGGGCTCAAAGGGAATTAGTCAGTTGCAGAAACTACAGAAGCGTGCTGCAACAATCGAATTTCAGCAGCTATGACGCCCCTCTAGCGGACCTTTATTAAAGAGCTGGGTTGCAAGACCATACAAAATGAGTCTAGAACAATGGTCTGCAAATCCCTAAATGGGTTACCTAAAGAGGTCTGAGGCTACCTTTGAAAAAGGAGCAAATTTACAAAAATGCTTTCTCTTAGAGCAACAAAGTTGTGGAACGGCCTCTCAGCTGCATCAAAGAAGCATCCTTCCCAAGATTATTCAAGCTATTGATTTAGGGTCTATTTTCTTTTAATTGTAAATTTTTGATAACTCTCCATATTGTAAATAGGTTTTAAAGCTAAATTCAATCACATCTTTTTTGTAACTTTGTTCAGTTTTGATTTATGTGAGGCCCCTTGAAAACCAGCACTTTTGCTGAGCTTTGCCCCCTAGAGTAATTACCGGCCCCTTCATTTACCCCACCCCTTTTATCAGAATATTTTGTTGGTTAGTTATTGGTTGTTGTTTCCGCCCATTTGCGTTATTCGTAGCTTTTGGTATGCATTGCTCAGGCATTCAGTCTAGATTGCCCCATGCTTTAATTCATAAATCCAAATTTTTTGAAACAAGAAGTTTTATATCTCCTTGAAGTAAGGCGTTATTTGTAAGTGTATTGTGTCAGTACACTACCATCCCAGAATTTCCTGCGTTTCCCCAACCGTTATCTCAGACATTGGTTGGGAACTTACCCCTTTTGGTGACCTTAACATCAGGTACATCGTGTTTGTCTAGGTGTGTTTCAAGAACCCATGACTGGTATTTTGCATCGTCCCTGTTGTAAGTGTGCCTTTATGATTTCATGAATTGACAATGTTATTTGATGCGAAAATCTTTTTTCGTTGTCACACTTACAGTGCCGAGTACCGAAAGGGGGTAATAATACGTTTCAATGTGGAGATGCGATTTAGGCCCCTTGCCGGCTAGCTTATTACGGTATGGCTTACCTAGTCAATCATGTTTTGGCAGCCCTTGTATTTTAAAATAATGAACAAATTGGTATGCTAAACAAATACACTCAATGTACAAAAAGGAATGTACCCCTGCATTTGCTATATAATTTAAAAAAATAAAGGGACACCAAAAAAAAGTTTCGAAAAAGGCATGTGGATTTTCAACACTAAAGGCTTTATGGTCCAGTGTTCTGAAATAGCTTAGATCAAAAAGCTGAATTTGAGAGTAGAGTCACTTCGTCAGTTTAACTGAAAGAAATCTTTGGTGGAATTTTTATGACTTCACATGGAGTAACTAATCTCTTTATGTTTTCAGTTAACCTTCCTTGACTCAAGAATGATTGGTCAAAGGATATTAAATAGCAAATCAGTAAGGACACTTCAGCATCTGCACATTGTAAGTGACTTCACATCCAAGATGACCTGTTTGTCTAATTGGATTAACTGATCAAAATGGCAAATACCAAGGGTATCCTTGTGCTTCTTAATCCTGCCAGTCTTGACGCATTCATAAAAATTAAATTGCTTTGAGAATTTGCAGACGTTTTTTTAATATGAATGATTTATTAGTTCCTCGACCTAATTTTTTACCTGCAAGTTTTTATTGGCTTGCATGCATCTTTGTGGATTTTAATTATAATATCTGTTTAGGCAGTCCAACAAAGCTCTGGGCCTAACGAGGTGACCAAAAACACCTTCAAGTGAATTCATAGTTAATGAAAATCTTAGTTTGAAATGAAAAGTTATTTTGATCATCAAAATGGGCAAATTAGATACTGACATAAAGCATCATTCTTTATTTGACTTCATAAAGCATCTCTTTTAGGACAATGCCATACAAGGAAGCTACAACCATTCCAGATTAAAAAAATCCCATGTACCAAGCAAAGTAAAAAATCTTCCTTTTCTATGGTCACCAAAGACTGATAACCAAAGCAAAACTGACACATTCATATGGCACGAATGTAATTGCAATCAATGGAAGGATATCCAATGGTTTTATAACTTGCAATATGAAAAAGGAAGGAGATTTGATTCTCTGCAAAAGCTTCTTGTGTTAGATGTAGCTGACAGAAGCCCCGTGGTTAAGAAAAGATGCAATTTTAAAAGTATAGAGTCTGAAAATGTATCATTGGTGCCACCAAGCTGGACTCAAGATGGTGATGTTTCAAGAAAATTTGAACAATCTTTGCATTCTTCTTGTGTTGAAAAGAATGTTCTTAAAGTGAAAAGAACTAATTCTCTTCATAGAAGGCAAAGGCATTGCAAAGCTCTAAATTTTATCAACACTAGTAAATGTTTTTCAAAAGAACGACAACATTCAAAAGCCAAGAAAAAATTGCCAGGATCAAATCAATTGATCATTGAGAAAATTGCAACTAACATCACAGAAGAGGTATGACAGAGTTAGCTTGTAAATTTTGATTTTGAATTTTTTGTTATCAAAGTTAAGTTTCCATCTGATTTTGTACTTGGGAATTATTATATGCTTCATGAGTACTTTTTCTTCAACTCAGCCCTCATTTTGAAATTTCATCATTATAGTGGCCAAAGCTCTTTAGCAGCAAAATTCTGGTGGATCCTTTAATCATAGCAGAGAATATCCTTTTTGAAAATGCAGTGCTGGGAATAAAGACAAGGTATATGATTTTGACTTAAAATGCAAAAAAAGATATTATTTTTGTAATGCTTCCAAGCAGCATATCGTTGATTAGATCAATAACCTATGTTTTTCTCAGAATCGTCAAATTTAATCATAAGTCATTTGTTAAATTCAAGTCTTAGAAATGAACTTTTTGCCATTCTAAAAGGCTTAATTTAGAAAATTTCTTTAGCGTCGGACCAAAAATTATGGGTCCTCCTATATCAGTAAACATAATATTTAGTCTCTCCTAGACCTATTAGACATTGAAAGCGAGTTGCTTCTCATCTGCAACCACATTTATGGATGATTCCTTTTGCTCTCACGACCAGACTATGTACAGATGTTGAGATGTTGCACACAATAGGCGTGTGTCAAACAACAAATCCCAGTTTTTTCAGCAGCAAATTTTGATGCCATAATGTGCCCTTTCAAGGGTTTCTGCCCCCGCCCCATCATGAAGCGTCCTGCACCTCTGAACAATCCTTTATGCTGAATTTCCTAAGGTGTTGCCTTGTGTCTTAATCATAGGGAGTGTGTACCTTTTGGCCAATTGCATACTCCGAAGAGTGTCGGGCAGAAAAGTGCTTGAAAAATGCAACAATTATTGTGCCATTGTGACATTAAATTTTAAAGTTTCAGGGAACAAATCATTTGCTTGCATAAATTAATCCCCTTCTTGCTGATCTTTTTACAGTGGCAGCAGACTTTATAGGCTGCAAATTTGGTTGTTCAAGTGGACAGCAAAATTGTTTTGGTATGATCGATCATTGCAAATTCTTCAAGTCAGCAAAGGTTTTGAAGATAGAACAATAAAGATAAGATGGCTTGTAAATGGAAGATCAAGAATCTTTTTCCCGATGTCACTGATGGGCAGGCCACCTACCTTGAGGTTAATTTTTATTTGCTTGCTTGATTAACTTGTTGTTTCCTCTCTGTTAATTTTCCATCTCATCAATTATTACCATCCCCTGATTCTAGGTTATTTAGATTGAGTTTTGAGTAAAATTAATTCCACGAATAATAACATCAAAATTAGGATGTTCAAGTTCAAGTTTCTGTTCAAGTTTAGGATTATTATTCATTTCCGTTTTCAAAGAGGAAAGAACACTAGGTTACTCCAAATTCAATTGAACTGAGCTAGAGTTATCAGTTTGAAACAAAATCATTGCTTCTAAACAATTTCGTGACTTTCATTAGAAATCTAGACTTTATAGTTTTAGCTAGTGACCAGAAACACTATTGACAATTGTAATCGTCATAGTAACATTCTGTCGTCGAAAAAATTCTAATGAAACCTCACCGCATTTGTCTTCTGTGACTTTGAAAACAAAACCCTGATTCCAGTTGATGTTTTCATTATTTTGAAAAACAATCGCAAAGCGTTTTTATGCTTTTACTTTGTCTTCAATATTTTCTTTCCCCTCTCTCTCTTAAATCTAAGGGCTAATTGTTACTTCGTTCCTCAAGTCTCGTTGTTTCCGAAAAAGCTCTTCTTGTCGAACGCCAGTACGTGTTATAACAGTTATTTACTCGCCCTGAAGGTTATATTGCATGAAATAGCCATACTTTCCTTCTAAAACACTTTAAATGTCTTTGATTATAGGCAGTGTAAAGCTATACCTCAGCCTTGCATTTATTTACTTGTTTGTATTGGTCTTCACTTCTTCAGGTATATGGACTTTTTCTCAATTATGAAAGTTGGTGCAAGCGATAAAATTGAAGTTCATACTTTATCCAAGGTAAGGACCATGGAATTTCATTTCTTAAATGTTTTGAAGCACAACGGCTTCTACATATATTGTAGCCGCAGGCACTACTGTGTCAAAATTTTTCAGTGGTTTTGGTTTCAAGCATTTCGCTAGCGAAGCATGACCGGACTATGTTTTCATGGGTTCACACGTCATCTCACAGAAATGCTTAGACTTGTGTCCAAAAGCCTCGTAGTTACCTTGTCGATATTTACATTTGCACCACTGCAGAACTTCATTTTAAACTATGAAAAGTATTTTTGTAATACATTTTTCTCATGGGCAATACGAAATGAGGCAGTGACAAGAAACACGATTTTGTTTTAGTCATCTTTTATTATCCTGAAGAGCAGTTTTGAAACGTTCAAACAGTCTACTGTCAGTGTGGACTCCCTTAACCGCTGTCGGCTGTGTCTCTGCATTGTCTGATTTTGCTACGTATATCTAAAGTATTGTGTTGGAACGTCACGACTGACTAAACGGTTGTGTTGATAAGTCGGAATCTCTAGGCTGATTCACTGTTTCTCTTATTGGAAGTACTTGATCTCTGACATCAAACTTGACTCACTAGACAGCTTTCAATCCTCTTTACGTCATAATTCTATAGCGTTTTATTCTAATTCACACCACTTAAACCATGAAGACTACCAGGATGTCCTGAGGTAGTTTTCCTGTCGTTGCTTTCTTCTTTATCCGCCAGCTTTGTGATCCCATAAACCAGTGAGTTTAGCCCATATTTTGGCACTCTTTTGTGCCTTCACAGCCATCCTTTCAACAGCATTGTGCTTCAGTAGTAAAACAATGCCAGTTAAGATTTTATAGCGTTATTGAATTAAAATTGGCCACTCCAAGTAAGATATGTTTTTCCATATTCTTACTAATTTGGACATTGTTTTGTTTACCATCGAGTTGTGCTTTATTGAAAGCTTCGCCTTGTTGATTCTTTGCTGATATTTCATACTCTTTAATGATTGCATTTTCTCAGATGAAATATTCTAAGGGAATCGACGTTGTTTATTCAGTTTTGAATAACTGCCTTAAATTCTTGTTCTTCTCAAAGTCCCGTAAAATCTATGCTTAATAATGCTTGTTCTGGAGGTTCTATCACAAGTCTCGTGATATATTTAGATGCATACAACCTAGTTGATGTTTCCCATTTCATATTCAAGGGGTCTTACGGAAATGTATTTGAGGAGTGCATTTCATTTTTCTCAACCTTATATGATGACATCATAGTGATCTGGTATCAATCGTTTTCTTTTCAGTTGGTTCCTAGACAAACAGCTCAGAAAAGAAACATTCTTTTGTCCGCTCTGACGCTCCTCGGATTATCCCGTTCTGATCTACCAGATTTTCAAGAAGAGCCTGTTCTGCCATCGACATCAGATCCTGGCTCTTGAATGTGATTTCGAAAAATTTGGAGTCTTAAATTGAATATTTCAACGTAATAGCAACTGTAGCCATTCACATTTGGGTGATCAAAATAGCAGAACGACGGCACGTAAATGCAGCCTTCGCAGTCCATTATTGACGGAACGATAATGAAAATTTGAAATTTAGGCTATGGGTTTTGAATTGTGATCTTAGATGCAAGCTACATAGCATACGTTTTTTATCCATCGTTCTGATGCATTGGTCACCCAAGTGTACATACAGCACTAAAGACGCCAGTAAGAGTTTTCTAGTGTGTTGTTTGAGACTCAAATGCTTCATTGTCTTTAACTTATAGAGAGATTTCAACACGATCTTTCCTGTAGCTCTGTATTTTGCTTCTTCCTGTGCACATGTGATTGAAGAACGTAAACAATAGTGACGTAATTGATGACGTGGTTATTTGCCTCAAAAAAAGTGACCAACTATACTTTATTGACCAACTTTTTCTTTTTTGTGGAGCATCTTTTTTGTAACCGTGTCAGCTGGAAAGGTTAAGCGCTATGCCAAATTTCTAGGACCTGCTTTCACCTTAAAGCAATTTGCCTCATTCATTTTATGCATTCTATTTGCGACAATTTGATATTAATTGCTTATAAAAGAAAATCGACAGCATTAGCTTGCATTATTTCGAAGTTTTGAAAGAGCTGTTTTGAAGTGATAAAGCTGTAGACCGTAGTGTCCCCTTCATTTAAACGCCCCTTCTAATAGAAGCCCCCTAAGATATAAACAAAATTAATAAACGCCTTGAACGTTTAATCGAAGCATTACGGTATACAAGAGAAGCTAAATTTCAGATGATACGCCCTCCACTCAGAACTTTGCATACACAGGCACTTTCATCTAAAAACAATTATCCTGTAATGTTGTGACTAGAGACGTGCCTTTTGGAATGGAAAATATTTTTAGTAGCGGATGCTTACAAAGCATCGTATTTCGTTTGCACATGAAAAGTGTTTCTAGCTAGTGAATGAACGTGCAGTTGAATATTTTTTAATTTTTCTTAGTTTTTGTAAATTGTATGTCTATTTTGTGGTGTTAAGTTTTGTCAAATTTAGCTGTAAAGTTTTATTTCGATTTTGGCATTTTAGTCTTTTTATCTAGGTTATTTCTCCAATAAAGTGTGCCTGATATTGTACCTGATGCTACAATGTATAGGCAATTTCCTTGGTTCTTCCAAACTATGCAGCCTATATACATTCAAAAGTCATATACAAATAAGTAATCTCATTGCCCATTCTTGTCTGCGATAATAAAATGCAACATTACAAGGAATGACTAGTCGGCATAATTATAGCACATATGATCACAATAATGGGTATCTTCTCGTTGATCTCCATAAAGATCGAAGGTTAAAGCATTTTTCCATATAGTGGACGATGTGATACAATGGTTTGCTCGATGTTGTGGTGCTGTTAGGCGTTGTCGCCAAATTGACTTTGTTTTGAGCAATCCCATTATAGGAGTGACTTATATTGATCGGCTTGGTATCCAACTTCCTTTTAAATATCCACGATCTCATTCCATATTGAAAAATTAACCGAAGCAATACATCACATAATTCGATTGTGATGTACCCCAAAACTTACAAGTCAATTGGCATTTTTCTAAAGTTAACAAGAGAAAGCAAGCTCTAAAACGCAAACAAGGTTCGCACATACTCGATATGTGTTGTTTTCTTATTTAATGTAAAGATAGTAATGACCACACAGTAACAATCTGAATACGTCAGATTAGCAGGAACTTGTATCAAACCCCATCACTCCTTTTTCTAATGAGATGTTTTGCGGCTTTGCGCTTTCCAAAGGTGGTAACCGCCTTTAAGATGGAGATTCCATGTGTTTAAGTAGCATATCAGGTTCTGTGACCCTAAAAGTGTCAAATTATGCGTTGGAATATTCGAAAATTTTCGGCCGATGAAATATTTTTTTGTTTGTGAAGCGATTCCCGAATTATTCTAAATTCTGCTTTCGAAACGCAGTCCACTCCCCTTTCATGTCGATTTCGAAAACATGGAACTGCGAAGGAGCCCAGTAATATCATTTCGAATTTTTGAAAAGCTACTCATGTGCAGCACAGTGAGATAAGGGCGATTGCAAGTCAACCATGCAGAATTACTTTGAGTTCAGAGAGATCTGACGCACGGGTGGGGAAATGCGATAGTTGTGCGAAATCCTCAAACTGTCGTCTTGATATCAATACCATATATTGTGTAGAAAGGTTATTTTTATGGAGGCCAACGGAAATTCATTTCAGCATGGGATACATCGACCGACGCTCGAAGAATTGTTTGGGTCCTTCGTCGAAGCCGCTGGATGCCAAGAAATTCTGGAAATCTTTCAAAGTATAAAAAATGCACTCGAATTAGGGGAAAATGAACAGCCTGACGTTTATGAGAGGTTAAAAAGTCGTTTAACAAGTTGGAAGTCTCAGTCCTTGTGGGACTTGCTCGATACAAGAGCAAAACATGTTGAGTATGGAAAAGGAAAAATATGCAGTCATCTCAGTGTTTTGGTAATTGGCGGTGGGCCTATCGGCTTGAGAACGGCTATCGAAACAGCATTAATGGGTTGTCGCACCGTGATAGTTGAGAAACGGAAAGAATTCACACGAAACAATGTTTTGCATCTTTGGCCTTTCTTGCTGTCGGATTTCCGAAGCCTTGGCGCCAAAAAGTTTTATGGCAAGTTCTGTGCTGGTTCCATTGACCACATAAGTAAGGCTAGTTTTTATTTATTTGATGAAATGAGCAATTTCTTTCTAATTGAAGTTGTTGAAACTTTTTTCCCTTTTAAATGTTGTTAATTTTTAACGCTAATTTTATGTGCAGATACTTAGGTTTTTTAAAGACGCTGTGCCACAGCCTGTGGTGTGCCAACTTGATCACTCCGTTTGATGATATATTCAGAGGTTTAGCTATTAACAACACAGTCTTCATTTCGATGCTGATAACAAAAAGAACAACCTGCATTTGCTTCATGTTAATTGTTGGAACTTAGAATTGTTTGGGTAGAGATTAGGCCAAACTGGTGGCCTCTACCCCACGTGGCAGTGAATGTGAATTGACTCATAAACATATATAAAGAAGCCCGATTTCACTGCCATGAGAGATTGATGTACAAAGATTCTCAGACGATGCTGCTAAGAAAATGTCTAGGGCCTTTCATATCTGTCGTGCAAATACCGACTACCCCATAAATTGACCATTGTTTGAAAATATAGACAAATGAATATGTGAAAACAAAAGAAATTCCTCTGTCAGCTGACCATTAATATATGTTTAAACTCGAAGTAATAATAAAAGCTGGAGCATTGGCATGCCTTTAATATAAACCTAAGTGCCTTTGTAGCAATGTTGTTGATTGCTTCCTTATTACTGTAATTAGCAGGTAATCATTTTGCTTGATTTTGATAAAATTACATCTACATTGTCCCTTAAGGAGAAATTGGTTACCCAGCAGGAAATCAAAGTATTTTATGACCCTGGTGTTCATTGAACAAATATGTTAAAGGTTTGATCAGCATTAAGGTACTTCCCAAGGAAAAAGCTACCTTATACTACATAATGTGGGGTTTTTTGGATCCTAGACCACCAATACTAGTCCTTAGAAAGCTAAATTTTTTGAAAAATTCTGAAAATGCTAGTGTAGAAGTGAACTGAACTTTTATACAAATTCTTAAACTACAAAGTCTTCCTAATTTTTGTTCAGATGTGAAACATTTTTTTAACATTTTTGTATCCAGGCTATACATGAAATTCTGGATGACAGTCTTCTAACAACATTTACTGTAACCTCTTGTAATGAAATGACGAATTGGTATCAAAAATAAAAGTTTTCAATTGCAAACCTGAAAATTTGGAGAGCTGAGCAGCATACAACATTCTTTTGAAGTTCTGTTATTATTTTTTAGAAACCAATTTGAAATTCAGTAGGGGTGGTGGTTCGCTGCATGTTGTAATATATTTTCCTTTTTTTTAAACAAGCCCATGTTTTTTTTCTATTTTGTTAATACAAATACACATGTTAATATGCCAGTCTAGATATTACTTAGGATACTTTAAGATTTTTTGTCTATTTCTGAAGTAGTTGCTTCAAGTCTGCTCTATATTTGGTGACAGAATCATGGTTTATATATATATGCATCAATGTTATATATATCTAATGATAGATTCAATAATGAAGGTACATCAAGCTCTAGATCAGATTAAGTCAGTTACAGGAGATAATCTCCAGTCGATTTTAATTTTGCATGTCAAAGAAGAACCTTCGGTATACATCTCTTCTCCGTACTACTTTTTTCTAAGCAGTTTTAGATGGTAAAGCCAAAGAGAAGAATAGTTTATCCCTTTCAACTCGCCTTTGATATGTAGCTCTCTGTTATCAACAGAATGAGACCACTATTAACCACAGACACACCTTTCCGTATTTCTGTGTCTGGAATTTGAGTCGGTATGCAAACGTATGCAAACGATAATGTCTAGTCTACCCTGAAATTTAAATCCAAGGAATCTGAAATATTTCCTGTCAGGTCAACTTTGTTCGAGGTGGTACCAAACTATTGGGGGAAGAACGCTCTATTTTCAAAACATCTTTTATTTTGCAAAACTGAAGTTAATTTATAAGCTTGCGGTATTCTGCAATTAGTCATATATCGACAATCATCTGTATTAATCGATAAATATCATATATTCTGCGGCGAAATATAACAGACAAACAAATTACTTTGCGGTATCAATATCCATCATCTGAAAAAACTGCATGAATTTGAGGTGTCTTGCAATTTGTCTTTCAATTCTGCTGTTTTCAAGATATCCTTTTCCCACCAGAAATTCTAGTGCATGCGTTTTTATTTGAATGCGGTCTTTGTTTTTGCAAAATTGCCTAAGGAATGCGAAATGTGGTACGTCTGCTTTGTCTACAAGTGCTGCATGTACGAGAAAGACAATTGTTGTTCGC